>OX421484.1:12226304-13474637 GCA_949126895.1 Eilema caniola
ATTATTAGCGACCCGCCTCTACTTCGCACGGGTGACAAAAACGTTTTCGTGGACTTCGTACGGAACCCTTAACGTTTTAAAAATCTAATATGACCTATATTATTCAAAAAGAACTTAGCTTTCTAATTGTAAAATAATTTTTCAAATCGGCCCATTAGTTTCTGAGCCTATTCATTACAAACAAACTTACAAATCTTTCCTCTTTATTATATTAGTAGTATAAGTATATCATTCCGTTCCAGCGGCGGTCTACAACCAGGCGACATAGTGATCAGTATAAATGGCACCGCGGTGCACACAGCTACGGACATTTACCAAATACTCGAGAACACCACCGGCCGATTACTGATCGAAGTGGTCAGAGGTCGCGAGCGAATCAGCCTCAAAGTGTCGCCCGAGATGCACTGACGTAACGTAATTTAGAATAGAAATACGAAATAAGTATTTTCTGTGTATTATACGACAATGATATTGGAATTTTTAAGATAATAGTACTGTTGTATTCTCGCGGTTGAGTTTTTGAACTTTCGTAAATGCATATTTTGCAGTTCTTTAGTCTTTTTATGTGCCCAGAGCGGAACTACGGGTTCCCCAAAAGCATCACACTAACTGCTTACAGAAAAAACAGAACATGGATTTAACAAGTTGTCATACAAAGACAGTCGTACTTTCCCGTTCAAAATGGGGGTAGTTGTAAAAGCATTGCTCAACACTATACAGGCTGATACATATAAAAACCTTATTTCAGCTTGAAATCAATTGATAGGTACAATAAAACCCTTTCATGACGAAATCTTCTTTCGGAGGGTAGTAGATAATATGATGACGTAATGGTCTGGGTGTTTCTATGTATAATATGCATGTATTTACAAAAAGTATCGAAGTATGTCTATCCGCATGCTGGATTCCATAACACAAGCTAGTTAAGCTATACTTACTATGGGTCTAGCTAGATAGCGTTGTGTAGAATGTTGTAGAATATTTATTATTCTCTGAACCTTTTCCAACTTTATTATGGTAGGGTTTCCAGTCTACCTGTGATGCGGCTGAATTTAGATATTCTCCATTAAGCTCTTGCTATCTAACCTTCATAAGCCATTGGCGCTATCGAAGTATTGCAGTTAAACCAGTTGTCGAACTACCCGTAACTTAACTTAAGACAGTACAATACAGGGTATAATGATAGCCCACCGAAACCCACATTTTGTCGATCAACCAGGACCCCGAGTCATACCACTGACACTGCAAAAAATGCCATTACATTTTAGACTTTAATGATATAGACTTAAGGTCCAAAATAAAATCAGAATTCATTACATTTTTCATTTGCTCTACAAGATGCCATTTGATTTTAGACTTTAACGGCATAGCAGTAAAGGCTAAAATTAAATGTAATTTTTTGTGTTTGTGGTACCTGTCTGATGGTAACCTATTTTCTAGGCATATTAACACTGCAACAATGCTATCTGCAGAAAACTTTAAGGTAGAGAAAACTAAAACTTAAGGGTATTTTCAAACTGCCAACAAAAAACATCTCGGCCGATTATATTGCCACATATATTTTCGCTTTTATGTATGTAATCCTGTTTCGTAAGTGTTATTTTATAACCTACTATGGGCTACAGAAATCCGTATACAGCGTAAGATATATATTGATTAATAATTATAATAATTACCTCTGCTAACAAAAGTAAAAATTACCTACATAATAATTAATACAGTTAGAAGATGGAAAGAAATGTATTTATTTATAGTTAATTTAATTGATGGTTGTACCTTGGGACACGTATCTTAAACCTAAGTTGAGAGACAAACAGGCAGCCGATTCTGCTAATTTTATGACAAACAAAACCACTATCATACCGCTGACATTGCACAAAATGTTATTAAATTTTAGACTTTCTGCCTGAGTTTTAAAGTCCAAAATGAAAAGAGAAAGAGTTTTTAACAGTTTTCATTCACTTTACAAGATTGTCATTGAATTTTAGACTTTAATTGTATAGCAGTAAAGTCTAATGTTAAATGGCATTGGTTACAGTGTCTGTGGTACCGCAGTGGTTTTTCCATCAAAATCATCATCATCATCATCATCATTTCAGCCGAAAGACGTCCACTGCTGGACAAAGGCCTCCCCCAAGGATTTCCACAGTGACCGGTCCTGTCCATCAAAATAATAATAGCAAAATCAGGGCCCAGGGCCCTGGCGCTCGCGGATTGTTTTGTAATAATCTATGCTTGGTGAATTTGAGTTCATCCACCGCCGTAGCACCCCGTGCCATCCTCAAAATACATCTAAGGCGTGGTTTATATAGAAGAGACGTGGCGGATGACATTTGGCTGTAGCGGACAATTAATGTGTTGCAATATAAACCTTATGCAGTGTACAATAACGTCAAAGATGTGACGCGCGCCACTCGATGCGATGGCGCGTCACTTTAGTGGCGGGACGTCACCCGGCCGCAATTCTTTTTTAAGACAAAAACGTCGTTATTGCACACTTCATAAGGTTTATAATGTGTTACTTAAATTGTCCGCACGTCATACGTCCCCGCCACGTCTCTTCTGTGTAAACTGAGCCTAAGAAGCGTACTGCGCGTATAGAACACATTTTAGCTCCAAGATGTGTTACTAAATAGCGTGTTGCGTGACTTATATATTTCATATTGTTGACGGAGTTCTGCAGCCGTACACGACTAAAGATATTTAATTTGATATCTGTATCAATAGTTATGAATATTGAAAATTATTTATTCACAGTTGATATTTCCTGTTAAAATAAGTACTCAGTACTTGTTTAAAATAAATTGTTTTATAAAGAAGTTTAATTTTTATATGTAAGTAGTTTCGTGTTATATTTTATACATAGTAATTCGTAAGAATTTGTACATTATAGAAAATAGTGTCGGAGAAAATAGTTTTATTTACTACCCACTTACAAATTTTTTTCACCAGTTGCACAATTTCTTAGCTGTATTACAGAGAGCCATTATGTATGAACATTTAACGGTACGAAGGTACAGTACCAAGATTTTCATTTTGTACATTGGGAATCAGAGAGAGAGAGAGAGAGAGAGAGAGAGAGCGAGAGAAAAAGAGAGAGAGGGAGAGAGTCTGTGTAATCGGCTAGTTTTGGTTGTGAACCAACAGTTTAAACTTTTATAGAGTGGTTAAAACCGTTTGTATTTATTTATTTATTTATTTATTTATTACACAACACAGATTACAATTATGATTATAACAGAAATAAGATTCAACAATCAGAGTCTGAATTGCAATCCAAAAACTTGTGCAAACAGAAAAACCAAAAGAAATTAATTAACCCTAAGTAATAACCATTCAAAGGAATACATACTTATTTATAGTAGTTAGTTAGTCAGACTACAGATTTACAGAGTTGGGCGCAGAATAGAGGACATCCTTGATTGAACCAATAAACGTTGCGATTTTAGCGAATATGTCAAGTTCTATGTTATTTTTTGCCAAATCGTTATACTGACGGGCCATCCTGACCAGGGGGTTATAGAACGATATATTGTTTTTAGAAACCTGTAAGACAAAGAGATTTGTATGATTGGATCTGCGAGAGCTAGAGTGTTAAATGTAATTTGAGATAGCAAATAAGGCGTATCCAGTTTTGAGTGAATTATTTTATAAAGATGAACCAAATCAAAATATATGCGACGGATTTCCAACTTTTGAATATTATATTTTATGAGCCTACTTTCATAATCATGATTTGTGCGACCCAGTTGTTGACGGTAGCACAATATTCGTAAGCATTTTCTTTGCACGCCTTCAATTGCATCTATATGGACCCTGTAGTATGGTGACCATACTGGACTGCCAAATTCCAGAATGCTTCTAACCAGTGCATAAAATATAAACAGTAATGTTTCTGGTTTTTTGAAGGCTTTCGTGGATCTAAATACAAAACCAAGGAGCTGATAGGCTTTCATTGTTATATATTCGTAATGTGCTCGAAATGAAAGCTTGCTGTCGAATAAAATACCCAAATCCCTAGCTGTGTCGCTCTTCTTCAAAATTTGGCCGTCAATCGAGTAGGTATTAATGATGGGAAAATGCTTGTTACTGAAAGTTATAACAAAGCATTTACTGATGTTAAGATACATATGGTTCACCCTACACCAGCCTGAAATGGTATTCAGATCTTTTTGTAACAGATTGCAAATGTATTAGATTTGTAGCTTTAGTTTTAACTACTCTAAATAGATATCAAGTTGTAGGCATGCGTTGTGCGATGAAGAGTATGTTCTCGAAAACTGAAGCAAGCCTGACTCTGTTACTAGCAATGATCTGTAATTCTGTTTTACTTGTAGAATACAAGCCTATTGGAAGTCATACAAAAATATCAGAAAAATACGTGCACATTCATGAAATCTTAAAAAGTTATAGGTACCTATTGAAATGAAACCACTTTGTGACGGATTCTATTGCGATTTATTTGTTATTACCGTAAAATGCTGCAACTTTGCACGGATTTTGAGGTTTTTTCTTCATAATCTTGAAACATATTTATTTCTATGGCTTTTATTAAGTTTAAGAAGGAAAATAGACCTTATGCTATGCCAAATATGATTCAAATCTTTTTTAATCGTGCAGTTTTATAAGTTATAGGCTCTCAAAGTTGTAGGCATAGTTGTGTGTAAAAGATACAACTTTGCCCAGAAGCATTATGTCAATAAATAAACTATTAATCTTTACAGATTTTTTCTCTGTGGTAACGAGACACTGTTCTTGTGTCCAGCAGTCAAATTATAACGTTTGGTTTAATTATTATTTTTTCGCAGGTATTAGGCAAAGTTGTGGCAGGTACCACCACAGAACAGAAAAAACTATTAGAAGTGTGATAGGACAGATTCAATAGCGGAACCGATGTCGCCAAACTCACACATACAACCAGATAATAATACGTTGCACTACTAGTAAACAATTGTTTTGATTGGTCGTACATGTTTAACACCAAATTAGCCTAAATTATGCACACTGCAGAACGAAAACATAGGTACCTTATTGATTGGCATTAGTGATAACTTTAATATAGATAAAAAAAGGAATTTACGTTTTGTATCTGAATCAAACCTGCTTCTCACTCTAACTCTATTATGAAAAAGTTCAACTACTCCCCAACAGATGTCCATTTATTTTAAGAATGTTATTTAGAACCTTAATGGTTAAAAATACGGTTGATATTACTTTGAAGTATTTTCTCTCTCACTCTAACTATCTTACATTAACGCTAGAGCGGCGTAACAACATTTTGGCAATATCGATAGATTTGAAATTAGTTATCAAAATGTCAAAGGATTCTAAACGCTGTTAGTAATTATAATCTGAGAGTACTAAACACCGTCTTGTTTAGTACTCTTAGATTATAATTACTAACAGCGTTTAGAATCCTTTACGTACAGAAGTTGAACTGTTTTTTATTAACGATTAAAAGGGTATGAAAACGTGAAACTACGTATGTACCTATTTAATTGAAATAAAACAAGTGTCCATTTATAGTAGATATTTTATGTAACTGTTGCATAATAAAAGCGTTTTCTCATTATCCGGCGCATCCGATATCCGATATTAGTGTCGGCTCCGATATCGAAGGAAATAAATTAAAATAGAAAAAGAACTCGATACTATGTTGAAAATAATTGCCAGGTTTTTTTCTTTTTTCCCTCCAGTCTGTGTGATCGAGTAAATGGCCGAATCGGACCGATTTTATTGAATATATGTGAAAACAGCACATGGTGACGGCTATCGGCGTCAGACATCCAATATCAGAAAATGTGAAATCGCTTTAAGGATACTTAAAATACGAGTGCTAGTATTTTACACATATGAGACGGGTGTTTTAAGACCATATTACGAGCAATTTCATACACTACTTTGAAATAATTAATTTAATTTTCATAAAATGAGAAAAACGTAGAGCACCAAAATCTATTTGCTGATCGCGTATGCATTTTGCGCCGCGTCCACAAACTAAAAAATATCCAGCTGGAGTTGTTCAATTCGGAAGTTTATATTTTTGTATGTTTGTACGCGCATAGCTTCGTCATGTGTAGACGAATTTGCAAAATTCCTTCTTTGTTCGAAAGAAGACTATTCCGAAATGATACCATTTAATTTTTGTAAAGATCCGATAAAGGGTTCCAGAGATAGACCACGAAACTCTTCAATAAATACCAGAAAATCAGCAGTACAATATTTTTCACGTAGCATGGGTACGGTGACGTTTGGGATTTGAAGTTACTAGAGATGTAGTCAAGATAAAATCGCATGAAATAAAATCGATTATATATCTTATCGAGATCATTTATTAATGAAGAAGAAATCGATTCTATTAACTAATAATTTTGAAGAAAAAAGTAAAACAAAATTGATAACCTGTTTAATTATTTATTAAAAATCAAACATGTTCATCATCTTCATCATCATCATCGTCATCTGACTCGTCGACGTGAATAATTATTTGGGAATCAATTATGCAGTCTATTCTAATGTCTCGCTCCCAGTCATGTAAGATTAGATTTTTGGTTTTCTCCACTACTTTCTTCCAGTCATCGCCAGTGACATTTTTGCATCCCTCTTTCAATAACCCCATCATTTTTGTGGCTGTAAAAGGCGGAGCTGTATTTTTTCGTGCAGCGTATCCTGAAACAAGATAAAAAACAAATTGAGTCATAGAATTCAAGTAATAAAAATAATCATATTTTTGTCAGTATGTAAATAGACTATGGTTAAACAAGTTACCTTTGATTTGGGCCCAAATTAATTCAATGGCATTGTACTGACAGTGGTACGGTGGAAGCCTCAGGACTTCGTGACCATATTCGTTTGCCATCATATCTAATTTGTATGTCGTTTGGGGCTTGTGCATTTTTACGAGCTTCACTAGCTCCACCTTTAATTTCGTCTCATCGGCTTCCACATTATTGGCTTGGAGCCACTCGATCAACTCGCTCTTCTTATTGGAAGAAGTCGGCGGTTTGTTCAATTGCACGGAGTGATATGGGGCATTGTCCATAATAATTGTGCTGGGTTCTTCTAAATTGCTAAGCATATTTTGAAACCACTCCGTGAATACTTCCGCATTCATATCTTCGTGATATTCTCCCGTCTTTTTCGATTTAAAAGCAAGTAGCCCATTTTCTACAAATCCTTTCGATGTGCCTGCGTGACAAATAATCAATTTCTCCCCTTTTCCTTCTGGCACTTTGGTCGAGGCATGAGGTGTATCGTCAGTCCACATTTTACCGACCGTATGATTGGCATTCAGCCAAGTTTCATCCAGGAAGACGACATTGCTCCAATCGGTAATCGCTTTAGCCTTTTTCAAAAAGGTAGCCCGCGCAAGTGCTATGTCGCCCCTCTCCATGACAATTTTTCTTTTGTTTACTTTTTTGAATTGGAAACCAATGTCCTTCAATACGCGCCACAAGGATGTAGGACTTCCAGTAAACAAATCAGCATCTTTTAAAGACTTGACCAGCTTTAGAAGCGTCGGTAATTCTTTATTCTGGTAATAGTTATAAATGTGGCTCCGTATAGCATCGGCCGCAAAACTGTCTACATCTGTTACAGATGCCTTTTTGGTTCGCTTTTTATTAGGGGTGGACAACTTATTTTCTTCTGTATCGTGAGCACCATATTTTTCTCGAGTGATTCGAGAAACCGTGTTCCGCCCAATGTCTAACGCATCTGCCACTCGATCCAAAACGTTGGACACAGGCAATAGCGTTCCGCCATTCTCACGTTCCCGCTCAAAGTAATCCCGCAATCGAACTACAAATTCACGGGCTTGACTACCAAGCACAGTCTTTTTCGTTCTTTTTGGCATTTTGCCAAAAAAAAATCAACAAAACAAAAGTCAATAACAAAAAACGGTAACGAAAACAACAAAGCACAACGATAGTCAATAACAAAAACAAGTAACAAAAACACCACGCAAGCTCAAAACAAAGAAAACAGACCGCATACAAGGCAGACGCACTCGTACTGAGTAGATATAACAAGATGGCTGCCAGCTCATGCTTAAGCAGTGTTGCTATATTATAATAAAGCTCCACAAAGATAAAAATGCTTTGTTTAAAGTTTATTATTACATAATTATATTTTATAATCGTATTTTAGTTAAAAATACAACTAACGATTTATGATACTTTATTCGACAATTTATCGATTATAACGATTTTACTATGTCAATCTCTAACGCAACCTGTTCCGATTCACGCATCAAGAATTATGTATTTGGAATGTTTATATTTAAAGTTTAAATAATTACGGAGAAATAAAAATAGTTTTAAGTTAAAAATGCAAAATAAAACAGTTTTCTTTTTATCTTCGTATTAAGTGTTGTTTCCTGTATTCCGCGTTAGGTAAATTGTTTGGAAATGAATCATGCATGAAATGGAATTAGTCAAATGTCACCGTACCCATGCTACGTGAAAAATATTGTAGTTGCTGCAAACGTATATTATTGCTATGTCGATGCCACTACACATTATAACATCACGCCCGTATCCTTTGAATCGGTATGCAGAAGTGTTCGGAATGTTCCGTGATATTAAAAAAAACAATAAAGCCATTTGACAAAAGTTTATAAATGTTTCTAAAAAAGTAGATATCGATAAAGTTTGACTACATCACTAAATGAATAGCAAAGAAAGTTCTAGAATAAATAAGATGACATGTCTATTGTGTGTAATCAAAAACAATCTTTATTGATATGTGGTAAGGTTGATTTCTTTTTGATTTTATTACTTTTCATTTTAATAAGATTTGTTATAAATTCTGCTATATCCTGACTTATTGATGGTATAAAACAACTCTATTTCGAATATTTATGCTCCTACTATCATGTGTGCACTGCAAAATGGCCCAGTATGGCATATTTCTATTAAATAGAATTAAATAACGCACGGTGCAAAACTATCAAATACACGTGATGACAGATACGACTGAATGCGACTGAAGGTTGAAATTGTAAGGTCTTGCAAATCTCCGCATAAGAATGACACGCGTGCCACGCCTACTTCACACTTCCACTGTTTTTTCTGTTCCGTGGGTACCACAGACTTCCCATACAAAAATGACGTTAGATGTAGGGTTGTGCCAATAATAAAAAGTCTCATATTTATTTTTTTATAAAAATGTATTTACTAGTAACAATCACGAAAATGACTAGTAACAAAAATTACTTTTAATTAACTTAACTTTTTGGAATACTGCCGGCGGACTGCGTTGGTGTGTATTTTTTTACAGTGGTTCAGTATGGTCCGACGTGGGATAGAAAACTGTTATTCTGCTTCATAATATGAAAGCAGCTTTTTTTGCACGAAGATTTTTAGATCTACCGCAAGTTCTAACATTTCGCTGGAGTAATCACTATATCTACGAGCTCCTGGTTGTCGTCTATTTCTACGTTTATCCGCCATTTCATGGGTGATAAACGTAGTAAGCCGATGGGTAACTGAAATAGAATATAGATTTATCTACAGAATGAACTCAAAATTAAATAACATCGTCGGCAATTCATTTTCATAATTATTTGTACCTATTTAAACACGGGGAGGGATATGCATAAATTTGTATAATATGCAGGACAATTTAATTAAATCATATTAACAGTAACTAACTAGCCTTCCCTTGGAACTTCGTTCCCATTGTTTTGGAAATAAAAAAATATTCTATACCAAATAACTATCATTCGAACCCCCCGTTACGTGATTCAGTATCAAATAAACAAACAAACATCCAAACATCCATCTATTTACTTTTAGCCCAACGTTTAGGCTACACGTTTTCAGCAGCCATGGTCACGGGGTAACTAAAGATGGTGGTTGTCACATAGTTTGAAGTATATGGAGGTGTACTTGTACTTCAAACTATGTGACAACTACTATATATAGCAGCCATGGTGCTGAAAAGTAGCCGAAACGTCGGGGAGAAAGTAAATACTAAATAACAAATAAATCGTGTTCATTCTGTTAAAAAGTGTTTTTTTTCTCAATGAGTGACATTTGTGGAAAGTTCATAAGTTACACACCTACTTAATATTTTTGAAGTCAACATGGAAGTCGGTGCAGATTTCTACACAGATGGAGTCGCGGGTTGTAGCTGGTAAGTAATTCATGAAGCAAATCTAGGTGTACCTTATATACATTGCTGTTGTGTAATAATATCTACTACATGGTTACTTATAATTGCAATTTACGCTTGAATGAAATTTCAATTTTAAAGATGATTGATTTCAATCAACTGTAGTTGTCTGTGGTCGTGTTTTAATGTGGTTTTAAATAAATATGATTTTATTTTTTATATATTTTTTGGTACGTTATTTTTGAAATTATGTACTTTTCATAAAATATTGTAACTTATTTATTGTGGAAGCATATTTTTATACCTATTCTACTTCAGTATGTAAATCATAATGTACCTAGGTATTCAAGAAGGCCTTTATAAGGTTTCTACAGTACCCGTGTGACTCCCCTGGTGTTGCACACGTCAAGAGGTCACGGTATCCACTTTTTATCAGGTGGGCCGTGTGCTTGTTTTCCCACCTAAGTAGTAGATATAAAATAATATTGTCGACCTAACACCTGAACCAGTTTGTCGCAGACATGTTATCATTATGTAATAAATTAAGAAGTGTTTGATTTTCCATTACAATTTTATGTTGCCATTGAATTATATATTATTTTTCAGATATCCATAACTTGTATAAGTCTACAGGCAGAAGATGATTCTTATCCCAGCTTCCGATCGAGTAAGTGTTCATTTCTATCTACATATTACCTTCTGGAGCTAGTGAAATATTCGAGCACGTGACCAAAAATGGCGATAAGATTTCATGACTTCATGTCTGTCTGTCAAAACCTTTTTCTCGGGAATATATACATACATACACTCACGCCTGTAAATCCTCGAAGGGGTAGGCAGAAGTGTATTAACTTAACACCTACATTTCACCAACAATGGATTTTCGGTTCCACCTATAGCGGGCACTTTGTCGTACTACAGTCGGATGGCGAATACCTCTATCCCTTAGTTGCCTTTTACGACACCCACAGGAAGAGCTGGGGTAATCCTATTCTACTCCAACGGGCACCAACACGGCAATAGAGACCAAAATAGAGGTCAAATCCTGGTCGAAATCTATTTTTGCTTACCCCTTGGACGCAGGCTAGTGCTGGAATCAATCAATTAATTAGCCCACTGCAGTCCACTGCTGGACATAGGCCTCTCCCTATGTGCCCCATTTCGTACGATCCTCTGCCTTCCGCATCCAGACCGTCCCAGCCACCTTACTTAAAACTCAATTTTTGTGTTCATTTTTCATCTTTTCAAAATATTTAGCATGGCTTTGTTTTATTTTGTTGGAAAACTTCGAAAAGTGTTTCTCTATAATATACATAATGTACATAAATATGCACACGCCTTTTACCCTCCGGGGGAGGCAGAGACAACAGCCCACCATTTGACTATATCCTTACATATTTCAAAAATGAATGCTTTAAAAATGAATTCTTAATTAGAATATTATTATTGATATAAATGATAAAATAAATTAACAATATTGATGTATTATTTGTAAGAAGCTATATTTTTTTATACTTATAGTGTTTGCGCCATTTTTGAAAGCTACCATGTTCTTGCATGACCTGTCTTTAGTTTTTATTAATTTTTTTTTATGCCACTTATGTGGCAGACAAGCACACGGCCCACCTGATGGGAAGTGGTTACCATGGCCTATGGACGTTTGCACCAGGGGCGTCACAATCGTGCTACCGACCCTGTAGATACCTTCTAATACCCTTCTTGAAGAACCCCATATTGTAGTCGCTTGGGAAAACCACGGCAGGAAGTTCATTCCACAACCTGAGCGTGCGTGGGATGAAGTTCCTTTCAAAACGCACGGTGCGCACCATTTCCGGTCGCAGTGTGTGAGGATGAATTCCCTGCCTATGGCGAGTGGTGCGATGATAGAATGCAGCGGTGGGTATCATGTCAAACAATTCATCTGAGCACAAACCATTGTATAGGCGGTAGAACACACACAGCGAGGCAAAGTCCCTTCTGAGGCTGAGAGGTTCCACATCGCCTGTGAGTATGGGAATGTCGACAAGCCTCAACGCCCGTCTTTGCAATGAGTCGAAGGGGCCAAGCTGGTATGCAGGCGCTCCGGCAAAAAGGTGACAGCAGTACTCCATGTGGGGCCGAATTTGTGCCTTATAAAGCAGAAGTCGTTGCCCCGCAGTGAAGTACTACTTCGCCCTGTTGAGCATCATTGGATAGAATCTGTTAAAAAGTGGTTTTATAATATATTGGCTAATAGGATAATTAAGTTAGGTTAGGTTAGTATGATTTGACCGGCTAGCGTCCCTTAAAACTCTGCGTCTTTGCGGCTGAAAAAATGTGAATCCGGGTCAAGAAAGATGAAAAACTTTCAATTTAGTTTAGTATTGAAACCTTAGCCCCTTCGTACACAAGGCTACGCAAATATTCGATACTCGGCGATTTTAGTCTCCATGCGACTACCGCCATACAAATTCGCTGAGGTTCGTACACGAGTCACGCGTCACTGGCATTTGTCCCGCGACTCGCGTCGCGCCAGTCGCGCGCTCTTTGCCAGACGTAATCGTCGCTACTATAGTCGCAGCGTATTCCTAGATGGCGGGGCAATTATTGAATATTAAATTTGTACCTGAGGTGGAGAAACATCCTTGTTTATATAATTTTAACTTGAAAGAATATTATAGTTTCATGTTCATTTGTATCAGACATTTTGTAAACGTGTGATAGCCGCTACGCTACGCCTATAGTGACTGAATAGGCGATTTGCGTCTTGCGATTCAATGTCGTGTGTACGGACTGTGCGCTACTCGATACTCGCGACTCAATACTAATGTAGTATACAACATTTGTATCGAAGATTTGAGTACGAAGGGGCTTAGTGTGCGTGTCCGAGTCGCACTTGATCACCGAGCAGAACTTTCAGTTCTGTGCACTTAACGGATTATGCAAGATAGGTATGATTTGTTTAATGTATGTAATGCGTGTATTTAATGGTGACCCTCGTTCCTGAGACTTTGCCTTCAGTTTGCCTACAGGCGAGGTGAAGTCAAGTTGAGGTTACCATCATAGTCCGGTTAAGCGGAGGCCATAGACCGACACTCCTAACTACATCTTTTCAGTCATGTACAGGTATGCGTGTAAATAAGGATATCAAAATATAACAAATAAATCGCGATAGAATCAATGATGTATTAAAAAATAAATTATAAAGTCAAGTGTATTTCTGATCTTTATAGGTGTGATAACAGATGGTAAACCAATATTACGTGGCGGGGGTCCTGAACCGGAAGAGGAGGATGAAAATCTATCGTTAGGTATGAACTATTATTATTATTTTTTTTTACTCTTATCTTATAACGGTTGTCCCTTCGGATACCTCCCTCTAGCTGTCGCGTCGGGGCGGTCATTCCGAACAAGTACCGACTAAAACTACGTGCCATCTTGGGTCGTTAGATGCCTTTTTTTAGGTGTGCAAAATCCCCATCGATACGCCCTCTCCCACCGGAGACGGAGGGGGAGGTTATGTCGGACTCAAACCGACTAAAACGCACACCGTCTGTGGATTGTTGTCCTAGGCCAAATGTGAGGTAGTCTTGAAAATATCACTTGCACCCCGGCCGACCCAAGAATGGGTTGTCAGATGCCGTTGTGTGAGATTGCCTAGGTCTATCCCTCGCACTTCGGTTGACCCAGAGCCATCTTCGGCTCCGAAAGCCCTCGGGTGTGGGAACCACTGTGCCCCCATCTTGTTCCGAAAAGTGGGGGCAGGGGAGTCCCCGCCACTTCTGCTGCAGACGACTTCACCTTACGAACGACTTATATTCATCTACCTCTAACAACAGGTAACTTTAGTTTAATACTTTCTTTCCCTTTCTTCACTCGAGTAAGTAGCTAGGTATATTATTTATGTATACTTAGTGTTTGCGCCGTTTTGTAGAACCGCGATGTTCCTGCATGACGTGTATGTACAATAAGACATCATTGATCTCATGTATAAGTACTTTTCTTCAACAGGTGTGATAGAAGATGGTGAACTAGTACTAAGTAGGCTTGAACCGTCCGACGAAGCGGAAAGCTCTGGCACAGGTAATCTTTTTTAAATACTGTCATGTAGTAGAATTGCTCGTTCCATATGTCTTGAACCTCGGCCCTGGCGCGCGCAGATTGTTTCGTAGTAACCTATACTTGGTGAACTTTAACACGCCGTGTTTCATCATCATCATTTTCAGCCATTTAGAATCCATTTCTGGACATAGGCCTCTTCCATTTCCATCCACTTTTGACGATCATGTGCCCTCTGCATCCAGTCGTGACCTGCGTGCCTTCGGATGTCATCTACCCATCTCATTGGTGGTCTTCCTCTCGGTCTGTTGTTTGCACGAGGTCTCCACTCCAATAGTCTCATTGTCCACCGACTAGGTTCCATTCTTGCAATGTGTCCCGTCCATCTCCACTTCTTTTTTTGCAATGGCAATCATCATCAGCACGCCGTGTTTATTTGCCTCTAAATGCTCAAGAAACGTCTACTGTGCGTATAGAGCACATTTTGAGTATATTTTAGCTCCAAGATATATGGAACTAGCAATAATTGATAGTAATATAGACAGACCGTAAGTGCTGTACCGCTAACATGGTATGCGCAAGGTAGCGGGGGACGAGGTTAAAACAGAGAAAGAAAGAACATGAAACGAGAGTAAACGAGATACCACCGCCAGCTCTCTCGGCGGTATCTCGCCCGCTTTCGCTCTCAGCAATAGCGTTTTTAGGGCGCGGTAGGTACAGCAGTCAGAGTCATACTATATGATCCTTATATTTATTTAATTAATTCAAACCCTTTCACCTAAGCTAAATAAGCTTTAATTTAGCTGAAAGCAGGCTTGAGTTATTAGACTTGCTTGAGTTATAAGTAGTTTCATATCGTAATGACCAGGATTTGAACACCGGACCTCTAGACTGTAAGCATAGAATAAAATTTAACGGGAATTTACGCGATCATGGAAAATACGTATACGTATTCATAGTATTAAAGTTAGGTAGTTTAGCAAACTGATACGGGTCGGAAATTGCCAAGGCAATCAAAGGTATGTAAGACCTATACCATGATCGCGTTAATTCCCATTCTCTTAATTATAAATCATGGAACGCGAGAGTTTAAAAGTTAGTTTAAGCATAGACTTTTATGTTAGGATAGAATAGAAATGTTTTTAAACAGCTGTTGTTACGAGTGGTTTGAGCCCTAAACAGTCCAACAACTAGTCGAGCTGCAATCCTTCGATTTCGCCATTGGGTTGTGGAGGTCAGTAGCAGTCGCTTCACGGAAAATATCGAAATTCAGCCAAATCCGCAATCAGACCTATCTGTTAAATCGGACCCCTGACTCCGAGGTAAAAGCTTCGGATGCGACTGGGATTAACGTTAAGATAAAGAAGAATTTAAATGTTTTTAATTCAAGCAATAAGTATATTGCGTATTTTCGAAAATTTACTCAGTGCTGTTGTGACTTGTTTGTGATAGCATCCTTAAAAACATCGTGAAAAGGCAAAGGTATTTCAAACTGTAGAATTATTAAAAGAGGAGAAATAAATTTCAAAAATACATATGAATAGGGTGTAAGAAGGCGGTCATCGTTGTTATATTTATATAGCTTAGAAATAAATAGAGACACTAGCTGTTGCCCACGGTTTTGCTCCCGTGGATGTCGGTTATCGTGACTAAATTATAGTCTATGAACTTTTCCATGCTCTAATCTACCTGAGTACCAAATTTCAAAATATTATCTACGAAAATGACGAACTTTTAGTATTTGAACCTCCTAAACCCCTTTTTGGCAATAATAGGCAGCCTATGTCCTTTTCCAAACTGTATTTCATCTCTGTACCAAAATTTCATCAAGATCGGTTTAGTGGTTAGGCGTGACAGCATTAGGTAACAGACAGACAGAGTTACAGTATGGATTTGTATAGCTTAATTTGTTTTAGATGAAACGGAGATAGCGCAAGTAAATGTAAATCCATCAAACCATCATAAAGGGCTAGCGGAGGATCTGACTCTGATGATCAACTGGCTTATGAAAAATTACGATTACAAGATTCATCTGCTAACTAGGCGAAATGGTAGGTATATTTTATACTTCACGACCCGCTCCGGTTTGCCCCGTAGCATGCTTCAAAACCCCAAGCCACTTCTTTAAGCCATATAGTAAGCCTGCAATTTGAGCCTTAATCTATTCTGATCTTGATATGGACGAAGTCGCGGGCAACAGTTAGTCAAGAATATTCACAAAACATATAAAGTAGCAAGTTATGATAGATTCCTTTAGTTACCTTCTTAAACAAAGCTAGTATATCTTTCTAACTTAATAATTAAGTATCTGTTATCGTTTGTGTTGTTTTGTAACATTTTATTTAATAATGTGTTTATAGACGACTCCAGTGGTGTTGCTGAAGAGGCAGAATTCAGATCTCGCAGCAAAAAGAACCGTATGTAGTATATTATTTTACTTGTATGTAATACAGCAGTTAGACTTTTTCTCAATTCAGTTAACCAACTGAATTGAGAACAAAGTTCAGAGAATGATGATGACGGAATAGATTTTAAATTTAAAAATGCTACTAAATCGGTGTATCTTTCTACATTTCGATAGCTGTAGAGTTGAATTTAAAGTGACTAATATAACCATAGAGTTAACAGAGCAATTTCTCAGTATAAGACTAATACGGAAGTCCACGTCGATTTTATTCCATATAGTATCCAGTACACGACAAAAGAGATATGATTCTACCTTTACATACAACTTTATATGAAAGAGTGCTACAATTATCTCCTTTATCAACTGTACACTTCTGTCCTTCTCTTGCATTAAAATGCCTCCCTCGGGCTTTCTACACCTGAGGGGGGCATTTTAAAACCTTAGACCACCCAAGGTCAGCCAGGGTGAGGTGAGATGATATCCGTAGGAATTTCCGCATGAAAAATAATGCACCTAGCACGGCTTTTGATGATAGTTCAAAAGCAGTGCTTTATTTTATTTTATCATCCATTAATCAAAACCCACCCATCATTTTTCATGTATGGACTTTTATTTGCCAAACGTGATATCGCTAATTTTTTTAGGCAAGAAGAATAAGCATCGCAATAAATCTTCGTTAAAAAGGCACAAAAATACGTCAAATAAAAAAAGAGTTAGATTTGTAGATGATAGTAGCGGTGAGAGTGTAAAACTTGAAAGCGCAAATGTAGAAAGGTCTGACCCAGTGCAATTAAATACCGATGACAACCCTGGAAATCTGATTACTATTAATATAAGTAAAGAAAATATAAGTAAAGAAAATTTGAGAAACGCCAATTGGGGCATTAGTACTGCGAGCTTAGAGAATCAGGGTTCTATGGAAGGAAATGGAAATGTAAATAATGAACCTGTGAATAGAAATGACGAATTTATCCCTGATAAAGAAGAGCCGACTGAACGAACTGTTTCTATAAACTTAAAGAGTATTGTAGATGCATTGCGTAACAACGTAATGAAAGTAGAACGCGCACTTAATCCTACTGCTTCTATTTCACGCACGTTAAACGATAATGGTCATCACAGTAATGTTAAACGAAACTTTTCCTTAGCACTTTCTGTTCAAGTATAATAAAGCTTAATATCGGTCATTTGGTGTGTTAATCTTGTTAACTACCTAAGTCATTAGAATATACTAAGGTATAAAAATATCGATGAATTGTGTGGATAGTGTTAATTTTAGAAATTAAACTTCCATACGGATAAGTGCGAAATCTCATTAAATACAAATTAAAATGAAGTGGGCATTGATAAATTTTAACCATCTTTTGCCTGCCTATACGCAAGCATGAGCATATAAATACATATGAATCAATTAATAATTAGGAAGGAAGGCTTAATATTTAATGAATAGTTATTGTATATTCGTTATAATATAGAATTTAACATGGTATACCCGTTCAAAATAACTAACACTACACACTACAAATACTTTCGTTGACATCATACGAGTATCTGAAGTTTAGAGAACCTTTTACATTTAAATTTTTATTTATTGCTTAAAAAAAGATATTGCTTTCAAAACACCCTACTTTGTAATTGTTGAAAACTTCTGCATCTACAAATTTTATTTCGTATGTTTTAAGGACCTAAACATTTTTAATATTTGTAATGTTATTAAAACCTTTTTTTTTACATTACGTGATTCATTTTTCAAAAGATTAAAAACCAGTACTGCAAATCAGAATTTTTGATGTTTACTTAAGTATCGATAAATGAAAAATTCCCTGGCTTTATTGCCATCTCAAAACAAGATGTTTGTGTTAAAAAAAATATTCGTCTGCCGACATCTGTATACAGAGCTATACGCAGATATATAATTATGTTATTGAGAATGTGGTGTTCATGACAAATTGATGAATTCTATCGTCTACGCTTTTCGACTATGTTCTGAGTGAATAAACCACGTGTACAATAAGATGCCAGAGCAAATTTTAGTACAACCAGTGACAAGGTAAGGAGATGAAATTTTTATTCTACAATTTATAAGTTCATGTTTCATCCCGGGTTCTTCAAGCATCAAAAAGCATCTTTTGCGGCCGTCAAGGTCGTGACCGAAATTTTGGAATGCTCAGCTTCTGGAGATTTCTCCCTATCTTCTTTTCATACAGCGGTCAATTTATGGCCTGAATTTAAAGAAATAGCATTCACTTCTAAGGTTAGTAAATAAATCTGATTGAACAGTAATGATAACGATGGTGTTGTTACTAAAGTAAGAAAGGACAAACGTAAGAAACCGTGCGAAGAGGAGGGAGAAAACCTAAAAGGGGAATCCGGGGCCCAAGCTCCGAGTTAAACATCGGATGCAACCGGATCTCAATGCTGAGATGATGTTTATTTTATGATAATGTTTTTACAAAACTTGAATTAAGTTGTCACGATCAAAATGTATCTACCCTTTAATTACCCTTGATTGAATCTTTTTTGTTTGATCTATGTTCTAAACTATTTCTGTTTACTAAGTAACATTGGTGTTTAAATATGTTGTATTAGTATTATAAGGTTATTATGTTGTTGTTGGTAACTATTTTATTCTATTTAAATTAACTGCAATAATACAAAAAGTGGAGTGTGCTCATAACACAATTTTTTGAACTTTATTTGATTGATCTGCAATTAACACTATTATCTTTCTAACAATTCTCTTTGTTCTTTCTGAGTTATTATGGCGTTGTCTTGTTCAAGAACTTTGCCTATTGTGTAGGTTTTATAACTTGTTCATTATTTTCTGCGTTATTCTTAGCCTGTCTTTGCTATCCCTTATAATTATCGGGAATAAAAACCTTATCAAACAGCCACATATCAAATCAACCCCTCTTTACAACTGGCAATACGTTTGTAGAAAAGACTAAACTGATCAGTGTATGATCATAAACGTTAAAATACTTACGTTTTAATCTCATCCATTTATCATTCTACAATACACCGGCCAATGAATTGCCACTTGTCAAGGAGGGCAAGTATTTTACTAACTGACCATAACCGCTGTACCGCGCCTTAGGTATGTGCATGACGAGAAGTGAAGAGTATCCACCAATCGACGGTCAGATTTGGTCAGTGTGAAGCTATAACTCACGGCGGTATCTCGCTCGCTCTCAACTCATGCTCTTTCTTATTCTCGTCCCCGGCCACGCTGCGCTTTTCTAGGGCGCGGTACAGCGGTCATACTTTAGCTAAGATATCGTTTGTAACGAGTTCATATCTGTTATCTGCGTATAGTTCTCAATAATATAGGTTGATGGCAATTAAATTTTCTATCTCATGAAAAAGATATTGAATTCATTATCGTTAGAAACAACTTATAGTATTAGAAGAGCCAGGTAGTGACTTTACTGGATTTTGGGGTTATTGTCAACCATCAGATCCTGCTTCATCAAACATACGCTGGCCTACATGTTATAAAAGTTGGCCTAGAATTTTATATTTCACAAGATAGTTAAATAAGGTATGAAAGTTGATTTAAAGTAGTCAAGTTAAAAACTCTCAATTAAGTTTTTAAAAGAAAACTTACTTAATTTAAAGAAAAATTTAAACGTTAAACGGTTCAATTGATTTAAATTGTCATCCGAAATAACGGTGTGTACTAAAGATACATCAGTTTATAGGGAGGGGGTAAAATAATGAACCAAGTTTCACCCAACAAGCGGACCAAACTAAATGAAATCATTTAAAAATCCCCCTTGCCCGGCTATGCGCCGGCTGACCTCTGAACGCAATCCAACCGAGTTTAGATTACTATGAAGGAGTTTTCGCAATCTTGCACGGCGGTACCTACCCCGCCGAAATTTGTGACAAATTTGTGCCATCAAATTTCTACCACCAGTGAAGGATGCAACCTGGAACACATTAAAATAGTGACGATGGCACTGAAAAAGTTTATCGATACCTACAATGCGATCAATAAGAATTGCGATTCATAAAAATTAAGCTGGCTTAGAGTTCGGAAAGCGGTCGGTACGGTACGGTCAGGGGACCGTTGTAATCGCACGTCGGTATATAAGTATACAAAGATAATAATCGATACGAACTAGTTGCAACCACATTATTAGTGTAGGTTACAATCTACACTGCACTACAAACGAAAACATGGACTATTACACAGCGTGACTTACTTATAAAAATAACACAGGGTATATACAGCATTTATGTCAATTGTTATAACAGCTGATATACCCTGTGTATTTTTTTATTAGTATAGGCCATAATATATATCAGAATTCTGTACGATAAACAGAATCTGTCCACGAAATAAGAATAAAATTCTGTCGCTAACACAAATCTGTCAAATAGCCTATTTTCCTTAATAGTTTTCTGGCTTAATTTTGTTATTATAACATGATTCTTATCATTTCTTTCCTGCCTAAATGACAGTCGTTAACGCATGTCAAATACGTCAAATCCTTTACATTCGTCATTCTATTCCATCAAACGCTGGCAAGCGAATTGCCACTTGTCTAGAGCGGCTGAAACCATTTTTTTCTTCTTACAGTCTACTATTTGTTTTGTGTTTGGGATCTTAACAAGATTTTAATAAGTCATAATAACATGCCGCGTTTATTCATGAATAGATATCTTGTGTGGTAGAGCTGAGTCGGTGTCCGAATATATATGTCGCCGCCAAGTAGCTTAATCAGCCGCCCAATTAACTGCCTAGGCAGTTAACTAAACGCCGCCATTCAATTAACAGCCTGAATGATATTCAGCCATCTTGTTTATTACATCATTTAAAAACCTGGCTGGCTAATGCTTAGGCTAATCGTAAATCTCCTCCAAATAACAGACAAAGTTCTTTCCTAAGCAAGTAATCCGAGTGCCTGGTGTTATTATTCGGCTGTATACTATTTTATTACCTGTGTTTCGCATCGTACTATCACGAGAGATTTGTGTTTGTTTACTAACTTAGTGGTAGGAAACGATATTGTGCGTTTATTTAACAGTATCTTAGTCAGGCTAAAAAGCCGACCACATCGGAGTTGGAAAAAGGCACAGAGAATAATGTTTTTTTATAATGATTGATGACTTTGATTGTACAAAATTTAGGTTTATAGTTTACTAAACAGGAGTTATATTATATCCATTAAAAACTAATATTCAAGCTTTTGCTACCTTTGATATTGTTACAAAAGTAATGTTATTTTTTATATTTAGGGACGAGCCATTCTAAGAAACTTAAAAAACATCGGAAACATTCAAGTAAGTTTACAAACTTACTTTTGAACTATGACAACCAATTTTCATAACTTACCATCTTCATCCTAGCGTTAATCCCAGTCGCATCCGAAGCTATCAGCAATCTGTGGTCTAGGGTCCGCTTTTACCAGTCTAACTGCCGATTTGGCTAAACTTCGACATTTTCCTTAAAGCGACTGCCACCTGACCTCCACAACCCAAAGGCGATATCGAAGCATTGCAATTAGACCAGTTGTTGGACTTTTGAGGGCTCCAACTACCAGTAACGACTGCCATAGATGTTTGTATGACAACCGGGGCCGACGGCTTTAACTTGCTCTCCGAGGTACGACCAGATCAATGCAAATATCCATATTCATGCATACAAATATTTGCATTGAACGGGGATCGAACCCGCGCCTCCTGCGTAGCGGCCGCGTTCACTACTGCTACGCCACGGAGGCATCTGGTTGAATTTTCATAAAAGCACGACAAAGCTATTCTGTGAGAGACACTGGGTCTCTGATACTTGAAAATTGTTGACCATCAACCAAGGTGACAGATTTGGACATTTTCGTATCTTCGACGATGAGCAATGCCTTCTCTCCTTATACGAGTTGGCGCCCCCTTTTCACCTCTGTATACCGGTAATAAGATATCCACCTACATTTCTCAGATATACGACAAAGAACACGTGAACCGATTCCGCAGCGACGGTTCATGGCACCCGAAGGTACGTATTCTTATTTAGATGAAATTGTTTTGTTCAGGGTAAAGTAAAGTACGGAAGGGCAAAACACAGAATCCTCCTACTGGTGACTTATAAGTCCTCCAATTTGCTTTCAAGGGTCCAAGATAGTTTTAACTTTCTTTGGGACTTCTAAGTAATGTGTTATAACTAAAGAGCACACCGCAGTGAGCCTTTGCGGTGGATTGACCTATTCTGACGCTGATAATCCCCACCTTTCGCCACTCACATACCCAAGACGTGGTACAACGGTTACGGCCAAACTTTACCAAACTATACAGCCCCTCTAGACAAGTGCCATGCGTTAAAGACTGTCATATACGTCAAATCCCTTATATTCGTCATTCTATTCCACCAAACGCCAGCTAGAGAATTGCCACTTGTCTAAAGGGGCAGGATTGACTCTAATAGAAATGTAGGTGGGTACAATGCATACGTCCGAGAACTTCAAATTGCATAACCCGAGTAGGTGCGATTGCTACATTTGGAGGTAATATTATCGCATACAGGCACATAAGGCATACAGGTATTAAGTAAAAATGGTTGAGATTATACTAATACTTGCCCATAAAATAAGAATTTATTAACGAATATTATGTTTTAGTTGTAGAAATGAACGCCAAAAGTAAGTATTCTTTTTTGTAAATTTTTTTGGTAATCTAGATAGGCATTTTCTGTGAATATTTATCAGAGATATATCCCAAGGTATGAGAATGGTAGATTAGAATAAAATTACTTTGGTATCTTAATTGCTCTTAGAGCGATGCGATCTCTTCAGCGGATATTCTATAATATCATTCAGCTGATTATCTGAGGGAAAATTGTATAAACAATCTGCCAGACAACCTGTCATATTTGTTGCAAACATTCTCCAGATAAATTGAGGTTCAGGTGAGTGGCATTCTAGAATAATGGGCTTTGGAGTGTTGGCTTTCATTGACCAACCAGATTGTACAAGAAGTAACACAATCGTTAGTAGAAGAGAAAATAATAATCAATGTATTTTGACAATTGAGTCGTATTTTGACATTAATGACAGTCGTAAACATAATTATGTCAATCCCATACACTGATTTACATATATTATAGTTTGAAACCCTTAAATGTATACAATAAAATATACTCATAGATCAAACGTTTTGTAAAAATATAGTTTGCCTACTTTGTGCAAATCTTCACACTGCAAGTAAGCTGAAACTTTAAGATAATTATGTTATTTTCTATGAAGTTTGTATGTAACCTGAACATGAATTCAGGTTAAGGAATGATCCCTTAATTGATAATTGTAATCACGACTTGTGCTAGGTACTTCTCTGGGTAACGCGATATAAAATTCAAAACATGATAATTTTAATAACAATGTATTTCAGCGTATAAAGCTCGTGACGAACTACGAAAGCAAAAAAGTAAGTTAAGAATTTCTTTGTTTCAATTTATAGCTTCGGATATAGCAACAAGCTTACCCTTGACTTTTGTCCAAAAATGTGTGTTGGATCTAAAATAAACCGAAATGCTTGTGTGCATAGGTACGTTTGAAGCGGCTTTATAACATTTATAAAATTAAACAAACATTTAATGGTGAAATTAATCAATGGTTGCTATAGTCCACGACTTCTGGCAAAATGCGAAACGTTTCAAAATAATTGTGTTGTAATAGGTATGTAATTTGGTTTTCTAATTTCAGTGCATCGAAAAAAAGTTCACAAAAGGCTTCTCCAAGGTCGGCGGCAACGATTGTCTATGTGTATGTTTCCCTACATATACATATTATTTAATGTCATTATAATTGTATATTTTGTGGAAATAGTGTTCTAAAACACTTTTTCAGACCATGAATTTTAAATTCAATCTGACGACAAAACGAGACAACTTAGCATAGATTAATGTTGTTATGATAACTGTAAAAAGAAGCAATTTCAAGCAATTTCAAGCAATTTCAAGCAGCAATTTCAAGCAATTTTAAGCAATTAGTATGTGGACTATTCATATCGAAATGTCGCCACCAACTAGCTTAATCAGCCGTTCAATTAACTGCCTAAGCTGTTAACTAAACGGTGCCATTCAATTACGGGCTGACTGATATTCAGCCGTAACGTTTATTACAACATTTAAAATTAGCTGGCTATTGTTTTGGCCATTCCTAAAATGGTGCACCATCCCGAAATAAGACAAAAAATCACATACATACATACCCATACTCATGCCTGTACATCTCCGATTGGATAGGCAGAGGTTTATTCACAAGAAATTAGTGATATGTAGGTTTATTTATTTTATTATGACTTACGGTGCCGAAACGTGGACGCTAACGGTAGGGCTAATCCATAAACTAAAAGTCGCGCAGCGGGCTATGGAGCGGGCTATGCTTGGAGTTTCTCTGAAGGATAGAATTCGAAACGAGGTGATCCGACAAAGAACCAAAGTTACCGACATAGGTCGCAGAATAAGCAAGCTGAAGTGGCAATGGGCTGGCCACGTCTGTCGAAGGACCGATGGCCGTTGGAGCAGACGAGTCCTAGAGTGGAGACCGTGAGAAGGCAAACGAAGGGTAGGGCGGCCCCTGGCCAGATGGACCGATGACCTGAAAAAGGTGGCTGGGACGGACTGGATGCGGAAGGCGAAGGATCGTACGAAATGGCGCACATTGGGGGAGGCCTATGTCCAGTAGTGGACTGCAGTGGGCTAATTGATTAATTGATTATTTAAAAAGCTATTCAATTGGACTTGGATAGCTTAGGTTATAACTTTCTCTCGAAGTGAGCGATAACGCTTCTTGGGGACGGTAAGTGAGCCAGAAAAAGAATGTGGGCGTTGTCTACACTGTCGGCCTCTAGGCTTAGGGGGCGATTTATGATTTCATAAAATTCCTACGTTATTTTTTTTAATTTATACAATTCTAACAGCAAAATTTACATATTTTGTTAGGTACCTACTCATTTACTTATTTAGCTTATAAATATGAGCACAAACAAACAAAATAAAAAGACTACAAACACACTTTCGCATTTAAATAGGTCAAGCTTATTCAAAGATTGGTGCTGCATTTGTATTCCTTTATAAAAGAACGTAATATTTATTTTATTTTTATTTGCGGTTCCGTGTGTAATAGATAAGTAGTACTTAGGCTTAACATATACTTAGGTACGTATCGAAAACAACATCGGAAGTAAAAAAGAAGAGACGGCAATATTGTGTGGAATATATTAAATACGAATTTATTGAAAACCCTATAAACCCACCGCAGCCTTTGTGCCTGCAATGTCTAAAATCATGACTGCAAAATCATTTGAATAAAATGCATCCAGATGATAAAGACAAGAATGTAGCGTATTTTCACGACCTGGAGAAGAAGCATAATGCTCAGCCAAGTGTTTTAAACTCTTTTCGGCGACCGCCAAGCAAGATGACATCGGAATTTGAACTTCGTACAATATTCTTTGTTGATTGCCTAAAAAGGCAAACTAGTTAGAGTTAAATTTTACCAGCAATAAAGGAATTAATAACTACTGTGCTTTATAACCCCTGCTGCTACTGTGCTGCATTCTCTTTCTTTTCTTGGCCATCTCTCTCGCTCTCGTGGACTTTATTTTAGCAGTACGGCGAGTACGGACGTTGCACTGAAACCGGCCCTTAAGTAAACTGGTACCAGACGTTAACAAACTTATCGAATTAACATTAAGTTATTTTTTATTGGTAAATTGATTATATTTGTTATATTTTATCAAAAGATACTTTATCTGATTACTATAAAGTTGTGTTTCAATAAGCATTATCTTAGGCAGGTATAACCTATTGCGCTCAGGTCTTAAGCTAACACCTAAGTTACAATAATTATGTATATAAATAGTTAAAGTGATTTTTAATTACCTAATAAAATGGAGGGCGTTTAAAAATTGAGTTCTTTTTCGAAGTGGGCGGTAGATAAAATTAGTTTAGGAACCTCTGGGTTAGAAGGTCCGACTATGAAACCGATAGATCCGACGTGGTTATGTTTTTATAACCCTGCAAAACAAAGTCATTTTCTAATTGGTTGAATAAATGGTTAAACGTCATCGATCCAAGGTACCGGCCCAGCCGTTTAATCCGTTAATTGAATGGCGCTATTTAGTTAACAGCCTAGGCAGTTAATTGAACGACTGATTAAGCTACATGGCGGCGACATATACAAATACATTTTTACTTGTATAAAATACTTGTAACAATGGAAAATTATTCTTAGACGCACTTCCATTAATTAATTGTGCGTTAATAGCTACTTCTAGTTTAAGAAGCGCCAATCTCATCCGCTCTATACTTTAAGTTTATACAGTCCAGGGATTGAAAACATGTTTGGCTTCGAATTTTGCCCTTATTTAAATTACCCGTGACTCGACCTGCGTGTAGTATCTGCTGATCCCGTTTCGGTGATCTACTGGAAGCTATTCTTAGGATAATTAGCCCTTGTGCTATTCCAAATTACGTTTAACATTTATTCTATAATATTTTTCAGATGGAGAAAGTCGTAGATCTTATAATCCACCTGGAAAACGTAAGTAAGAAAGTTTTTCATTCCAAATATTTTCACCAACTTGAGCTAATCAGGTAGTACAAAAAGAGGTGGTCCAAAAATGTTTTAGGAAATCAATCAACTATTAGCAAGGAACCAGTTAAATGAATTTATTCCTTAAAATGCCGAAATTGTTCAGTCGCTTTTCTAATGATATTGGAAGGAGTACGTGCATGCCTACTTCGCTTTAAGACTCGTTTAGAGGAGGAGAGTTTCTCGCCCGCAAGATACGATTCGCGAAAGGACAGAAAAAAGTTACTTCATCTAAACATTCGCAGAAACAATTGCCGCTAATTGCCTCGTAATTGAATATTGATAGTGTCCGTCTAAAGAGAGACTTAAAATACTAACATAAGGCCATAAGGTAATTTGTCATTTGCGAATCTCGTATGATATAATCGTAGGCGAGAATTGAGTGCTTGCATGTGTGTATACATTGTGATACGATAATGGAAGGGTGATTATTGCTAGCGATGGTTGCGGACGATTATTAAACCGAAACGTGCGAGAAACTCGCCCCGTCTAAATGACACCTTACGCCAATTACCATTGAAAATTTGACAGTGTCAGCACACGTGCAGATCTATCCAGATGGCTGGCGGAACAATGACTCATCAAAAGTGATGATGAGGTTTGCACAGGATATCTCAGTGGATCCAGGCAAAAAACGCAAAACATACAGGATGCTGAAATAACCCAGGATAATGACATTGATGACATCACTGTAGTCAACAAAGCCCCTACACCGTTAAAAAAGAAAACGAATATATTTATTACAGAAAAATATAGTGACATGGAATGTTACATAATTACGAGAATTCCTATATACGTATAATATAAATAAATAATACATAAAAATAAACAGTAAATATTGATTTAAATAACGAAGGACTTAATTATAGTGGCTGGAAAAATATGTTTAAAGCTAAAATGAAAGATTCATTTTCTACTTTGGCAACTCAGTTTTTCGTACGTTGACGTTATATAGGTAGATAATAGGGGTTACAGTATGAAATTGCCGTTTCATTGTAATAGGTACTTCGAATTGACATAGAACCTTCATGGTTTGAGATTTTTGAGTGAAACTTTTTTCACATGGTACCTATGTAGTTCTTCATTTAAAAATGTGCAACATTCGATTATCGACTTTCAGTTGTTTTTTTTATTCAGCTTAGACAAGAAAGATGGAAACTTCGAAAATTCGAGTGATTTTTGAATACGAGTTCCGACGCGGAACTAACGCGGCAGAAACAGCTCGCAATATCAATGTTGCGTTTGGAGAGGGGACTGCTAATGAACGCACCGTGCGATTTTGGTTTAAACGCTTTCGTGATGGAAACTTTGATTTGAAGAACGAACCACGAGGAAGGCCGTCCACACAGGTGAATAACAATGAATTGAAAGACATGGTGGAAGCCGATCCGATCCAAACTACCCAGGAATTAGCTGCATGGTTTAACGTTACCTTACCAACAATGTTGACTCATTTGCGTCAAATCAATAAAATAAAAAAATGTGAAAAATGGGTACCTCATGATTTGACTGATCTGCAGAAAGAAATGCGTGTTGAAACTTGTGTTGCCTTGTTGAATCGATACAGAAATGAAGGAATATTGGATCGAATTGTGACATGTGATGAAAAGTGGATTCTTTACGATAACCGTAAGCGAAAAATGCAATGGCTGACCACAGGTGAAACGCCACAACAGTGTCCTAAAGCAAAGCTTACCAATAAAAAGGTAATGGTAACTGTTTGGTGGTCTCAGCATGGTGTTATTCACTATAGCTTTCTACGATCTGGTCAAGCAATAACGGCAGATGTCTACTGTGCCGAACTCCGAACAATGATAGCAAAACTAGCAGTGAAACAGCCCCGACTCATGAATCGATCTTCACCATTATTGCTCCATGATAACGCGAGACCTCATACAGTACGAGAAACCGTTTTAACTCTACAGGAACTGCAATTAGAAACTATCCGTCACCCTCCGTATTCGCCAGACCTTGCTCCATCAGACTACCATTTTTTTCGTGATTTGGACAATTTTCTATGTGATAAAAAGTTTTCTTCTCAGGAGGCAGTACAAAATGCTTTCACACAGTTTGTCGAATCTAAATCACCAGAGTTCTATCGCAAAGGCATAAATGACCTTCCTACTAGATGGCAGCAATGTATAGATAATAATGGTAATTATTTTGATTAAATAAATACGTTAAATTAAAAAAAAAACGATTTTCAATTTGTCAGTACAAATCGGCAATTTCATAATTTAACCCCTAATATTAATCAATTAGATTAGTTACATTTTTGTAAGGAATTGCCTAGTTTCTCTATCAATTATGGAGGGTAGAGTAGGAGGAGGACAATCTAGTATATGAAAAAGTGTCCGTCAAAATGAATTAAATTATAGTGGCTCCACATTAGCCATCAAATCAAATCAATAACCGTACTATTTACAGTTTGCGAAATATAATTACTCAAATGCACGTTTCCTTTAGTTTACCTGGGCTGTTCCGCATTTAGCCTCTTGATTGGGCCATTGTGCGTTTCCTTTAAGGTTATATTTACTACAATATTTTGTACAACGTAAGTTGTTGAAATTCTCAATAATTAACTACTTTAGTCGACAATGATATTAATAATTGCTACATTGATACCATACCCTATGGCCTCCACCAGTGCCATTGTGGAAGGCTTTTGAACTGTTATTTAGCGTATACAGCTGGACACTTTTTCAACTTTTCTCCCATAAGAGATTGCCCTCCTCCTACTTTACCCTCCATACTATCAATATAAACGTTGACTTGAGCTCGACTAGTAAAATATTTAAACTACTTTTTATCCAACTGTAACCCTTTTCTATCAATAAATTCAATTACAGTTTCAAACGTTAAGCTTCGTGCAAAACATGGTAATTCGTATTTTTATATTATTTTCCTTATAAAATAAGTACTTTAAGAATCTTGTTGCGCGGCGAAGTATCTATGTACCCGTGATAAAGTGTTTCCTAGTTTTCAGAAATGTTGTGATTCTTCCTAATTAAACTTTGAATACAGTGATGTAGTTTGAAGACATGTTAATACCTTGTTTAGTTAAATATCTTACTTTTATTTTTAAATATCCCTTAAATGCCTCATTACATATACAAATTAAGTTGTTATTTTAGCGTTATTGTTTATAATTTTATTATGACCAAAATTTTCATGTTTTTGCTGATTAAAAGTTTCTCTGTCATCGTGGATGAAAAAGACAAGTATTCATATATTTGTCAAGATTATTCTTAAGTTTTCAGTTTATTATAATTTTTTTAACACATTTTGCAGTTTAGTGTTGTGGAATTTAATATTTTGGTGTACTAAATCTTCTTGGACTGCCACTGTTCGCTCAGGATGGTTCCTATTAAATTTAAAAAAGTGGTATTAAATAACCTAAACGAATTCAATTACATAAAATTGTTTCACATGCAGTGACCGTGGCGTGGCACCTTTTGTGATGGTACGTCGTCTAACCAAAGCTGAGTAAAATTCGTTTTTGCGTATTTGATTTAAATATTAAGTCAAAAGTGCCAGCCCCCGCCCTTTGGCGGGAGATATGAGTGCTCCGCCAGCTGCACAGATATTGTGGAATTCATCCAGAGACAACAATTCCCCCACTGGTCTCAGCCATTTTAAAATTAAAGCAATGTAACCGCGGATAAAGAATACTCTAAATAGATGCATTTCAAACGGATGCGCTGATGTCAGTTACTTGCTTCACATATATTCAATCGCACGTATAAATTCGGTTTACAAGCTACCATACTTCATCGACATGATTCCGTACCATAGGACTTTCTTGGTTGCACCGACCTCTGTGCTTAAGAGCCTGCACTTCGACGCTAGGTCTCTTGTGGGAATCGAACCTCACCCGGCCTAGTTATCCCAGACGGCTGTATTTGCATTATACGACAGCAGGTTTCGGTCTCGGTACGATAACTTGCTCCTAACCCATACGTGCGATGCTCATCGTACGCTATCATCATGAATTGCCGCCATCGCTAATAGATTGCAGGGGAGATGAGCATCAACGACTCAAGGCTATCCTGTTGAAGGTATCCTCGGTCTCTGCACAAGTCTCTGGTCTACCGAACTGGTTCATTACATTTACGGTACCACGCAACCAATCATCAACGAACACGCGACATAACATATCATGAGATTAATCATTAACTTAATACGGTTATACCTAGATTAAATTATCCAGCCCGGGGTAAAGATACATATGAAATATACAAATAATACAAACTGTGTGATTATAACTATATCGAATAGATAGTATGAAATCAACTCACCGCTTCCGTAGTCTCAATAGAGCCACGCTATAACTTACTCAAAGTCTCCCACGCCTAAACCCCGTACCACACGTCAGATCGCCAACTGCCGTCGACTCCCGCCTCCAACCGACCTCGACTCCCGCCTCCAACCGACTGTCCCGAACCCACGCTTTGTTGCCATGCCTTGTTTTTACAAAACCTGCACGTGTTTTACAGATTTCTCTCGTAACAACTAACGTCCTAATAGTTTTTTTAAAGTATCACAAAAAACAAAGACCATCGCTTCAGGATCCAATACAAAAGGTCTTGCTTTATCTGATTTATGGAGGGTCAAATAGCAACGATGCGAGCCAGATGACTACAAGTGGACGCCCGCTATTATATATCAAAATACCAACGTATTAAAGATGTAATTTTTAGGGTTTATTACTAACCCATTGTTGAGTAACTTGTGTACCATCACACTTTCTTCTGAAACCTTATTGAAGTTCATAATCTTTCATACAAGTCAAAATCAATCAAAACTTCTTTCAACAGTTTAAAAAAACTGGGCCAATGGTCTCTACCAAAAAGCCGATTTAGTTCGTTGACGTTAATATAGAAGTTTGAAGTTTTGAGTATCACGATTATCTAAAAATTCTGCTCTTTAACGAAGTTGTCAAGGTGAAAATGAACCTCATGACTAGACATGATTTTGTTATGAGAATTCATCGTCACTTTGCAGTTGATCCAATTTTTCGGTGAAAAAGTTTCTGTGATGCCTATGAATTGGCTGAATCTTGCAAATATCAAAATCCAAAGGGAGTAGATACTGCAGTAAAGTTTTCTGACAATTATGTCAATTTTTCTGGTAGTCTTTTTGGATAATTGACGGCAAGAGCACTATAATTTTTTATTTGAAATGTTTATTCAAATTCAGCAAACTTCCAATATTAGACCGCTACCATCGATGATGTACACTGATGTTTACGAAGTTGTGAATTGTAACAGTATTATATTTTTTCATTTGTGTATATTCACTGTTACGCCATTTTCCAAGCTTGCTCCACTATTCTATAAATGTCTCTGTTTTAATAATGCGAATCCATCCAATAAATGGGCAAGTGTGTATGTGTGTCTCTATTTGTCCGTTTATCAGGCCTAAACCACTGAACCGATTTTGATTAAATTTGGTATAGGGGCAGATTAGACCTTGAGAAAGGACATAGGCTTTGTTTGGTCGCGATAACCGACATCCATATGGGCGGGGCCGTGGGCAAAAGCTAGTACTAAATATGGCTGACTCAACAAGTATCAGTCGAAAATAAATAAATACTGTAGGACATTCTACACAGCGCTATGTAGACCCAAAGTAAACATAGCTTAACTAGCTTGTGTCATGGGTTCTAGAATACGGATATACATACTTATATACTTTTTTTGTAAAAACATATATATCATACATAGCTTAGTCACGGCAAGTCACGTTCACTACCGCCACGCGAGAGGCTGTCATGCATAGCATGCAATTCAATTTCATAATTCCTGCTTTAACATCTAAGTAATGTAATAGGTAATGAATATGAGCAGCCATGGGTAGCTGACTTGAAGGCGTATATGGAAGAACTAGTCAGTCGTGTTTCAAAAACTAATATTAATAAATACTTGAAACCAGTCATAAAAGGTTAGAAAAATCTTTATATTAAGTTCTTTTTCTACGTATATACCTATTCATTTTTAAATTCTTCTTCTTCTCTGTGGAAGGTGTATCATGTTGTACGAGCCTCGTACATTGCTCTACTTTATATATTTTGTTAACACAGCATTATTTATATTTCATTATTCATGCCATTTACTTTAAGTCCAGTTCACGATCGACAACAGTCGACGAACCCCGCGTACAGCAACAGTTGTCGTGTATCATATCTTTTCTATCAATATACTTAGTCAGTTAAAGTTACTTCTGTGTTTTACTGAACTATTTATAGAATCCAAGGTGTGCGGACCGTACACATGTTATATTTTGCTTGCCCAGTGTGCACCCACCCTGAGATCGTTCTTAGAGGCACTCATTTGTTCTATTCTATTACAATTAAAAATTCGTAAAATAATTTTAAATAAAGTTACAGTAGATTAGTATTAGTCTGTTCCTAAAAAATACAAAAAATAAAGGATGGGCAGTATCAAAATAACCCCTTATTGAATACAGGGATAATTTACGACGTTGTTAATGGCATACACAAAGCCCATTATAATTGAGAAATATAGTCAAGTAGAAGTTCGTGTAGCAATTAGGTCCAAAACCCTCTTTATTTATATTGGGCAAAGAGTTGTAATTTATTGTTTTAACGAGTAGGAGGTTCTTCAAGTATTTGACCTGTTTATATATTTCAGCTATAGAAGAAAAGAATCATGTGCAGATTACCGACGTTGATGGTAATTTAAATTTAATATAATTTTGTGAAATTTTTGGGCTTGCAACTATTCATATCCATTTAAATTAGTAAAAGTAATCGTCCAAGATGGGACTTGTACCCGCGACCAATATCTTATAGAGGAAATGCTGTGATATACAACATGGACCATGTCTTGGACGCTTGATATTCATCTATGCAATCGTCATGAGGGCGGTGGTGGAGTCACCTACCGATAGTTTTGCGAACTATCGACAGCTACAATATTTTATTTCATTATATTTTGGTCGTGTGGAAGGTTTAACAACGACTACTTAACAACAGACGATAGCGATGTGTTTCGATCATTCCATTGTATCTTGAGCCTTGACGCAAAGGCGTTTTCAGTTAATCATTTCGTGTATTACGAAGCAGCATTTAAGCAGCAAGATTTAAGTCATTTATGAAAGCATGGGTCACGTTTTGGTTTTTTGTATTTTGGTACCTAACTGCTATGTTAGCAATTAATTGCATCATCGCACCACTTGATACATAACATACCTAATACTAGGAAAGCATTAACGCAATTTTTGTTTATGCAACTAGTCCAAAATTCAAAAACGAATCCATAATATTTATCCATATTTTACTTCTGTTTCAGTCGATCGTTACGGTACGTTATAAAATTAGCATTTATATTTTAACATCCATTAAAAATAATGGCGACGTCATATCATAACACGGGCCATTTAATAGTTAACGACGCATGTGCTCATATGAGTTATCTTGTCCAATATGTTGCACAACTTTTATATACACGATTTTGAAGTGAATATTTTTTATATTTGGGCCAGTGCAACACAATTTTCAAGAACGTACCTACATCGATACTGTGATCGTTTTTGTCAATTGTGCGATTTGAGATTGGATCGAGACTGAGTTTAACCCTCTGTGACACACTCATGTCTATAAAAAGTAGGCCTTAGCTAGAACTCGCCATGGCATTACAAAAAAGGAAAATTACTACGGAGAATATAATAATTTAGTTCTCAACGGAACGTTTAGCTTTTAGCGACGCAACATATTTTATTATCAATAAGGTTAATAGGAATTAATAGATATATTTCAGGCCTTGACTCCCAAATCTATAAATACTTTATACACCATCCAATATAAGAAAATTAACCTAATTCGATTTTTTTATTATTTCTAGGTCAGGTTTTGGTCGATTACACAGACTTGTCACGAAATAATGGAACATATGTAGACCAACGGAAATCAAATTATAAAGGTAAAAATACCTATTGAATGCATAAACTTACCATTTTACGGTAGTTTTATACTATGTGCCCGACTTTCATGTGAAGTTCTGTCGAACGTCAAGGATGTTGGTACCCTCTGCATCCTCTACCTAATCATTATTTTCATAATAATAACCAAAAGAAATACAGAATCTTGATTTTAAGTTTCATTAATTGCCTGTACCCAGGTTTCATTGCCTGCGGTGATATAATAGGAAACGAATTGAACAGAATTAATTTAACATCCTTGGTTATTATCCTTCACTTAAAATAACATCGTTTAACTGATGTTATTTTATAAATATTCAACTAACGTCCCGTATTTTTTTACGAGTGTATTTCCAATGAAACGGTGATTTAACATTCGTGAAAAAAGTTAATAATCATTTTACATTTCTTTTTAAAATTTGATAACAATAGATGCAGAACTTTTTATTACCAACTTAATATTCATATAGGTAGGTATTAATAGTAGGATAAATAACGTTAAAAATGACGTCCGTTCTTAATTTACAGGATATATTTTATTACTACCCGAGTGACTTATAAGAAAACATCCAATTTTATTGCAGCAGATGAAAGAAAAAATACACGAATCTTCGATAAACATTGACGTATAATATAAATATATACAAGATTACCGGTAACTCAAAATATTCCTGGCAGGAGGTCTTAAAGGATCTAACTTAAGGGTAATTTAGAGATTCTAACACGTAATTTTAGTGATATATACGTTGAGTTACCAGTAACCCTAAAGTATATAAAAAATGATCTAAAATAGTCATCAGCATCAGTTCCATCCCATCCATCTATCGATACAATTTGAATAAAATATAAAAACACTATCTTTGTTTAATTTATACCAGTCGGTATTTCATTAGTCGGATTTAAGATCGAGATGTCCCGGGCTCGATTTCTGGCTATTACAATATCGACATGTACCTTTTTTTATAATGCGGGAAATCTCCACGGGTACCACCCCCGCCGGAGCCGGAGGGGCAGGTTATGTCGGACTCGAACAGACTAAACCGCACGCCGTCTATGGTTCGCAGTGTAAACCCGAAGGTTAGGTAGCTAGGACATATCCCTCGCACCTCGGCTGTCCTAGGGCCATCTCTCTCGTTATGGCCCTTTTTGGGTGGGGTGGGTCACGGTATCGGCATGTACCTACCCTACTCCTAACGTTAACATTTTTCTTTTAGAGAAATTTTATTATTATATATTTCTGTTCACCCATTCATCTATATTCACCCCGTTATACTCGGTAGTTATTGCTTTATAACTCGTATGAAAGTAAATTGTGGATGAATCTAAATAAATAAACACAGCAAAATCCCTGGAGAGGAATATTTTATAAACATTTTTTATCTTACGAATATAATCAAGAGGAACCGTCCGCATTCTCCAAAAACAACGAAAACACCGCACCGCTTTTAATCAACATCCGTCGGTAGTGTAAAAGCAATCTTCTTGTTAGTACATGGACAATTTCGGTGCTTGTGTTTGCACTGGCAATTCTGGGTGATATCCGTCCAATAAAATGGAGTAAACAAGGAACGGCTAACGACTTTTGATATAGAAGAACGTTCAGTCTCATCAGTGTTTGAGAGTTTAAACTCATATACTTTTTATATTCTCCATTCGACAGTAAACATACAGTCCAAGACGAAGAACCCGGTAGACGGCGATAGGCTCACCCCCCTATTACATTGAAATGAAAATCATAGTTGGCGAAACACAAGTTAATACATCTCTGCCTACTCTTTCGGGGATTTACAGGCGTGAGTATATGTATCTATATAAAATGATGTAAACGAGGAATGACTAACAGCTTTTGAGATATAAGAAGGTTCAGCCTCATCATTGCTTGAGGGTTTAAGCTCCGATACCGTGTGAGGACGGAAAATAATACAAGTATTACCACTTGTGACTGGGATAGGCTAATCAATTGAGTGATTGACTGCTTATGGATTGGGTGTATCATCCACTAAAGTCTTTAGGGTCTAAGTCAACCTCCTTTTTGAGGGATGATCGTCTGGTGGAGATTTTTTCTTGGAACTGAAAATCAGAAAGTATCCAGTCCTGCGAAAGCCAAATGACAGGAAGAAAAGGAGTAAGCGAAACCAGATTCTTCATGGAAGCCGGTACACCAGCTGATTAGCAGATAAGATTCTGACACAAGGGCTTTTTTGGGTTAGATATATGGGATAGGATAGGTGCTCCCATAAAAGCTGCTCAGACTTTTTTCACATTTCACAGCCAAAAATGGAGTACTTCTGGCTGTGAAATTCTAACAAATTATCTTAATAGCGTTTTATCAAGAATCAAACCCGGGATCTCACATTTACATGCTGTACGCTTTATCATTTATTCCCAAAAGAAATAATGCATTATATTAATGCCACAGCAATCAACGATCTATTTATCAAAACGAGGAAAAATCTCAGGTGCTTATTTTGATAACAACACCCCTCCAAGTTAAGTAGCTGTACAGAAAATAAACGAGCAATTTGAGTAGATTTATAAGTGAAACCTTTAGAAAAACCCGGGGTTAAGTGGGCGCCGAGATATTTAAATACTTTGGTCTGAAGTCAACGGTGCGTTTAGATGTAAAAAGATTTAAACACGACTTTGGGTCCTGTCAACTTCAATAAAGCTATGCATATCAGCGTTTTAGGTATTTAAGGTGAATTGAGTAACTAGTGTAGATTTTAACGAACATAACATAATAGGTTACATATGAAATTGCCGAAATTTTCTTACAGATTCATGAGTCCGTTATTCCTGTAATTTAATAGCTATTTCCAGTATTTATACTTTGTTTGAAAGTGCAGTCCGAACATATTTGAATAGTTAGCATAATAATTTCTTTGAAATTTCATTAAATTGACTGGTGTCTGACCCGCTAACCCTGACGGCCTGACTACAAACTACCTTGAATTCCGAGCGAAAAATGCAAAAGTCTGCAATGTGCTATCAATCTTGATATGAACTAGCAACCCTCGTCGTTCAATCAGCTACACAGCCACACTGCTCTATCGAATCACGACTGGGAAGATAGCTGGGAAGCGGGAACTCGTTAGATAAGCATGCACGGCAAATTCCGCAGTGGAGATGTTTCGACGCTAATCTACAACGTACTTTAGAGAGCTCTGTTTCTAAGAGGCGTATCTAGTATTTTATTCTAGCTTAAATCTACCATTGTATTTTCTTTCTACTTTAATGTTTGGTATATATTTCAACGCCAAGTAGCTTAATCAGCCGTTCAATTAACTGCCTAGGCCGTTAACTAAACGGCGCCGTTCAATTAACGGCCTGAATGGTTTTCAGCCATTTAATTAAACGGCTAGGCAAATAGCTTGGATTGACGACGTTCAACTACTTGCCTAGTCATTTAATTAAACAGTTATACAAAATGACTTATTTCTGCATGGTTATAAAAAAAATAACCAAGTCGGATTGCGCATCACAATAAAACTATCACTAATTTTCTGTGAATACACCTCTGTCTACCCCCGCAGGGATTTAGAGGTATAAGTATATGGATGTATGTATGTAATTTTCTATCCTATTTCGAGGTAGTGCCCCATCTTACGATTGGCCTAAGCATTAGCCAGCCAGGTTATTAAATGATGTAATAAACGAGATGGCTGAATCTCATTCAGGCCGTTAATTGAATGGCACCGTATAGTTAACTGCCTAGGCAGTTAATTGGACGGCTAATTAAGTTAGTTGGCGGCGACATATACAGTGAAGTTTTTTCTGTAGACCCTTAACATATAGGTATTCCTAACAGGTATTTCGCTAACTCTTCCAGCTGAGTGAAATTGGTTGTGTGGCTGGCTGCAATGAAATGGCCAGGTTCGAATATGAATAATCGATCACAAGTTAGGTAGGTACTTCTAATGCGCCCTTTATGCGCACCGCTCAACCCCCTCTAGATAAGGGGGCACAATCATCAGTAGAATTGAATAGAATAATCAATGTATGGGATTGACATATACTTTGACGTTTATGATACCGTAAACATATGTCAATCCCATACATTGATAATTTTATTCGACTAACTTAATCTTCAAAATCCAATATAATGCCATGATATGACCAATTCTATCATTCTGGCCAAGTTGAGGAAATAAAATTATAGTAGGTGCAATTAAAATACATCTCAATCAATCAATCAATTAGCCCAATGCAGTCCAATGTGCGCCATAATAAATATATCTACTAGTATATAATTCCCAAGTATAGAATTATTCTCAAAATTTATCTTTCCTTTTAACAAAATGACAACTTCGTAAGTAGGTACTTCATAAGTACTTAAGTACAGTAAGACCAATATAATAGTATCTATTCAAAAGTAGACAGGTATGTAAATTTATTGCGACGTTCCTCTATCTCTCTAATTTTAAGAAATCCATTAAAGAACTCAGTGGTTAAATTGTAAAAGACTCAAATTAGAAGCTTTCCAATACTTCGAATTAACATAATTCGTACTTACTAAGGAATAATAATCTCAAAAGAAGAGCTAACGAAGTAATGTCGACAAAGAGAAAGTTTTTTTTATTGTAAAAGAGCCTAAGAGCTAATGATCACTTGCGGGGGAAATTTTAAACCGTAGTTGTGATACTTTGAGAGCTTTAATTATTCGCGTTTCTTCTTATTACAACCTGCCTATTTTTAATTAAATAGTGTTTTTTTTTTCAAAAATTTCCATTGCTTAACGAAATTGCTTATCCGTTGAGCCGTCTAATTTACCTGGGACAGACTGAATGCGGATGGTGGAGGATTGGGAGCAATTGCGCACATTGCATGAGGCCTATGTCTAGCAGTGTATGCAATAGGCTGATAGGTATTTTGATTAATTGAACAAAATTGCTCATCCGTTGAGCAGCGGGTCGATTGTTATGTTCAAATAAGATGTACGCAATAAACTACTCAACCAGAGACATTCCCGACTGTTCAACTATTGTCGAGTTTAGCAGTACAAATTAAGCAGTGGGGTGAAAATATTTTTTGTCTCAATACTAAACGAGTGTTCAATATTGCATGATATTGATTGTATAAACACCAAATTACTACCTGCTACCTCAACGTTGTGTCTAGGTTATTATTATCAAACACACTCGTCCATGCGACAGAACTTTATTATTCAATAAAAACGGTTACACTTGAGAGCGAATTAACTGCACTGGTTTGCAGCAAGAAAATTAAAACAACATTTGACGCAAAGTTTAGAATAGAATAGAATAGAATAATCAGTGTATGGAAGTGACTTAATGACAGTGATAAACATAATATCTGATTAATGAAAATGTCCATCCCATATATTGTTTATTTTATTCAATTATACAAACGAATAGCTACCCAATACTTACGTCGATTTGGCCTTATTGAGTAACGAACATTCTTCCATGCACCCATCCATACAAACTTTCATATTTATGATAGTAGTAAGATTGTAATAGATATTGACCAGAAAACATGACGGAAAATATTTTCAAGTTTCAAATGATTATGAAGCTGCTTTTGTCTAAACGAAAATACATATTTGTGGTCGAACTCTTATCAGAAGACGTGTTTGCGCCACGCCAATGACTCTGCTCGCTGACAATGGCATAAAGTAATCCGATGAACATGAATATATGCTTTCAAATTGAGTATAGATATTTTTATTATCAGCCTTAGCGCTTCACCAAAGCCACTCGCATAATATGGGTATAGTTGCACTTTAATTTCTCATAGACCTTATATAGGATGTACTTATATAAATAATAAAAATTATATTTTTGAAGAAATAAATTAAAGTGTGTGTGTGTGTGTGTGTGTGTGTGTGTGTGTGTGTGTGTGTTAATGTGTGGATTCCAGGGGCCGTTAAAGTTACTTTTAGACTCATCCTGTATTTGGTAAGTACAAAATCAATAACAAAGAAACGTAAGATAAATGAAAAATGTATCGTAAGGCATGTGAAGCGAACCGTACCGATTCGAGTTTCTCATTGATTTACCATCAAAAGATTTATTTTCATAAATTATGGCCTGATATCTTACAGCATTGTCATTTAGACCACTATTTGTACTTGGAGTTATTTCATTTGGCTCATGGTTCGGTGACGCCATGTTATATAGAGAATAGATCTTAATTTGCTAGAAAATTGTAATAAGGATGTTACAAGGTAGGGTAGGTCTTATGACTAGGTACATACTGTTCTGTCTAAATTGGGTATGCGAATGTTTGTTATAGTATATCCACAGACTAAATTGAAATTACATTTTTGGCGTACAAAATGAAACGAAGTCAAAAGGAAGCTGGAACCACCTATTACACATTTATCTGTATACCTATTCTTTATATTGAATGGATAAAAAGTGTGTAATTGAGTAAAAACATGTGTTAAGCAACAATTTTTTTAATTGTTACGATAGGTACCTAAAGTAGTCATCTGCAGCTATAAATTTACTTGTCCTAACTGATTCATCAACGCAAAACCTAAATTACTGTTAATTTAAAAATACACAGGTTAATATAGTTACAGGTATGAACTAGTTAATAGTCAATTGTCAATTTAATTTAGGTAGTAGTCACTTGATTCGAGAAATACAATACACGGTAACTCGCTTAGGTACTATACAATAGAAAGCAAGCTAGTCAATCTTCCTGACTAATTCAAAAAATCTTGTGAATTAGGTTGGCAGCAAAGATGTTATGGAATCCCGTAACCGTAATCGAAACTATCGAATAATAATAACAAATATCATAGCCATAACATCGCTAGTAGGAAGATTAACCCAGCTGACAGTAAAAAACAACCATGCATATGTAGAAACTTAAAACGTCGGTATACTGTTTTTAAATAACAATTTTAAATTATACTTACTTAATTTAGTTCCACTCAGAACCTTTGATAAATGATAATGTAGATGTTACTGAAGAGTTTCATAAATCTTACGAATAAATTGTAATGCTGACTAGGTGACAAAGACGTGCTCATATGTGTGATTTAGAGCCTTTTGGCCTTTACGACATGTTAGAATTTAATGCGTTATCTTTGTACGTGACGGGGATGATAACCACTCTGTCCAAAAGGGTAATGAAACGTGTGCTCAAATGTAATATGTTTATGTTTTGAATGTTATTTAGTTCTGTTTTGTTTGACAATTACACGAAATATGAATTTTTATTACTTTAAGTGTTAATGTTGATACTTTTACAAACTAAGTAGCATTTAATTCAGGGTTTATGGGCCCCCACTAAAACATACAGTGCCAAGCAAACCTCACCCGCAAGCCAGTATATTAATGCCGAATGACGAATGCTACACAAGAGCTTTCTTTTCGAGTCCCAGGGTTCGGAATCGTATAAGCCAAACCAAAAGGAGGAGAAGATGTACCTAAGTGCACCGTTTGATCAAGTTGAAATCAGAAACAACGTTAAGATAACGATGATTGTTATGATGGTAACATTTATTTCAATATTTGAATTTTACTTTCAATTTAAGCGCAAGGGACTTCGGTCTAACTGCTACTTTGATATAGCCTGTAGAAATCAGATGGCAAATCACGGAAATTATCCGCGTCATAGTTAGACTCGACAAAAATAGACCCCGGACTCTGAGGTCAACCTCGGATGCAACCGGGATTACCGCAAGGGAATTATAAGTTTATTCCTCCTAAGAGTACTAAACATGTAAGGTTTCCAACAACTCATCAATACTCTATTAATAATAATAACTTTTAGAAACATCGCAACAAGTTTAGAGCTTCGCAGCCGCCTGGCGGTCGAACATGGTGGTATGGTAATTATTTAAGAACTATGAACTTCCGTTCATAGCTGTTCCCCGAGGCTTGGCTTGCGTGGAGTTCTGAACCGGTTTCAGAATGTGATGGAAACCTATTCTTGGGATTAGCTAGCCTATTTATCATTAAAGACTATAATTTTATCCTTGTACACAATTTCAGATTCGTTCAGTCGTTTCACAAACTTACAAATTACCATCAATATTAGTAGGAATTAGGATTGGAACTGGCGCATTTGTTCTATATAGATCGAAGTGCAAACGGCTATTGTGCTAACAGAATATATATTGGAAAGAGAAAGCGTAGACGTGCAAGCGCCGTATTTCGACATTCATGACAGTCGTCAACGTATATCCATCACATCCAATGGTCAATCTATTCTATTTTGTTCAACAAACGTATTGCCATTCTTCTAGAGGGGTTGGTTCTTGTTGCAGATAGCAACACTAAATTTACTTTTTAATTTTTAGTTTTGTTTTTAATGGGAACAAAAAATTCCACTTCCTTCGCTCAAAAAACTTTGTACCGAACGGGTGGATTTTTCCTTATGATCAAGGACAGAATTATAAACCAGCTCCTGTGTTTTGTTTTTAACATTAACCACCAGAACAGGGCTCTACAAGAAACAATTCTTAAGAACAAGCTTTGGATGCATAAATCAGTCTATGCATGATTCTGTATATAAAAGGCTGTACATTTCGATATGTGATTGAACATAATTACTTACGTTTTCACGATGGGTGTATCCAAAAATATACACCGACTGGCCTCTTTTCCGGACCGACCCAATGTTAGGTACGGTTCGGATTTTCTGCCTTGATTTGTTTGGACCACGACAGAGTGACCAACAAAAACTACACATTGGTTCGTTAGAGCTGGTAAAACGCGGTTGTCCGTCGGACAAAAATTGGTGCAAAAGTGCCAACCACCTGTGTATTTATTATACCTAGAACTTAAATACATTTTCTATCTGGAACTTACCTTTAATATTTTATTGGTCTAAATTCAGATTATTCAGTACTTGATAATGTAATCTTTGATATGAAATTTTTTAACATTTATCAAATGGCAACGACTATATACGAGTAATAAATAAGTTCTTACAAAAAGCACCTCCGCTTTTTATCAATGGAATAAAGGTCATCATCAATGAAAACACTTGTACTATTCCACATTGTTTATTGAATTCCTGACCGGTTCCTGGATGTTTTTTTTGTATTGACATCTGATACCCAAAAAACATGTATTGATAATGCCGTAAGGCGAAACCGGTCAGGAATTCAATAAACAATGTGGAATAGTACAAGTGTATTCATTGAAGATGTGTAGCAAGTTCCACTAAGTGCCATCAATCAACAGTATATAAGCAGAATAAAGGTCACGTTCAGGTCATATAAAGGTCACATTCTAATCACAATCAATCATTCAATTAGTCCATTGCAATCCACTGCTGGATATATCCCAATGGGCGTCATTGCACCCGATCCTCCGCCTTCCGCGTTCAGTCTGTACCAGCTACCTTTTACAGGTCGTCAGACCATCTGATTAGGTCTCATCTTCCGTAGGCCTAATCACAAATTTATAATAAATTATTATTTTTAAGCTCGCTACATATATTTTTTTAATTTATGACATCAAACGTTTGTAGAATGATGGACAGCTATAATGCTTCTCTTAATAAATAATTAACTTACCGCTTCTAGGTCCGGTAATGCATATTGAGATCTTAATAAGACATGTTGGCTTGTAGCAACCGGAATAGGTAATGTCACTGAATTATGAATTTAGTTGGATTGATTGCATACTTAAACGTACATGCATTATTGACTAATTGTATTTCGCCATTGGTTTTGAGCGGTGTGAATACGAACACATCTATTGTGATCATTAATGGGATCCCTCTTCAAGTTGACAATCTACTCCAGTCAAACTCTTTGTACGGGAAACCTGATTGCAAAGTTCATTTTTGAAGTCAACCCCTAGCTTTGTGTTCAAGCTTTTGAACTTTTGTTCTGAAACTATGAAACTTTCAGCATTGTCTGTTGAAGGATAATACAAAAGCTCACTATGTAAAATGAGGTTCAAGTGGATTTATTAATCCAAAGATAGTGCTTTACAATATTGTTTTAAATGAAATGAAACTTTGCAGCAAAGACATCTTTTTCATTCATTTTTTATCTAAGGGGAACACAGTATCTGTAGTTATTGAGGCGTTCTTAAATGACACAGTATTGAAGCTAACTATTCAAATCGATTTAGAATGGAAAAAGTGAATCGCTCTGGCAAGACTTGAAGAAACAATGATCAAATAGCGCCTGAGCGATTTACTTTCTTCCACTTTCTTTGGGTATATACCTATATACTCATAGACAGTTGTGTCAAAAGTTAATGGATGAATAAAATTGGTCAGCAGTTATATAAAGTTATATAAAATGCCTGGAACGAAACTAGGTACATATAAGTAAACTAAAGCTTTGATTTCAATCAGTTCCGTGCAAGTAAATTAAAAGCCTCGTACGGAACCAGTTCCGAAACTCTGTTTCTATAAATAGCTTCTCTCATCCTAACGTAATCCCAGTCGCATCCGAAGCTTACAACTCGGGGTTTGGGGTCCTCTTTACCAGTGTAACTGCAGATTTGGCTGAATTTCGATATTTTCTGTGAAGCGACTGTCATCTGACCTTCACAACCCAAAAGCAAAGTCAAAGCATTGCAGTTAGACCAGTTGCTGGACTTTTTAGGGCTCCAACTATCAGTTTTTTTTTAAGTGCGGGAATTCCCCACGGATAACCCCCCCCCTCTCCCCCTGGATGGAAGGCGGAGGGGGAGGTTCTGTCGGACTCGAACCGACTAAACCGCACGCCGTCTGTGGGTCGATATGCTAGGCCGAAGGTGAGGTTGTCTCGCGACATATCCCTCGCACCCCGGCTGACGCAGGGCCACTCCTCTCGGTCTGGCCCTCCTTGGGAGGGGGGACCACGCGGTCCCCGACTCGCCCCCGGTACGCCGTGGCTTGCTTCTGCTAGGGTGACGAGCGGCTCCACCCGTCACCCTCAGGCCCGCGCTCAAGGGAGGTGGAGGTCGGTCTGCGCTCTCCGACGCCCGAGCCGCCTACACCGCCGCACCGATGTCCGCGAGTCTCTCTCGCTCGCCAAGCCACCTTGTGGCCTCTCTATTCAGTCCTCCATGATGGGTCTTACGGCCGCAATCGGCGTGCCCTGCGCGTGGTTGCTCAAGTCGTAGCTCCCACTAGGTCACCATGGCCCTGTGGAGCCGGGATTTCTCGGCCCGAATTTCTTCGGGCTCGGGATCGAATCCCCGCTCCCGCTCCTCCCTTCGGAACCATTACAGTGCCAAAAGGGTCCTGGCACCACGGTGGCGATCCTGCCAGGAGACTCGCCGCTTCAAAGGATATAGTGCGGTAACGACTGCCATATGGCAACCGCGACTGACGACGTCACGTACTCTCCGCGGCACAACTAGGCCAATGCAAATAGCCATATTCATGCATACAAATATTTGTGCTGAACGGGGATCGAACTCGCTTCCTGCGTGGCGGTCGCGTTTACTACCGCCACACCACAGAGGCTGTCATTATATCATAAAGAAAGTCATATACATGTTGCTATAAATAGCTGAAGCGCAGCTATCCATTTTATATTACACTCGAGAGCAATGAATCCGGGTCACTCAAAGAATCCAAAAAATCTCGGAAAGTAAGAATGCTAGGTTAATTCAATAAATTGTATTTAATAGACAATTTAATACTCCTTAAATGAAAGTTAAAAAAATATGAGTCACCATACATTTTATTTACACAAAATTACATAAAGAAAAAAAACTGCTGATCTCTCCTTAAAACAAAAATAGGAAACATGAAATTTTTGAACTTTATGACGATTTTCTTGAATTTCAATACTTCGTATTACCTCCTCGTGCTTCCATTACTGCGTTTACGCGGTTTGGCATGCTGTACACCAAGTTCCTTATACGATTTTGGGGAATATTCTCCCATTCCTCTGTGAGAGCAATTTTGAGCTCAGGAAGCGTGATTGGGGGAGGGTTTCGTTGTTTTACGCATCTCCCTAGCTCGTCCCAAGCATGCTCGATCGGGTTGATATCCGGGCTGCGCGCTGGCCACTCCATACAAGTAATGTTCATCTCTTGAAGGTAGTCATTCACAATCCTACCTGTATGAGGTCGGGCATTGTCATGCATAAATATAGCATCCTCACCCAAATTGACCATAAATGGACCAACGTGTTCGTTGAGGATTTCTTCCACATATCTTACGCTAGTTAAAGAGCCGTTTTCTATGATCACCAGCTCTGTGCGACTTTCAGAGGAAATTCCGGCCCACACAAGTACAGACCCACCACCGTAGGCTACTTTTTCTTCGATGCATGCTTGCTTGAATCTTTCCCCTGGTCTTCTATACACTCTGTGTCTTCCATCGTGCTTGTAGAGCATAAATTTTGATTCGTCGGAGAACATAACTTTCGACCAATCTTCAATACTCCAATTTACGTGGTTCTGGGCATATCTTAGTCTTGAAATACGATGGCCACGCTCCAGTTTAGGGCCGTTTGCAGGTCTAAGGGGTTTTAAGTTAGATTCAGCAAGCCGACGTCTTACTGTCCATGCACTTGGGTTACTTCCTCCGAGGCGTCGAAACTGATTTGTGAGTTCAGTTCCTGTGAGAAAGCGATTTCGAAGCATGGTGTTCACCAAGTATCGGTCTTCTCGTGCTGTGGTACACCTAGTTCTGCCCGTTCCTGGTCTGCGTAGGTTAGAACCAGTTTCTTCGTAACGTCGGAGAACTCTTTGTACTGTTGACAGCGACACACCGACAGTCCTGGCTGTATCGCGCTGACTCCGGCCGGTTTCCACCAATGTAAGTATTCTGGTGCATTCTTCAAGTGTAAGCGACATGATTTCAGCTTGAATAATGAATATTGAGCACTATCAACCTGGTTTATGTACCAACATAAATGACAGATTACAAACAAAAGCAAAAACAAATCCTGTAATTTCGTAGTTCCATCTTCGACAGTGTTCCCTTTTCAAATTTGATTTTTTTATGATATAACTTTACAATAACTAAGAAGTTTTAATACTTTCATTTAAGGAGTATTAAATTGTCTATTAAATACAATTTATTGCATTAACCTAGCATTCTTACTTTCCGAGATTTTTTGGATTCTTTGAGTGACCCGGATTCATTGCTCTCGAGTGTATTTTGAAAGCATCCAGGTGAAAGTGAATTTGTTTGTTCCATAATCGGGAATAAATTACTATGTTCACCTAAATTTCAATAGAAAAAAATCACTGTAAGAGTTAAAATAGGTACCTATTTCCTTATGCCTATCCTATAAGGCGAAACCGGCCAGATCCAATAATAAATACTGTGGAAGAAGTACCTACAAGTGTGTTCTCAATATGTGTAACCTATTTCTTTTAAATTAGTAATTAACTTCATCTCTTTATTGTGCTGTGTCTTCAATATATTTTTGTGTGTACCCGTTTTTGCTCCCCAAGTATACCAACTGGGCCATTGAATACAATGTAAAGGGGTAAGGCACGCTACCTGCATTGAGCTATTGGTAGGAAAATGCTCTATGTTCAATCGTTCATACTTTTCATTCATCGATAAAGTATAGGGGAAAATGCGCTTTTCATATGGTATGATAGTGTTTTTCTTATGTACGCTTGTGGTTAAGTAGACTACAGATACAGAATAGAATTCCAAGCCCAGAGGATATAAAACGATGCTGCGTCCCAATGTGGAACACACTTCTCAAAAAATAAAGAAAATTGTTTTTATTGAGGATCAGTGATCACACATGTACAGTCGACAAAATCAATAGTATCCCACCTTTACATACAATTTTATATGTAAAGGTGGGGTACTATCGATTTTGTAGACTGTACCTTACCATACATTTAAAAGAAAAATCTAAATAAACAAACAAAAAGTTTACAATGAAAGCAGTGATGAATAAGATTTGATCGGTGAAAATGATCTGAATACCAAAATTCCTACTGGATAAGATGGTTTGACCACTCTGGATGCTTACAACTATTTGAACACTGTTATAACCTTACATAAAATTGGATATTTATATTCAGATTATTTCGATCATTTTTCTAGTCCATATCAATATGATGCTGACTGTACTATATATCGTATTTATCCTCAGTACAAACAGACCACAACACTAAACTATACAGGCCTGTGATAAAAGATTCACTCAAATTAATTATGTGGAACAGACATTCATTCTGTTTATTGCACTTGGGAAATTCCATACGTGCTGACGACGAGAATTAGGTGAATTTGAGTTATATTTTGAAGTTTTGCAAGAAATTGTTTCAAGTTCGAATTGCGTAGGATGTGGGTTACATTACGTGCCAATAGAATTTGCAGATTTGATAAGGGGAAGTTTTGATTAGATACAATATTTAAAAAATAAAATTGTATTACATTAAAAGACTCGAGAAAAATTCCTAGAAGCAATTTTATTATGCAATTAGTTGAGGGAGGTCACTAGCAGTCTTTATTTAATTTTGTGTGCTATTCAGTTCGTTAAGTTACCAGTCAACTAGAAAAAAATTAACCATTGTCAATCGGATGGGCTATCATTAATTTGGTTTGAAAGCTGTTGTTCACTCCACCTATATTTAGCGAATATATAATGATAGAACCACACACGCTCGGCCATTCATCATTTTGTACCGCGGCTCCAAGAGTCTAAAGTTTTATGTAACATATTTTGACAACACATTTTCTATTTTCGGCACAAGATATTGCACGTGACTGACGTGACGTAGCAAGCATCAATACATTCAATTTCGAGCGAAATTCTCTGTTAGAAGATAAAAATAGACATTTGAGAAATGTATTCTGATTTAGAATATTGTTTAACCATTGGATCGGAGGAAATGGATTGGTCTGTGATTTTCGAATGATTTAGGGGTGATTTAGAGTTTGTGTATAAAGTATGTACCGTAAAATGGGGTGAATTGAGATCAATGAGTAAATATAAATAAAATTTTCGTTAGATTCTTCTTCATCCTTGCGTTAATGCCAGTCGCATCCGAAGCTTTTCAACTTGGAGTCTGGGGTCCGCTTTTTACCAGTCTAACTGCGGATTTATTTTCCGTGAAGCAACTGCCATATGACCTCTACAACCCAAAGGCGATATCGAAGCATTGCAGCTAGACCAGTTGTTGGATTTTTGAGAGCTCCAACTACCTGTTTTTGACGGCTTAACGTGCTCTCCGAGGCACGACCTGACCAATGAAAATACCCATATTCATGCATATAAATATTTGCCCTGAGCGGGGATCGAACTCGCTACTCCTGCGTAGCGGCCGCGTTCACTACCGCTACGCCGCGGAGGCTGTCTTTAGATTATCTTCAAGAATTTCCTTTACCAAATTTTAAGTATCTAACCATTTGTGAGGAAAAACATGCAACTTTTTAAAAATCTTAACAGCAAAATACATCACTTAAAGACATCTTGTCCCACAAACACGACAGCATATTTTAACAAAAGCATATTCTGCATGGCTCCTAGACTGTACAACAAGCTTCCTAATTCTATACTACAAATATCAGATTTTAATGAGTTCAAGTGCAAAATTAAACACTCATTGCTGAAGAAATGTTATTATTCCGTTGAAGAATACATAAATGATAACTAATGACATAAATATGGTTGGATTTTTCTATTTTATTATTGTTTAATGAAACATTTTAATTAATTCATGATCAATTGAAGTACATTTATTTGGTATTGTTTATTGACATTTTTTTATATTGACTATTATTTTATGAATTTTATAATTTTATTAATAATGATAATTTTAATTAATATTAAAATTTAATTAGAAATATAGTGATACTTTGTAAGAAATAATTTTGTGTACCAATCCTCTACCTGTATTTGCAATATAAATAAAGAAATAAAAAATAAATAAATAAGATGTTTGGTAAATATTTTTGTTCATTATTATATTGAATTCATTTTCATTCACCCATCGATCTTATGATTGAAACGTGATTTTGAATTAATTGTATTCAATCGTAAATCATACCCCTTTCATTACTTCTCTATTTTGAGTTCTTGCTGTTAATTGTATCAAACTGTTGCTAGGTAATCCTAAGAAGTAGATAATCGATCAATTAGCCGGCCGCTGTCCACTGCTGGACATAGGCCTCTCCCAATGTGCGCTATTTCGTCCGATCCTCCGCCTTCCGCATTCAGTCTTTCCTGCCCCTCTAGACAAGTGGCAATTCGCCAGCAGCCCTTTTAGACAAGTGGCAATTCGCTAGCCGGCGTTCGGTGGAATAGAATGACGAATGTATGGGATTTGACACACCAGCTCTCACAAACAGGATTAAAAATAAATGTAATATGTCTGACTGAAACATTTATTAAACAAAATACAGAAACACTTTTCAAAATCCCTGGTTATCAATTAGCGTCAATGTATTCCCGTAGGAAAAGCCGAGGAGGTGTATGCATTATGTTAAATTATAATATAAAATATAAATATCTGACTTATATAAATAACTTGACATGTGATTTCCATTTTGAAGGTTGCGGTATAGAAATAGATAACATCATTATTATTCCCGAGGAGGGCCAGACCGAAAGGGATGGCCCTGGGTCAGCCGGGGTGCGAGGGATATGCCGCAAGGCAACCTCACCTTCGGCCTAGCACCACGACCCACAGACGGCGTGCGGTTTAGTCGGTTCGAGTCCGACATAACCCACCCCTCCGGCTCCGGAGGGGCGGGTATCCGTGGGGATTTCCCGCACGTAAAAAAAAAAAAAAAAAAAAAAAAAAAAAAAAAAAAAAAAAAAAATCATTATTATTTGTTTATACAGAACTCCCGATAGCAACGCAAAGTTATTTCTTGAAAAATTAGAACAATTACTATCATGGCTTACTAGATATTCTAAAAAAAAAATATTCTTTGCGGTGATTGGAATTTAAATACTTTAAAACCTGACCAGCATTGTAAAGCGCTAAAATTCGTATTACAGAACTTTAACATTGAATTACACATAAAAACACCAACAAGAAAGAGTTCATGCCTAGATCAATTTGCTAGCAATATCAAGTATGTAAAGGCGGAGGTGCATCACCTCGGGTTGTCCGATCATGACACAGGCCAATCCCTTTCCATTAAAGTTAAAAAATGCTACGAAATATGCAGCTGGTGCGAAATGGTCAGAGATTATAGTAAAGATAATATAAATAGATTTGTAGACTGTATATCTGCTCTTACCTTTTCAACTGTATATGAGAAGAGTAACTTGCAGGAAGCTTTTGCTGAATTTCATAATCTATTTAAATTGTTCTTCGATTTGTGTTTCCCGATAAAAAAGATAAAGAAATCAACAAAAAAAGGGAACTGTAAATGGTTAACAAAGGGTATAAAAAAGTCTTGTGTAAGGAAAATATATTTATACCTTAAAAAAGTCCATAATAAATCAAATCGAAAAACGTTAAATAAAAAATATACATCCTATAGCAATATATTAAAAAAATGCATACATAAATCTAAACAGTTACAAAACAAGAAATATATTGAAAGTAAGACAAATAAATGCAAAGCTACATGGGCAGTAATTAATGAAAACATTGGTGACGAAAATATGAAAACACGAATTGACAAAATAACTAAAGATAACCGGACATATGAAGACCCTTTAGAACTGAGTGACTTATTTAATGACTTTTATATTCAATTGACTAATAGTAATAATTTTAAATTTAAAAGTGACGAGATAAACAAAACTATTAAAATTAATAATGAAAAGACAATATTTCTTAGGCCAAGTGATAATATGGAAATTTTAAGAATAATTAATAGTCTCAATAATACAAACGCAACAGGGATAGATGAATTAACGACAAAAGTAATTAAACGATGTGCAGTACACATTAGTCAACCCCTGTGTTATCTGATAAATATGTCATTTGAAGAGGGCACTTTTCCAAATTTACTAAAAACTTCAATTGTAAAACCACTTTTTAAAAAAGGCTGCACATCTGACATGAATAATTACCGCCCAGTAACACTTATACCAATTATGTCGAAAATTTTTGAGAAGGTAATGCTGAAGCGTCTACAAGAGTTTACGATATCACATGCTATACTAACAAGTGAACAATTTGGTTTCCGACATAATAGTACTACCTCACTGGCATGTTTTAACCTGGTAAAAACGATTACACAGACTATTGATGACGGCTTACCAGTAGCAGCAATTTTTCTAGACATGAGCAAAGCATTCGATTTTGTAGATCACAAATTGCTCTTACATAAGTTGGAAAAATATGGTATCAGAGGTAAAGCGAACGACTGGTTGGGATGTTACTTAAGCGGTAGGCAGCAATGTGTAGAGATTGCTAAGGTACAGGGAAATGAAAAGAAACTTTATAGAAGTGACTACCGGCAAAATAACTTTGGCGTGCCACAGGGTAGTGTGCTAGGACCTTTTCTCTTCCTAATGTACATTAATGATCTCCCAAATGTCACTCGACATAGCACAATATTATTCGCTGATGACACAACTCTCATTGTAAAATGCGAAAAGATAAATACTTACGAACTAGAAATAAACGAAGCCATAAGCAAAATAGTACAGTGGCTGTCTTCTAACAATTTGCAAATAAACATACAGAAGACAAAAATGATACAATTTCGGACGAACCAAAGCAAGGTTATAGATTTAAATGTGAAATATAATGATACTGTAATAGAACAAGTTCCTAGTGCTATGTTTCTAGGTATAAAATTAGATCAGAATTGTAACTGGAAAGCACACATCGATTATGTTTGTGACAGGCTTAACAAATTCGTATATGCGTAAAGATTACGAATAACAGTTTTGATAGAAGCCGCTCTTAGTGCATATCACGGGTATGTTTCGTCAGTACTCTCGTATGGTCTTCTGTTGTGGGGTAATTCGGTAGAGGCTATAAAGGCGTTTAAAGTACAAAAGAAGTGTATACGGGCAATCTGTGGGGCCTGGAGCATGGATAGTTGTAGGCCTCTGTTAAAAAAATACAATATTCTGCCACTACCATCCATGTATATCAAGGAGTTATGCTTATTTGTACAACAACATCCGGTACATTTCTGTAAACAAACCTAGAAATAAATATAGGCTGTATGTACCGCAATGCAGGCTAGAATTGCATAAAAGGAACTCATACATGAACGTTATAAAGGTATATAACAAATTACCGAACACCTTTAAGAATTTACCTTTTACTATGTTTAAAAGAAGGTTGACGCAATGGCTACAAAAATAATGTTTTTACGATTTGGATGAGTTCATGTCATACCGTGGGATAGGTGACTAATAGATAATTTTATATACCTTTATACACATAGAAATAATGTTATGATTGATATTATCAGCGATTTGACATCATAATTTAATGTAATTTAGAGTCTATAAAATAATTATTCTGACATTAACATAAAACTGACATTAATATAAAGCTGACATCAATATAAATCTGACATTAAACAAATATATAACAATTATTGGTTGCATGCATGCTGTAGATTATAGCAATATTCAAATCACGTAAATATTTGCACACCATAGTGGTAGGATGTAAATGGGCCATTGTAATATATATAATATAATACCTTTATTTACCTGCATTCTGGCAAATAAATATTTTCATTTCATTTCATTTCATTCCATTTCATTTCATTGACGTAAATGACAGTCGTTAACGCATGTCAAATACGTCAAACCCTAAACATACGTCATTCTATTCCATCAAACGCCTGCCCCTCTAGACAAGTGGCAATTCGCTAGCAAGCGTTTGGTGGAATAGAATGAGGAATGTATGGGATTTGACGTATATGACAGTCTTTAACGCATGTCAAATACGTCAAATCTTATACATTCGTCATTCTATTCCATCAAACGCGGCGTAGTTATAGAGTACCTATTCGATTGCTACGCAGGGTCCGCGGGTTCGATTTCCACTCAATGCAAATGTTTGTATGTATAAATATGTATATCTACATAGGTCTGCGTGTTTGGTTTACTATTCTTAATTTCTTACTGATTATTATAGCATAATGTGACAATACGAAATAAACCGGTTTGTGGTCCAACATGCCTTTCATTACTACTGTATGTATGTTCATAATATATGTACTCCTCGACACGGCACGTATTGTGAGGTGGTTCCTTTCGCTGGAGCCCTAACTACCGGTAGCTTGGTCCCTGTTACCGATGCCGGTGAAACACTATAATATATTATATTTTTTTACCGATGTTTTACAGATAAAATTGATATAAATTTTGAAATAAATAAGGGGAATACAATATTAATATGGCAAGTGTATAAATACTCCATTCGTTAGGTATTTAACTTAACGAAAACAGTTTTGATGTGTCTTTTGTATATGTTCTATTTAAGAACTCAGTTTACTAATATTTTTCTGCTTAAAAATTTATTTTGAAGACTAAAACAAAAATGTAACCACTAGTTCATCTCGAGTTAGACTAGTTTTTGTATATTTTAAAATGTGTTTTAACAAAAAGTTGCAAAAAGATAATTTGCCTTTCCGAATGGAGTATAAGTATATTTGTCCACATTATAGATTCCATAACACAAGCTGGTTGAGTTACCCTTTCTTATGTCTGGATATCGCTTTGTAGAATGTTGTAGAATATTTATAATTAACACACTAAATGACCGACATTAAGCTTTATTACACCTAAAAATGAAATCTTGTTCTATGGTCTCGCTTGTCTATGCCGTTGCGATGATAATCGTCGGGGTGCTTCGTAGTTTTGTGTAAGTTGACATTCGTCTCTATTTTCAGGACATTATTACGAAACGAATCTATTGAACTCAATAAGTTTACATTGACCTGTTTTTTACCTCCTGACTCGTCTGGTCTTATTCCGTTTGATCCTATTCCGTCTGATCCTATTCCGTCTGATCCTATTCCGTCTGATCCTATTCCGTCTGATCCTATTCCGTTCCAAACAAAATTCGGCCTTTCCTCCTGGCTATCATCAGCATCATAATCATGGTTCCTTCCTGAAAATATATTGTGATATTTGGATTTACAGCGGTTACACATTATCCGATATCGGATGCCGATAGACGACATGTGATAGCCGACACCATGTGCTATTTTCACATATACCCGATAAAATGGGTCCGATACGACCGTTTACTCGATAACACAGAATAGTGATAGATCAACTCGAAAAAATACGTCTCGAGTTAATTCGAGTTTTAAATTCACGTAACCCGAATGGAATTAGAGTTAAACAACTCGAGTTAGCAGTGAGAAACTGAAAGTTTAATTTGTCACAAATTACTATTTATTCGACTGTGCCATCTAGGGTTATCTCCACGGCGGCGGCGCGCGTCGTAGGACGATGCGCCCCGCCCATACCGGGGGCGAGTCGGGGACCACCTGGTCCCTCCTCCGGAGGAGGGCCAGACCGAGAGGAATGGCCCTGGGTCAGCCGGGGTGCGAGGGATATGTAACGAGACAACCTCACCTTCGGCGGGGTGAGAGTGCTAACGCTCTCCACCCTGCTCGCGGCGATGGTCCGCTGCGCGGATGCGTGGGCGGCCAGCGCCTCCTTCTGCGAGCAGGTCATGCTCGTGAAGGAGACAGCAGAGCGGGCGCGGCGCAGCGAGCGAGAAAGACTCGTGGACATCGCTGGCCGCGTTCGAAGGCGGCTCAGGCGTCGGAGGGCGCAAACCGACCTCCGCCCCCCCATGAGCGCGGACCTGAGGGTGACGGGTTGAGCCGCTCGTCACTCTAGCAGAAGCAGGCCACGGCGGCGGCGGAGCGCATCGTCATCGACCTACAGACGGCGTGTGGTTTAGTCGATTCGAGTCCGACATAATCTCCCCCTTCGGCTCAGAACGGGGGGTATCCGAGGGGATTTCCCGCACGTAAAAAAAAAACCTCACCTTCGGCCTAGCACATCGACCCACAGACGGCGTGCGGTTTAGTCGGTTCGAGTCCGACATAACCTCCCCCTCCGGCTCCGAAGGGGGGGGGGGTATCCGTGGGGATTTCCCGCACGTAAAAAAAGGGTTATCTTTTATTTACGCGCGTTTATATGTGTAGGTAAGAATGTTTGTAGTTTTCTATATTATTTTTTATAACAGATTTTGAATAATATTGACGAATGAGGTCTCAATCTCTAATGAAAGGGATTCGTTTATCGAGTGTTATAGTGTACATAAATTTGAATAAAATACTTAAATGTCAAAAACCCTACCGTTACTGAAAAAATCGACAGTTATTTATTTTATTTACATATGTGTTCTTCAGCAGAATTATCAGTGCTAAACTTCGCAGGTAGGATTTCAATATTGATTTAATTTTGTTTCAATGAAACGGTATTTGAGGAACGGTAGTTGAATTGTCAACTTTTGCAATGTTGCGACATTTGTGACCAGTGAATATTGTTTGATAAAATTATTATGATCAGAAAACTTCGTGTCGTAAGTAAAGCGGGTAAGTAAGTACGCAAAGAACCAATCGCATTTCCGTAAGTGGTGTGCGAAAGTGAAGTGCCCGCGCTGGTACAATACATATACGACGTCCCAACGACAAACGTTGGGCCGCGGCCCGCCAGGCGTGATCACCTTACCTGGTCGGAGGATCCTCCCTTTGTGTCGGCGGAACATCACACCTCGTTCCTCCACAGTGGTGACCACGACGTGATCTGATCACGTAACCTTCGCTGAGCATATCAGCAGCATTCTCATTGTCACATCCCATTCACTTCTTCCGCATCAGCGGTAATCAAGACTTCGCCATCCAGCACCTTCGGCCCTTACAAGGCTACCATAGCAAGCAGCGATCGCTGCCGCCTGGTTGCCCTTCGGCCACGCCTGCATCTAAGGCTCACAGTACACTTACATACGGTCACGTAAGAAGAGGACATTTCTCCCGTCTACTCCTAATACTTCGCCTCATCGAGGATTCGCCCCGTCACTGCCGAGGACACTCACCTCAACTCACCGAGCATTCATTTCACCTCACTGGCGGCTCGCCGAGGTTTCATCTCGACTTTTCAAGCCCCAACTCACAGGGTATTCAACACAGGACCGCAGCACCGGTGCACAGCAGTTGCCCCGCATCTTCGGGACCAGTGGTAGTCTCGACTCACTGGGACTAGCGAGGATAACTGTTCCACCAATGGAATAAGCGGCGTTCAGATCCGACGAAACGGAACTACTCAATACTGGCACTGGCACGCTCCTCAAGAGAGCTAAGACAGCTGACTCATCGCAATCAACCTCTGGTCTTGGAGGGGAGTGATGTGGCGATACCACATGTACCCAGCGCCATCTAGCGATATCAAGCCGATCTACTAAGACACTACAAATCCTGCATCCCGAAAGTGAAGTGCCCGCGCTGGTATAATATATATACGACATCCCAACGACAAACGCTGGGCCGCAGCCTGCCAGGTGTGATCACCTTGCCTGGTCGGAGGATCCTCCCTTTTTGTCGGAGGAACATCACACGTCGTTAGTCCACAGTTACATCATATACCTACAACGATTTACGTACCATTTCGTCTACTTAGAAGAATCTTGTAATTGTAATTTTTCATCAGCCACTTGACCATTCGAGACATAGCGTCCGCTTGTTCTTGTTTTGATGGTCTTAAATACACACGGCCTATTGGAGGTTCATCTAAAAAAAAACTTCCTTAGCTATACAAATAAATCTTCAACCACCTTCGTGTGATGCAGGCTAGCATTCATAGGTAAAGTCAGCGTCAGAATGATTTAGACTAAAAGTTTCAAAAAGATCTTAAAACCAAGGCATTAAGAGTGAATCAAACTGTTTTATTGATTTAAATTGTTTTGTTGTCTGAACTCAAGGTCGGACAATAATACAATTTAAATCAAAGTCGGTTATTTTAACCGAATCCTAACTCAAGCAAATACTTGCTTTCAAGCAACTTTAGCTAAGGGTTAAAGGACCTTGCAAATAAGTCTTCTTTCAGTCATTAACATTCTTTTAAGAAAATCACCTGAGCCAGGGCTTTCTTCTTCGACGTTCGCAAGTCCTTGTCCAATTATTATAAGTTCATTAACATCCATGACATCTGTTGAAGAAAAGTACACTTGAGATCCTTATTCCGGATATTTTCACCAACACAATTAGCCTATCACAGTCCAATGCTGGACGTAGGCCTGTCACAATGTTGGGAGGCTTTGACCTTGTGTTTCCACGCTGACCAGGCGGGTTGGTAGAGGGTTTCATTTCGAGGTTTTCTTCCCTCGCAGTTATATCCTTTCTGACTTACGACGCTTTCGACACCGTTCGGATGAGATGAGGTGATGATACTTACTTGTATTTTTTTTCCATCACCACACGGATTCCGATGCACCTAAATGAGTTTTGACGATACTCATTATCAATTAGACAAAAAAAGCACATTTCAGTTTATTTACCTAAATCAGAGGATTCCTCGTCTTGTACAGGAACAGGTCCAGTACCATTCACTGGCTCAGCGTCGTCTCTTGCACCTATTGAGGCAAAACACAGTCGTTAACTTCTGTCCTAATATTATTATTATGTTAAATATCCAAATAAATAAAATAGGAGTGTCCATTTGTTACGTTAAAATTAAGAACTCTGCTGATAATCAGCACTACTGTCACACCAGATACCGTAAAAAATTACATTTCATTTTAGACTCTATTCATATTATGATGTTCAAGTCTAAAATTAATCCGGATATTTTATTTTTTACATGCGCGATATCCCCGCGGATAAAACCGGAGCCGGAGGGAGAGGTTATGTCGGACTCGAACCGACTTCAACGCACGCCGTCTGTGGGGCGTAGTATAAAAACGAAGGTGAGCTTGGCATCGCATATCCTTCGCACCCCGGCCGATCCAGGACCATCTCTCTTGAGAAGCTTGAGTTACCGCAGTTCACGAGCAGTACTTGCTCGCAGAAGGAGGTGCCGGCCGCCCACGCATCTGCGCAATGAACCATCGCCGCGAGCAAGGTGGCGAGCGTGAGAACTCTCTCTCCCAGGACTGCTACCAGCTCCCGTCTCGGCGTCTCCCACGCCGGACACTCGGTGAGCGTGTGCAGCTCCGAGTCCTCGCTCGCGTAACAGTGATGGTATTCGGACGTTGGCTCTTCATTTATCTGACACATACCGCCCGAAGCACCTGTGCTAGGTGACCATCTGTGTCAGCCAGTATGAGGGGCTGCCATGCCGTTGCCTCTCTAGCCACTCTCCCATGATGGGTCTTACCGCCGCTATTGGGCAAGCCTTAAATTATATCGGATCTTGTCACAGAACAGAAATAACTACAAATCTTTTTGAGTGAATGAAACAATGGATTGAACTCTTTTTCATTTCATTTTGAACTTTGAATTCATATTGATAAAGTCTAAAATGAAAAAAGAAAAGAAACTGTTCATACTTAACGCAGGATTTCCATACTCCTCTTCCGGTTCAGGACCCCCGCCACGTAATATCGGCTTACCATCAGTCACCACACCTATAAACATCAGAATTATGGGTGCACTAATTTCATCTATACTATTATATCACAGTAAAATGGTGGTCAAATTTTCGGTCACGTTCACGAATATTTGGCAGGCTTCAAAAGGTATCTAGTTTTGAGACATAAATGAACACTTACTTGATCGGAAGCTAGGGTAATAGTCATCTTCTGCCTGAAGACTTATAGAGGTTATAGATATCTGAAAAGTATATAATTAAATAGCAACATAAAATTCTAATGAAAAACCACACTTCTTGATTTACTAAATGATGATAACGTGTCTGCGATTAACTGGTACTATCAAGTCAATAATAAATATGATTATTTAAATAAGTACCGTAGGCATAATGTTCTTCTTTTTAAGCGTGTCGATGACGACGGGGTTAGGGGTGTACGAGAGGAGCCTTCCAGAGCGACGTCGATAAAGTGAATCAATCTTTCGTCGCACCCAGCCCTCTTAGACTAGTGGTAATTTGTTGGCCGACGTATTGTAGAGTAGAATGATGAACATATGGGATTGGCACTTATTTTGACGTTTATGACAGTTGGTAACGTATGTCAATACCATACATTGATCAATCCATTCTACATATTATACGAACGTATTGCCGCTTGACTAGAGTGACTGGACACCTCGGTAACGAAGAGCCTAGATAAGTAATCCACTCATCACGATACTAACACAGTATAAGTATAAGGTATAAATAAGACACGCTAAAACCTCATATAAAATATATCGTGACCGAGTAATTTCGGATAATAAATTCCACGAAATTATTTTATGGAAAGTACATATTAATTTTTAAAAATGACCTACCAAAAAATATACATAAAATAAAATCATATTTATTTAATATGACACGTCCTCAGTGATCTTCGTTGATTGAAGTTAATTATTTTTCAAATTGAAAATTCATTCAATCGTTAAATTACAATTACATAGTAACTATGTGATGTTATTACACAATTAATTACAAGCATTGGCAGAACACGAATAGTTCCTTTAGATTTGTGATTTTAATCATAAAACATCTTACTACTGGTCTTAAAGATCACATTTACTAGCAAACACATAGAAACGTTCGTGAGTAACAAATATATATATATAAGACTCGAAACGAGGGCGCGAGGGATCGCCAAAGCGTGGTAGGGGATACGATTAGAAATCACCTTTATCCATCTTTTCATTGGACGAAAATTTCGTTGTCCATCGGCTAGGCGTATTATAATATTAATTTGGTTTGAAAGTTGTGGGTTCAACCTTTATTTACTGAACATGCAACGATAGACCCACGGTTTACTATTATTTGACAAAAACATATGACAAACGATCATTTTAGAAACAACGTTTGAAAAACTATATAATCGTTTGACAAACTTTCATTTCACAAACAAATTACTTTGAAAGTAATCATTCGATAAATACAGGTTTTCCAAATTTATTTCTTGGAAAATAATTCACTTGTTAAAATTTATCTCTTTCTCATTTAACTAAATAAAGTCCGTTAAAAATAGAGGTTTCCAAATCAAAATTTATTTTTTGTTTTTTGTCAAATGATTGGATACCTAGAACCACACAGGCTTCGGCCATTCATCATTTTGTACCCCGGCTCTAAGAGTCTGAAGTGTTATTGTAAAATATTTTGACAACACATTTTCTATTTCCGGCACAAGATATTGCACGTGACTGACGTGACGTGGCATCAATTCATTCTTTTTCGAGCGAAATTTCTCCTTTAGAAGATAAAAATTGCCATTTGAGAAGTGTATTCTGATTTAGAATATTGTTTAGAGCGGGCTCGGCGCGATGAGCGAGAGAGACTCGCTGACATCTCTGCCCGCGCTCGTAGGCAGCTTGGGCGTCGGAGGGCGCAGACCGACCTCCACCCTCTATGAGCGCGGGCCTGAGGGTGACGGGTGGAGCTGCCCGTCACCCTAGCAGAAGCAGGCCACGGTGGCAGCGCTCATCGTAGGACGATGCGCGCAACCCCACACCGGGGACGAGTCCCCCCTCCCTCTCGGTCTGGCCCTGGGTCAGCCGGGGTGCAAGGGATATGTCGCATGAGAACCTCACCTTCGGCCTAGCACTCGACCAACATACGGCGTGCGGTTCAGTCGGTTCGCGATTCGATTTCGCGCACTTAAAATAAAAAGTGTAAATGGATTGGTCTGTGATTTTTGAAGGCTCTGGGGATGTTTGAGATTTTTGTACAAAGTATGTAACGTAAAATGGAGTGAATACAGATCAATGGGTAAATAGAAATAAAATGATCGTTAGATTTTCTTAAAGAATTTCCTTTACCAAGTTTTAAGTAACTAACCAAATGCTTAGTAAGTATTTTTGTTCATTATTACATTGAATTCATTTCTATTCACCCGTTGATCTTATGATTGGTTAATGAGACTTGAAACGTGATTTTGAATTAAATGTATTTAATCATAAAGCATTTTCATTTCATAACTTCTCAATTTTCTTGCTTTTAATTGTATCAAATTGTTACTAACTAATCTAAAAAGTAAGTAATCAATCAATACGTTCGCTGCAGTCCACAGCAGGATAAAAGCCTCTCTCAATGTACGCTATTTCGTCCGATCCTTCGCTTTTCGCATCCAGTCTGTCTTGTAATAGTACATTACTACAGAGGCCGGGAAGAAAGGGGTTGCCGGCCGAAGACATATAGATAGGTCTGAGGCAGGTAACCCCATATTTCCCACCGAGGTATGTATAGTGCTTTTCTCAAACAGGCAATGAAATAAACAATAAACAACAAAAAATTTAAAGATTTATTTTTAAAGAAATTAAAAGTAAACAAGATAAAAACTAAAACTCACCTGTATATTATAATTGCGTCTATTTCAGCTTGATTTTAACAGAAAACATTTACTTTTATGTTTATTATCATGTTACTTCAAAAAAGTATACGGTCACGTTTCTGAATGAACCTTTAGAATTGACAGTGACACTTGTCATTGTTATAAATGTCAATTTGTTGCAACTAAATTAAATATTAATATTTCAATGTTTATATGTATAGTTTAGAAAAAAATTGATAATAATGTGTTATTCGTTATGTTAATGTGGATTTTTTTTTGCCACAAATTTATGTGGAATCGAAATTAAAAAAGAGGACTTAGGCCTGCAAGGTTTGTATGAAATTCCATTACCGACCTCTGGTCCTAGCCGCGCCTGAAACGTCATACTTCGCAGCCAATTATGAGGAACATAATGTTAATATTTGATTGCATGTTTGAGAAAATTTATTTTCACCATAACGTAGTAGTATGGGATACAATATGTACAGTTTAGTAATACTCATTGTAAAGTATGAAACGTAATGTTTTATAGTACCTACTGGTTCCTTATTAGGTACAATATCGACCAATTTTCCACCATATTGTAGTATATTCAAATGATTTAAGTTGTTATTCGATTGATACGTAAGCGCCGCGGGTTCGGTTCCCGCTCAGTGCAAATTTTTAGATGCATGAATATCAATATGTACGTGTTATCAGGTAACTTACTCTGGCTTTCATCGGCTCACCCCTGGGAGCAGATTAAGACTCTAATATCCAGAGCGCCTTTCCGGAGAGGTTTGTACATGTGCACAGTTGGGAAAGCCTCTAATGAAACCACAGAGAAAAGATATACATACATGTATTTCTAAAAAAAATACAGATATATTCACAGGAAAATCTACGGATAAAAATACAAAAACAAATACTTAGATATACAGAATAGTATCAAGTATTGTGACAAAAGGCATATAGTACACATACAGAAGTTTTTTGAGGTTCCTTCTAGCGGAAGTCTGAAATTCAATATCATCTTAAGCAGACCCAGGACACCAACTTCACCATACACGAATAGGCAGCAGGTGGGTAGTAGCATAAAATTTCCTTTCTGTTGCAAAAACCCAATGAATCGGTCACCAGTGGCTGCTCCTCGGGATGTTGTAGGTGACGGCACTTGCGATCTGCGACCCCTTGCTCGTCTAAGTACGGATTCCCACAATATGTGAAAATCAGAGACTTGATGGTTTGTGGAACTTCACAAATGTCCTGACCGTACCATAGAGCCCTGAAGACAAAGTATGAGACACTATTAAGTTGAAGACACCACGAGAAGAGCGAACTCCAATCCTATAAGATCTGACAGTATACTCACCAGATATCCTGGAAATGATGACAAGACAATAACCTCTCGGCGTGACAGCCAGATAGGACCGCCGAAATTAATTCCTAAGGATATTTTAAATATACACAGTTCTATAAATACAAGCTTTAGAGTAAAAACGGAGGTCACCGAAGGGGGGTTTATATAGTTTTTTTCAGCGAATGTTCTTGCACAATTAACACATTCTGTTGAAACAACATCTGGTCGGCCAGATGTCACCACTAAGGACCTTTATCGATGAAAATAATTGAATTTCAGAAAATAAATGTTACAAGGTCTGGGTGTTTGGTTTACTATTGTTAACTTCTAATTGATTGTACAGTATAATGTGACATCACGAAATAAACCGGTGTATGGTCCAACATGCCTTTAATTATAACATTGTACATAATATATGTACTCCTCGACACGGTACATATTGTGAGGAGGTTCCTCCATCTGGAGCCCTAACCACCGGTAGCTTGCGATCTGTACCCGATGCCGGTGGGATACTATATTTTATATTTTTAAATATAGTTTTTTACAGATGATTTTACAGATGAAATTGATATGAATTTCGAAATGAATAAGCAGAATACAATATTAATATATGGCAAATGTATATATACTCCATTCGTTAGGTATTTAACGTAACGTAAACAGTTTTGATGTGTCTTTTGAAAATGTTTTATTTAAGAACTCAGTTTACTAATATTGTTCCGCTTAGAAACTTACTTTAAAGACTAAAACAGAAATTTAACCACTAGTTTCTCTCGAGTTAGTCTAGTTTGTCTTTTTGAAAAAAAAAAATGTTTTTGCAAAAAGTCGCTACATGATTATTTACCTTTCCGAATGGAGTATAAGTATATTTTTATTTGAGTTATCCTTCCTTATGTCTAGCTATCGCTTTGTAGAATGTTGTAGAATATTTATAATTCACACACTAAATGACCGACATTAAGCTTTATTACACTCAAAAATTCAATCTTCAGCCATAGTTTCGCTTCTTTTCACCGTTATATGGTGATCGTGGTCGAGCAACTTCGTACCATTGAATAAGTTGACATTTGTCACTATTTTCAGGACATTGTCACGAAACGAATCTACCAAACTCAATAAATTTATATCAGCGTGTTTTTTAACCCCTGACGGGCGGTCTGAGGCAAAATCTGTACCAATTTGATCCCGATCAGCAATCCTTCCTGAAAATATATTGTGATATTTGGATTTACAGCGGTTCCACACTATTCGATATCGGGTATCGGATGCCGATAGCCGACATTTGTTAGCCAACACCATGTGCTGTTTTTACATATATCCGATAAAATCGATCCGATACGACCAGTTGCTGGATAGTACAGACTAGTGATGAACTCGACTTTAAATTCGCGTAACCGGAATGAAATTTGAGTTAAACAACTCGTGTTAGCACTGAGAAACGGAGTGTTTAATTTGTCGGACGTTAGTGTCGGCTCCGGTATTGGATATCGACATCAATGTCGGCTAGCGGATAATGGGAAAACGCTCTATTCTTCTCGTCTTAAAAATATGCGACAGCTAATTTAGCAAAACCGTCATTATGATTAAATGATGATATTTTAAAGAAAATATCATCAAAAATCACTGTGCTACATTAATACATATTTACATTTTTTCGTGCGGGAATTCCCACGGATATTACGCCTGTGGGTCATAAAACCACACGCCGGGTTCAATTAGCAGGATGCAAGGATACCCAATAAGGCATTTCCCTCGCAGTCCGACTGCCCGTGGGTCTACGGTGTCCGCTATAGCCCCGTCGGGTAGGGGAAGAACTATAATATTAGTCGTATAACAGTCGTATTTAACTCTACAGTTATTGAACCGTAGACACACGTAGTAAATTTCGAAGTCATTTTTCAATATTATGTTTCAAGTAAAATTATTACAACATACGGTTTCAGCATTGAGTAAGTTGACATTTATCTCTATTTTCAGGACATTGTCACGAAACGAATCTACCAAACTTAATAAGTTTACATAAGCATGTTTTTTTACCCTTTGACTCATCGTCTGTTGCGAAATCTGTACGAACAGGCCCGTTCCAAACAAAATCTGGTCTTTCTTGAGGGCTAAGATAATGATGGTCAGCATACTTCCCTGAAAATTTATTTGGATATTTGGATTTACAACGGTTTCACACTACCCGTTATCGGGTATCGGATGCCGATAGCCGACATCTGTTAGCTGACACTATGTGCTGTTTTCACATATATCCGATAAAATCGGTCTGGCTCGATAGCACAGAATAGTGATGGGTCAACTTGAAAAACTACGTCTTGAGTTAACTCGAGTTTAAACTCGCGTAACCGGAATGGACTTCGAGTTAAACAACTCGTGTTAGCAGTGAGAAACTGATTGTTTAATTTGTCGGCTATCGGATAATGGGAAACGCTCTATTCTTCTCGTCTGAAAAATATGCGACAGCAAATTTAGCAAAACCGTCATTTTAATTAAATGATGATATTATAAAGAAAATATCATCAAAAATCACTTGCTACATATTTACATCTTTTTCGGGCGGACATTCCCACGGATATCACGCCTGTGGGTCATAAAACCACACGCCGGGTTCAATTAGCAGAGTGCAAAGATACCCAATAAGGCATTTCGCTAGCACTTCAACTGCCCGTGGGTCTACGGTTTCGGCTATGGCCCCCTCGGGTGTGGGAAGCACTATAATATTAGTTGTATAACAGACGTAATAACTCTACAGTTATCGTACGTAGACACACGCAGTACATTTTGAAGTCATTTTTCAATATAATGTTTTAAGTAAATTATTACAACATACGGTTTTTGGCATTGAGTAAGTTGACATTTGTCTCTATTTTCAGAATTGTCATGAAATGAATGTACCAAACTCAATAAGTTTACATTGGCATGTTTTTACCTTTTGACCCGTGGTCTGATACAAAATCTGTACCAATTTGCTCGTTCCAAACAAAATCTGGTCTTTCCTGTGGGCTATGATGATTATAATCAGCGTACTTTCCTGAAAATTTATTGTGATATTTGGATGTACAGCAGTTTCACACTATCTGATATCGGGTATTCGATGCCGATAGCCGACATCTGTTAGCCAACACCATGTGCTGTTTTCACATATATCCGATAAAATCGGTCCGATACGACCATTTGCTCGATAGCACAGACTAGTGATGGGTCAGCTCGAAAAAATACGTCTCAAGTTAACTCGAGTTTAAATTCACGTAACGGGAATGGAATTTGAGTTAAAAAACTCGTGTCAGCAGTGAGAAACTGAGTGTTTAATTCGTCGAACATTAGTATCGGCTCCGATATCGGATATCGGAGCCGAAACCAATGTCGGCTATCGGATAGTGCGAAAACGCACTATTCTTCTCGTCTGAAAAATATGCGACAGTAAATTTAGCAAAACCGTCATCTTAATTAAATGATGATATTATAAAGAAAATATCATCAAAAGTCACTGATGATGATATTACGCCTTTTGGTCAAAAAACTACACGCCGGGTTCAATTAGCAGGGTGCAAGGATACCCAATAAGGCATTTCCCTCGCACTCCGACTGCCCGTGTGTCTACGGTTTCGGCTATGATCCCCTCGTGTGTGCTTGCCACATGCCATAATATTAGTCGAATAACAGACAGTTATCGAACCGTCGACACACGCAGTAGCTTTTGAAGTCATTTTCCAATATAATGTTTTAGGTAAAATTATTACGACATACGGTTTTTGGCATTGAGTAAGTTGACATTTGTCTCTATTTTTAGGACATTGTCACGAAACGAATCTACGAAAATTAATAAGTTTATATTAGCGTGTTTTTTACCCTTTGGCACGTCGTCTGATGCAAAATCTGTACCAACATTCTCGTGCCAAACAAAATCTGGTCTTTCCGGTGGGCTTTGATGACGATGATCATAATCAGCATACCTTCCTGAAAATTTATTGTTATATTTGGATTTACACCGGTTTCACACTATCCGATATCGGGTATCGGGTGCCGATAGACGACATCTTTTAGCCGGCACCATGTGCTGTTTCCACATATATCCGATAAAATCGGTCTGATACGACCATTTCCTCGATAACACAGACTAGTGATGGGTCAACTCAAAAAAATACGTTTCGAGTTAACGGGAGTTTAAATTCGCGTAGCCTCAATGAAATTCGAGTTAAACAACTTGTGTTAGCAGTGAGAAAGTGTTTAGTTTGCTGGAAATTAGTGTCGGCTCCGATATCGTATATCGGAGCTGACACTAATGTTGGCTATCGGATAGTGGGAAAACGCTCTATTCTTCTCGTCTGAAATATATGCGACAGTAAATTTAGCAAAACCGTCATTTTGATTAAATGATGATATTATAAAGAAAATATCATCAAAATCACTGTGCTACATTAATACATATTTACATTTTTTCGTGCGGAAATCCCCACGGATATCACGCCTGTGGGTCTTAAAACCACAGGCGGGTTCAATTACCAGGGTGCAAGGATACCCAATAAGGTATTTCCCTCGCACTTCGACTACCCGTGGATCTACAGTTTCGGCTATGGACCCCTCGGGTGTGGGAAGCACTATAATATTAGTCGTATAGCAGACGTATATATAACTCTACAGTTGTCGAACTGTAGACAGACGCAGTAGATGTTGAAGTCATTTTTCAATATAATATTTTAAGTAAAATTATTACAACATACGGTTTTTGGCCTGATTACGGAATTTCTTCTCTTTCGAAGCACCACTGGGGTCATCTATAAACACATGATTTTAATAAAATATATTGAAACATCGCAAACGACAAGATACTTAATTATTAACTTTTAAGAAAGATATACTCGGTTTGTTCATATATTTAACTAAAAGTTCTGGTATTAATCAGTTTATTAATTTTATTTTGTTTTTAAAATTGAGCTGCAAATAAAACTCGACCGAACACCGAAATCGAAGCAAGAGTTTAAGCAGTACTTTATTCAATTTAAAAAGTCCCATCATTATTGTTTCCTTTTAGTTGAATAATTAATCAAACCGGGTATAGATAATATGTATTATAAGAAAAGCATGGTTCTACTGGTTATGCTTTCCCCCTCACGAATAGGGCTACTGAGTGCCGGTTCTATCCACAGCTTTGGTCCACTCACCTTCTCTTTCTCTTGATGTAGCTTATCTCGACTTTAACAGAAGCAACTACCACCTGGCTCAATCAGAATGTTAACTTTATCTGCTGATTCAGTGGTACCACCAGTTCCTTCACCAATGCAGCGTTAGTCCCGATTACATGTAAAACTTACATTTAGGAGCCCGATGTCTGCTTTCCTACCTACTTTTTATACATACATACATATATACATACATAATCACGCTTTTATCCCCGGAGGGTTAGGCAGGGGTGAATTAACATTTCACCAATTTGTATTCGGTCCGTGTTCTGGGCATTATTGTTGACTCGACCTATGCGTCTGAGGCTGAGTCTGGGCTGTAAATATTTGTCGAATGTTAAAGTTACAGCCCTATTCTTATACGACACACCACATGGGAAGAGGTAACCCAAATTCTACTCTCCCGGGATCTAGGCGGCGCTTTATATGTAGTTTAAACTTTTATATTTTATATCGTCTGACTTGCCAACCCTGAGAGATAAACCTGCTTCAGAGCTTTACCGTCCGAGAGGCAACTCCATGAGAAATGATGATTAACGTACCATTTCGTCTAATTAGAAGAATCTTGTAATTGTAATTTTTCATCAGCCACTTGACCAATCGAGACAGATCGTCCGCTTGTTCTTGTTTTGATGGTCTTGAATGCAAACGCTCTATCGGAAGATTGTTAACAAAAAACTAGGTATATATCATATTCCTTAGCTGTACAAATGTATCTACAACCACCTTGGTGTGATGCAGGCTAGCATTCTCAGGTACAGTCAGCGTCAGAATGATTTAGACTAAAAGTCTCAAAAAGATTTTAAAGCCAGGCCATTAAGAGTGAATCCAACTGTTTAATTGATTTAAATTGTTTTTATTTTTATTTTATTAATACAATGAATTTTTATTATTTCCTTTATTCATTTAAAATAACTCGTTCTCAGGTTCTATTCGCATACAGGACACAAATATTTCAAAGTAGGAGATTGCAATACTATCACTCTCAACTCCGTCGCGAGCAAACCACTACACTTAACGCATATTTGCCTTTCGCAGCCATGACATTAAATTTTTTGATTCTTATCAGGTTCTCTATTTTTACAAGCTTTTATTTAACTTGCAATGTATGTTTGTTCGGGTGGAATTTTACAACTCAATTTTAAGGCACTTGCCCTCAACCGATTGAGCTGAAATTTGGTATGCACGTTCAGTTCGGATGAAAATGCAAGAAAAAAAAAGATTGTTTTTAAAAAGGTTTTAATTAATTTATTATTCCTAAAATTGTATGTCATAATTTAACATTGCATAATGTTACTTGTCATAAGATTATTTACGCATAATACTCATTTGCCATAACTTTATAAGCATTTTTTACTCCTATTTACTATAAGCATAATATTTTATAAGCATAATATCCCAAAGCATAAGTTTACATAAGCATAAAGACGCATAACCATAACTATTCCGAAAAAAATCACTACAAAATTTTTATTAACAATATTACACTATTTTATACATTGCACTCGTCAAACTAGTAGGCGCATCAAAGTTCATTTAACCTAATTTTCTTTTGACCTAATTGGTCGACAGAGCCTCGTTACGCGGGGCTCCTACTTCTGGGTGGTTTATAAAAAAATAACCTCGCAGGAGCGGAGCGTAGCGAAGCTCCCGCATTAGCCTTCTAACCTAACCTATCCGAGTCGGGGTGCCCTGAAGTCCAGATTGCATCCAGATCCTTGCTAGCTTGCTAGCACCATATTAGCAGGCGTTTATCATTATCCCAAATAACCGTTAGACAAATAAACAATATGCTTTACAACTTTATGCATATCAATGTTATGAATAAAAACACTAGGATATACAATATTTATGATTAATAACACAGTATGCTAGAAACCAATTATGGCACACTATTATTATGACAAAGAAAATTATGCCTAATTTGTTATGGCAATTTAAATTAGGACAAAAACCATTATGACAAAAGATGAAATCCCTTCTTATCATTCACTTTGGGCATGTCCTTTTCACATTTCAAGCAAACAACCATTTTTAAAGTATGTAGTAGCTATCTAGGAAACTGATATAGATTTGAAAAATTATTTGAAATCTCGAAAGTTTTTACGAAATAACACTTTGACAGTTGATTTCGGTCTAGATCTACAGAAGCACACAATATTTGGATCGAAATAGGTAAATAAATTAATATTTAAATAAATTTTCCCAAGACGACGTTAAACACAAGTGCACTTTTTGAGTGCAGGTAGACGAATGAATGAATATATTATTTAGAAATAGATTTCGTGCATAATCATATTTATATTATAGATGTATTGGCAAAAATTAAATTAATAAAGTTACATATAGTAACTTCATTATACACAATACTAAACAACAAAAAAGAACGATAACTAAAAGTTAAAATGCGTCGAGGAATTGTTGTGAAATGTTTTGTTGTCTGAACTAAAGGACAATAATACCATTTAAATCAAAGTCGGTTGTATGAACCGAATCCTAACTCAAGTAAATACTTGCTTTCAAGCAAGCTCAGCTAAGAGTTAAGGGATCTGGAAAATATGTCTACTTTCAGTTATTAATATTCTTTTAGCAAATTACCTGTGCCAGGGTTTTCTTCTTCGACGTTCTCAAGTCCATGTCCAATTACTATCTGTTCATTGTCATCCACGAAATCTGTTGAAGAAAAATACACTTGAGATACTTATTCCGGATATTTTTACCAACACAATTAGCCTATCGAAGTCCAATGCTGTATGTAGGCCTGTCACAATGTTCGGCGGCTATGGCCTTCTGTTTTCGTGCTGACCAGACGGGTTGGTAAAGGTATTTCGAGGTTTTCTTCTCTCGCAGTAATATCATTTCTGACTTACGGCGACACCCTTACGACACCCTTCGGATCAGATGTGGTGGTGATACTTGTATTCTTTCTCCATCATCACACGGATTCTGATACACCTACAACGAATTTTGACGATACACATTATCAATTAGACAAAACGTAGATTACATCTTTTGCCGTCAGATTCCTCTTAAAACTAAGTTTATCACAGCTCCCTAGGCGGTATTAGAGCAACAAATTCCATTGCAGCATTTTGAAATGATATTACTAAGAGTGCTTTCTTAAGAATAAATATGAACGAAGGTACATTTGTCTACTATCAAGATAAGATAAGATAAGATAAGATAAGATAAATCTTTATTGTACACCAATGAATTAAAGTACATGTACGGACAACATTATGAAAAAATGTACAAATGGCGGCCTTATCGCTACAAGCGATCTCTTCCAGGCAACCTTTGGATGGACATGTTTTAATTATTTTAACAATAATAACTTACGGGCAGTTATTAATGTAGTCACAAACTTAAAAATATATACACATACACACATATATACATATATAATCCAATAGTAATTTACATTAACCTAAGTATATACTTACATTCAATTTTTATAATTTTTTACATAAATGTACACATACATATGTTACTTATACACAAATATTCAATATACACACAGCAAGTGCATACCTACACAACGCCACATGGCAAAGTCACAAGGAACTCAGATAATGTTCCTTTACCATTTTTTTGAAAGTGGCCAAGGATTGTGCGCGTCTAATGGTTACAGGTAAGGCATTCCACAACCTTACAGCCTGGACAGTGAAGGACTTGTCATAAAAAGTTGTGGAATGGGAGGGTGTGGACAATTGCAATGTTACTGACGACCTCAAGGACTTCGAATGTGTGTCATTAAGGAACACGAAACGTTCTTTTAAATAAGTAGGCCTACGGGGATTGAAGAGAATACTGTAAAGCATGGAAAGAATATGAGCATTCCGTCGAAGACGAATTGGGAGCCACTTGAGCAAGTTGCGAAACTGTGACACGTGATCATATTTGCGAAGACCAAATATGAATCTAATACAGAAATTTTGAAGGCGCTCAAGCTTATCAAGTTGCTCCTCGGTGAGATTAAGATAGCTGACATCAGCATAGTCAAGTAGTGGAAGAAGAAGTGATTCAGCAAGTGCAAGTTTAGTGGCTGTTGGTAGGAAGTTACGAAGTCTACGCATGGAACCCGCTGACGCAAACAACTTGCGGCTAACTTCTCGTATTTGTGGGTCCCAGGATAGTGTCTTATCTATCCGTATACCAAGATTTTTTACCTCTCTACTTATTTCAATGGCGACACCGTTAAAAACTACGTCTGGTAATTGTGACCAGTCTATTCGGTTTATCATCCCGGAGCTGCCCAGAACAATAACCTGAGTCTTAGATGGATTTACCTCAAGTCCATATTGTTTACTCCACTCGCATACTTGTGTCAAATCTGCGTTTATAGTAGAGATGGCAGCCGGCAATTCTTGTAAGGAGGCTTGTGCGTAGATTTGGAGGTCGTCTGCGTAAAGGTGGTAGGAAGAACGTAATGACTTAGAGATGGAATTTATAAAAATTGAGAAAAGTAAAGGAGATAGCACGCCACCCTGTGGCACACCGACAGCTGTACTACACCAAGAAGAGAAGGAATCCTCAAGACGCACCCGCTGTCGGCGCCCAAACAGGTAACTATGAAACCAATCAATCACTGTTGGAGATATGTTAAGAGAGCGTAAAATGCCGAGCAGGATATGGAAATCTACAGTATTGAACGCGTTGCTGAAATCAAGAAGGGAGAGTACTGTAAGATTTCCGTTCTCCATGCCAAACCTGATATCGTCGGTGACTTTTATCAGTGCGCTGACAGTGCTGTGCCCTGGTCGAAAACCTGACTGAAGGGGATTTAGAAGGCTGTTTTGTGTGAGATATTTGCTTAATTGACCGTGTACGAGCCTTTCTAAGACCTTGGATAGAAAAGGTAGTATGGAAATAGGGCGATATTCGGAGGGGGATGACGGATTGGATTTTTTAGGCAATGGAATAATTTGTGCCTGCTTCCAAGCATCAGGAAATACACATTTGTTCAGTGACTGGTTTAGAACATGGCAAATAATCGGGAGAATTTGTTCCAAGATTGGCAGAACCATGTTTCGACTTATGCAGTCAGCACCAACAGCATTGGAGTTAATTGACATTATACACTCTTTAACACCACAATCAGATACTTGATCAAAAACGAACGGGGAGTAGTCAGGTGTTGGAAGTGATGAAAGATATTGCAAGGTATTATCTTTGATAATCCGATCATACTTAGACGAAGCTGAGAAATGTTTATTTAGTAAATCTATGTCAATTTGATTAGGAATGGTATCTTGCCGTGACTTTCCAACTCCCAAGGTTCTCAGGAACTTCCAAATTTTAGCTGGGTCGCCGTTCTCGACCGAGTTATGGATATGTTGGCGTTGTGCTTTCCTACACATCTTACCGCAGAGATTCCGTATTTCTACATATTTTTCACGGTTACTAGAAGTAGGCCGTGTTTTATACCTAGTTTTGGCGGCCGCTTTTTTAGATAACATCGCCTTAATATCAGCAGTAAGCCACGGTGCGGGCAAGTGTTTTACTTTTGTAACACGGAGTGGCGCATGTTTATCGTATAGCTCGATTAGCTTGTTACTCAGTATGCTTACTTTGTCATCAACTGACTCTGTGGATAGAAGAGAACTCCAATCTATATTGTCAGCATCCTCACGAAGCTCACTGATGTTCATGCCACTAAAATGACGCATCATCAGAATTTTAGATTTCAGTTAAGGAAGGCGAAGTTTATAGGATAGAAAGATTAAGTCATGGTAAGAAAATTGGTCGGCTGAGCACTGGCCGTGCTTAGCGACTAAATTAGTTGAAGAAACGAGTATAAGGTCAAGAAGGGACGGATTTCGATCAGGGACGTGATGTGTAGAATCAGAAGGTAGAACAGACAGATTACAAGATTGGATAGTATTGAGAAAAGTTGAAGAACGGGAGTCATGTTTCAGTAAACAAGTATTGAAGTCTCCCATTATAATAGTTTCATTGTATAGAGGACAAAGGCGTTCTAACAATTTTTCAAAAGAAAGGAAAAAGTTTATCTTAGATGAGGGGCAATAATAGACACCAAGTAATAGCTTGGTGCGGGAGAGTTCAACTTCTAGAAAGAGGTGTTCACCAGCATTAGATGGTGGTGGTTGTGGTGATAAATCCACAATCCGATAAGGAATGCTATGACGCAGATAGATAGCAACCCCACCACAAGCTGAACCCGGGCGGTCATTCCTAAGTAAATGAAAACCGGGAAGAGAGTAAGCGTTTGTAGATAGACAAGGCTTTAGAAATGACTCCGACACGAGAATGGCGTGAATATTTTTAGAATCGAAACTATGCAGCATATCCGGAAAATGGGCCGGAATACTCTGTGCGTTTATGTGGACTACATTAAAATTCTTGAGAACGTCAGCAAACTGGGTCTGTATAGTTTCAGCCAATGAAGGCGTATATGTACTGCTAATATCATCACTATTGGCCGTCATAAAACTTAAATCTGAGCTACTATCATTCATGCCTATCAGTAAAAATAAATAAATAAATGAATAGTATACAGAGACAAATAGTTATCCAATAGCTAATATATAATCTAAATATATATATATATACATATATATATATATATATATATATATATATATATATATATATATATATATATATATATATATTTATATATATATTATATAATTATGCAAATATACCTATAAATTTTTGATTCCTATATGTGTTTTTGTATAACTTTCAATGTCCATCTGCCAGTTACGGGTTACCTGAAGTTTATACATTCACTAAAATATAATAATTTAATATAAACAAATCTAAAAATTGTACACACGACATACCATTACTGCATCAGTCTATAAAGGCCATACACTATTATTTAAAAACCTTAAGACACTCGGTAATTTACAAAAGTCAAGACTATCGAGAATAACAATGTTTTCAAGTTATCATAACAAAAAATTCATGATGATCGGAACGTAACCGGTGTCCATTTGACAAGATTTGACAAGTTTTCAAATGTCAAGCTGACATTTCCAAAATAATAAAAGTATTTTTATCATCATCATCATCATTTCAGCCGAAAGACGTCCACTGCTGGACAAAGGCCTCCCCCAAGGATTTCCACAGTGACCGGTCCTGCGCCTTCCGCATCCATGCCCTTCCCGCGACCTTCACCAGGTCGTCGGTCCACCGTGTGGGTGGCCTGCCTACACTGCGTCTTCCGGCGCGTGGTCGCCACTCGAGAACTCTCTTGCCCCAACGGCCATCTGTTCTACGCGCTATGTGCCCCGCCCACTGCCACTTAAGTTTGGCGATTCTGTGTGCTATGTCGGTTACTTTAGTTCTCCTGCGGATCTCCTCATTTCTGATTCGATCACGCAGGGAAACTCCGAGCATAGCACGCTCCATCGCCCTTTGGGTGACCTTGAGCCTTCTTATGAGGCCCATAGTAAGGGACCAAGTCTCAATTCCGTAGGTCATCGCTGGCAACACACACTGATCGTAGACTTTAGTTTTGAGACACTGCGGTATTTTGGACGAGAAGATATTACGAAGCTTCCCGAACGCTGCCCAGCCGAGTTGGATTCGACGATTGACCTCTTTCTCAAAGTTGGACCTGCCTAACTGGACTGTCTGTCCCAGGTAAACATATTCGTCGACAACTTCGAGTGTAGAGTCTCCAACCTTTAAAGAAGAAGTGGGTGCGACATGGACATTTGACATAATTTTCGTCTTGTCCATGTTCATTTTGAGGCCCACTTGTTGGGAGGCTCTACTGAGGTCTTCGAGCATTGTGCCTAGGTCTTCCAAGGTCTCAGCCATGACTACGATATCGTCAGCGAATCGAAGGTGAGTGATGTACTCGCCGTTGATATTGATGCCGAGTCTTCTCCAGTCCAGGAGCTTGAAAACATCTTCCAGGCCGGCGGTGAACAGTTTCGGAAATATAACGTCTCCCTGTCTCACCCCTCGCTGCAACTGTATAGGTTTTGAGCTTTGATCCTGGAGGCGGACTGACATGGTGGCGTTTTCGTACACACACTTCAGCGCTTCGATATATCGATAGTCAATTTGGCACCGTTGGAGAGACTGTAGCACAGCCCAGGTCTCGATCGAATCGAAGGCTTTCTCATAGTCCACAAACGCCAAGCAGAGTGGCTGATTATACTCCTCAGTCTTCTGTATAATCTGTCGCAGCGTATGTATGTGGTCTATGGTGCTAAAGCCTTTTCGGAAACCGGCTTGTTCGGGAGGCTGGAAGTCGTCGAACCAGCCCAGGTCTCGATCGAATCGAAGGCTTTCTCATAGTCCACAAACGCCAAGCAGAGTGGCTGATTATACTCCTCAGTCTTCTGTATAATCTGTCGCAGCGTATGTATGTGGTCTATGGTGCTAAAGCCTTTTCAGAAACCGGCTTGTTCGGGAGGCTGGAAGTCGTCGAACCTGCGAGCGAGACGATTCGTAATGACTCTCGAAAACAACTTGTAGACATGGCTCAGAAGCGAAATGGGTCTATAATTCTTCAACAAGGTTTTATCACCTTTTTTGAAGAAGAGTACCACCACACTTCTGTGCCATGCCTTAGGCGTTCGTCCCTCGAGTATGACGGAATCAAATAGCTTCTGAAGAGCTTTAAGTACCGGTGTTCCACCAGCTTTTAGAAGCTCAGCCGTGATCCCATCATCACCCGGTGCCTTATTGTTCTCTAGCTGTTTGAGAGCCATTCTAATCTCGTACAGGCTGACGTCCGGGATATCCTCGGTATAGTGTCGGGTCAATCTGGCTCTTGGGTCTTTGGCCAGATTATTAACAGATTGCCGTACACTCGTGTATAATTGTCCGTAGAACTTCTCGACCTCTCCCAACAGCTCCGGCTTTGACGAAATAATTCTGCCATCCTCCGCCTTCAGCTTATTCAGTTGGCTTTGACCAACAGACAGATCCCTTGCGAAAACCTTTGAGCCTTTGTTGCTCTCAATCGCCTCCTTAATACGAGTCGTATTAAATTGGCGTAGGTCGCGAGTCAAGGACTTGGAGATCTGTCTGTTTAAACGCCGATACTGAGTAGCATCTTCAGAGGACTGCAGAACCAAATTTCGTCTTTGTTCCATGAGTTTGTTGGTGAGGTCCGAAATCTTTTTGGTTCCTTTTGAACGACGGGCTTTGAAGATCTTAGACCCAGTCGTTTGGACAATTTCCACAAATCTGTCATTGTAATCATCCACATTTTCGCAATCTCCCAGGCATTCGAAGCGATTCTGCAACTCGAGCTGAAAGTGCTCAGGGTTCTGGAACTGGATAGGTGCTGGTCGGAGCGTAGACTTCATCAGTCGACATCTTTCGAGCTTTGTTCTAAGATTCAATGTGCCTCTTACCATCCGGTGATCGCTTCCTGTTTTTACTGAATTGATCACGGAGACATCATTGAATATGTGCCTCTTCGTCGACAAGATGAAATCAATCTCATTTTTTGTGACACCGTTAGGGTGTAGCCATGTCCACTTACGCTGTTCCGGCTTTCTGAAGAAGGAGTTCATCATAAAAAGGCCCTCCTTCTCCATGAAGCCGGCCAGCAGATGGCCACGTGCATTCCTCTTTCCATATCCAAATTGCCCCACTCTCAGCTCGTTGTCGCTTCGTTTGCCCAGTTTCGCGTTAAAGTCCCCCATCACAACGGTATAGTGTGTTCGAGAGCTATGCATGGCTTTAGAGATATCCTCATACCAATAAGGTACGCTACCCTCGTCGAAACACTCTCGATCTGGACCACGTTGTTGACAAGGGACCTGTGGACGATAAACCCGACACCACCCTGGGACAGTATGTCGCCCTCCCGGAAATAGAGCAGGTTACCGGATTTGAGGATCATGGTGTCCTGCCTCTCTCTCCGGACTTCACACAATCCTACGATATCCCACCGTAACCTGCTCAATTCTTCCTCGAGTTCAGCGAGCTTCTCGTCGGTTCGCAGTGTGAGCGTGTTGTACGTTGCCAGGGCCAAAGGTCGTCGGGGTTGGTAGCCTGGCATCTGCCGGGGATTCTTCGCACCCCTTGCCCCCGCCGTTACCATGGCCGCTACCATAGCCAGGAATAGCGGGGCCGCCGGGGACTAGGGGCCGTTTGTTGGGTTCGTTCATCATGGGGGGTTATGCCGTAATCGCCACGCTTGGCAGGCGGGTTGGCGATCGCAGTTTGGTGGCTAGTACGCGGAAAGATGCTGCTGCCCATCCTCCGGTATTTGAATCCCTTAGTCGCCTCTTATGACACCCACGGGAGGAGATGGGGTGGTGCTATTCTAGGGCCACACCACAGGCCAAAGTATTTTTATAGTTTAAGGTAATTATGAAACTACAAATAATGTACAAAATGGAAGGTATACATATTTGAACATTGTAAAAATTAGGTCAGGTAGTACCATAGTGAAATAGTGTGACTGTTATGCAATAGTGACGCTAATCAAACAAGCAACAACAATACATACAATCAAGTTCTATCGCTACTTTTTCGCGACCCGTCTGGCTTTGGTTGTAGCTTTATCAACTGGAGTGGCCTTTGATGGGTTTGGGACAAGCTGATTTAGCTCACTCATAGTAGCTACCCGATGTCTCGTTCCGTCGACGCCAAGAACATAGACGTGGCCCTCCCGCGTCCAACACTTGGAGATGCCAAAACGCTCGCGTGCCGCCATGAAGACTTCGTGTCTGAACCGAGTTACAAACTCGGATAGTGTTATGCCAGACCCCTTGAGCTTGGATTTTGTAAACCAGACTTTATCCCGCACAGCCATCTGTTGAAGTTTAACCAAAATAGGTCGAGGTTTGCCATCCGATCCATTCGGTGCACGGCGACCCATTCTGTGACATCGCCTAATATCATCAGTAGTGAAGTCACCAAGCATAAGATGATCTCTAAACGCACTCACCACACTCTGTGCAGTCACCTCATCCTTTTCTTCTGGTACACCATGCAGCAGCAACATCTTACGTCGGCTCCTTTGTTCAAGATTGTCCACCTGACTGGCCAATAGGTGCATTTGTTGACGAAAGGCAGACAATGTGCTTACAACAAATGCCTTGAATGTTGTGTAGTCCGAAGCAAGACTTGTCAGACTCGGTGCGCTGGTGCTTGGGTTCTTCACACTTTTGCTCAGCTCACCCTCAAAATGTGCCATCCGCTCCTCCAACCCAGCCATAATTGCGGAAAAAGACTGTGTCATGGCATCCATGTTGATTTTTGTTCCGTTGTTGTGCTCAAACTTTGATGTGAATTATATTCCAATATGGATTTTTTTGAATGGAGATAACACGTCCCTGGTTAGTATCTTAGGCTGTCATTAAGTTTTTAGTAAATTTATGTTTATAATTCTAAACCAACGAATTTTTATTAATTTACAAAAGCGAGAGCTTAAAAACAGCTGTTACTTTGCAGAACTACCCACAAGAGCCTTGCCTATCTACTCGCCACTCTACTCGACTTTCTAACTTCACTTTCACATACTCCACTGCATCTGGATTTGACTCTATACTCCCATCTCTGCCCCTTACCTTGTTCCTTCCCAGTTGTCTCTTCTTTCTACTTCACTATGTCTTTCCCCAAGCTCTAATCGGTCTAGCTATTTCATCAGGATTTATTCATTGATGAATTTTCATTCAAAAGGAAGTTCGCAATTCGTTCGGTATGACTTTTGTAAGTTTATGGCGGTATCAAAATCGCATTACGCGGTATCAAAATCGGAACGAACGGAAATGATGACCGGAATTTTATAATTCTCATGGTGTTGGATAGGGTAAACTTTCAGAAGGATCCCATATCGAAGAAGTCCGCATCTGATGCCGAGATCCTATCCATTTCTTTACCCGTCCATTTTCGTATCAGGGATGATCGGTCTTGATACAATGCGACTTAGGCGGGAGTTAGCGCACATCATCACTACTATTTACTTTTAAATTTTAAAGTGGACAACCTTTCGGTGCGTGAATGTATCCACTTCTATGTGCCGGACAGGTACACGCGTGGCGCTGGACGGCGACAGCATCAAATCTTGACTTGCCCACCAAATTAGCGTTTACTGGCATGGAGTAGTCCTACTTACAGAGCTGTCGCATTTTTACTAATTTTATGATTTCAAGAAATTTACCATATAAATAATTAATTTAATTTAATGTATATTTATGTCACTGACTGCAAATAAGCGCTTTGGTGCAAACTGTAAGCTTATATGCATAAAATTGAAAAAAGTGAATAAATAAATAAATAAAATTGAGAGAGAACTTCAAAATAACAGGAAAAATCGCCTACTTAGTTTGCGGTAGAAATCATGTCGTTTCGTTTTCAAAAAATAAATGTATAGGCACTTTCTATTAAAGTACAGTATAGTAAAAATTTATAAAATACAACTTATTAATAACACTCTACAGCATGTACATATTAACCAATATATTTTGTGTATATAAGCGCAATGACTTTTATCAGCCTTAAGTACGTTTTCTCAGTGGCTCTAGTAGGGAGAATGTTACCCAGTAAAGCCATAACGGTACGGAGGTAGTTCTTCCCTCGAAGTAGTTTATCGAATTTAAACTTCTCGACCATCTGGCAGGAATTGAGTTTTAGGGACCCCTCGCCACTACCACAAAATATGAATTCGTGTATCAGAATTTCTCAGGATTTCACTCCTATGGGAGCTAAATAGGTGATTAACCGTTACATAATATATGTTAAGGCCATAATTTACGAAACGAATTTTTATGATCTTTTTTTGTTGGAAAGAGAAGAGTGGGACCTGATCAAGGGAGTCAGAATTAGATGGCGGGCTCCAGAGAGTAAGAATCTAGAAATCTAGAAAAATCCTCAAAATGTAGGCAAAGATGCTGTTTTGTTGCTTTTACATAATTTGAGTATTTGCCTCTAAAATCATGATGCTAGACTCATTATAAAAACAAATAACAAACTAAGCTAATGATCAACGATAGATCGGTTAGATACTTATAACTCACTATAAAGGAAAAATAAATAAAATTATAATAATAAAGTTAAACCGACTTCAAGAAACACTGTTAGAAGTTGGTGCCAACTTTGTTGATTGTGCCTGAAGTAGTATGATGTAATCAATTTATATATGGTCTCTTCGGCTATGCATTGACTTCTAACAGAACAGCTGTAATATCAGTTTCTTTTCTTTTAATGCCTCTTTTCTGTTCCCTTAGTCGGTTTAACTCATTAAAATTTTATTTATTGGCTATAAAGGTTAGTCCATGTCCGTTCATAAACTCTAATCCAATTCTGCATCAAATTTCATCAAGATTAGTTCAGTTTAGCGTTTTAGGCGTGAAAGGCAACAGACCGATTTACAGGGTTACTTTCATATTTATAATGTTAGCACAGTCTAACGAACTTTCATACAGACTCGTTATGTTATGATAATATTAGTATGAACTACCCAGGATGTTAAGGATCTACAGCCTTCGATTCCCGCTCAGTGCAAATATTTGCATGCATGAATATGGGTATTTGCATTGGTCTAGTCGTGCCTCGGAAAGCACGTTAAGCGGCCGGTGTCAGTTGCCATACGAACAGCTATGGCAATATTTAAACGTAGTTGAAGCCCTTAAAGTCCAGCAACTGGTCTAGTTGCAATGTTTCGATATGGCCTTTGGGTTGCGGAAATCAGATGGCAGTCGATTTACGGGAAATATCAAAAAGTTCAGCCAAATCCGCAGTTAGACTGGTAAACCGGACCCGAACTCCCGCCTTGAACTTAAAAAAGCTTCGGATGCTACTGAAATTAACGCTAGGATAAAGAAAAAGGGGATTCCATCTTTTGTCATAATAGTTTTTGTCCTAATTTAAATTGCCACAACAAATTAGGCATAATTTTCTTTGTCATAATAATAGTGTGCCATAATTGGTTTTTAGCATACTGTGTTATTAAGCATAAATATTGTATATCCTAATGTTTTTATTCAGAACATCGATATGCATAAAGTTGTAAAGCATATTGTTTATTTGTCTAATAGTTATTTGGTATAATGATAAACGCCTGCTAACATGGTGCTAGCAAGCTGGCAAGGATCTGGATGCAATCTGGACTTTAGGGCACCCCGACTCGGATAGGTTAGGTTAGAAGGCTAATGCGGGAGCGGAGCGTAGCGAAGCTCCCGCATTAGGCCTTCGTGGTTATTTTTTTATAAACCACCCAGAAGTAGGAGGATTTTTTTATGAATCGAAATGACAGTTCTTAATCAAATATTTTTTCGTTCACAACAGAATATAAAAGAATATATTCTGTTGTGAACGAAAAATATCTCGTTCAATCAAAACTGTGTGATCGCCATCTAGTTTTACTTTTGTAACTAAATTATTAAATCAAAGAAAAAAATTGCGTGTATACTTCTGTTGTGAATGAAACCATATCTTGCGTGATCGCCATCTAGTTGTATTTTTTGTAACTATATCATAGACTTACAAATTTTAATTTTTGAATTAAATACGAATCTGTATACACAATTGTGTATGTAAAAAATAAAGACTATTTATTTACATAGTTGCCCAAATATAATAAGCTATAAAAAATCTACTATAAAAATAATCTCAAACAAAAAAGCGACACTATTGCTCACATCTCTGGTTCTACTTAACCTATTGCAATCAAACAAACGTAAGATTTTAAGTCTGATCAAGCCATTTTTAACAAAAAACCGCATTAAAATCCGTTCAGTAGTTTTTGTGTTCATGGCAAATAAATAGACAAACAGACAGGAATTCCAAAAAAAATATTTTCGTGTTTAGTATCGTTATATATACTCCAAGTTTTTTTTAAATATCCTCAATGTGCAGACACGACCACTTTACAATTTTATATTAGTATAGATAGATAGATTAAACTAATCACACTGATTTAAATTAATGCTCATATTTAAAAAAAAAACGGTCTGATGTGATTCGGGGTCTGTAGGTTCCGTACGAAACTGAATTGAGGGACTAATTTATTATGTATGTTTAATATATACTAATATTATAAATGCGAAAGTAACTCTGTCTGTCTGTCTGTATGTTACGCTTTCATGCCTAAATCACTGAACCGATCTTGATGAAATTTGGTACAGAGGTATATTAGAGCTTGAGAACGGATATAGTCTACCTTTTATCACGAGAAAGGGGGTTTAAGGGGAGGAAATAGGGAATGAAAGTTTTTATGAAAGTTTGTCATTTCTGAAGATATCTTGATGAAATTTGGTACAGAGGTAGATTAGAGCTTGGGAATGGACATAGGCTACCTTTTATCGCGAAAAGGGGAGTAGAAGGGGTCGCCCCCTTCTACCACCAAAGGGTTGAGTAGAGAGGCGAATAGGGAGGCAAGTGGAAAGATGAATGTAGTGGCGAGTAGAGATCGAATAGAGAGTTGAGTAGAGGTGCAAGTAGAAAGGCGAGTGGGGAGAGTCAAGTAGAGACGCGAAAAGACAATCGAATGGATGGGCAAGTAGTGAGGCCAATGGAAAGGCGAATATAGAGAAGAGTACAAAGTCGAGTAGAGAGGGGAACAGAGCAGTCAGTAGAGAGTCGAGTATAAATTCAAGTATAGAGGCGAGTATAAAGTCGAATATAGAGGCGAGTAGAAAGTCGAGAACAGAGGTAAGTACATAGTCGAGGACAAAGTTGTGTAGAGAGGCGAATTTAATGCTCAATAGCGTCGGCTCAACACTAAGCGATAACGGCGGAGCCGCGGGCAACAGCAAGTACATAATAAATTAGTCCTTCAATTCAGTTTCGTATAACATCTTTCTATTGCGTATACTTAGAACTTTGTTTTTTTTACAAGAGGTCCAGACGTGCCCACTTAGACCAGTGGTAAATGATGTATAAGAATAGAATACAATAATCAATGTATAGGATTGACATTTATTTACGACTGCCATTAACGTCAAGACACGTGTCAATTTCACACATGGATACATCGATAATATTCTACGAACGATGCCACTTGTTTAACAGTGCGGCTAAAGCTCATATTTTTCGCAACAATACACATAGCAAAACATTGTAGAAGTTTACACCTCAATGGCTTTAAAAATTAAAAAATGTCAGATACCATAGAGATGTGAATCTCTCCAATGTTTTGTTGTGTGTTTTTAGTGAAAATGTTGCAAAAAAATGAGCTGTTCTAAGGAGGTAGGACGCGACGGTATATCCGTATAATTGAGCAGTCCGACTGGGGAAGTTACTCCGCCCTACAGAATATCGCGGCCATTCCCGGCGGTGAATAGGGTAGCCAGAGCTCACTAGAGAGTTTTTGTGTTGTCAGTAGGAAGACTTGCCTTCTACACTGACGGCACAGAAACTCTTCGTACACAGGGTCGGCAGCACGAGTGTGACTCCTCTGGTGTTGCACACGTCCATAGGCCACGGTAACCACTTTCCATCAGGTGGGCCGTGTGCTTGTTTGCCACCTCAGTGGTATTAAAAAAAAGCTGAAGTCGCACCTTAAAGGGGCTGGGTATTTAAACACTATACCTTCACGCCTAATTGAAAAAATAGTCCTTGTAGCTACAGATTTACAGGTTTCAGAATTTTCTATTCGAAATTAGTTCAGTATGGCCCTTCATATTCGCCCTACCTTAGCCGTATGTGTGTGTTATTCATTCACTTCATGAATTCAGAATTGTTTTGCCATTTTCGGTCACGTTCACGAATATTTAACATACTTCAAAAGGTAGTTTTGAGACAGAAATTAATACTTACTTGATCGGAAGCTAGGATAAAAGTCATCTTTTGCCTGAAGACTTATAGAGGTTATAGATATCTGAAAAATATATAATTACTTAAATAGCAACATAAAATTCAAATGAAAAACCACACTTCCTGATTTACTCAATGATGATACGTGTCTGCGATTAACTGGTAGTATTACTTGTACTATTAAGTCAATAATAATTATAACCATTAAATAGGTATAATGTTCTTCTTCCTTGGTATGTCGATGACGACGGGGTTCGGGGTACTCGAGAGGAGCCTCCCAGAGCGACGTCGATTTCATATTGCAGATCCCTCTCACCCCGCCTGACCCAGGGCCATCTCTCTCGGTCTGGCCCTCTTCGGGTGGGGGGACCACGGAGTCCCAACTTGTCCCCGGTATGGTTGCGCAACGCGTGCTGCCGTCGCGGTCTGCTTTGGCTGAGGTAACAGGCGGCTCCACCTATGAACCCCAGGCCCGCCCACATGGGACACAGGTCATTTATCGACCTCCGATACTCGATTTACCTCAGTTGCCCGCAGTGGACCTTTGCCGCGAGCAAGGTGGCGAGCGTGAGAGCTCTCACTCCTACTCCCAGGGCCACCACTAGTTACCGCCTCAGCGCCTCCCTAGCCGGACACTCAGTGCCACGTCGGACACTCGACGCTTCCAGCCCTCATAGACCAGTGGTAGTTTGTTGGCCAACGTATTGTAGAATAGAATGATGAATATATGGGATTGACACGTTTATGACATTTATGGCGGTCGTCAACATATGTCAATACCATTGGTCAATCCATTATATATATTATACAAACGTATTGCAACTTGAACTTGTAACGAAGAGCCTAGGTGAGTAATCCCTCTCACCACGATACTAACACAGTAGGTATAATAAAACGCACTAAAACTTCATACAACATGTATCGTGACCGAGTAACAAAGTCGGGTAATCAATTTCACGAAATAATAATTTTATGAAAAGTACATATCAATTTTCAAAAATGACCTACCAAAAAATATATATAAAATAAAACCATATTTATTTAATATGACATCAAAACACGTCCTCAGTGACCTTCTGTTGATTGAAGTTAATTATTTTTCAAATTGAAATTTCATTCAAACGTTAAATTTCAATTACGTAGGAACTATGTGATGTTATAACACAATTAATTACACAAGCAAACACGAATAGTTCATTTACTATATTTCATTTGTGATTTTAATCATGAAACATCTTACTACTAATTTAATTTAAAAAGTTTGAATTCGTAGAAGATACAATTAGAAACCACCCTCACCCATCTGTTTATTGAAAGCCTATAGAATATACAAACCTTGAGTTGTCTATTTGCTTCCTGGCATAGCTACCGGGTTGGCCGGTATAAACAGGTATGTTGATATTAGTTATTTTCACCCATTTGTTTATAAATAAGTTTTGCGATTATGATGTTATAGGGTCTGCGAAAAATCTAGCTTGCATAACGGTTTTAATAATAGTTTGGCATGGCAGCCATTACTTTGGCAAATATACCGGCCCACACATGGTCGTAGTTTGCCAAAAATGTCAAATACGCAAATACAAATAGCCCCTTGAAGCGCCACCATAACAAATTAAGCAAATAAATTAAACTCTGAAACCAATTGTTATATGATTTTGGAGTTTACTGATAAAGTATAACAAAGTTCGTGCAATAACGAGACGGAACAACTTAAGTATTGTGACGGTATTGGTATTGTTATTGTTATAACTTCATAACGAGGCGGACGATATGAGACGAACCGTTTATTATGGCTGAAGGATAAACGACTTCGAGAGGGTTACGAAATGAGACTAAAAAGAAACTACTCAATATTTGATTTCTAAATAAGCGAGATAACTTTGGTATTTTAATAAGATACTTTTACTTTACCACAGTATTTGTAAATATACTGGATTATTTGTAAAATACTATAGAAAAGCATTAGTATGACAAGATTTGTCTTATTTAATATTTGCAGCAAATTCCACCTAGTGCTATCGATCAACAGTATAAACTTTGACAAGCAAACGGCCCGCCTGATGGGAAATGGTAACCGTGGCCTATGGAAGTGTGCCTCACCAGGGGCATCACACACCCATGGGGCCGACCCCCTAACAACTTCTGATGGCCTTCTTGAAGAACCGCAGGTTGTAGTCCGTGGAAAAACCACAGCAGGGCCCATTTGCCGGGTCGCGACCCGGTACCTTGCCATTAAAATAAAATACCGGGTCGTACCATTCCCGCCCTTTCATTAAAAATCGTATATTAATTTCAATGAAGCTGGATTTCCAAACTAGTTTACCTTAAAAATAAATGTAGAAACCGACTTGAAGTGGAACCAGACCTTAAGATTAACTTTCGTAATATTTCGCAAACTTCGATTCTTTATTAAAAAATATGAAACAGCTGCATACTTCGCACTAAAATTTAATGACTAAATAGGTGATACCAAAATATTGTATGTACCTAGTATTAATAAAATATTTTCACTATTAATAAATGTGTTTTATTAATGGAACCAGTTCGGGATAAAAAGTATTCAGTGGGTCACCAAGGGGCAGTGTGAAAATTACCGGGCCATGGGAGAACAATGTTTGGGAAACACTACTGGCCTATCATCTTATCAACACAATAAATATGCTCTAGCTACAACGAATTGAATAAAAAAGACGGGTTGCACTCCGGGAGTGCCGGTAGAAGTGAAAGCTGAGAAAAAGATAAAAAGAACATACCATACCATACCATACCATACCTATAATATAGCGCCAATCATAAAAGCAATCACTAATTTTCAGGTAAATTACTAAAGGAAAAAAATAATCACAAAAATTAATAAATTACAAAAAGAAAAAATAATCACAAAAAGAGTCAGAAGCCCAGGTTTGAACCCAGTACTCTCTGAAAATATAAGGACTTACAGTCGAAGCGCTTACCGTTAAGCTACGAAGCCTCTTAGCGTACATTGCATAATAAACAGTCTGTAGCTAATGTTCTATGACGTCAGTCGTCGGTTACGGTTCAAAGGTCAAGTGATCCTGACGCGAGTTTAACACTTTTTACCCATCCAACGCCGCTCAAGAAGTTTTCACTTCAAAAATAACATATATCACCTTCAAGGCCACCAGATTGCTTAGTAGCAACTGGCAATACAAAGTTTGATGAATTAGTTTTCAATTATATAAAGGGTTAACTTCATAGATTGATGGATTCAGAAGTTTGACAAGTTGAAAGAGAAGTTGAGAACATTTTTCACGAGCATGACTTGACTTTTAGAATGTATAATTATTATTTTGTATGTGTCTAATAACTTTTGCCGTGTTGGTTCCCGGTGTAGCAGTATAGAACCACCCCACCAGTGGATATTGCAGAAGGAGATGAGGGTGTTCTAAACTCATCAGTAAATGTATAGACCATGAGAAAGTGATGACTATAGACTTACCCCTATTATATGGACATTTATGCAACACTGCCTATCCGTCAGGACACGTATCTTAGATCTAAATCACGAGACAAACGAGGCCTAGACGTGTGCGGATTTTGTTGTAATAATTTATGATTGGTGAATTTGTGTTCGTCCACTGCCTTAGCACTTAGTGTTATTCTCAAAACAGACCTAAAAAATGTGTGCTGCGCGTATAGAACACATTTAAGTCCAAACTCAGATATTCAAAAAACCTTTTATTCTGTATAGACCATTAAAACGAATCTTACAAAACATTAAAAAACTATGACTCTAAAGTCCCGGGCACCCCATTAAGTAAGGTAATTATGCTTCTATCCTAGAGCCCACTATCCTTCTCCAACTTTTTTGGTTTCGTTTGATCTTTACTGGAGCGACTGTCTCTCCCGGAGTCAGTTGCAAACATCGCGTCAGCCAATCTTTAGGTGTTCTTCTTTGTGAGTTTGATAGGCTTGCGTACATTAGGAGGAGCTTATGCGTGTTTGTAAGTATGTAAGACTGTAATCGGTTAATTTAATAATTGATTGGGCCTTGAAGATCTTCTGAAAGCATGGGAAGAACCATCAAAATCATTTGGATGTATCTTCAAGACGATTTTGATCAAAACGTCGGTAGATTAGTGGTTAAGGAGTCGGCCTTACGATCGAAAGGTCCCGGGTTCGAATCCTGGCTATTACACTACCGACATCAACCCACTACTAACACAAGTAATTTAGCTGAGCTTAGTGGATAAGGAGTCGGCCTTACGATCGAGAGGTCCGGGTTCGAATCCTGGCCATTACACTACCGACGTGAACCCACTACTAACACAAGTAATTTAGCTGAGCTTAGTGGTTAAGGAATCAGCTTTACAATCGAAAGGTCCCGGGTTCGAATCCTGGCCATTACACTACCGACGTGAACCCACTACTAACACAAGTAATTTGGCTGAGCTTAGTGGTTAAGGAGACGGCCTCACGATCGAGAGGCCCCTGGTTCGAATCCTGGCCATTACACTACCGACGTGAACCCACTACTAACACAAGTAATTTAGCTGAGCTTAGTGGTTAAGGAATCAGCTTTACAATCGAAAGGTCCCGGGTTCGAATCCTGGCCATTACACTACCGACGTGAACCCACTACTAACACAAGTAATTTAGCTGAGCTTAGTGGTTAAGGAATCAGTTTTACAATCGAAAGGTCCCGGGTTCGAATCCTGGCCATTACACTACCGACGTGAACCCACTACTAACACAAGTAATTTAGCTGAGCTTAGTGGTTAAGGAATCAGCTTTACAATCGAAAGGTCCCGGGTTCGAATCCTGGCCATTACACTACCGACGTGAACCCACTACTAACACAAGTAATTTAGCTGAGCTTAGTGGTTAAGGAGACGGCCTCACGATCGAGAGGCCCCGGGTTCGAATCACTTCTAACACAAGTAACTTAGCTTAGCTGGAGTAATTATTAGTAATTTCGATTCTAATATTCTTAAATAAAAACTGTGGTAAACTAAGATCAAAAAATCTTTCGTTCCAAAAAAATTATAAAATCATCCGGTATAATTGTGTTACACTGCTGTATAAATAACGATGTACTGTCGACAAAGGATATAACTAAACACCTTTTCTTACAACTTGATATGAAAAGGCGTATACTTACATCCTTTGTCCATTGTACTACATATTCTCGCTGAGTCACAAAAAATACTTAGCCCCTTCGAGAGCAGAAACCTGAACCGCGAAAGTAATTTCAACACAAGTACCTCATGAAACAACACATTTACAGAATAGAGTGCGTTTTCTTGTGAAAAGTAAACTAACTATTTACTGCGGGGTTTCTTGGAGCGTGTTCAACGATCGTTAGCGAAACACTTTTAAGTTTATCCTTATGAACGATTGGAACGTCCCTTTTTATAATACCTTTTTATACCGTCCCTTCATCTATTGGACTTTTATGTGGTGGAAATGGAATTTGAACGGGGACGGGGAATATAAAAGTTAGCAATTTTTTGTCAATTGAAGATTGAAACTTTATCGACTTTAAATTTAATTTTCACCTTGGCTTTCATCTTGGAGTCCAGGGTGCGCTTAATCCAGGTGGCGGGGCGGGAGTGGAACCGGGAGCGAAGGGAACTTGAGACCCGCGCTATTACCCGCTAATAGAGGCAACTCGAGTGTGGGAAGTCGATGACAATGACCTCCAGTCTCCATGAGCGCGGGCCTGGGGCGACGAGGGTCTAGGATAGGGAGGCAGGCCGCAGCCGCGGCGCATATTACTTGTCGCCCTATACCGGGGACGAGTTTGCAACTTTGTGGTCCCAATACCCGAGGAGGGCCATATTGGGAGACATGACCCTGAGTCGTGAAATATGTCGCAACAGATACTTATTTCTTCTTGTAATATTACAAATAACCTAACACGATGGGTGGGTAATAGCGGTCTCTGAGGGATCTCCACCGTGCCCTTCTATCCTATATCTATCCGTTTTGGGAGTCAACGACCTCTTGCGTTATAAACTACAATCTATCGGTATTTACAATCTCAAAGTGATACACAAGAACTCCATGGACGTCTTACGCAATAGGATTTATCGTAGCGTTTGGCAATGCTCTACGAATGCGCTACGGTATTATGATGTCAAATTGTAGCACTAAGCGACGATGTGCTACGGCCAGGTGATTGGAATAATGTAGTTTCCTAGAAACATTGAGGCGTATGTAACCGATGTACGAAGTCTGAAGCTTTGAAAGCGAGCTTATACTGCATAATCCGGAATGCATAACATAGTTATGTAGTCAGTGATGATTGCTGTATATGTATGTACAGTCAACGTCAAAAGTAGATGATCGTATTTAAATTTTGAGAATTCGTTTTTGAGTAGTTTTATTTTGATATCCAACCGAACGGTTACTCTTGACAAACAAAGTAGCCTTGAGCATTGATGTATATTGTTACTTTACCTTTAATTTACCTTTTTTTTAAACTTATTTGTAAAGAATCTGTCTATTGACAATTTTCTTATAGTTTTTGAAACAAAAACTAATTTACGTTTCTTAGCAAAAATACTGTCTACCTACTCATGAATGGTCTCCATTAAAATAATTTGAAATTTTAATCAAATTAATTATACAGAAAAAAAATGGATTGTTTTGTAGTGACTTAGCACTACCCAGTGACACTATTGGGTATCGGTAGTGTCATTATCATTGTTACAAAGCGTGAATCTTGAGAACCACTTGACTAATTTAGATAATTTTCTTGCGTTCGTGGACAAAAACAAGGTTTGTGAGAACGAAAATCCATAGGAATAGATAGCACCTAGAAGGTGCTGGGGTAGCCAGTAATAAAAAAAACATTCCGGTTCATTCGAAATACTGTGCAATCGTCATCCACTTTTGACGCTACCTGCACCTGTGTCTGTTTGTGTGTGTATGTGTGTGTGCGTGCGTGTGTTTGTGTACGTCGTAAGCCATTAGTTTAATTACAGCCTGCGCTACGTGTATCCCTTTTCATACTATTAAACTATCTGTGAAATCTGTGCAGTTTTTAATTTAGTATATTCTTTTTCAGAGCGGGGTTTTTGAATGAAATGTCTACGAAGTACGTTATTATTATTAACCGGCTTCTAAAAAGTAGGTAGTTCTCAATTCATCTGTATATTTTTCCTAAATGTATTTATTTAACGGATGTTTTGAATTCGAATCGTAGAGGGGAAGAAAAATGGTTTAATATTTCTAAAAATTAAATCTAATAAAATGTTGTAAACTTGTAGAATATACTGCTTCCGGGCTGATTGGCCGTGGTCCATGTGAAACTTGCGTTCCAGACGTTTCGTCGATCACTGCGGTCGACATCTTCAGTGGCGCAGGGCCGGGCGACGACAACTTCGGAGACCTTGCCTCGCCGGCGGCTGACGTGCGACTGGACTGGAGCTGAATCAGCTCCAAAAAGACTGGTACCCAGCACTGAGAGCCACTCGATATCACAGTGCAAACAACCAATCAGGATCGAGTACGTCCGCGCCACAGCGCTTGGCCAATCAGAATCGAGTGAGTCGATTCCCCGCTCCGACCGTGCCTATAAATAAAGCCGTGATTCAAGGCATCGCGCCAGTCGCACGTCAGCCGCCGGCGAGGCAAGGTCTCCGAAGTTGTCGTCGCCCGGCCCTGCGCCACTGAAGATGTCGACCGCAGTGATCAACGAAACGTCTGGAACGCAAGTTTCACATGGACCACGGCCAATCAGCCCGGAAGCAGTATATTCTACATGCAACGCCGGCCGTGAAAGCCTGAAGACTTATATTGTTGTAAACTTATTTATGTAGAGTATTATCTCTTCTAAATACATTTTTTATATCACCTCTGGAGGCAAGACCTCAGGACCCTCTTGGTCACCATTACAGACACGTGTCATGTTGCGATGGTGGCACTATTCTTGACGACCGCATCAGATGCTTGTTCACGCCCCACATATATGACACGAGACTTTTATTTTGTTTGCTAAGTATTGTCAAGCGTGCTATACATACGACGATCACACCATTTCAATCATATTATTCATCACCCTAAGAGCGTTTTCACACTATTCGATACCCGATATTCGATATCGGAGGAAGTCAAATGTAAGACATATGTATCTGTCTTTCACATTGTCGGGCCCGATATCGATTATCGGAGCCACTGTGTTGAACCGATATCGGATCACAAGGAGACTACAACAGCGATTGCAACCACCTTAATGACATTTTCTTAGTTACGTGTCTTTTTGCGTTAATAGATGATGGTGATCATGAATATAAGAAAAACAGCTCGATACTATGTCATATCAATAAGATCGAAAATTGTTTGCACATTTTTTCATTATTTCATTCCTAACATCCCTAACTAGTCTGAGCTTTCGAGCAAATGGCCGCATCGGGCCGATTTTATCACAACAGAAAATGCGTCGACTATCGGAGATAGCTCCTAACGCTCCTAAAGTGATGTTTAAGAATGACGAAGTGATGATTAAGAGTCCACTTATTACCTCAGAAAAAATGAAAGTAAATGATTTCAAAAACTCATGAAAGAACCTAAAAGAAAACGAAAAAAATCTCATTAATACTGGGTATTCCAAAGTCAGATAATCCAGGCTTATTTGATATTAATGATCGGATCTGGGCGAGCCCAAGCAAGGGACAGCTGTTGAGGTATATTTATACATTTTTTACGTCTACAATTGCATTCAAGGAATACAGAATGAAGAAGGAAACGTACTTAAAAATTATAATGGAATCTAATGTTCTAATGTGCCCCGGGTTCCTAGGTGAGATACTAGGATGCAGCCGGGCCTCAACGCTGCAATAAGAATGACGCGGGAAACCAGTATCGAAAATCTATTATAGTGGGAGCAATAACAATATAAGCACGAATAAGTTACATATTAAAACTATTTTTAATTTTTAATATTGTGTTATTGTATTGATTTTTTTTTGTTATGTACGGTACGGTAATTAATTATATTATTTGACATTGAACTACTATTTAATTTATTTTTTGTATTTCAGAATTATTTTGTTATTTTGTGACACTATTATTACTCTGTTTAATTTTAACATTTATACCTACTGCCTAATTTTAATATTTATACCTGCTCTCATATTGCATGCCAAAATTGGTACGACATGTATTTCTCAGACATCATACAAAACATCATCACATCATCAGACATCATACATGTATAAATTATAATGTTCAGCTATAAAACGATTTGGTTTAATTCATATTCGTCAGTCGCTAATCAAGCCAAATCAAGCCAAACCAAGACAAAAAGAGTAGGTGATGATGATGTTGATTATATTTCAAAGTTAACTCAAGGTTAAGTTACCTTTGTAACCATAATAATTATAAAACATACGTAATTATATTCACGCCTGTAAATCCCCGAGGAGGTAGGCAGAGGTATATTAACAAACTTCCATCCAATCTTTCACCAATCATGATTGTCAGTTCTACGTAATAGACAATGAGTCTATTGCTGTGAATCGGATACTTGGTCATTATTTTGCTGTTGTTGTGCGCAGATGACAGATTTCATTCAAAAACTAGAACCACAGATATTATAATATAATTCTTATACAGACGCACAATTAGGAACAAAAAATGGTTACACTCGTAACTTCAAGAAGCAGGCAGCCAGCGTTATAGTTCAGAAGTTATAACTAGATGGCGACATTGTTTTGGCAAACCTTTTAATTTTTTTACTATTAAAATTAACTTATCAAAAATAAAACATACACTCAATAAAACTATAAATATTCTAATCTATATTTTGATTCTGCCAAATTCTGCAGTAATTGTAAAAGTTACGGACATAATGCACTATGCCGCTAGATGGCACCAAAATAAATAAATAGCATGATTGTCACGAAATCTTTATTTATTACATTACCAATGAGTTTTATATGCTTACATGCTAACATTATCACGTGGCTAGGTTCTGAAATAATTTACGTGAAATAAGCTTTTTAACATAGTTTTAACTTTTTTATTTCTTTAAATGAGTCTACTAGTGCCATCTATACATTTTTGAATATTACTAAAATGCTAGAACATTCTAGAACTTTTTGACCCAGCTCACCCCTCCGCAATATAGAAAACCGGCCTATTCCTTTTACCCCAAACGTACTGTTGGTTTCTTTGCTTTCGTTATTTTCGCGATATTGCTCAAGTAAAATATTATTCCTTAATTACATTCCCCTTGGTGAAATGACGAATATACCTCAAGACATATATCTTGAACCTTAAATGTGCTCTATACTCTATACACAAAAGACACCCGAGAAACATGTACTGCACAGTACATGTTTCTCGGGCTCAAATTCACCAAGCGTAGATTATTACAAAACAATCTGCGCACCATGGCTTCGTTTATCTCGCGTAATCGGTCCAAGATATGTGTTCCGATGTATCCTGACGTCACAAAGCCAGTTCAGTCATTAGCTAATTGTTCTTTAAAACACATTTCGTGTTAGACAACTTCTTTTAAAATTGTTGTTTATGTGAAAACTTCACTGAAAATTAAATAAAATGTAGGTAAAAGTTCCAGCGCGACTTGTACAAACAGGTTGGATTTTCATCAATTAGAAAGTATTAGGTTTCTCACGTTTATAACTTTGACACTAGTACTATAGAGAATTCTAAAAATATTATAGACAAATAGTACAAAGCAGTCAGCCTCTGTGGCATGGCGGATGTGCATTGGAATACTGCACAGCGAGTGCAGGTTCGGTTTCCGCTCAATGCAAGTACTTGTATGTTGTACGTTAAGCCATCGGTCCCAGTTATCATACGAATATCTATGACAGTCGTTACGGGTTATTAGAGCCCTAAAAAGTCTAACAACTGGTTGAACTTCATTTACTTCGATATCGCCAATGTATTCTGGGCGACAATGGCGGACGCTTCACAGAAAAGTTCAGGCGAACACGCAGTTAAGACTTGCAAAGGCGGACCCCGGATTCCACAGTAATAGCTTCGAATGCGACCGAAATAACGTGAGAATGAAAATTTGAAAATAACGTCATTCTATACCACATTAGAAATACTCAGATCGATCATTTTTACATTCATGAATACAAAAAATCGCGACTCCGCCCGCATGAGTCGAGACTCAAGACTTTTCACTGGTTCTACTCAACCGATTGAGATTTTTTGTATTTTTGTGTTTAGTTTTGTTAATATAACATGATTCAAGTTTTTTTTTCACATTGGACAAACATGACCAATCCATTTCATAATAAGTATTAAAAACGACATGGCTAGAAAAATCTATCTCCATAAAATGTTCCAATCTCGAATCTCTCCAGTCGGATATTGAACATCCGGATTATTATTTAATCTGCTGACACGTGACGTAGCGACGGGTGGAACACATGGCATCCGAATCAAGACGACTAGCACAACGCTATCTGCTTTGCATGAATTCCTGCTATAAAGATTCCTTAATGTCCAGGACAGACTAAATTTATGTCCTTATTATGGTCTAGTTTTTTGGCACATCGCCTCGTCCATTTATCACTAAGCGCATCGAACTGAAGTTGTTTACTGAAGGATATCAATAAATTAAGTGAAAACTTTATACCCTGAAGGCCTATTTAATAAAAATCTATTCAAAATCGACTCTCAATCTAATCTCAGACCCGTATTCCAGAATAGCGGCCAGTTGTGACTCAACTCTCACAATTACTTCATGTTATCTATACTATTTATATATTAGGGGTTAAAGTATGAAATTGCCGATTTGTACTGACAAATTGAAATTAGTTTTTTTTTAATTTAACGTATTTATTTAATCAAAATAATTACCATTATTATCTATACATTGCTGCCATCTAGTAGGAAGGTCATTTATGCCTTTGCGATAGAACTCTGGTGATCTAGATTCGACAAACTGTGTGAAAACATTTTGTACTGCCTCCTGAGAAGAAAACTTTTTATCACATAGAAAATTGTCCAAATCACGAAAAAAATGGTAGTCTGTTGGAGCAAGGTCTGGCAAATACGGAGGGTGACGGATAGTTTCTAATTGCAGTTCCTGTAGAGTTAAAACGGTTTCTCGTGCTGTATGAGGTCTCGCGTTATCATGGAGCAATAATGGTGAAGATCGATTCATGAGTCGGGGCTGTTTCACTGCTAGTTTTGCTATCATTGTTCGGAGTTCGGCACAGTAGACATCTGCCGTTATTGCTTGACCAGATCGTAGAAAGCTATAGTGAATAACACCATGCTGAGACCACCAAACAGTTACCATTACCTTTTGATTGGTAAGCTTTGCTTTAGGACACTGTTGTGGCGTTTCACCTGGGGTCAGCCATTGCATTTTTCGCTTACGGTTATCGTAAAGAATCCACTTTTCATCACATGTCACAATTCGATCCAATATTCCTTCATTTCTGTATCGATTCAACAAGGCAACACAAGTTTCAACACGCATTTCTTTCTGCAGATCAGTCAAATCATGAGGTACCCATTTTTCACATTTTTTTATTTTATTGATTTGACGCAAATGAGTCAATATTGTTGGTAAGGTAACTCACCTGTGTGGACGGCCTTCCTCGTGGTTCGTTCTTCAAATCAAAGTTTCCATCACGAAAGCGTTTAAACCAAAATCGCACGGTGCGTTCATTAGCAGTCCCCTCTCCAAACGCAACATTGATATTGCGAGCTGTTTCTGCCGCGTTAGTTCCGCGTCGGAACTCGTATTCAAAAATCACTCGAATTTTCGAAGTATCCATCTTTCTTGTCTAAACTGAATAAAAAAAACAACTGAAAGTCGATAATCGAATGTTGCACATTTTTAAATGAAGAACTACATAGGTACCATGTGGAAAAAGTTTCACTCAAAAATCTCAAACCATGAAGGTTCTTTGTCAATTCGAAGTACCTATTACAATGAAACGGCAATTTCATACTTTAACCCCTATTATAATATTATAAAGCGGAAGAGTTTGTTTGTTTGTTTGTTTGTTTGAACGCGTTAATCTCAGGAACTGCTGGTTCGATTTGAAAAATTCTATTTGTGTTGAATAGTCCATTTATCAACGAAGGTTATAGGCTATTATATCATCACGCCACTACTCAAGGGAGCAAAGCAGTGAACATTAATGCCAATAAATCCGGTAGATTTCTATACGTTATTTGAAGATGGATGGATTTGTACAGGGATGGATCAAAGCTTAGAAACGGTCATAGGCTACCTTTTGTCTCGGAAAAAAAGGCGCAAGGGGGGGAGGGGAAAGGGGATAAAAGACTTGAAGATATCCCGATGAAATTTGGTGCAGAGATAGATTAGAGCTTGAGAACGGACGTAGGCTCCCTTTTTACGGGGAAGAAGGGTTTAAAGGCGGGGGGGGGGGGGGTGTAAATAGGGAATTAAAGTTTGTAATTTTTGAAAATAGCCGGATAGGTTTGGTACATAGATGAATTGGAGCTTGGGAACGGACATAGTCTACCCTTTATCGCGAAACAAGGTATAAAAGGGGGAGGGGAGGGAGGAGGGGGGGGGGGAGTTCCAAGTTATTTTTTTATTTATTCTGATGAAATACATAGTCAGATTATAGCTTAGGAAATGACCGTCGAGTAAAGAAGAGAGGCAACGGGATGGGATGGAGAAGGGGGTAGATATAGGGGAATATTATTGAGTAGGGTAGGGTAAGTGATAGCGGAATGGGTGGGGGTATAAGTGGGGGAATTGGGTAAGGGCAGGGGCTTGAATGAGTGAAGGAGGTAAAGGTGGAGGTAAGAGTGTGGGAAAGAAGAAAGTGTAGGTGCATGAGCTGGGGAAGGGGTTAAGGGTGGGAGCATAAGTGAGGGAAAGAAGTAAGGGTGGACGCATGAGTGGACGAAGGGGGTAAGGGTGGGGGCATGAGTGAGGGAAGGAAAATAGGGTAGAACATTGGTGGGGGAAGGGGGCTAGGTTGAGAACATGCGTGGGGAGGAGATTAGGGCAGGGGCATGAGTGAGGGGTAGAAGGAAGTGTGGAGCCATGAGTCCCCACTCATGGCTCCACACTTATCCACCTCCACACAGGTAAAGGTGGAGGCCGTGAGTGAGGGATAGAAGAAAGAGTGGAGGCATGAGTGAGAAAAGGGGTTAAAGGTCAGGGCACGAGTGAGGTAAGGGAAAAGGGGTGGTTAGGATAAGGAGAAACAGGGGAGTGGTGAGGGAGAAGTGGGGCAAGGGCAAGGGGACGAGAGGCGTCAAGGAGTCAAATAGACAGGCGAGTAGAGAGTCAAGAGAGCGCTTGAGCGTTCAATGCTTTAAACGTGAGTAATGAATCCCTCGACTCAGCGCTAAAATGTACAACACTACGCGATAAGCGACATCCATGCGAGCGGAGCCGCGGGGCAACAAATGGAACGAACTACATGTCCATTGGTAAAGTAATGGATCAAGACGATGCGGTACATTAACCACAAGATTTTTTAAATTCCTTAAATCGGAGTGGCCTACCCTCACATTCACTTAAATTAAAAACTGGCTGTCCAATTGTGCTGCTGAGGAATCTTAAACCACCAAACCGGACCGGAACCGGACTCCTTTGCAATAACGTGATTGGTGCTACAGTATTGACTGGTTCAGCAGATGGGCAAACAGTGATGATACCTCACATACCTATAATATCAACGGATTTGCCTTTTTGCTTTAAGCCAAATTCAGTTTCCGGTGAAGGTATCGTTTGCGGTAATAATTAATAAGGCCCAGGGACAAACATATAAATACGTAGTTATAGATTTACGCCAAGAGTGTTTTTCGCACGGGTAACTATATGTTGCTCTGTCGAGATCTAGTTCGGGTGAAAATCAATTTCTACTTCTGCCAGAAGACAAAGCTAAAAATGTAGTGTAAGTAGAAGTACTTTAATATATCATTGGTTATGAGTTTTTTGAGAATACCCCAAAACTGTGCATCTACCATATTATCTCAGCATCACACAAAGGTTTACTGGCAGAGAATGCCTAAAGCAAATAGCCTTTGTACATTTTATTATTGTACAGAAGTTTTAAAATAAATAAAAAAATCCTAAAAGTCACTATACCCCCCAAAGTCACTATTCCACGTGGACGAAGTCGCGGGCACTGCTAGTCTAGAATTCAACCTATCCTCAGATGTAGTTATAAATCGAGATTCAGAACTAGGTATCGTACTAGAATACGAATTTCAAACTCCCAAATGTCAAAAACTATCACAATGTCAATGAAAATAGCGCCTAGTTCTCGAGAATAAAACCTGTTAAATATTCAGTCTCGACATAATGTCTAAAACGATCACGATCTCAAGGGACTTTTTCAAAATTGTGTTCTCGTTTTTAACATTTAGGAGATTAAGATTAGGTCAAATATGAGTTTTTTAAGAAAAAAAAAACTATTACGATAATTGATCCTCAAGCCTTTTAGCGTATTCGAAAATTGGTGGGACTCACCCTTGCTGGGTCGCTGGGTGAAGCTCCACACCATTTTTAAATGTAGTAATTAATGTAAATTACGAACAATAGCATTAGGTATATGCTTGTTTTCTTTTGTAACTAACTCTATGGACTGAATTCTGCAATAAATTATTTGAATTTACTAAACATTGTGGTCCCAATATGTGGTGGCACTAGCAGCAATTTATTGCAGCGTTACTTGTGTGTAGTCGGGCACTGAACCGTCAATGAAGACTAATTTGGCCGTATCATGTCTATACCTACATTTACTTTGCATGTGATCGTGAACACAGCGTATTGGAGCGTTCTTGTTTAGATTAGACTACATCGACGTGAACTTACTCCTAACAAGCGTTTATATTAGCAGCATGTAGAGGGTTTTAGTAGACTAGTACCTAAACAGTTTAATGAATTTTAAAGCAATAGGGTTGTGTCATATTTGTTTTAACTATCGTAAGCTGTACATATTACAATAATACTCATGAACTGTTAAAGTGAAATGTTTCTATGATAAATAGTTTTAGAGATATTTGATTTTGAAAATAGAAATTTTCGAGCCGCCTGAAAATGCTCCATACTAAATCACAGCACACTCTGACGTCACAGAGTGCTGGCGCGTAGTGTAAATATATGGGGTACAAGAGAATATCGCATTTATCACAGTCCACAATGTGTTTACACAAGTACAATGCATAATAGGAGTGATTTGAAAATTTAATGAGGAATATAAAAAGTTTTTAATTTTACCTTATTTCGCTTATTTATTTTTTGACCTATTTTGGGCATTAAGAATAATGACGTCATAGTTTCAGTTTAATAAGCTACATCTTAGTTTACTCATATTTGTTGAGTCAAAATAACGATATAAAGCAGTATTGATAAAGATCCGTTAACTCAGGACTACTCTATTAGTATGCTAACTTTCAAAATAATTTAGATTGGAAAATTTCAATGCTCAAATGGCACTGAAAGCCGCGTCTAGTTCCACGATCGCCTTACGATGGTTGGATAGGAGAATTTAGATTGCTCAAGACGTGGCTTAGTAGCTCAGTAGTCAGTGCCTTTCCCTTATAAAGGACTAGTGGCGTGTTCAATTTCCGTCTGAGCATTCAATTTACTAATCTAAATCTTTAATAGATTGGTACGTGCATGTGGAGGGTTTTAATAGCAGAAGTAGACACAGGAAATGGTAAATAGATTGCGTGAAGGATGATGTGGCAAGGAAAGGAGTGACTAAGCAGAAGACATCTGCCCCTCTAGACAAGTGGCAATACGTTGGCCGGGTTTGAATGAATAGAATGGCAAATATATGGGCTTTGACATATTTGACAGTCGTTAATGCATGACATAAACGTCGAATCCCATACATTGTTCATTCTATCGTATCAATACCCCTGATACTATACAGTGATGATGATGATAGGAAATTGTCATCCCATGTTATGACTTGTTTTTAATTTTTAAAATCCTTTTTTCTGATTAATATTTTATATAATACTATGATAGTTAACAAGCCTACAGTATAGAGTCATAAGTTTTTTATTTCGAACGGTCTGGCTAAGCGATTGCTCTGGGTTCGATCCGCACTTAACCGGTTTCTTTTTCTTTTCAGACACCTATGCAGTGAGCATTGTTTTACTCACACCTCTAGTTTTGCAATCATTTATAAACCACGGTAATCCCTTACCATATGGTCTGTCATATGCTTTTGTGCTACCTTATTAAATTTCCCGAGGAGGGCCAGACCGAGAGGAATGGCCCTGGGTCAGCTGGGGTGCGAGGGATATGTCACTAGACAACCTCACCTTCGGCCTAGCACATCGACCCACAGACGGCGTGCGGTTTAGTCGGTTCGAGTCCGACATAACCTCCCCCTTCGGCTCCGAAGGGGGGGGGGGGGTATCCGTGAGAATTTCCCAATCATAGGTAGCGAAATGTGCGTATATTTAGACGAAGACCTATACTTAACCCTTCAGGGATTTCCAGACGTGAATCTGTATACTTATAACATGTACCCATTATGTAAAACTTTAACAAAAGAACAGACTATAGACCGTTTTTTGTTATTTCAGATAGTAAATTGACAACTGCAAATGTCAAATTGTGAAATAATGATACCAGCTTTTAGTGCTCAGTGTCGTGCTCGAAACTATCGATAATGTTTGTGGCCTAGATACAAGTGACCGCGTGGTCCCCCTCTTCCCGAGGAGGGCCAGACCGAGAGGGATGACCCTGGGTCAGCCGGGGTGCGAGGGATATGTCGCATGACAACCTCACCTTCGGCCTAGCACTACGACCCAGAGACGGCGTGCGGTTTAGTCGGTTCGAGTCCGACATAACCTCCCCCTCCGGCCAGTAGCATGGTATCCGGGGAATTTCCCGCACGTAAAAAAGAAAGAAAAAAAAAGGCCTAGATACAAGTGGTTGGTAGTTGGTTTAAGAAAAAAGTTAAATTTAGAAATGTTTTTTAGTTTCGTACATTCTCTAACCTACTATAAAATGACCTACAAAAATGTGGACTAAATTTAATTTTTCGACAACTTTCGATACTGGTGGCACACGACTTTTTTTAATTGCAATAAACCTGCAACACAGGCAATGTCATTTTACTACCTGAAATTAAAAAAACAAACTATACATCTAAATTTCAATCACAATGTCAAGGGATCCAGAGATATGCGCTATGCAGGTTTCGGTAATCCGTGCTAACGACTTCTTGATCCAAGTTGGTTTAAGGCTATATTGGAAGTAATACTCTGTTCAGTTTCAATCGAGTGGTTTAAATGGTGAGATCAAACAAGGCGTGATAATTTTCTAGTATGTTATTGTTTGAAAGAGGATGTATTGATATATACCAACAGCTTCTGTGGCGTGAACGCGGCTGCTACGCAGGAGGCGCGGGTTCGATCCCCGCTCAGTGCAAATATTTGTATGCATGAATATGTATATTTGCATTAGTCTAGGTGTTTCTATGTATATTATGTATGTATCTATAAAAATAAAATGTATCTAAGTATGTTTATCCGCATTTTAGATTCCATAACACAAGCTAGTCAAGCTATGCTTACCATTGGTCTAGTAAGCGTTGTGTGAAATGTTGTGGAATATTTAAATGTTGTGGAATATTTATTTATTGATGGAAGTTCAAAGAGGAATGTAGAGGTGGTTTAGACATATTATAGTTCAAATAAAACAAGTTCACAATGATATCAGAAGTTAACGCGAATATCAGTCATTGAAATACAACCACTTTTTACGGATTCTATTGCGATTTATTTGTTATTATTTACGTCAAGTAACGCGATAAGTATAAACGGTATAAGTTACGCTCAACAAAGTCAGCTGTATATGAACACGCACAAAAAGTACCAACCATTACAAACCACAGATACTCGCTAAAGAGCATAGATATGTCGCAGCCAACTTGCTTAATCAGCCGTACAATTAACTGCCTAGGCTGGTAAATAAACGGCGGCGTTCAATTAGCGGCCTTTTTTATACTACTGAGGTGGCAGACAAGTACATGGCCCACCTGATGTGACGTATCCAAAACCAGGGGAGTCACACTCGTGCTGCCAAACCTGACATGCAACAAAGACAGACAGACAAACACAGAGAGTTTCTGTGCCGTCAGTATATAAGAGAAAGCAGGAATAGCCTTTGGTCTTCCCACTGACAGCATTTATTTGGATTTTTAATCATGTCACCTCACTATGAAGTAAATGACATTTGTGGCTTTTAAAAATGATTCGTCTGTAGTCAAACTGCAACCATAGCTACTGAAAAGTAGCCGAAACGTCGGTTTAAAAGTGAAGTTCATAATGACTCAAATATAAGTCAGCAAGTTATTATAGGTGGAGATAGAGCTCGATAAAAGTATTTTATCTACTCTGATACTATAATACAAAGATTATAAAATTGAAATCAAAACTCTTATGACACACATTACGCACAGGCCAAAAAAAAAGTTTTATTACGATACAGGTCTTGTATGGACACCTATATCATAAAATAACTTTTTAATCATAACGATACACCTATACAACCTCCATCTGGACTAAACCTCTATTTTAAAAGAAGAATCCGCCGATTCGCGAAAAAAAAAAAGAAACACGCATGCGCAATCGACGTTTGCGCCTTGGCGCGAACATTTTTTTTTTGTTCTATACATTTAAATTAAACAAAGTTTGGTTTGGTTTGTAAAATAAATTAGTTTATGTATTATAGTATGAGAGTAGATAAAGTAGTGTATGACACTGTACATAACTTGGTCTTATAACACTCGTGTGATAATATAAAAAAACTCGCCTACGGCTCGTTTTTTTAAAACACACTCGTGTTATAAGAACCCTTATTATGCAACAGTATCATAAAATACTATTAATAAATTGAAGAAATTTCGAAAGTATTTCCGTATTAAAAAAATACAATTGTCTTTTTTTTATTAAATTAATACATGGTTGCATATAATAACAACTATAAATAAGAAATTGTATTTTAGAGCAAAAGTATCGTGCGCAAATAACAGTATTTCTATCCACAAGTGAAGAAAAAATAAAAATATCACTAACTTTATCCTTTATTTAGTAAAAGGGGAAACAATAAACGTAGAAGCAAAGGGGAAACGATACTGAGCGACAGCTATTCACATCAAGTTCACGACATGTGACATAATCGTAATCCTATATCGGTACTGTAGTAAATGCAATTTATTTGACGTGACTCACATTCGTGTTTAAAGGCACATACGTTTAAGGCCAGGTAGCAGACGTTTTTAACATTTTTAAACACATTTACTACCATGTTGTATATCAAATTGCGCCAAACAAAAATCGTATTCATAAAGTAGGCTAAATCGTCTCTATGGTCCGTCTACGGACGTGTAAAGACAGAAACACGATTCATATTATTTGCTTCGATAGAAATTAGCGTCAAATATGGCTCTAAAATGCTCCAAGTAGTCGAAGTCGCTATTTTAAAAAGATTTTACACTAAGAAGCCATTACCAAATATTGTGAAGTTTGTATTAAAAAAATAAGTTAGATTTTAAACTTTACCAGTTCGTAGCTATTTTTAGGCTCTATTTTTTAAATATAAACTTCACAATATTTGAAAAGCGTGATTTTTTTTTTTAATTTGAGATAACATATAAATCCTCTAAATCACTACATTCAAGCTCTTTCTCTCTCTCTCTCTCTCTCTCTCTCGTGGATTTTATATTAACAGTGCAAAGAGTACAGACATCGTACTGCAAGCCCGCTTTAAGACTATATGGCATTATTTGAGAGGATGTTACCAACATATAGATTAGATTAGATCCGAAATAATTAACGTTTGATTACGCTTTTGTGAACTGTATGTGCACAGTATTGTATGTATGAATATGGAAGCTTAATCGATTATTTTAGTTCAGTTACTTCAAATTTGACAGATCTTGAATTCTATTCATCAGTATTGAAAGCGATTTATTAAATACGGGCCTAGTGTATCAGCTTACATGTAAAGTTAACATGACCCTGAGAGTCTGACCTGGAATACAAAATTTACTGAAACCGTGATATACCTAGACAAACAACAATTGCCTTTGACCTAAGAAAAAAAGATATAGGCTTAAGAAAGATCTTTTAAGGTGCGGGCAGTCTTTCTTGTGTTTTCAAAGAAAGGGGGGAGAAGTAGGTACATGTGTAAGTTGTTGCACACGGCTCCGCCCGCGTGGAGTTTCCCACAACCCTCGAAACCCATTACTAGGATAAAAAAGAAAGTTTATATGTCATTCTAAGCTATAATCTAAACCTGTATCAAATTTCAGCCGAATCTGTTCAGCTCTTAGAGCGTGATTGAACAACAGACATCTTCACAAACTTTCATATTTATAATATTAATTGGATACAAGGTATGTAAGTATAAAAAATTCAAAAGTGTTTCATAAAATCCTTACTAGTTGATATTTTTCAAAAAAAATATCTAATTTTCATATTCATACAATAATAAAACTTCAGTTTACATCGAGTCAGAAGGTTTCCAAGTTGTAAAAGGGAAGAATATAAAAACGAACATTTTTATTACGTAGAAGAATCTTATTGCTGGCCACACAATCACAGTTTGGGCAAATCTCGACAGTGTAATGGAACGTTTTAGTGCATCTGTAAATTACAACACAAAAAGGGAAGAACTTAAAATGAATACTATCATAGCTTAGGGAAATGAAAAACGCCTTGATTTCTTTCATTACTGCATATTTCTACTCTTGTCGTAAACCTGAGTCACAATGAATATACACACCTATTTAAAATTTCTTCCTCATTGGGGTAGGCAGAGATAATATCGTTCTACTTATTGCGAACTTGCTATACCACTTTACTTTTACTTTGATTATTGTTTTCATAATTGATAATAATTGTTTGAGCACGTAGATCGAATGAGTACGGAGCGCAGACCAGCCAGGGTCGACAAACATTGATTAAGTTAAAAAAAATATTAAAAAGAAGGTTAGGTTAGAAAGTATTCGAACCTGACAGAAGAGGCTGCTCGTGAAGTATTTAAGATTGGAGTTTCAATGCAGACCCAGGAGGGGTGTGACCGTATGAATGTATTGTATGAAATTGGTTCCATACTTGTTCGTCGGCAGCGGATACTCTTTACCCTGCCGTTTCTTCAAATGTTGTCGATCTGACTGACATGCGTATGCTTGAGTCGAACTTTACTAGGTTGCCTTCTTCTCATGAATAAATCAATGTTCTGTCATCAATTCTCTACCTGTTCGATCCATCGAAGCATTCCTTTTTCCATCTTGATGACTTTTGAGAATAATATAAATGTTACTAGACTTTGGAAATCCCCACGGATACCCCCCCCCCCTTCGGAGCCGAAGGGGGAGGTTATGTCGGACTCGAACCAACTAAACCGCATGCCGAAGCATGTTAGGCCGAAGGTGAGGTTGTCTCGCGATATATCCCCTCGCACTCCGGCTGACCCGGGCCATTCCTCTCGGTCTGGTCCTCCTAAATGTTACTAGAATATGTGACTGCCACGCATCAAAAAAAACAAAACAAACCAATAAATGGAGGAGCAGGAGAGCGGTCCCCTGCGGTCGAAAGCGTGAGTTTGGATGAAGAAAGTGATTTTTTTTGAAAAATCATGGCAGATTTTACACTTCAAAGCTTACTTAAAAAATTACCTTTTGTCTGAGATCTCACGCTCTTAATTCTCAGTCACGGTTGTAGGGTCAGACGGAAGTCATTCCCGTGGCCAAGACAAAGCGGAGTTGCCGAGCCAACATTTTTGCACTACACATAAAAGACCCACAGACAGGCACTCTGGAGTTTATTAGCGAAAAACATGGGCGGTACACTCTTGGGGCGGTTTACAAGCATTAAATAAATGAGAGGCCGAGACGCTCGAGTATGCTACGGAAATTAGATATTTGAGCGGAATGACGTAGAAATTTTCTAGCACACACTGTGAGGATGTGTGTCGAGCCTACCACACACATACCTACATATGTCAACCAATTAGCCTAATGCACTCCAATGTAGGGAGTCTTTTGCCTGTTGTTTCCACGCTGGCCAGATGGGTTGGTACAGGGTTTTATTTCTAGTTTAATTTCTTTCTCTTATTTTTTTTATACGCAGACGATATCACTATTATTGTCTGCGTATATTTCCGTTTGTCGCCTCTTACGACACAATGTGTTGGGGTGGTGATACTTTCCTCGTCACCATATGGATAGATAGATGAACCTCCGTCCGTCTGTCATCTGAACGATAATGCATTGCATCCAATGCCTGGGCTGGGGCAAGCTTTTCTATTTTAACATTTCTTAATCGATTGGTTTATCTTGGTTTTTAAGGAGCAGCAGACTGTCAACTGACTCTACGATTTCCAAGTTTGTCCTCATATTAAACCCACCTCATCTGCGAGTATTTCGCCTACTGATAAAGGAATAAGGCTTTTCTGACGAACTGCGACTCTACCACGTTTTTTGTTACGTGCGCAAGATCCCCGCGGATACCCTAGGGAGTCGGATGGAGGGAGAGGTTATGTCGGACTCGAACCGATTAAAACGCACGCCGTCTGTGGGTCGTAGTGCTAAACCGAAGATGAGGTTGACAACGCATATCCCTCACACGCCGGTCGACTTGTCGCTTCTGTAAAATTAAAAACAATTTATCATATTCATGTTTGCTTCTCATCATCTCTGGTGATAGTCATTTCATGCTCCACCTCATATAACGAATACCATACCTACAACTTTTTATAAAATTGAATTAATTTTGCCACTAACTCGACGCAACATACTCGCGTGATGTACAAAATACATTTAAAACCGTGGGTACAGTTCTGATGGAATGGAATAAGCGGTTTGATTTAGTATCTATGAAAACGTGAACGGAATAGATTTATATTTGACTAATTCAATTAAACCAATTGATAAAAGTTAGGTTACTTATAATGGCGCAGCTGTGTACGGAGCCAGTTCAGTCTATTGTGAAATTCAGTGATATCATGGAATTTACGAAGGCCTAATACAAAACGAATCCCTCAATACCGCAAACGTTTAGGTTCGTTCGGCAGTTTCTTCGTAGCATCGAGAAAGTAGCATCAACATAGCTTAATAGTAAGAGTAAAAGAGATTATCCAAGAGTAACTTTAGATAGGAACTTTAGGTAGGAATTTTGAGATGTTACAGGGATTGAAATGTGCAGTATAATAACTTGCCTCTGCAATGTGAATATCCCAGGCAAGTAGGTATGAAGTCGATGTGCATGCCTAATTTTTTTGTAATATGGTCAAAGGTTACAGAGTCATACTTTTGTTCTCGAACCACAGAGGACAGAATATGATTAGATAATACTTTATTCCTCCATGCTTCGAACGCACGTACCTATATCTATATAGATCGTTAAGAAGAATATTCTTCTTATCGGTGTTCTTCTTCGTAGTGTCAGTGGTGCCAATTTAAATAGATGCACTCATCCTTATACCTTCCATCGCTTCATTCAAGTCGGCAATTGTGCAGGTATAGGAGCAGGAGGAGGTGGTCCAGCGAGTGCAGAGGTGCGCCAAAGCCACAGCCACCACCCCACGAGTCCAGGTAACCCCATTTTATGTAGTGATAAAAGTTCAGATGATGAATAAGAAAGCTTTAGTTGATATCATCAATATTATAGAAAGGATTCAAAGAAATCTGTTCCTTGTAGAGTGAAAATAGAGAATGTGGTTTTGTCTAAGTTTAGCAGTAACACTTTCGAAAGTAATCTAAAGCTGTCAGAACTTTGAAGCAATGTGTCGCTAACTTAAAAGAAAGTGTGTGCAAAGAAGAAAATTATTTAACGTACAGAGCATTGTATGGTTAGGTAATGATGCCCGCAGGCAATGCAGGTTACAGGCAACATTTTTAATAGGACATTCGGGGATGAACGCTTTACGCGGTAGAGCGGCCTAAAAGTCAACACTTCAAAAAAAAAACAAGTCCAAATAGAACTTGTGCACGAAGGGTTCCGTATCATTTTGAGTATTAGTATAGCGGCAATAGAAATTTTCTGTGTAAATTTGTAATGTTTAGCTATCACGGTTCACGAGATACAGCTTGATGACAGACAGACAGATAGGCGGTGGAGTCTTAGTATTAGGCTTCCATTTTTCACCTTTGGTTTGGGAACCCTAAAAAGTATTTATGTATGTTATAGAAGATTGTGTTTGGTGTTATTTCTTAAACTATTTAAAGGTCGATAAAACTTAAATCTTCAATTGATGTTATTTCCGTGTATTCAACGTACACTTCTACACACCTCCTTCGGTCAAATCTCTTATTGCCTTTCTCTTTGCGTGGTAAAACCAGCCAACCTCTCTTGAAACAACGTCCATTTTAACAATAGTTACCAAAACAAATAATCGATGACAGTTTAAATTAAATGAAAGCTTACAACTGATATATTTAGCTGATACTTTCTAAATAAAATGATATTTCACTGTAGTCGCCAATTTTGATACACAATTAAGATATTTTTTAAGCTCAAATTCGGATTCATTTGTCACCGCGTTATATACATGCCATACTATAAAAAACTCACCTATACGTCACATTTGTATTTTAAGAATTCTAATGGTGATGAAAAAATCTATTATTCTACAGCTCAAAGTGGTAAAATGATAAACTGTGATGCCATCTATCAGAACCCTTATAAATTACAAAACAATACATAAATATCCGCTTTGATATCGCGTGCCGCACTTGTTAAAGTGTCAAAAATGTCCGGGTTACGTGGTTTTCTTTTTGTTTTGCAACAATAGAAAGGTTATCTGTTTTTGACAAAGGCGGTTCGGAGATGAGTCGTTTTTTTACAACAAATAAATTAAATACAAATTGAAGTAGGTACTAAAAGGCGAATGAAATGAGTAGGATGGGTTTGTTTTGAGTTTTGAAAATTAAAGTTGAAAAATAAAATGCCGGCTGGCCATTGTTCGGGTACACATCAATGGGGAGGATTTTTACATCTGAAACTATAGATTTGTATATATTGCGTATATTTTGTTTATTTTTATTTAGATACATACATACATTACATACAATCATGCCTTTATCCCCAGAGGGTTAGGAAGAGGTGAATTAACACCCACATTTCATCAATCTGTTTTCAGTCCCACGTAATAGGGGGTGAGCCTATTGCCGTATTCCGGGCACTATTGTTGACTCGAGCCATGCATCTGAGGCTGAGTCTGGGCTGTACATATTTGTCTGATGTTAAAGTTAATCCGCCCTATCCCTTAGTCACCTTGTACGACACCAATTCTGCCGGGAACCACGCGGCTTTATTTAGATATGTAATTAAATATTTGAATTAAATGAAACAAAAAGAAAAAAAAGGAAAGTCTGCGCAAAGTCGTGAGCAGCCTCTTTTTAGCATCAGAGATATGTGAGTCTTTTTAAACCATTTAGTAAGTGACATACCGATATCAATGTCTCTCTATGTTTGTTCATGTGTGTACATTAATAAATAAATGTATCAAAATCTTATTCGAACAAAATCACAGATTGCAACTAGTTTACCATTGCATGTTACTTGCATGCTTGAATGTAAGCATCCGGAAATTGCTTGTCGTCCCGGTGAAGTGAACGTTAAAATCAAAAAGGTCATCGAAGCAAAACTTATATGCAAATTTTCTAATGAAAATTGGTGTATTTTGAAAAAAGTGCCGGATACGACATTGTTATTTTATTACGAACTCCGTTTTATGGTAGATCACAGAAATTGTAGTCACATTGCAATGTTACTGGGTGGTAAATTTATATAAGGTCAGCAAAAATAAAGTGGATTAACATTTTCTTATTAACAGGTAATCTTTACTGCGAAAGCCTTTTATGAAAGGTTTAAATAACACAGGTCTACAACAAAAATGCTGCATGGATGTTTACAACTGATTCATATGCATTTGGGTGTTTTGAGCACTATTGTTACTGTTTTTAGGTTAATTTGAGGACATAAAAAATAGGTAAATTTTATTTTTATTACTGTTTTAAATGTATGTAGTAAGTATCATACGTTTTTAACTAATGAACAGCACAGTTTGAGCTACACACCTTTTTTTGCACGCCTGATTTAATTTGCCAAGTTGAAAAAGAAGGAATTTACATTTCATACTTCAAGTTGTAAATCTATTTTTTTTTATAAACTATTAATACATCAAATTCCAAAGGTACAAAAATTGGCCTAGGTTTAGAAAAGGAATAAACTTATAACAAAAGCTAAAAAATACTGTTATATACAACAACAAAAAACTGTTATATAATAAATCTCGTATACTAAACGTATACGAGATTTTTTATATAACGGTTTTTTTATATTCCTAAAGACTGAAAAAGAATATACCTAATAAATACTGTACAGATTCGTATGAATTTGTTAAATTTCCTTTAGACCGGGGGCTTTACCACTGATGTGAAACGCCTCAGGGCCCTGGCCGGTGTTTTTCAAATTGGTTTCCCTTTTAGTTAAAAGAAAAATGGCTACCGCCGGCCACGCTACCATAGTCGCTAATAATTCCTTGCTAACGTTTTTTGGCGAGTACTAGCAGATATTTTTGTATTCTTTTTTGTTTATAATGGTATGGTATCGTACTGCGAGATAAAAATATTGCTAGTTTATTTAAAAAGAAAAGGCGTCTATAGGCACCTGTATATTTCCATGAGATGTTATTAATAACGCAGGTTTTAAAGAATTATGTGAATTAGTGGCGAAGTGTGAAATTTTGAAATGGCAAGCCGGTGGAAATGTTCGAATATAAATATAAACAACTCTACCACGGCTTCCTTTTGCAGACCAAGCCGGCAGGAATCATGTTGTAGGGACCCATCGTCACATCTTCCTCCTAACATTAATCCCAGTTGCATCCGAAGCTTTCAGTACCAGTTAATTACGGATTTGGCTGAACTTCGATATTTTCTGTGAAGCGACTGCCGTCTGACCTCCACAACCCAAAGGTGATATGGAAGCATTGCAGCTAGCCCAGTTGTTGGATTTTATAGGGCTCCAGCTACTCGTAACGACTGCCATCGAAGTTCGTATGGCAACGGGGACCGACGGCTTAACGTGCTCTCCGAGGCACGACCACACCAATGCAAATACCCATATTCATGCGTACAAATATTTCCATTAAGCGGGGATCGAACCTGCGTAGCGTCCGCGTTCTCAATCGCTACGCCACGGAGGCTGTCCGGGACCCATCGCCAATGATGTGAATTAATTCTTTTACTAATTGACATTATCCCTATACATAAGAAGCCCTAAAATTACAGTTACGTAGATTGGTATTGCTTTTTACTTGTTAAAGAATTAAACCTGTTCTTCTATGAAACTGTATTATCACTCAACTTTATTAGCTTTGAGAGAGAATAACCTGCAAGTTTTGTTCATCTTCTCATAAATTATGAATAGTTAGTTGAAAATTTTGTGGCGAACTTTGTTTGTTTAATATTTTAAATGCAAGGGTTTATGACAAGGGATGAAACCGTCAGAAGTAATTACAGTGTTCGTTGCGAGAGCCTGTAACAGTACCTAATCTCTCGAGAGGCGATGTACTGACAGAAGAACAGTGCATTTAATATATTTTTATAAACGTCGTGTCAATGCAACGCAAGTGTGATACCTCTACAATAATTATTTATATTTAATAATAAAAACAGTACTTTTTAATAGGTAACGGTTAGGTAAGATAGATAGACACGACGTGGTGTGATGACGCCTGTGGCGTAGTGGCAGAGTGTTTGACTCCTACATTTGGAGGTTTTGGGTTCGATTCCCGCTCAGTACAAATGTTCCTATATACAAATATACCTATTTGCATTGGTCTGGGTGTTGTTTACAAAAGAAAAGGTACGTCAAGCAATTTATCTGCATTCTAGAAACCGTTAGTTGAAATTTTCCTTCTCAAGCGACTACAATATTGCGTTCAAGAAGGGTTCAAGAAGGGCATTAGAAAGTTTTTACTTTTACGGGATCGACTGTTGTTTACCCAGAAAAATATAATAAAAGAAAGAAAGCCTTTTATAAGCAAAGAGTTCACTGAACAAGGTTGGTTGGGTATACGCCCACTCAACCTCTAGTCTCTAGCTAGATTTAGAGGCACAACACTCTTGCAGACACTCACGGCTGTGAAATGACAGTACACACACGGCTGTGAAATGACAGTACATTCGGGCCCTTACTAATAAAATTTACACAGGGTATATACAGTTATGCCAAAATTTTGATGAGGGCCTAAGGCCTCTTGTACATAGCACATTTTCTTGACTGTGGCGTATTAGCCGCACGGTGAAAAAAACATGCACGGCAAAGCTATCGGCTCCATACAACACTAACGACTGTGCTTACACACGGCGAAAAAACGTGTATGTACAAGAGGCTTTAGGCTTCAGATTTTCTTTTTATGCTGAGACAATGGACGAACGGTTGTCCGCGATGCTCCCGCATACGGTTCGTTTTTAAGCCTGCTAGCAAGCTGAAGCTGCGGTGGTTGACGTTACAACCATGTGTGCTGTGGGGCCGCCGGAGCCCCGCAGTGCCGGAGCTGTGACAGAAACGATGTTTGCTACATACTACAATCATCACCCGGCGAACTCGTACCGTCATATTTTTTTACACACGTCTGAAATTCAGATCCTGTTCCCACTGCACCTTCTATTCAAAGTTCCGCGTGAATTTGTGATCCCGTTTCCGGTATTCAATTTTTTTTTAATTTATACCATAATGAATTACGATAATGAATGAAATAAAGAGTGCAGCCGATCGGAAGCTATGTGCGAACATTTAAGGGGTTTCATTTTTATTTATATAGAGTAGATAGTCTTGTGCGGCTACCCGCAAGTGCATCGTGGGCCTTAAACTGCAACATTCTTGTGGCAAGCTATAAATACATATGTAGATAAGGGTTGACAAGTCGAGGCGTAGTTCAACAAACTAAGCCTGTAGGATGGCATTCCCTTTTAATTTAGTACTAATTCTTAAGAGTAAATTTATAATGTGTATTAAATTTTTCGTATTACACTAAAAGTAGGTGTTGATAATTTGTGTTAATAATTTCGTATTAGCTATAATATTAAAAATACTGTTAAAAAAAGTTGTTCAAACAAAACTTCGGTTATGCTAAATTTAACGATACGAATATAAAAATATTTTTTTACTTGACTATTTGTTGATAATGGAAAGTAATTACAATTTTTACTTTATTCTTGTAATCACTAAAAATTAATTATGGTGCGAAAAGGTGTGAAACGAAATTTAAAGAAAAAAAAGTAGTATTCTGAGAATAGAAAAATACATATTTAACTCAGCCAGTGAGTCGTTTAAAACAAAACATCTTCGTTAAAGAATATACCCAAAATGATTAACTCGAAGAAATGTAATCTTAAAGCCTCATCCACATGGGCAAGTTTTTATCAGATGATAGTACCGGTAAATGCGATAATGCGCCCGATTCCTTACATACTACTGTGTTTTAATGTTCTATAATTCTATATTGTATACGGTCACACTGTACAGTTAGCATCAAATTGACCAGTAAAGTACTCAAAAAGGCGGGAGCTTGTGGCGTCCCTGCAGGTGAGCGGTCAGCGCCTCGTTCTGCGAGCAGGTCATGCTCGTGAAGGAGATAGCAGAGCGCAGGGCGCGGCACGATGAGCGAGAGAGACTCGCGGACATCGCTGCCTGCGTTCGTAGGCGGCTCGGGCGTCGGAGGGCGCAGACCGACCTCCTGCCCCCATGAGCGCGGGCCTGAGGGTAACGGGTGGAATCGCTCGTCACCCTAGCAGAAGCAGGCCACGGCGGCGATGCGCATCGCAGAACGATGCACGCCCCCCCATACCGGGGGTGAGTCGGGGACCGCGTGGTCCCCCCTCCCGAGGAGGGCCAGGCCGAGAGGAACGGCCCTTGGTCAGCCGGGGTGCGAAGGATATGTCGCGAGACAACCTTACCTTCGGTCTAGCACAACGACCCACAGACGGCGTGCGGCTTAGTCGGTTCGAGTCCGACATAACCTTCCCCTCCGGCCCCGGAGGGGGGATATCCGTGGGGATTTCCCACACGTAAAAATAACCCATGCCAGTCAAGATCGAGTTGATGCTGACTGAACAGCAGGCGGATCGTTGACCGTTACATCTATTTCGCCGTTATTACTGCTGCTGTGTGTTGTCGTAGCCACATCCTAATACATAATGTAATAAAAACAAATATTGCAATACCACATGTGGCAATATGTATAAACTGATAATAACGCGCCTGTATGTATGAGGCCTAATGCTTAAAAAACTAATCTTTTAAAAGACACAAAAGACTTCGAATTTCCTTTATACGTAAATAATGCTGTAATTTTCTTCTCTAGGTTCAACAATATTTTCCTTAATAAGACAACAATTTTACAGCTTATCAAATGAACTAAATTTAAAGAACTTGGTAGAATACTTTTAAGTGCCCATAAAAAACTCGTGTTATTATAAAGAGGGGTACATCAGAATTGTCCATTCATATATGGAGCTAGCTGGAATCATTCTTTTCCATACCTGTAGGTATTTGTCTTTTATTTGGTTCTTCTTGGTGAGTAGTACATACCACTGAATTCATTCATAGGAACTTTTAGAAGAAATACCTGAAGTTCTCTTCAGTGTTTAATGCATTATATCTACTGATTATGGAGAAAATATGATGAAAATAAGTGAAAAGTTAAGCCTTGCACGACCTTTTAGATGAAAAAGAACCCTTAAATATCTGAATCTGAGAGACAGCGGTTCTCGCCCCTCTCATTATGCTGGCAAATGCTATCATAGCATTATGCAGAACTAAACAAAAAAGACATGAAAGTAATGAGCAATATTCCAAAATTTTCCAAAATTGAGAACGCGAAACAGGTGACCGAGGACCATATAACTAAAAATAACTCCGGTTATAGAATTCAGTAAACTACTACACTTAACTACGACAGTTTTTACAACCTCCTCCTCACTTGGTCGTCTTAATATCATAATTATTTTTGGATTAATTTCTTATAGGTAAAATATTATTCTCTTCTTGAGTAGGGAAGTACCGCCACCTCATTTATTTAGAGCATTAAGCGAGTGATTGACGGGCGAGTCGTATCTTTTTTTCATGAACCGTTGTGACCGGTTTCATCCGAGGTCATCTCGAAGAAGTAAAACCAAGCAACGCACTAATAATACTTGTGGTATTGCAAGCGTTCATAGGCTGTGGGAACTGTTTCCCATCAGAAGGGTGGTGTGATTTTATTTGCTTGCAGAGTAGAATAAAACTGAGATTCAATTAAATATTACTAAACTCACCTACATTTAGAGTACTGTGACTCCTGAACATGTTAATAATGAAACGTAATTAACGTTACAAAGGTATTCTGCCGCAGGTATTTTGTGTTTGGTTCATAATATTTTATTCTTCTTATTTCATCTTTATTTTACCAGTGTAGTGATTTCCCGAATTTTTTGTGAATTGTAATTGTTACTCCTCATGCTCCATACTCATTCTACTCATTTTAATTTGAACTTCATTTTTAGATTTAGATGAAACATTTAAATACATTATATCAATGATATTTATCTTAATACCTTTGTTTAGTTTTATAACAATGTTATTAGTATATACACTTTTAGATTTTTTTTGTTGTAATGAAAACGTTGTTCTAGCTAATCTGGACAGGTTTATTATCTCTTATGATTCTTTTTATTGTATAATACTACTATTATATTAAATACTAGCTGTCTACTCGTCTCTATATTCGACTCTCTACTCGATTTTCTACTCGCCTCTATACTTGAATTTATACTCGATTCTCTACTGACTTGTCTGTTCCCCTCTCTACTCGACTCTGTACTCTTCTCTATACTCGCCTTTCCATTGGCCTCTCTACTTGCCCATCCATACGATTCTCTTTTCGCCTCTCTACTTGACTCTTCCCACTCGCCTATCTACTCGCACCTCTACTCAACTCTCTATTCGATATCTACTCGCCACTACATTCATCTTTCCACTCGCCTCCCTATTCGCCTCTCTACTCAACCCTTTACTGCATTCTATTTGATTCTATACTCGCCTCTACACTGGCTCTCTAGTCGCATATCTACTCGCCCCTGTAGTCGACTCTACTCGACTTTCGATCTTTACACGCCTATCCACTCGTCCCTATAACCATCTCTACTTGCTTCTCCAGTCGCTTCTATATTTGTGGAATATACTGCTTCCGGGCTGTTTGGCCGTGATCGATGTGAAACTTGCGTTCCAGACGTTTCGTTGATCACTGCGGTCGACATCTTCAGTGGCGCAGGGCCGAGCGACGACAACTTCGGAGACCTTGCCTCGCCGGCGGCTGACTTGCGACTAATGCCGGGCCTTGAATCACGGCTGTATTTATAGGCACGGTCGGAGCGGGGAATCGACTCACTCGATTCTGATTGGTCGAGCGCTGTGGCGCGGACGTAATCGATCCTGATTGGTTGTTTGCACTGTGATACCGAGTGGCTCTCAGTGCTGGGTACCAATCTTTTTGGAGTTGAAATCCCTCGTTTTTTCGGTTGAAGTTGTTGGGATGCTTGAATATTTCGATGGCTTCTCGAAGTATTCGTGGGAAAAAATGTGTTGTGGTAGCTAGAACTTTCGTGTTCTGAAATTCTATGGTATGATTCCCATCCTCTTGGGTGTGTTCTGCAACCGCTGACTTGTCGAAGTGGCAGAGGCGGCAATTCCGTTCATGTTCCGACAGGCGGCAGCCACATGAGCAGGGGATTCTGTAAACTCCAGCTGACGATAGTGGATCACGTGGGTCCTTGACCGAACGGTGAAAATTCCGTAGCTGCGTCGTGGGCTTGAAGATCGGCTTGATGTTATAAGCTTCTAGCAGTCGTCCGATACGATCTGTAATGCCACGAATGTTTGGCAAGAAAGCCTTCCCTATCGGAGCAGGTTTTTCCTCATCCTGGTTTGTCTGCGAACCTTTCTTTGGGTGAAGAGATCTCCGTATCTCATGTGCAGAGAATCCATTAGCCTGGAAGGCCGAGTCCAAGTGGCGTAACTCGTTTTGTAGGTATTGAGGTTCACAGATGGTCTTAGCTCGGTGGACCAGTGTCTTGATAACTGACATTTTTTGTCTGGGATGGTGGTTGGAGTCCTTGTGTAGGTAACGGTCTGTGTCTGTGTGTGTGTGGCTTCTATATTTGGTTCGCTACTCGACTATGTCCGTTCCGAAGCTCTAATTCACCTTTGTACCAAATTTCATGAAGACATCTTAAAAGAACTTTTTCCTTTTTTTATATAGGACACGTCAATTTGACTTAACTTCGCCTGATGGTAAGTTGAAGGCAAAGTCTCAGGAAAGAGGGCCACCATAATATACACGTGCCATGTTAACAATGGTGGCACTCAGCTTGACGGTCTCATCAGATGCTTTTTCACGCCCCGCTTAAAGGACCCGGGACTGTAGGAAGAGGGAAACACGTGAGCTGGCAAGGAATTCCAGTTCTTAATGGTGCGACAAAGGAAAAAGTCCCCGCACCGCTTGGTTCCTGAAGATTTTTTTTCTATTTTGTTTATTTATGCCATATTCACCCTTTTTGTGCCATTGAAAAATTAGAAACTTTAATCCCATAGCCCTATTTCCCTTTCCCCCTCCCCCTTCTGTCCCTTTTTTCGCGATAAGGGGTAGCCTATGTCCATTTCCAAGCTCTAATCCATCTCTATACCAATTTCATCAAGATACCTTCAAAATTGTCAAACTTACATACCCTAGCCCTATTCCACCCCTTCAACTCCCTTTTACGCAATAAAAGGTAGCCTATGTCCATTTTCGAACTGTAACCTCGATCTCTGTACCAAATTTCACCAGGATATCTTCAAAAATGACAAACTTTCATGCTAACTATCTAGTCCTTATCCCCCCCCCTTTACCACATTATTCGCGATAAAAGGTAGCATATGTCCGTTACCAAGCTCTAATTAATCCCTGTACCAAATTTCATCAGAATATCTTCAAAACTGTCAAACTTTCATCCCTTATTACCCCCCCCCCCCTATGCCTCCATTTGTCACGTCAATAGGTAGCCTATGTTCGTTCCCAAGCTTCAATCCATCTCTGTTACAAATATATCATCAGGATGTCTTCAAAACTGGCAAACTTTCATCCCCTATATACCCCCCCCCTCCCCTTTAACCTCGTCTTTCGCGACAAAAAGTAGCCTATGTTCGTTCCCAAGCTTTAATCTATATCTGTACCAAATTTCATCAGGATATCTTCAAAAAAGACGAACTTTCATCCCATAGCCCTATTCCTCCCCCACTCCTGCTACCCTCTTTGCGATACAAGGTAGCCTATGACCGTTTTCAAGCTCTAAACTATCTCTGTACCAATTTTCATCAGGAAATCTTTAAAAATAACAAACTTTCATTCCAAAGCCCTAGTCGCCCCCCTTCTACCCTCCTTTTCGCGATAAAAGGTAGCCTATTCCCGTTCCCAAGCTCTGAACTATCTCTGTACCAAATTTGATCAGGAAATCTTCAAAAATTACAAACTTTCATCAAAAGGCCCTAGTCCTCCCAGTTCTATCCCCCTTTTTGCGATAAAAGGTAGTTTATGTCCGTTCCCAAGCTCTAAACTATCTTTGTACCAAATTCCATCAGGAAATCTTCTAAAACGATAAACTTTTATCTCAAGACCCTGATCCCCCCCTTCTTCCCCCTTTTCGCGATAAAAGGTAGCTTATGTCCGTTCCCAAGCTCTAAACTATCTCTGTACCAAATTTCATCAAGAAATCTTCAAAAATGACAAACTTTCATAAAAACTTTCATCCCCTATTTTCCCCCCTTAAACCCCTTTCTCGTGATAAAATGTAGCCTATGTCCGTTCTCAAGCTCTAATATACCTCTGTACCAAATTTCATCAAGATCGGTTCAGTGGTTTAGGCGTGAAAGCGTAACATACAGACAGACAGACAGACTTACTTTCGCATTTATAATATTAAGTATGGATAAGGTAAGGATCTATTTTCTTTTATTTCTTATGGACTTGTACGTAACGTAACGAAAGGATATTTTATGCCTAGGTTTTAAATGAAGTTAAGTGAGTTAAATAAAAGTGACTTATGCACTGTATAAGTAAATAAGTATAATGTGTCTACCTGGCTAGCGAGTCAGACAAGAGAAAAATAATAAAATGTATCAATTTGATATAACAATTTGTAATCGAATAACAGAAATGTGTTACATAAACCTATAATTTAAGGTATGTAATAAGTAATGAATCTCAGGGATAGGTTCGCAATAATTATTTGCCGAGGCGTTGTTTGGTCCAATGAGCTGAGATGGTAAATATAATTGAATGAAATTTTGAAACATTTACTATGCTAACTTTTCAAATCGATTAAGATACCGTCGCCCTAAGACGGTAGTATAGGAGAATTTGGATAGCTTCAGGTGTGGCTCGGTGGCTCAGTGGTCAGAGCATTCCCCCTGTAAGGGAAAGATCGTGGGTTCGAGTCCCACCTGAGCATTCACTTTTTCCTATCGTAATCGATGGTAAATATAAACTTTATTTGGTCAATGTGCAGTTACCTTGATTGCATTTTCGGAGGCGCTCATGAGCACCTTAAATTTACGTGTGTGTGGGCAAGTAGCACCAGTTAGCAGGTGGGCCATAGTCTGCGGCGTGAAAGGCTTCTCAACTGAGAAAGTTTGTTGTCACAAACAAAGTTTAACTAATGTAAGTATGTCGTCGGCACGATAGAATAAGAACCAAGATTAACGATAGTAACTCACAAAGCACCGAGTAATGAACTTCGGGAAGCTCAAAAGAAAGTTGAACCGTATTGAAATCCGCATCGAATTTATCAGAGTAATAAGAAAAGTTATAAAGTTAAAATGTCTACATTGGTAATATCAAAACTTTACGAGGTCTTCATACATTGAAATCGCAATTTATTTGTTATTTTGTCTCCATGATTGCAGAAAAGCAAAGAAAACACCGGGAATATACCATTATGTAATTATAAAGTAGTCGTATCTGTACATTAGAGGTAGAAATTACAAAAGAACTTATTATATATATAGTTTTATTTCAATTTGACTACTTAATCTGTAGTGTGTAATAAATCCTGTGTTTAATGGGATTGAAAATAACCAGTGAAATGTTTGTGTACTAACCGTAGTCCCAGCGTGGCATAAAGAATGACTAATAAAAACTTGTTGGAAAACAAAGGCCTTTATTTTGTTACTTATAAGAGTCTTGTAGTAGACAAGGCTCTTATAATTACAAACTCTCAAGCCTGACTGCGCTGTTTATGAATAATAACAAGAATCTGCGACATTGCGGGGCTGTCGCTAAAAATACTGTTTTTATACATATAGTACCCCAACCGACTACACCCCGTTGAATGGTAAATATAACAACATAACATTCATCAAAGTTGGTTCAGAAGTTACACGGTAACGTAAGGACTGACAACCTTTTTTCGCTCAAAAAAGGCATTAGAGTATGTTAGAATTATCTGATTCCAACTAAGCTCTACTTACCATTATGATAGTTTTCTACTAACAATAATATATATAGAATATTCTACTGTTAGCTTCAGAGGTCTTTAAAGAACACTGACGGCGCAGAAACTATGCGTTCACAGGGTCGGCAGCACGAGTGTGACTCCTCTGGCGTTGCACACGTTTATAGGCCACGGTAACTTTCCATCAGGTAAACCTTGTATGTAGCCGGAATACAACTCTTTTGTAGGGAGTCCCCAAAAAGAGTTGGGCTGTTGAGTTACATTTTTAATCTTTTTCAAAGCGATCTAACCTTAAATTTTATATTGAATAATGATATCACTTGTACTTTTCCACACTTTATTTTGTTTTTATTTGCCGTGAGGTGAAACCGGTTTCACCTCACGGCATTATCAAACCTTTAATTATGCCGTGAGGTGAAACCGGTTAGGTTAAAAATAAAAACAAAATAAAGTGTGGAAAAGTACAAGTGATATCATTATTCAATATGTGTAGTAGATTCCACCAAGTGCCATCAATCTCCAGTATAAACAGTTTTAAATTTTATATTAATTCATTTTTTAGTTACAAACTATGTCTAAAGGAATTAACAAATATTAAAAACTATATATGCTAACTATGCTACATAATACTAATATAATACATACAAAAATGAAAGAAAAAGGGGGGAGAGACAGCTTTAGGCATCAGAAAATTCCTCCCCATCGACCTCTACCTTTCAAAGCGATTACTTCAATATGACCTCCCCTCGCCTAATAGTAACTAAGCGGAAAGTCCCAGGATTATGTACATACAGGAATTTAGGCTAAATTATGTACACATCACACAATCACGATCTATTGTTTATCCACTATCGTAAATTGAAATTCTATTACCGTAAACCGCAAAGGGTCCCACCAGTTTCAGTGGAACTCTCTCGTCCCTCTGCCAGTTAACGTCAGAGGGCACTGCAGAGGTGCACAGGAAAGCATCGCGGCTCATATGAAACTGATCGAACGGACAACGTTCAACGTTCCAGTATACCAGTATCGCGTCTTTCGTGGCAGCGTACAGACGTCTCGGAGACGACGGAGACCATATACTAAATATATAATATATATTGTATATAAAAGTACGAATATAGTACACGAACTTGTATGTAGAACGTGTTATATTCTGTTAGAGTGATTAGAGTATTCGTGGATCGTGTTTGTCAAAGTTGGCGAACTTTTTGGTAAGTTTAGAAGTTATATATAAACTTTTTGTGGGAAGTTATATAAACTTTTAAATGAAGAATGTTATAAAAACTATTGTTGTTATGTTAGAAATAGTTATAAATTAACAAAAAATTCTAATTCGAAGGAGTTTCTGACGCATAAAAGTTTTACTTTACAGAATAATGAAAACATGAAAAAATTCAATATAAATAATTATTATTTGGTTATGATGACGTGAGTTTATAGTGAGTTTTAACTGGTATTTTTATTAAAATAAATAATTATTATTTTAAATAAAATATTTTATCTAATTCTGATAAATGAGTACGGAGTACCTATACAAAATTGACATTTTCTAATTGTTATTTAATAATTCGACTCAATAAGCTTAATTGTTATAATATATCAGTTTATTATATTTTAATTAACTGAGATTTATAATTATAAAACTGCAGCATTTTGTATTATTAAAAGATGTACGTACTAATGGGTTCTTATATTAAAAGGGTAGATATCTGCATTATGCCAGTTGGCTTTCGAATCCCATGTATTCAGGGAACTATTGCCGACAAACAGCCATTTTGATTTGACTACTGAGTTGGTATCAGCGCTAAACTGAAAGATTTTTTTTAAATCGTTTTGTTCAATGGCATTAATATATTTTAATAAATATATAAGTATAACATCAGTAGGTGCTCAGTGTCCGACTTAAAAACTATTAAATAACTGCTAAGTACATGTTAAAAATGTAGACGTCGTAAATTCACAATCTTTTTTATTACTAAAGTAGCAAACAGGCTCATGATAAACTTGATTTCAAACTTATTATTTTCAGGTCAAAACTGAAATAAACAATTTTAATTACAATTTACCACAAGTAAAATTTTAATCAAAACCGACTTTAATAGCAAACAGCACCTAAACAGTCGCTGAAGCAGTGATTAACAGATTTAACTCAAAAGACAAAAAAACGAGTTCAAAGACAAAAATATTTTTCTGTTAAATTCGGTTTGGGAAATGACAAAGAAATCGCTGGATGTACAGTCGACAAAATCAATAGTATTCCACCTTTACATATAAAGTTGTTTCGTCATTTCGTCGATTTTACATTCGATTTCTTTTTCACTTTTAATTTAACTTTATACTTCACTATTGTGGCATTTTATTGGGTACATACCTGTAAATAAAGAGTTTTTTAGACTTAGTCAAACATACAGTCAACCTTATGGAAAGTGGTTACGGTAGCCTATGGACGTATGCAACACCAGGGGCTTAAATAAAAAGTATTATTATTATTTATTTTATTATTGGGATGAAGCCTCTTTTTTAAGGCGGTTGAAAACAAAATTATTTTATCATTAGACATAAATATAAATTAAATAACATTTCCAGAAGACAAGTATTTTCGGGGTTATATTTTATCAGTACTTTATCATAATTTGCGTATCACATTCGTAATTTTACAGCCAAAAACCTAGCACGAGTTAATAGAGCCGAAAGGTAATTTATTGTCAAATAGATAACTGCTGCGGGCTATTAATAAATACTAATGGTCCATTGGACATTTGGAATTCGAATGCAGTGTTTTTTTTTAAAGAATATAAAAATGGAGTAGATTTATTAGAAATAGAATTAAAGTTTGTGTGTCCAGCGAAACCTTTTTTTGGTTTAAACGTTGCAACATGTAAAATTTAATTTATAAGGACAGAAACAGACAGTGAACCTATAGAGATTATTTTCACAATAAATGAAATTATAATTTGAAATTAACGCGTACATGCTAGAGTGTTGAGCGAGTCATTTTCCATTTATGAGTAACTCAATAATCAACGATACATTGAGTTTTATCAATAACAATGAAATATGGTATTACTAAATAACAGCATCCGTGGCGTGGCGGTAGTGAACGCGGCCGCTTACCAGGAGGCGCGGGTTCGATCCCCGCTGAGTGCAAATATTTGTATACATATGTATATTTGCATTGGTCTGGGTGTTTCTATGTATAATATGTTTGTATTTACAAAAAAAAAAGTATCTTAGTATGTTTATCCGCATTCTAGATTCCATAACACAAGCAAGTTAAGCTATGCTTACCATGTGTCTGGATAGCGTTGTGTGAAATGTTGTGGAATATCTATTTATAAATAATAAATAAATAATAAATAAATATTCCACAACATTTCACACAACGCTATCTAGACCCATGGTAAGCATAGCTTAACTAGCTTGTGTTATGGAATCAAGAATGCGGATAAACATACTTACACCCAGACCAATGCAAATATACATATTCATGCATACAAATATTTGCACTGAGCGGGGATCGAACCCGCGCCTCCTGCGTAGCGGCCGCGTTCACTACCGCTACGCCACGGAGGCTGTCGATTTATTATAGATATATTAGAGATTTATTTATTATTATTTATTATTTATTAATGTAATATTGTATATTTATTTTTATTCATTGAAAATAATATATAATAAATAAAAAGTAATACAACTAGACAACTATACATAAAACATATTTATGTATCCCCGTATCGTTCCCGGCGCATCCTTTTCCCCAGGAACGAGCCAGAACGGGAGTCACCGCCTTGGTCGTAGATGCGGCGGCCAATTTTTATAATAATTAGATGTTTATATATTTAGGTCTAAATGCAAGTCGAATTCGTGCATGAAGAGTTCTGTACTTTTATCTGGCTACCCTTAAAATCATCGTTTGTGTCATGATAACCCACCTTAAATATTTATTGAAGTTATACTACTTTTGGCATGTTAGGGAAAAATTATGAGACTAAATTTTTATGATGCGCGCGCACACCGTCACATAAAACTGACACCCTGAAGTTAGCTATAGTCAACAAACACTTTGAAGTTAGCTATTATCAACATTTTAATTTTTAAAAAGAAGTAAATCTTCTAACGCGTGAAATATAAGTACAAACACACTTTTTATTTTGTTTTTGTATATATAATGGCTACAGAAATACATCATCTGTGAAAATTTCAACTGTCACTTGGTTACAGACAAATAGACAGACGGATTTTTGAGTCTTAGTAATAGGGTTCCGGTTCACCCTTTGGGTATGAAACTCTAAAAATACGTTCTTCTCCCAATATATCCACCTAAATACAAACCAGTGAGTTTTCCTAGGTATATCTGTTAGCTCGATCGGCTTTCGCTTCGCACCCATTTTATTGAAGCACTTGAAGTCCTTTTCGAGAACGAGATTTCAAATATTTACGAATGTGGTAATGGATAACCATTACCACATTCGTAAATGGAAATGGGAAAGTGTCGGAATGGGAAAGTATTATTTACAAAGTAAATTGTATGCAATGCATTTTATGGTAAATAACGGAAGTGTTGAACAGGCTCTGTGTGAATTAAAATTGTGTGAATGATTCACACGAAAATGAGATTTTTCATTCTTACTGCTGAAGTATTATAAAAATGAAAAAAAAAATCATGAGTATAAACTGAAAAAAACTACACATATTTCAGTAGTAAGAATGAAAAATCTCGTTTTCGTGTAAAGTGTGAATCACTCACACTTTTTTAATTCAAAAAGAAAACAAGCAAAGGAAAGATTTTATAATCCTCGTCATTAATTCTCAAAGTAATTCTACAGGACCCAGGGTCACAGAAACTTTTGAATTTAGAATTACAAACAAACACAAAAGCTGTCCACATTTCTGAACTAAATCTTATGAAAGTTAAAACTGATTATAAATGCATGACAAGCTGAAAAGGGACTTGCAGCCCTTTTCCAGGTGACATTGAAATATTCAGATTTACCTACTATAAATGGGCTCATGATGTACAAAGCGTCTGTCTTTCCATTAACTGGAGGCATTGAATTATGTAAGTGCGTGCTGACATAAGCGTTTAAAAATAAATTAATAAATATAAAAACACGACTGATGACGAATGACGACGGTATTTCTGTCCAATTGAGCAGTCCGTCTGAGGAAGTACCTCCACCCTACAGAATACCGCGGCCATAATAAACTCGTGTTGTGTTCTCGGTGGTGATTAGGGTAGCCAGAGCTCGCTGGAGGGTTTTTGTAGTTGTCAGTGGGAAGACCAAAAGCTTGTCCTGCTTTATCTTCTACACTGACAGCACAGAAACTCTCTGTTCTAACAAGGTCGGCAGTGCGAGTGTGACGCCCCTGGTGTTGCACACGTCCATAAGTCACGGTAGCTACTTTCCATCAAGTGGGCCGTGTGCTTGTTTGCCACCAAGCGTCTCCTAACTTCCTTCATTTTGATATCCCACTAAAGAGTGATTTTTTTTCACCACATACACTTTAACGCCAAAAGACCATCATATAGTTATTGTTCATATTTCATGTACTCAAGAACACTTGGGAAATAAATACCTTTCCATTGATACACGAATCATTATAGTACAAACCGTGGTTCAGAAGATATCTATTAATAAAGAGTATTACATACGCATACATAAAATACATACAAGATACGCATGAAAAAATATAACCCTTTTGGCAGTAGGGTAAAAATATAAGTAAAATTAATAAGTTGTTTTGTAATGCCCAAATTACCTATAATTACGATTAATATACAGCACTAGTTGTTACCCGCGGCTCCGCCCGCGTTGACGTCGGTTATCGCGACCAAACATAGCCTATGTCCTTCCTCAAGGTCTAATCTACCCCTATACCAAATTTCATCAAAATCGGTTCAGTAGTTTAGGCGTAAAAACGTAACATACAGACAGACAGACAGAGTTACTTTCGCATTTATAATATTGAGTATGGAATCTCTATTTTGCAGACACAACAACTGAATACTTTTTTAAAGACAAACGAACGTGTCCATGTATCGAGACTGATCGTAAATTCCAGTCCCGTCCTGAATGTTGACTTTATCCTGCCAAAATTTGTCCAAAAAGTAACCATACTAATAGCTTAAAAAAATATGAATAGTAAAAAGAAAAATCTATTAATTAATAGATCCATTTAATTTCAATTTCTCTTTTTTTAGTAAGGGAGTACTTTAGGGAGATAAATATAAGTTAGGCGCTTATCTTATGAGGGAATCTACGGGATAATCTTCGAACTTTTGTGACATCATGCTTATTTTTTATTGCCAACTACTTATATATTTGGAGTCTAACTGTGCTTGTAATATTTAATTATGTACTTCAGATTAAGTATGTCAACTGTAAACTGTCTTTATGAGGTTTCTTTTCTATTCTTTATTCGGTTTAAGCAAACATTTGTCTGCACTATGTAGGGTCTTTATACAACAATGATTTTCATATTTTTAAGTTTTTTAGCACTGGGGTTAACTTACTTCATTAAGTAAAGAACAATGTGCTCGCTTGATCTCAATACACTCGCCCGTTATTACGGGGGACCTAAAATAATACCGAAATGTGTGTATTACACTTCTGTCTACCACTACATGGATTTACAAGCGTCAATGTATGTATGTATGTGAATAAAGAAATTTATTTTTTGTTCTTATAACTAAAATAAATATTGAAAAAAAAAAAACATTGCATACGAAAAGTTGAAGCAATTATTATGCTAACTATTGTTGCAGGTTCACATCCAGTCTGAGAAGTCCACTTTTTTAAATCTAGGGATAGGTTTAGGATATATTTTCGAGGCATAAGAAGAATAAAATATGGGCTATAAAAGAATTTTGTGTACGAAGCGAGACTCTAGTGGGAGGTATGACACGATGGTATTTCTGTCCAATTGAGCAGGCCACCACGTCTGTCGAAAGACCGATGGCCGTTGGAGCAGACGAGTCCTAGAGTGGAGACCGAGAGACGGCAAACGAAGGGTAGGGCGCCCCCTGGCCAGATGGACCGATGACCTGAAAAAGGTGGCTGGGACGGACTGGATGCGGAAGGCGGAGGATCGTACGAAATGGCGCACATTGGGAGAGGCCTATGTCCAGCAGCGTATGCAGTGGGCTAATTGATTGATTGATTGATGAGCAGTCCGTCTGGGGAAGTAGCTCCGCCCTACAGAATACCGCGGCCATAATAAACCTAGTGTTGTGTTCCCGGCGGTGAATAGGATAGACAGATCACACTGGAGAGTTTTTGTGTTGCCAGTGGGAAGACCAAAGGCTATTCCTGCTTTGTCTTGTACACTGACGGTACAGAAACTCTCTGTGTTTAAAGGGTCGGCAGCACGAGAGTGACTCCCCTGGGGTATACCGCCGTTTGCCCGAATTTATTTGACCGAATATCATTTGCCATAATAGTCAACAGCCATAATATTATATGACGGAATATTCATTTGCCCGAATTTTATTTGCCATAATATTCACATGCTAGAAGCTTTGTTTCCCATAAAGTCACTTACCATAACATCATTTGTCATAATCATTGTAAGCCCGAATTATCACATGCCCGAATTATCAAATTCCCGAATTATCACATGCCATAACATCATTTGCCATCGAAATTGGGTGTGTAACGGTTGTTATATCAGGAGAAACTGGATGCAATCGGGACTTTAGGGACCCTGACTCGGATAGGTTAGGTTAGAAGGATGTTTCGCCATACCCTTCGTGGTTATTTTTTTTTAAACCACCCAGAAGTAGTTTGGTTAGGTGCCATTTGAGTAAGATTCAGGTTGTCTATTGTTTACCCGAATTATTATGGCATTTAAATATTATGTCTAATAATATAATCATTATGGCGTTTAAATATTATGTCGAATTATTGTTATGGCAATCAAAAATATGACAAACAATACTTATGGCATTCGTATATTATGGCATCTAAGTTTCGGGCAATCGAAAGTATGTCATATGTCTTTTCGGGCAAACAAAACATTCGGGCAAATGAAATTCGGGAATATGCTGATTATGGCATATAATTTTCGGGTAAACAATAGATAACCCTCCCCTGGTGTTGCACACGTCCATCGGTCTACCACCTCAATGGTATTAAAAAAAAAACTCATAGGAGTAATTCCGAGTAAAGTAGGTATATAATCAGATCGGTGACCCAACATAACGAAGTAAGGAGGTATAATAATCCTTTCGCCAAAATCCATGTAACGTTATTTTCTTAGAATGTTTTATTTGATTAAGACAATATTATCAAAGGCCAAGGTCCTTAGATAATCACTTCAACCGAAATCGAATCGCAGATACGAAATAGAATTATCTCCAGTCTTTTTCATTTTTCAAAGACAACACAATTATGAGAACTTTTGGCTGTCATGCGATTAATCTGACCACTCGGTCCCTGATCACGTATGCTTTTTGAAGTTTATATGAGTGTCAGAAATTAATCCCTTCGAATATTATAAGCATTAAAGGCGGGCATCGTGAGCAAATTTACTTTACCTTAGAACAAATTTCACCTTTGAAAAGATTAACAAAACAGATTTATGACGCGAATGAAAGGGTTACCCGACAAGGGTCTACCTGGTCAAACATACGAGTGTGTCAATAACATTGAAGAGATTTCAAAGAGTGTGTCATGAAAATAATTATGAAAGTAGAAAAAGTGAAAGGTGTCTAGGATCATCTCAGCAAATATTTTGGTCTCTGACTACTGTATTGTGAAAGAGGCGTGATTGTACGTACGAAAATACATTCAATTGAATTATTTTAATTTAATAGTTTTTATTTGGGAGGTCCTTCATTGATTATGTATTATATTTTGAAGAATTAAAAGGGATCTTAAAACGAGGTCGTAAGGGTATAACGTGGCGTTCAACAATTTACTTTTAATTGACCTGCATTTCTATTATTGATGAAATCAGTTTTTATAATGTTTCTCTCAATCAGGTCGAAAGCATTTTAAAGAACGGACATGTCAAGAGTACCCGAAACCGGCGAGTATGTATAAAAAGAATTATGAAAGGGGAAGAAGCGAAAGTTGTATGCCAGGACGTTGCAGGTGGAAAACTGTGTTGTCTGCCTACGCCACGGGAAAATAGGCGTGACTGTATGTATGTATATTTCTGTCCTACAAGTAAGGTGATGAAAAGTGCGTTACTACATTTTCTTCAAACAATTAAATTTCTTGAACAAAACGTGATAATCAAATTTACTTTGGCAGCCTCTGTGGCGTAGCGGTAGTGAAAGGGGCCGCTACGCAGGAGGCGCGGGTTCGATCCCCATTCAATGCAAACATTTTTATGTATGAATATGGGTATTTGCATTGGTCTGGTCATGCCTCGGATAGCACGTTAAGCCGTCAGTCCCGGTTGCCATAAGAACATCTATGGCAGTCGTTACGGGTAGTTGGAGCTCTCAAAACAGCAGCTACGATATCGCCCTTGGGTTGTAGAATTCAGATGGCAGTCGCTTCACAGAAAATATAGAGGTTTAGCCATATCCGCAGTTGGCTGGTAAAGCGGACCCCAGACTCCAAGTTAAAAGACTTCGAATGCGACTGGCATTAACGCTAGAATGAAGAAGAATCAAGTTTACTTAAATGAATGTCCCTAGAGAAATCTGTTCTTGTTCAGTTAGATTAATTGCATAAAACGTGACAGTTATATATTTTTCTAGTTTAATCTTAGGGTGAAATTCAGAATAATGCATATCCATCTTAGCTCAAGTAAAGTTTGGTTAATCTTGGCGAACATTAGCTGCGTTTATTCTTCAATATGATTTTTTTTATATGAATCAATTATTATGTTTAAAGTTGTAATAAATATGTACATTCGTAACTTATGGTCGGCAATTTATCTTAGGTCAAGATGTCTAAGGGATGCTTGAGCTAAGTCAATAGAGTTCCTCGTCCTCATTATCTTGCTTTTCTGCAATACATACGATTTAGTTCAACAGCCATACTAAACTCCTTTATTCTCTGAAGAAGGAAATGTAAAATTATGCGCGTTTCCAAATGTATTGAGCAATAAGTATAGGCCATGGGCCCTTGTAAAGGAGGTAACGAAAAGAAACCACTTCTCGAACAATAAATACAATTTATATGTTCCCCCTTATAGCGTTTTCACATTTTTCCGATATCCGATATCGGTGTCGGACGCCGATAGCCGACCTCCGATAGCACTCAGGTTACTTTTTTTTTTAACGTGCGGGAAATCCTCACGGATACCCCTCTCCCCCTCCGGAGCCGGAGGGGGTGGTTATGTCGGACTCGAACCGACTAAACCGCACGCCGTCTGTGGGTCGATGTGCTAGGCCGAAGGTGAGGTTGTCTCGCGACATATCCCTCGCACCCCGCTGACCCAGCGCCATTCCTCTCGGTCTGGCACTCCTCGGGCCTCGCACCTCGGCTGACCCAGGGCAATTCCTCTCGGTCTGGCCCTCCTTGAGGGGCACTCAGGTCACGTAACACTGTGCGGTAAAGTGCTCGTTGGTTCCGGTGAGGTGTATACATTTTTGGACCTCTAGTAACATACAGACACATAATGACAAACTGGTGTACGTTTTTCTGTCAGGGGTTGGAGGACAGATGGCTGACGCTTTTCAGAACAACACCAAACCAGTACATTAGGAAAGAAGGAGTCGGACAGAAAACTAAAACCGAGGGCTTGACCTAGTGCAATTTTTATAACATTTATTCTTTTTAAAAGGTTTCTTAACTACAAAGTCACTGAATTGACAATCAGGTGCGAATTCATCTTTTGGGTCGGTCAGGTTTCTTGAATCGCAACATTTTAAAAAGCTAGTCCCAGGCGGTCAACTTTTCAAATAATTTGAAAACTTATAAAAAGCATTTTATAAAACTTGTAAAGCCGTTAAAATAATGAACAAAGGTGCTCGACCAGCAAATAATAACTTTGTAGACCTAATTACTCTAATTAGCATAACATAAACCTACATAAACGATATATATTTAGATTCGGGCCGTTGCCGGCAATACAGCGCGACCAAAAATTTTCACATTTTTACAGTTTTTTTACGTGAAAACCCATTACTTTGACCGCTTTGTTAACATTTTGAGCGACTTACCACAGCAAATTGCTTGTTACATAACTTTTTCGTATTGACCCTGATAATCTAATTACACCACATTGTGTACGACGACGTTCCGCGTCGTCTGATACCATACACGAGATCATCAGGTGGGTGCTGTGCACCACAAGACCGTATTTCGCTTGCGGAATCGGGATTTTCACCGTTTTTTGACAATAAATCCTTTTTAATTAGTTTTTTGACTACGGACGCATAGTGCGAATTACATACCATCCGGTGCGCGCAGATATTACCTGTCTTCCGACGCCCCACATGGGATCATCATCATCTGCATAGTGCAGGCCGACTCCATAGATTTTTGATTAGATTTCACTTAAATTTTAATTCCTGTAAATTCACGTAGGTGCAGGGGGCTTCTGACGCCTTGGGCTGTTCAGGGGATACGGCAGCTTCATCGCCGCACCGTCTAAACACCAATCCTCCGAGGGGTTCCCTAGGGAGTGACGGTTCAACCCGGTACCTACCTACCAAAACTTACCTGCTCGTTTTCTGGTCTTCCATCAATAGAAACCTGTACATCTGGTGCTGGGGTCCACTGGGACGCCCTCTGTCCGTAGGTACCGTTCCCGATCCTCTAGGTGGTACAGTCCGCCTAATAAACAGTATTTTCTTCAAAATTTCACACTAAATTTTACGTTTTTGGGCGTTATTTCCAAATTTTCACAAGGAGGCCTATACAACTCTTCGCACCACCGTGTGGCCACCGACGAGGCCTTTCTATAGGTACCTCACTCGACCGCCTGGTGTCCGTGGTTTTTGAGTAAAATCAGTTTTTAAGAAACCACCCTGTTTTGTGGCTTTAGGCATACCGACTCGGTTGGAGGGGTCACGCGAGGTCGCCCTATACCGGTTGAAACCGGATCGCCGCGTGTTAGTTTAAAGTGCCGTACGAATTATTTCGTACCGGTTTATTAATAAGGAATTAATCGTATGGATTTAAGGTGTTAAGTTTACTATTAATATTGGACAACGATAACTAAAAGTTTTAAAGCATACCTTTTTACGAACTCTTATTTAAGAGTTATTTAACTAGACTTGGCCCCATTTTGAGGCTCTTCCTTTAGTTTAGTGACTCTAATTTAGGTTATTTTAATTGACGGTCCTATTGACTAGAATTTTATTCTAATTTAACTTATACATTTTTTACAAAATTGTTTTTACAATTTTACCTTTTAATCTTAAGTTTTTATTGACAACATTTTTGCTGACGTGTATTACTATACCCAATTATTGTATTGACTACGCATATTACTCACTTTATATTATAACAAGTTCCGTACCATGGCGACCATACACTCCCCCAGGGATGGCCGTCCAGCAGCTGCTGCCGCAAAGCTAGCCATAAAACAAAGTTTAGATGAGACCACACCCGGGGTAGTGCAGCGCTCTTCGACATCGGTGCGTCGCAGCATAGACCGGCTAGAGTCCCAACAAATGGGCCAGCCGAGGCAACAGAAGAAAGGGACACTACACCTGTCCCCGCTGCGCGTACCGCTGCCGCCGAGGCGCTGCGCAGCGGCCATAGAAAGTTGCGATGAAATCCGGCAGCAGCTGAAGATCTCTGGTAACATTAAAAGAGAAATATGGGAGGAAATTCGGGTTAGGACGGACCATCTTGAGGGGATAATTCGAGCCTACGAGGAGGAGAGGAAACGGCTGATTAAGAGGCAGAGACGACCTTCGTCATACCGGCATCTGCCCCCTCCTCCCCTGCCTTGCCTCCTCCGGTAGCCTCTAGGGTAGACGAGGCTATCCTATCTAAACTAGTGGAATATGAGAATCTGCTAAGGGAGAATCGAAAGATGATTGGTGAAATAAGAGATAGTATGAATGGAAAGGATGAAAGGGAGAATGAGAGGTTGCTGAAAGAGAGCGTAAGTATCACAAAGGAAATAAAAGAGAGTATTGAGAGGCAAGATGAAAGAGAAAGAGAAAGAGAGAGAGGGAAGGAAGGGATGGAGAGGGAAACATACGCGAGTGTAGCGGCTGCCAACCACTGTAGGGAAGCAATGCTCCCACCGCCAACGCTCCACTCCGTGTGCGTCTCCTCCACAAACGAGACCGACTCAGCGGACGAGGTCCTCAAACACATAAGGGAAGCCATGGACGCTAAGGAGGGCTGGGTAAGGGTAGAGAGAGTGAGGAAGGCAAAATAGAGGAAAGTGATAATGGGGTGTAGAAGTCTAGAGGACAGGAAAAAAGTGAAAGAAAGGCTTGAGAGAGTCGCGGGTCGGTTCGTCGTCGAGGAGATCAAAAACAGGGACCCCCTCCTGATTCTGAGGGACGTATTGAAGATTCATGATGATCATGAAATCCTTCGCGCCCTTCGGAATCAGAATGGGGCCCTGTTCGAGGGCCTCGGCGAAGGGGACGACCGCGTGACCATTAAATTTAAAAAACGGTCGCGCCATTCCCAATACCACCACGTGGTGATTAGCGCATCACCTGTTGTCTGGAGGAGAGCGACGGAGGCAAAGCGACTATATATCGACCTCCAGAGCGTCGCAGTGGCAGACCAGACGCCACTTATCCAATGTACCAGGTGTTTGGCTTTTGGTCACACAAAAAGATTTTGTCTGATGCCTGAAACTCAGGATCTGTGTGCTAAATGTGGCAAACCGCACAGCCAGGATGAGCAGGATAAATGCGATCGAAAGAACCTTGAGCCCCATTGCATAAATTGCATCCGCGAGTATGGTGAATCGAAGCACCACCACGCCTTCGACAGATCGTGCCCAGTCCTCCAAAAGTGGGAAGCGATGGCCAGAGCAACCATAGCGTACTCCTAAGGATGCTCTGACCACCGCTAAAATAAAACAAAAATAAGTCAAATGTACTCGTTATATTATAAAAAAATATAATGTAAGGCATTACAGTTACAAATCACATAAAAAGATAAAAACAAAAAATTAATAAACTTAAATAAATTTAAACTTAAATAAAAAACGCTCCCACTTTTAAACCGCGAGCCGAGAATCTCGGCCTCCCTTCTCCAATCAGTTGGACACAACGCCTCTACTATGTGTTAATATATAATATATTTTATGTATCTATCTTCCAATTCTATCTCAAACTATCGAATGTAATCTATAAAATACTTATGTTTAATACTCTATAATACTGTCTTCAATATCTGCTTTCAACTTGTACTTGAAGTAATTTTCTTGTGAAAATTGCATTAAGTTGACAATAAAATTCTCAAACTTAATCTTACTATATATACTGAATTCCGTATAAAACACTTCTTTACCACTTCATATTATATTTTTATTTTTTGTTTTAAATATACATAATCATTCATCACTATATAAACACTTACATCGTTTTTCTGGTACATAATCTCTTCCTAGAATAATGTCATTGTAAACTTTCTATATAATTTATCTATGCTATCCATTTATATAAGTATATAAGTATATAAGTAAAATATACAAAAATTATGTACCACAGCTTTTAACACTGAGTGGTGATGGCCGTGCAGCCGCCTGGCTAAGGCCCGTTGACTGCACCGCCACCACCTCTCAAACGGCCAAATGCTAGTAAATTCTGATTAAAAATTTAAACCGGGCATTCTGTGGCTTATTATTTAATAACCCGCTCAATAAACCGCGTAAACCTTGCGCAACCCTCCATAATTGTAAACTCTTTCCGAACAAAAAATTGTTTTCCAAAATTACCATATAAATTACTTTTCTACATTGTAAAAATTAAAACCGTAAATAAGGACCCCACATGTTTAATCCAGTGGGGGTAACAGCGCGTAACTTTAAAAAAAAAAAAAAAAAAAAGGTGCTCGACCTTGCATACACGTTGTCAGGGGTTCACAATAGGCAACCTTTTATTAAAAAAAGAGTGTCTTAGGGATAGTTAAATAACTTTTCATGTGGTGACGGAGAAAGTGTACAAGTATCACCACCCCATCTTATCCGAAGGGTGTCGTAACAGGCAACCCATGGAAATATACGCAAACGATATCACTGTAAGTTAAGGAAACCTTGAAATAAAAATCTGTACCAACCAGTCCGTCCAGCGTGGAAACAGTATCCAAATTTAACCGACCAGTAACCAACATTGGGAGTCGCCTATGTCCATTAGTGGACTTTGGTAGGCTACTTGATTGATTGAAATAACTTTTGTACAGTTGTATATTAATGCGAGAGAAGATTACTGCTTATAGGTATCTTGTTGGTTACTTAAGACCTGACATAAATAATATTTATTTACATCACATTTGTAACATAAAACTGATAGGAAAACGGATCACGAAAGCACTCTCGAGCATGAAGGAGCCGTCCCTTCCGCGATGCGATCCTTCAAATTATTCCATCTTTCAAATCGTTTAGAAACAATATCATTTTTCTTACGTTTTAAGTATCACTTCGGCATCAATCTCAAGGAGTCCTTTTAGTACGAGTAAGTACGGATAGCAACAAGCGTTTTAATGCTAAAAAAGACTAAATATCGAGAGCTATTTAACGGATTAAGAGTGTGATAAGGTAGAAAAGTGGGGTCTCGTAATATAGTTAATGCCTTAACTAGATATAGGCAGATAATTGGGTGGTTTCGATGACTGCATGACATTGCATGTTAATGCTTGAATATAGGCTTGAAACAAGCTTGGCGATTCCTCAACAATAGGCTTAACTATACTACTCAAGCAAAAAAAAAATGTAGACTAAGTAAACATCATTATAAATAGAACAAACAAAAAGTCCACTTAATATACAAATAAACACTTGTAGTGGTCCATTTTATTATTTTTATTATATTTTGAATTAATTTTTGTACGTGCCCTTTTAATGGTCTATACAGGATAAATTATTTTTGATTTTGAATAATGTGAGAATTCGCAGACTTGACGAAATGAGACATTGTTGAAAAATCTCAGGTAAAGAAGTTTTCTAACAATACTTTTGAACGAATCCCATAACTTTTGCGAGGTACGTACCTAACTGGAGATTGACCAATAGTATCTGTATAAGAATAGTAAGTTAGTAAGTATTGCAGTATACTTCCACCACATTCAAATTTTGCTAATGAAACAGTTGACTTACTTATTTACGTTAAACGGGTATATTTTTCAGACTCCGTGTTGCCCATATTTTTCTCAAAATAAATCTTAATAATACTTCACCTTCCATGCGATTATAGTTCATTTGTTCATGCACAATATACCAACGCAGCAAACACTGGGTAATAATATATGTTTTATACGTTTAATTTGGCTCCCCGAAATAAAATATTATCAAAACACCACATTCGTAAAACATGATATTCGCAAAATACGATATTCGCAAAACACAATAAATTCTCATAACATTATGATTTACTTACTACATGTTATTGCTGACTGTACTTTCAATGTCTAAGTGTGATAAAGCAAAAGAAACGAATAATGTAACAGACTGGAATCATTAATCTTAGAGATACTCGTGATCGTTATTGATCAATAACTTCTGGATAATATCGGTTTACACGGAGGAGCTCCCTCATACTTGAAGTTCAATAAAGTTATCTATCTCTGTTAGATTACGTTATTTTATCCAATTTTATCTCATATTTCAATAAAGTTATATTTATTAGATTATTTTATTAATAGTTGTGAGGTTCCACAAGTCTAATTGCGCTGCAGATGTAACTTTATACTACGAAAAGAGAAAATTGCAGGTAGTTATTGAACTATTGATATTACAAAACTGAAATATTAGTACTAAGGAAAGAGCACAGTGCTAGAGTTCAAAATTAAAGACAACATTAGTGCTCAAAATAAAGACATCTGCTCTATTGTGGTCGATGTCGAATCTTCCTAAACTCTTTGAGCAGTGTTCGATCCACTAGACGAGTACCACGCGTAGACGGTGGATCCTAAAAGAGTTACAAGTGTCGCAGAATCCACTTAACTAACAGTGAATCATAGTGAAGCCGCTGTTTGCTCTACTGGTGAATCGTGATGGTCAAAGCTCTTCTTATTCTTATTCCAATTTCTAGAATACTGCACTTACCTCTTCGCACACACATCAAAACACCTAAAATATAATTTGAACCTTAACATTATTCCCAAATCTGTTATAATCATCTCAAAGTTAGGTAATTAATTATATTTAAAGATGTGAGTAGAAAACATCCGAATGTTATTTTAAAGCGTATGTAGGAGGTTTTGATTAATTGTTAAATAGCACCTTATGTAACTCAGCTCATCCCCCTAGCGAGTGTTGCGATTGCATCAATTACTCCTGTGTTCCATATTTGACATAAAAGAAAGATATTTTCAGAAAGACCTAAAATCTACATCTATTAATAAAAATAATCGCCGCAATATATGTACGCGTATAACTTTCGAACGACTGAACTAAACTGAATAATTCATTCTTTGTCCGGAAAAGGCTTGTATACAAAAATCACAAGATCAGAATTTCACACGAGCGGAACTATGGGCAAAAGCTAGTAAACCAAGTAGAGAAATATTTTAATTTCCTCTAATATCATAGTCACCGTATGCTAGAGCACCTAATAGACTGGTAATTATTATAATATTAGAATACTATTCAAGATGTTTATGCCGTCAGTCTTCTAAATACTTAGGGGGACCACACACCAAACAAGCTTGCTGTAGGACAATTTGCTGTGTGTGCTTACATACAGCAAATTATCCGACATTTACGCAGAAATTGCTTCTTGACAGCTCTTGCCATTTCCTGCGTAAATGTGTGGCAATTTGATGAGTAATTGTTGCTTGCTGTTTTGTTGTGTGGCCTCCCTAAGTAATTCACAGTAAACACTTGATCGGCAGACAAGCACACGGCCCACTTGATGGAAAGTGGTTACCGTGGCCCGTGGATGTGTTCAATACCAGGAGCATCACGAGAGCATCATTCAGTCAGTTCACAATTATCCAATTTGCAAGAAGGACGTTGAAGAACACGCAAGCCCATAAGTCCCATTCCACAAATTGTTACATATTTCGGCCATGTTGAAGTACCCAAAAAATATTTAATTAAAAGATTCCGCTAAATTAAAATGCCTGAAAATTTGATTAAAAGATTTAAGAGAAAGAGAGAGAGAGGAGAGAGAGAGAGAGGTAGAGGGAGTGAAATGATTAAGCCCTCGTCTACTTTTTGTTTACGTGCACAGAATCCCCACAAATACTCCCCCGGAGTAAGAGGTCATGTCAGACTCGCAGTGTCTAAAACGCAGTCCTTCTGTAGGTCACAGTGCAAGGTCGAAGGTGAGGTAGCTAGTGCACATCCCTCGCACCCCGGCTGATCTAGGGCCATCTCTCTCGATCTCGCCCTCTTTGGGTGGGGGGACCACGGGGTCTCCAACTCGTCTCCGGTATATGGGAGGCGCGCAATGCGCTCCACCGCCGGCCCTCGTCTACCTAATATTAAAACAACTCCACAAAGAGTGTTATAACGAGACCATTATAAAAACAACACGACAACAACATATTTATCTACTATATTGATGTCAGTTATCGTTTTGTTTCCTTCAATGCATTGGATCACCTATATTTTGGCCAATTTTGACTGAATTTTGGTAAAGAATAATTTTGAATCAGGTACTTCCATTTTCAGCTGGGGTGCGAGCGAGGGATATGCCAGTGTGCAGTTTTAAGCTAATTATGAGTACTTTGAAAGTCATTGTCGATGTGATGCTGACTGAATTGAAAAAAGTTACTTACATTTTCTTCTAATTTGAGTGAAAAATCAAAGTCAGTAAATACTATATGTTAAACTGCAAATGAAAAGACATGTTCGCTGTTGGAATTCAAGAATTACATCTAGAGATGTAATTGAAATGTTCTGCCTTGGCTCAGTACTTTCTTGATTGCTGTGATAAATATTCCTTTCTAAACAGTAAATTACAATGCCCAAAGGGTATAAATTTTCAAAAGAAAAGTCAGTGGTAATAAGGGATGCTGCCGCGATCTTTTTTGCCATGCAGCATGCTACCCATGGGCAAGCCGGCAGAATTCGAATTATCGGGACTCCTTGCCACTGGTAGATTGTTATACATACATACATACATACATATAATCACGCCTTTATCCCCGGAGGGTTAGGGCAGAGGTTTTTTTTTTTAAGTTTTTTATTTCCAAAGCATAACAAAGATAGGTACATTGTATTTTATTACATACCACACAAACCATCTAGGGTTTAACAGTGACATGTTGACACTCGATCTTGCTACAAAATAGGTAACTAAAAGAAGTAATAATTAGGTAAGAGGCTGGTAGTATTTTGTTAGGACACGTCTACAATTTCTTTTAGTTAATACGTCACGGATTTCGGCTGGTAGACCATTCAATATATCTGGCAACATGTATTCCCACGTCCTAGTTCCGTAGACATTGGTATATTTAGGTAACTTATACATAGGCAGGTATGATAGCTTACGCAATGATTCATGTCTTATGTTTCTATTTATGTTTACAATGTTATGATATTCCTCGCCGAGCACACACACTCGCACCTTATCGAAAACACTCAGAACCTGACAGTATTTAAACAAGCCTTCTTCGTCGTTCGTATACTGTAGCTTAATTTTTGTAGGAACAATTATTTTTAGCATTCTTAGTTGTAAGTTATAAATGTCTCCAATGTACGTCTTGTATGTGAATTAACACCCACATTTCACATTTCACCAATTTGTATTCGGTCCCACGCAATAGGGGGTGAGACTATTGCCGTTTTTCGGGCACTATTTTTGACTCGAGCCATACATCTGAGGCTGAGTCTAGGCTGTCCATATCTCTCTGATGTTAAAGTTAATCAGCCCTAACCTTTAGTCGCCTTGTACGACACCACATGGGAAGAGAAGGGGTGGCCCAAATTCTACTCTGCCGGGAAACACGCAGCTACTATGTTATGTTATGACATATTTCGTTTATTGTTATGACTAACATATTTACATAATCTATATTATAGGATGTAAATATCTCCTTTATAATGTTGATAAGACAATTGTAATCTAAACAATGACGTACAGATGTATTTAATAGTAAATAATTCGGTGTCTAACTCATATTAGATATTCTTTTATCAATCTATATATCTATAAAAAATTATGTGTCTTATGTTATACTTAACTTATCTTATCCTCCTTTCTTTGTCGCACCATTAAGACCTGGAACTCCTTGCTAGCTCACGTGTTTCCTTCTTCCTATAATACAGTCCCGGGTCCTTTAAGCGGGGCGTGAAAAAGCATCTGATGAGGCGGTCAAGCTGAGTGCCACCATTTTCAACATGGTACGTGTATGTAATGGTGACCCTCTTTCCTGAGACTACCTTCAGCTTACCATCAGACGAGGTGAAGTCAAATTGACGTATCCTACATAAAAAAAATCTTATATACCTACACACACTCCCCATATAGCTTTGTTCAAACTTATTCCTAAAAATAAAATACATTAAAATTTCCGTTCGTTCTTCTTCTTCTTCTTCGTTCCGTTCCGTCCATTGAAATATCCGTTGTCTGCCTTCCGCTTTCAAAAGATCACGTGGTTTAATTCCAACCAATTACCCGGTCAGGGTTATTAGTCTTGACACCTCAAGGGATAATAGCTCCTACGTGTGAGACGAGTTTTAAAAGAAACCTGTCAAATGCCAGTCGGTCTCAAATAACAAGGGTTCCGTATAAGATATAAGACTACACACTTTCATATGGTAATCCAAAGGTAGATAGTCCGATAAAATATACCCCGTTCAATTGATTATGTGGACTGAAAATTATAAATGTTAAATGTAGGTGTGAATATATCTCTGCCTAACCCTTCCTGGATGTAAAGCTGTGTCTCTATGAAGCATGCCATGGCATTGCCTTATTGCAATTTATACTTTCCGTAAACATGACATTGTTAAAATGTATAAAATCACTATTAAAGAAATGGAACTTGGTTTAGTTTTCTCGAGTTCCACACAATTATTAACATAATATAAATTTTATATTATTTTACGTAAATCAATTGGGTATATTATAGTTATCTGTAAAGTTTATGACCTATTTGTAACATAAAATTCCAAAATCATACTCAGAGAACGATAATAATAATTTAAACCTACACGATTGAAACCTCATCCTATATCCGCTCTTCAAAACTGCTATCCGCTTCACATCTGTCCATTGCCAAGTACCACGTACAAATAACGCTCTTTGACACCGCTATATAGGATGTTCTTTAAAAATTCACCGTGCTATGACGCTCCGGGCATGACTTAGTTCGTCGTGATTGCGTCAACGCTACCCGGAGGCTGTGGACGCCCCACTCATTCATGTCATACTTTCCGAAATAGATTTTGTTTGAGATCTTTTTCATGGCCGTGTTTTTCGTTTCAGTAGTATTTGATTAGAATGGTAGGAAGGTTAAATAGTCGGTTTAGTATGATGGTGTTTAGTTTTACGTGAGGTTTAGTTACCCTATAGCAATAGAAACTGATTTAATTGGAGTTATCAAATATTAGTAATATGAATACATTTTCTTGGACGTAATTAGTACACGTTATTTTACAGAGAAGCTAAAAGGAGTAAGGCATAGAGCTTCGGTTCGGTAAGGCGCTTCAATAAGATTTCCCAAAAGTATATGAAAGCAACGTTTATTAAAGAAAATCTGTCCGTATAACCTAAGCGTCCACCAACTGACAACCATGAACACAACGGACGCATCGCATCAAATGGATGAATTTTTTACATTGCGTCAACTAGATCGGCAGTGATCACATGTCTCCGGCGCAACTACCTTATTCGGAATGCAAATGATGAAATCTGCGCGGCGTGCGTCCACATGGTCAGCATTGCGAATGACGTCATCGGCACGCATTGCAAAATTGCCGATGAGCAGATTCGTGCGATCCGTACGATGCAGATTCGTACGATGCACATTCGTACGATCTGGATAGTAGTATTCTTTGTATGAAAGTCAAACAAGTGCGTCCACTTGTTTGACTTTCCATTCAAAGAAGACTGCAATCCGTTGAATGCCTTGCGTTCGTTGCCAGTAGATGGACGCTTAGCTTACTGACACATCGTTGTGTTTCCTCGCCTCAAGTTATACGCCTTTTCTACATAAAGGGCGTAGCATGTGTAAGGTGTGAATTACACATAATTCACAATTACCTTTCTCGTCATAGATAATTCACGTCATAAGCTCACACGCCCAAAGGCCACGGTAACCGCTCTCCATCAGGTGAACCGTGTGCTTGTACGTGTGAAAGTAATATAAAAATGCATGATAAAAATACGTTACAAGCGTTTTGCATGTACCATCTACAAGTACCTATAATATGAAAAAGAATACTTTTTTCTGAGATTTTTTTTAATGTCGGTCTCGAACCATCTAATCCTGCACGCCGTCTCGGCTCTTCAGATGCCGGAGGGTAAAGATATATATAGCTTTCCAGGCAGCAACTGAAAAGGGCCAGTACTTCCTCTTAAATTTCATTATTTGTATCTAATAAATCGTCAGATCACGCAATTATTTAAAGAGACTAATCAGGATCATCCCTTTGATGTATAGCTGAGACCGATTTAATTTCGTGAGCTAAATGCTTTTCGGAATTCGAAACAGGCAGACAATTTTAGTGAAATGGATGTCCGGATTCATTGGATACCCGCATCGGTTTGCGAAAAAGAAATGTAAAGGTCTTAAAAGACTTATCTGTGTTAAAGTACGTATAATGATAAAAGGACTACGGATTTAGGTATTTTTGTAAAGTACTACCTGAAGATGTATTTTCAGTAACATTTTTTATGCTTACAAATCAGTCAATAGGTATAAAAATACGTAGTGACGTTTGGATAAAAGTTTATAAAGTAGAAAATGTATTTTATTTTACTTTAAAATTCTTGTAAAACTAAAAAGCATCATCTTTGATGTAACATGTATAAAATAATCCGGTCCGATGTAACGCTAAAAAAAATACTAGAAACAGTAAGAAATTATTGCATGAAATAAAACAAAAAAAATGATGAACAGTAAGAAGTAAGGTAAAAATACGACAAAGTATCGTATCAAAACGATACCCATATAAAATACAATACTCTAATACATAATTAATCAATAAACACAAATATTTCGTCAGAAGGAAGAAAAGTCAAGTAAGAAGCACTTTTGAAATTTCCGCATTCAAAACACACAGTACAATACAGTTCTCAGTTGACTTATTGCAACTAAACTAAATTGACAGAAGGAACCAATGAGGTTCATTAAAACTTCCAGTATTCAAATGAGGTCAGATGAAATTTCCAATTAAGCACTAGTTAGAGTTATCGATTTAAAAAACGAAGATGCTGTACACTTTTAACAAAAGGTGAACAAAATCTAGTTGGAGTAAAATTCACAAGCCACCGCTCTCCGTTTTAAAACTGTTTTGTTTTTTTTTTTTACCAGTTTTCGGGCAAAATGCACATAGTCAAGCGTTGGAAACTTCAGTATTTAAAATATTGGGGTGTCAATTTGATGGAGTAGTGAAATATTTTTCTGTTTTATAGTATGTGTATGAAACTGAAGTTAAAAAGGAGCTGACCGTTAATAAATTTAAAAATGAACTTTGCCAAAAAGGCTTTCATAAAATTTAAGAATATTTAAAGTACATCAAAGCTAGGAAATTAATTGTATGCTCAACTATGCTAATATAAGTTATTCTAATTACAAAATAGCAAAGAAATGTAAAAAGAGAAACATATTACAAAAAACGAACAGGAAACAGGTTTGTAAATCGACTAAAAAAACATTACTGAGTTTCTTACCGGAGTCTTCACAACTCGGAACCGCGTTTCGAATCGGTGATCCATTTGGTAAACAAGTCTTTTTTTATTTTTTGTAAATGCAGTTTTAATGGTCTATACAGAATTCAAGATTTTGGTTTTTGACTTTGACTTCGAAAGCTGACTTCATCTGTTCGACGTTAGCTATCGTACTGCTGGCAGTAGAACACAAAAGGGTAGAATTAATTTTCAGCGTCTGCTAGTACAAGTTTTATGAATATTGTACAAAAATGATACCATAATAATTTAAAGGTACTTGATATATTTATAGCTGATATAATAATTCTTACCATATCCATATTACCTATATCTTCTGATATGTCTGCCTCGGATATATCTAATGCCTAAAGCTTACTTGTTCTGTCGCTTAATGAAAGGACACACATTACAATGTGGCGTCCAACACAATGTTCTGTTATATCCATGATTGGCACTTTATTGACAAAAACTACGTTATTTGTTCCTCTCATTCCTCGCCCTACTAGACTAATATCTTAATGAGAAAAGCTATTTTCTGTAAGCTTGTAGGATTTTCTTCTTTTGTGGTGTAATGTAGTTAGTTGACATGATTTTTGTTAGAGAATTTGTTGTGGGTTGTAATGTTTTGGCCTATAATAGGAAGTTTGATTATTGTAATAGTGTTTATAAGCGTCGGTAGCTTAGTGGTTAAGGAGTCGGCTTTACGGATCGAGAGGTCCCGGGTTCGAATCCTGGCCAATACACTACCGACGTGAACCCACTCCTAGCACAAGCAGTTTTGCTTAGTTGGAGGGGTTAGAGGGAACAAAATAGTAATTTCGATAATTTCGGTTGCGAATACTCTTAAAAAAATAATTAGACATTTAATGTTTATTAAGAATTGTACATTTTCAAGAACTGTAAATTTTCTATCATCATTATACTATTAAGCCTTTAACACGTAACATAAATAGATATATTAACACAACACACGTTTTACATTGAGATATTTACTGTATGACCATTATCAACACGCTTCCTTAGAAAACAGGACAAAAGTAACTATGATTCTCTCGGGTACAAAAAGTAAACGTTTAAAAAAGTATCCTTTAAAAATGGAACTGATCGCTATAAATAAGAATCGTCCCATTGGCAACCAAATTGATAGGTCCAGTCAGCTTTCAAAGATTAATCTACTTTGTCAGAATCTCAAAGTTCTTCCATCTACTGTCGAACAGGGAGCTCAGGAACCGTTTCGATAAATTCCAATTTAGAATTTGAGATAGCGCCCCCTGGCCGCGATTTATCGCAACGCAATCCTCGAAACAATCTCACCGAATAGCCCCAAAAGGCAAATACATAGTTATTTGTCATAATCCGACGAGTTCCGGTTTTGTTTCGTGATTTCTTTTTTATATTGTTTTAGTTTTCTGTTTGATTAATCGTTTTGAGGTGAAGTTAGTAAGAATTTTACATTGTAGTAAGTCATTATAAGGTTTTGTCTACCAAGATAGTATTAGCATATATGCTTCGGCTAAACGAGTGTCGAGTTTATGCTCACTTGAAATGTATATTCTTTTATAGTTCCGTTCTCAGAGTGCTTGAATAAGCTTATATGCAAGTAGAGATAAGCTTGCTGCATACGCTTTGTGGTAAGCGTTAAATTTCTTCCACAATATAACATCCTTAAAGATATTATTGTCTTTATCATTATTATAAGAAAGATTTTATTTTGAGAAACGATACCCTTTGCTGGAGTATCTGAGATTATATGTGTTATTCTTTGCAAGTTGTTCTTCTTTATCAGCAGATGCTCCAAGAAAAGCAGCATGCAGATATACCAATCAAAAATAATACACGGACCTCATAACAACATATTGGGCATGGTATAATCATATGAGGTGCCCTACAGAAAAAGAAATAAAATATAAAGAAGTATTATAGTGTTGAACTTGTAATAATAACTTCTATATAAATGTTAAGGCAGTAAAAATCATATACCTACCTAAGTACCTAAACATTAAACATATTTAACGAAATGTCAATCAAATTCTTTTCAAATAAGCAACAGACCATGAATATTCATACACGAATTCAAAGTCATCTTGTTATTACACAACGCCCCATCATTAGACTGTTGTTGGGCCATAGCCAGGTACAATGACTGAGATTGGTCAAAATTCCTCCTTTTGTGTTGAAAGAGGGTCACGCCTCGTTTTGAGGGATGGTATTTATTGATTAATTTCTGCAATTCCTTTCAATTCCCGGAACAGTTGATACTTAAGATGATTTTAAATGAGTATTTTTTTAAAATTTAAATTGATTTAAATTTGAAAAAGGTGAATTGGTCTAGGCGGGAATGGAACCCTATACACATTTCTGAGGAAGCAAATTACTTTTGTTTTTAGTTTTAATAATATCAAACGTCACGTTCACACTATACACACAAATGTTATGAGCAAGAAAGTTTATATGGATAGAGTTATAGATGTTTATTACTTTTTCACGCAAAAAGTACAGAACATATCTAGATGATATCTAATCTACTTGGAATAGACATACATTACAGTTTGGAAAAGGACATGGGCTACATTTTATCCCTGTAATAGGTTCCTGTGGGCTCGGGAATGGGTTCAATATTTAAGTCAGGTGGAACTACGTGCAACAGCTTATCATCCAAATCTGTTCCGCTGTTTTTGCATGAAAGAGTAACAGATATCCAAACAAACTTTCACATTTATAATATTAGTTGCGATTTGCATCATTTGAGAAAAAAATAATATTCTTAGACGATCGGATTTGACCATTAAAATATAGAGTAAATTCTGCATCGTATAAAACCCTTCTATATAATGAAAAAGGCAATATTATTTCAAACGGCCAAATGAAAGGACTCAAAGCTTCCCTAGTGGTTACAGAACCTTTCATAAATAAACAAATAGATTTCTCTTTTCGATGTTTACTTTACAACAATTCTTTTTGGAATAATGATAAACGATTTATCTTTTATTCAAGAATATCATAATTTAAAAGCATTCAGGTTTTGACTGACATTTGGATATTCCAAAGGGAATGGCAAAAGAATAGATATTATCTTGACTAGCAAAGTACCTAAAATGATTCCATCCAATGGGGAGACCGACGCAAAACTAATTGATGGCAGCAGCAAATGACCAAACAACAGTAACAAACTCATAGTTGTCAGATTTGAAGAGACAAACAATGAAATCTACGTAGATGACAGCTTACATTGGCCATTACGATGCGCCCTCTGTAGGGATAAAAGCGGATTCGGCATCCCCATTGAGCAGTACGACTGGGGAAGTACCTCCGCTCTACAGAATACCGCGGCCATAATAACCTCGTGTTGTGTTCCCGGCGGTGAGTAGCGTAGCCAGAGTTTACTGAAATGTTTTTGCGTTGTCAGTGGGATGACCAAAGGCTATTCCTGCTTTGTTTCTCTGTGTTTACAGGGTCGGCAGCACGAGTGTGACTCCCCTGGTGTTGCACACGTCTGTAGGCCACGGTAACCACTTTCTATCAGGTGGATCATGAGCTTGTCTACTACAGTGATATAAAAAAAATCATGGTGTTAATACCAAACTGCTTTATTGATTTAAATTGTAATATTGTTCGAACCGTATCTCCTTTGACGACTGTACCAAAATAAAATCACAATTTATTTTAACATATACAGTAAATTTGATATATACATATACAGGGCGTCCCAAACTTATGGGACATGAAGGGGAAGTACCTTAAATATAGTAGATAGTGTTTTTTGCTGAAATAAGACTTTATGTTATTTTTAGAAGTTAGTAATTCTGCATTCATAGATTTTCTAAAAATTACTTGCTTCGTCTGGGAATCGAACCGACTTAAATGTCAAAAAAAATCACCCTTCTATTATGACGCCAATCGAAAGAATAGCTTAAAAATAATAACTCTGTTTAAGTAACATTGTATTTATTTGTATTTACATAGGACACGTCAATTTGACCTCACCTTGCCTGATGGTCTTTGGTAAAGTCTCAGGAAAGAGGGTTACCATATCATACACGGACCATGTTAATAATTGTGGCACTCAGCTCGACGGCCTCATCAGATGCATTTCACGCCCCACCACGGAAACACGTGAGCTGGCAAGGAGTTCCAAGTCTTAATGGTGCGACAAAGAAAAGAGTCACCGAACCGCCCAACCCAGTCTTGAAGGAATATTCTGCACAAGATACTAAGATCATTTTGAGTACTTTGCTAGTCAAGATCTGTACCTGTGTCTCCAACTAAATTGTACGGTTTTAGGTAAGCCGAGCTTATTGCCATCTACGAGGCACATTACTACACTCCCTGCTGTTGCTAATAATTCGTTAACAGAAAAACACAATAAAACTTAATCCTATTCGTGGTCTCGCCGGGGCCCCATTCGTTACCACTGGGCCATTAAAGTAACTACTGTTACAGCCCATTAGCACCATTATCCTGGGCCTCACGATAAGCAAACAAAAATACACTCTTACATACGACTGTAACTGTTTAGTACTCAGCGTTGTGTAGAAAAACTGCATATAAGTAACATGATCGCAGCAGATTCTAATTACGAATAAATATTTAATTTAAGATGCTTTGATATGATGCTTTGATTTGATATAATGTTGAATTAAAAATGGGTTGAAAAACGAAAAAGCATCTGATGAGACCGTCAAGCTGAGTATCAGCAGTGTGACATGGTACGTGTCTGTAATGGTTACAGACCCTCTTTTCCTGAGACATTGCCTTCAGCTTACCACAAGGCGAACTGAGGTAAAATTAAAAGTGACGAATGTTATTTTTAAACTATCGCGGTGTAAACTCATAATTATACATATAACGTCGGCAAAAATAGTAAGTTCCATAATTTATCGCGAAAAGTCCCGAACAGTAAAAAAATTAAAAGTGACGAACTTCCCATATATATTTTAATACCTAATTCACAATGTGAACATATTAGTGTTCATTTCTTTCAAAACAATATTGGCTATATAAAGTTTCGTGACCATTGCTTTGAAAATGACGGACTTTTCAAACAACAATTTATCCCTTATTTTGCTCCCTAAAAAGTAAACTGTGCAAAAATCCTATCCTAGTGAATGCTTAGATGACAGAAGACATAAATAATCAAAATAAAATTTTGTAACTCCAGCGTTTACGCTCTTATGACATTTACATAGTCTAGTCCTTAGAGGGTCGGCATCACGAGTATGATACGTCTGGTGTTGTATACGTCCATAAGCGACGGTAATTTAAGCCACCTAAGTGTAGAGTGTAAGTGTATAAAAAATGTAGGCAATGGTCAACATCAAAGAAAAAAGGTCTTTAAAAGTCATTTCGCAGAATAAAATTTAATCATTTTTACGTTTCATTTCAGGGCAATACGAAACTCGTTGAGTCTTTTTGCATGTGAAGTGTGTAATAATCTACTAGTTTTTAAGCTGAATTGACTTTTGTTGTTTGACTCATATTGGATATTAATATTTTTTTAATATATTGAATGTTTCAATGACAGTTGTTTCACTATTTTTTATACCAATTATTAATTTCAGCTTTTATTTCTGCATCTCGCTAAAATGATGAATGTGTAAGTTTGTAAAGATGTTTGTTATTTAAACACACTCTTACACAACATTCCCAGAGCCCTTTTTCAACACAGTACAGAATACCGCGGCCATAATAACCTCGTGTTGTGTTCCCGGCGGGGAGTCTAGCCAAAACTCACTGAAAGGCTTTTGTGCTGTCAGTGGAAAGACCAGAGGCTATTCTTGCTTTGTATTCTACACTGGCGGCATATAAACTCTCTGTGTTTACAGGGTCGACAGCACGAGTGTGACTCCCCTGTAACTGTAAACCTGTAAACTGTGACGTCCATAGGCCAAGGTAATCACTTTTCATCAGATGGACTGGGTGCGTGTCTGCCACCTTAGTTGTATAAAAAAAAAGTTGATGACCCAACTTTTCAGTCCAAATGTAATGTTGCTGAACTTTGGCATAACAGATCTGGCTGATATTTGGTGAAAGGATAGATTATATTCTGGAGTAATACATAGGCTACTTTTAATCCCGGGAATAGCTTCCCATGGGTTGCGGGAACTGGTAAAAATTTTCACGAAGGTGATACAGTACGAGACGCTACGAGATTACCTCTACGACCGTTTTCTACGACGTAGAATCGGTAGAGGTAACATTATCTATATGTATGTAGGAATTGTTACGTAGGTACTCGAAACAGTTAAGCCGGTAATCCATGTAGGATTACCGGCTTAGCTTGCTTACATGTAGGACTACCGGTTGAGCTTGCAGAATAAGCAAGCTGAACAAGGTGGCTTTTTTTATACCACTTAGGTGGCAAGTATGCAATCATTTGTCAACTGTTTTTTATCACACATCAAAGTCAAAGTTAAAGTACGGAACGAAAGTAGAATTAAGTCGAAAAGATTTTAGAGAGATGATTTTGTATGATTTTAAATGGTTTCGCTCTCCCCAAGACTGTGCCGCTTGTCTTCAAAATGCTTTTGGGAGAAAATAACCTTGTTTAGCACTGTAAGGCGATGGTTTACTGTCAAGTTTATTTACATGACTACCTTCAACGAAAAAAATGTGGCTACTGTTAAGCGGCTAATTGAAGAAAACCCGCGGTTTATTTATGAGACAACTCGAGGACTACTGGGGATTGGTATGAGTCAAATTCAGAAAGTTTTAAACGTGGAATTGAAGGTCGGGAACTTTGCTGTCGTTGTATTCCTCATGCTCAGATGCTATTGAAGTACGACCACGGACATTCTGTTGCTGTTTATGACATTTTCACAGGAGACAAAACGTGGATTTATGGTTTTGAATCAGAAAAAATCTGCAATCTTGCGAATCGTTGTTTGAAAATGAGAACAGGCCACCAAAAGTGAGGCAGGCGAGAAACGTTGGTAAAAATTATCTCGTTTCCTTTTAAGCTAAGGGTCCCATCTGCACAATATCACTTGAAGATCAAAAGAGTGTTAATGCCGAATGTCATCTACCATTTGTTTACCCAGGATGTTAGAAAAAAAGCCGCGTTCTTCTACATCATGACAACGCTTCTCCACACACGGCCAACAAAACAAAGTCATTTTTAGCTTCCGAAAAAGAACAACTCGTCACCCATCCTGGACATAGCCCCGACCTAGCCTGTGATTTCTGTATTATCCCCAAAATCAAAGAGTTGATGAGATGTTTAATTTTTACCAACTCCGAAGAGGCAGTGATAGCGTTCAATCAGCACGTAGAAAACATGCCTTCAGATCACTGTAGGCCTCCGGTAAAAAAAAAGGTTCGATTGCATGAAGAAATGTCTAAGATGTAAAGAAGAGTATTTTAAAAAACAATAACCATAATATTTTGGTTATAACATGTTGTTTTTTTTTTAAGTTACGCAAAACTTTTAGTGTATATAGATGAACAAGACGAAATAAACTTGTTACAGTTTTATCGCAGTCATGTAAAAATAAAACTAAGTTGCTAGGGGAATTAGAGACTCAAGCTGGCAACTAAACCCGTGGGCAGTGACTAGTTAATAATAGAATTAACGAAGTACCGTCCGACGTGTTATTTCGACCGTAAAATCGCGCGACCGTTTCCTTCACAAACGATTCATAGTTTGTCGATGACACTCAAGTTTTAAAGTAAATATTGTTAATTAGAGAACCAACCCTCAAATGCAGCCTGTCAGTACTCTGAAGATTTACGTACATATATTCATGACCGTGGTGCAGCGGCAGTGAACGCGGCCGCTACGCAAGAGTCGCGGGTTCGATCCTCGCTCACTGCAAATATTTGTATGCATATATATGGGTATTTGCACTGATCTGGTCGTGTCTCGGAGAGCACGTTAAGCCGTCGGTACCGGTTGTCATACAGACATCTATGACAGTCGTTACGGGTAGTTGGAGCCCTCAAAAATCCAACAACTGGTCTAGCTGCAATGCTTCGATATCGCCTTTGGGTTGTGGAGGTCATATGGCAGTCGCTTCACGGAAAATATCGGAGTATAGCCAAATTTGTAGTTAGACTAGTAAAAAGTGGACCCCAGACTCCAAGTTAGAAAGCTTCGGATGCGACTGGGATTAACGCTAGGATGAAGAAGATTCATGACTGTAAATCCTCGAAAGGGTAGGCAGAGGTGGATTGATATCCAGATTTCGTTAACTATGAATTTCGGTTCCACGTAATACAGGGTGAACTATTTACTGTCGGATAGAGAACACCCAGATCCCATACCTACTCATTTTCTACGACACCCACGGGAAATGCAGGGGGGGATAACTCCATCGGAAACGACACAAATATTGTTAAACATACAATAAAAGTCTGATAATTCAACCATTGAGTATGCTTGTCAGCCATTGATGTAGAATAATAAGTTTTCATTAATAAATTAAAATTAAAGAGCTAAACTAAAGTATTTACAGGAATAAAAAAAGGGGTCAAAAAGTTCAGGTAACAAAATATAATCGATATCGATATTATGCATATATAATTATGTAACTACAACATTTATGCAAATAAAGCTTTCTCCTCCCTCCACCCTCCAATAGAATTACAGTTGATTTTTTTGACAAAAATCTTCTATAAGAAAAACTCATTTAATTTAATTGGACCGTTCTACATCCACTAAGATCAGATAAAAGTTAATTCTCATTCTAAATTAAAAATTCTTACCTGAAATTCGAGGATCAGATTAAAAGAAGAAAATTCCGAGTGATTTTGTATAACTACATTCAACGACAAAAGTAGCTTTATAAATTCTAATTTATTGAACACTTTATGGGCAAAATTATGAGCAACACATTAAATAATATTAACTTTGCTATGTCTGTTCATACATGTATTCCAGTTTAAAAAACGTTTTGTTTATATTTTAGTATTAATCCACTTATGTTGTAGACTGTACCCAATCAAAAGAAATAACGCAAATACGAACATTAACAACGGTTAGTCAACACGCACTTCGCATTTTCCCGTAGAATAAGATTCTTCCGTACAGGGGAACTGAAACGGGGTAATTTGATGCCGGGTTCCCGTACTCCAATCTCAACCTCGCATTCTGGGGGAGATTTTTTCCTTCTACTTTGTAGTAACCAATATGCATTCAAGCGTTTCGTCGTTTAATTAAATCCCGTACCGTATTAAATTTACACCAAGGGCCCGCAAGAAAATTTATCAGAAATGTCATCCGCAGCTCCCGGAGCGAGATTTTCAGAAGAAGCCAGATGAACGAGTAAATGCTAAACTTTGTAAAGTGGAACATTATTACTCGGGTTTTATGACTTTGCAGTCGTAAGCTGTCTTTAATCTTTTGAAGATAAGCTCATTATTAAATAATAAATGGCAATTTTATTACTTTTGATATTTTTTAAAATTTTATTCTTTCATTTTATATTTTATAGAAACTTAGAGGTGGTAGTAGGCAGTACAAAAAGTTATGTGTGCAATGTTACGGCTATTTAATAAAATAAAAATAAATATGTAAAAAGTTTAAAAAATAAAAAGTTTTGTAGTAAATTAGTAACAGTAGATTAAATAATAGACGGAAGTAGAAAAGAATTTATTTCTAATATTTTCGAGTTTTTAGGCGCCAAAAAGGATTAAAACATATCAAGGTGACGAAAAGGTGCATTCAAAATAAATCAATTTTAACTGGTCTTCTACTAGGGGAGGAGTCTAAAATTTTTATTCCGAGGACGAATTTTCGACGACCAGTGGGTTCGTCGCCTAGAGTACAGCGGGCGAGTTTCCAATTACTAATTCATAGGCAGCTTAAGGGAAAACTCATTTTATCAGGATAATTTGCAAATTTTGGACCCCATCAAAGTAAATAGTTAAAGGAAAGCCTTTGCTGAAGTTTAAACCGCAAGTAACTGATTCCCCGCTCCGACCGTGCCTATAAATACGCCAGTGATTCAAGACTTCGCATCAGTCGCAACTCAGCCGCCGACGAGGCAAGGTCTCCGAAGTCGTCGTCGCCCGGATCTGCGCCACTGAAGATGTCGACCGCAGTGATCGACGAAACGTCTGGAACGCAAGTTTCACATAGACCACGGCCAAACAGCCCGGAAACAGTATATTCTACATCATTCTTAATAATTAAGAAGAAGAATTAAACATTAAGATACTTAACCGATTTTAGCACTTATTATTATTTTTATCTAAACAAATAATTTTCGCCCAATTGAGCAGTCCAACTAAGGAAGTACCTCCGCCCTACATAATACCGCGGCCATAATAACCCCAGGGTGTTTTCCCGGCGGTGAGTAGGTTAGCCAGAGCTCACTCACTTTTTGTGCTGTCAGTCGAAAGACCTAAGTCATAAGACCTAACTTGTCCGGATTTATCTTCTACACTGACGGCACAGAAACTCTCTTACATGGTCGGCAGCACGAGTGCGACTCCCCTGCTGTTGCACACGTCCATAGGCTACGGTAACCATTTTCCATCAGGTGGGCCGTGTGCTTGTCTGCCACCTAAGTGGTATAAAAAAAACATAACATAACATAAACTTTAAAGAAAGAAAAAGAAAAAATGCGTTTATTTCAGCTTACTGCAGCACACAAAACAGATCAACCCATACACAAAACTTATACTAAGCATATTGAAGACGACATTATAGATAATTTTACATAGGTTTTACATTTAAACTATCTATAATCATATTCTATAATCATATATCATAATCATATCATAATCATATAATATCATATATGACAAAACAAATCATAGATTTATTTTTAGATTTATTTTGTCATAGATAAAATAAATCTATGATTTATTTTATCTATGACAAAACTATGACATCATATCGATCATAGTCTGTGACTCAATACATAATAATCTATGGAATCAATGATGCAATTCTATGATGCAATATTTTTTTAACATTTTCAACCATAACAACAATAAGTCGCCTTAGTGTTAGAAAAAAAAAAAAAAAAAATGGTTGTTTATTATTAACATAAGTGTTGTGATAAAAGGTTAATATGCTATGCGCTGCACCCGCCAAAACTGGTCGCTTCTCAGCTTGGTGCTGTGATGTAGTATTCGTAAGAATCTACACCAAGCGCTGATTTTCGTTCACGGCCATTTTATGCAGTGACGCATCACGCCACCCGGCGGCGGTTCGTTGGTAGAACAACGGCTGTTTTGGATCATAATATCTAAAATCGGTACAGTATTTATCATACCCTATACAAACTAAATAACACAATTTAGATGACGACTGAATGCATCCAGTGTATCTACAAAAAAAAGAAAAAAAAACATAGAAAAAATAATAATTGGGTTTACATTACGCCAGACATCTTGGACATTTCCATAATTAAATCAGGGAGGCCATTTGCGACACTTCAGCCGACACAAAACGGACTCCCGCGCAAGCATCCAGTCAAGCCAGCCTATTACGCACTTATCCAAAACCTATACACATCTTTAACAAATACACATCTTTACAGCAGCATCTTAAACTCACGCCTATATCCCCGAAGGGTTAGGCAGAGGTGCTAGCACCCACATTTCGCCAGTTTATGTTTAGGCTCCAATGTGATAGGTGGCAAGCCTACTATATTAGAACCTATTAGAACATATTATATTATAAACCTGCGATAAATACAAACTTAACTTTGAAACGCATCGAAAAGTCATTGGTGTGTGCCATGGAAAACCTGGGATCGAACCCGAGACCTCGTCTCAGCAGTCCATTACCCATACCACTAGGTTACCGCGGTACCTAAACCTAACCCTAAATAATAAAAAACAGCAAAAAAATGGTAATTACTTTTTGTTTTCAGAGTTTACGCCAGTTTTTTAGAAATGTATTAACATTTAGTTAAGTAAACATCAGAAATTACTAAGCACAGCTTATCCTATTTATTTACGGCTCATTTACCAATGAATTATATCAACATGGGTCTTTATATACTCTGCCTATCACCTTGGGTATTTACACGCGTGAATATATGTATATGCTCGCACTTATTATGGATATAAATTATTTAAACGTGGCCGTTACCCACAGCTGTAGTAACAATAATACTGTAAGTATTCCATTCGGCTAGGTACAGTCAGCATCAAATCGATCTTGATAAAAAAAGGTTTCAAAATGATCTTAATTCCTTGATTTCCCCCCCCCCCCCCCCTTAATGTTGACTGGTTGTTCTGAGATTTGGTACACACTTTTCGTGCGGACAATGATGAAATTTAAATGAATAAAGCAGTTTGAATTTGCTCTTAATACCTTGACTTTACGATCATTTCGAGACTTTGTAGTCAAGATATTTCTGACATTGACTGTACCTACGTAACTAACGGTAAACAATCTTGTACTGACTTTTTATAAAACACATATAAAATAAATAAAAGGCCAATAACTAACTATCTAGTGGTTCAATTCGGTTTTTAGTTTATTAATAAACTAGGCTTTTGAATAAAACATAAATTAAAAATACACAGAAAGGCAAGACAAGATTGTTTAGTTTAGTTAATTACCTAACTGAATGTACTATTGGTATGATTACTTAACCATCATCAGACGAACGACAATTTAGTTCTCTATCTGTTTTCCTTTTGTGCCGTTTTGTGCCTTTTTACTGCATTCCAAAAGGAGATCATTAAGAGAGTATTAGAAGGTTCACAGGAACGGCAACACGAGTATGGGGCCCCTGGTGCTGCACACGTTAACAGGCCACGGTAACCACTTTTCATCAGGTGGAACGTGTGCTTGTCCACGTCTGCTTGGCCATTTAATTGACCTGAGTGGTATAATAACTGGAGGAAGGTTCTCAATTCGTCGGAATCATTTATTCTTTTTTATTGTAGTTGGATAGTTTGTGGTACTGCTTCCGTGGCGTAGCGATAGTGAATGCGGCCGCTGCGCAGGAGGCGTGGGTTCGATCCCGTCGTTCGTTCGTTATTTGCATTAGTCTGGTCGTGCCTCGGAGAGCACGTTAAGCCGTCGGTTCCGGTTGCCATACAAACATCTATGGCAGTCGTTACGGGTATTTCGAGCCCTCAAAAATCCAACAACTGGTCTAACTGCAATGCTTCGATATCGCCTTTAGGTTGTGGAGGTCATATGGCATTCCCTTCACGAAAAATGTCGAAGTTTAGCCTAATCCGCAGTTGGACTGGTAATAGCGGACCCCGACTCCAAGTTGATAGCTGGATGCGAATGACATTAATGCTAGCATGAAGAAAAAGTTTGTGGTCAACTTCAAATCTACAGTACATCTACAGTACCTACTATACGAGTTTTTTTTTTCTGTATGTAAGTTATTTTTTTGTATCAAAATTTGAAAGCAATTAATGTGCTCATTGTAAGTCGTAGGTTCAAGTCTCATATTGAATTTTTAAAATCCAAATGATTAATTTTCAATGAAAATACTTGTACTATTCCACATTATTTATTAATATCCTGACCGGTTTCGCCTTACGGCATTATAATGTAGAATAGTACAAGTATTTTCATTGAAGATGTGTAGCAAGTTCCACCAAGTGCCATCAATCAACAGCAGTCCAAATGATTAAAATCGTGGTTTTCTAAAATAGCCATTAATTCCATTCCACCTCCATTGATCAATGATTAATCCAGATGTTAGTATTTACTAAACAGTCTGATATTGACGTTTGGCAAATTACACTGTGAATTCAACCTCGACTCATAACTCTTCCACAGTAATAAGTAAAGTAAACTGTGTTGATTAACCACTGTTGACTGCAATCTGATAGTGGCACGGCTCCAAAAAATACGAATTGGAAATCATTTTATACCCTACTTTCAATCTATAAATATTTATTTTTTTACCTTTCTGTACAACTTAATATGAAAAAGTGCAACCGTTACTCCTTGGTTGACTGTACCTATATCATGATTAAAATCACAATTTATTTTAACGTTGACAGTAAGTTTTATATATATAGGACACGTCAATTTGACTTCGCCTGATGGTAAGCTGAAGGTAAAGTCTCAGGAAAGAGGATTACCATTACATACACGTACGATGTTATCAATGATGGCACTCAGCTTGACGGCCTCATCAAAAGAGGATTGTCGTCACAGCACCGCGTGACACTCATCGGTCCCACACGCGAATACAATCCCCCCTGCCCGGCTATGCACTTGCTGACCCCTGAACGCAATCCAACCGAGATTGGATTACTATGGAGGGTTTTCGCAATCGTACCCACCCGGCCGAAATTTGTGACAAATTTGTGCCATCAAATTTCTACCACCAGTAAAAGTATATTATATTTATGCATGTTTGTAGCAAGCAACTCGCAGCTATACTCGTCACCTTCACCAGGAAAGAATTCTTCAGAAAACAAACCATTGTTGTAACAAGTAATGTTTAAATCAAGTACCTTTAACAATCAGAATAACTCAGACTAAGTTACTTTTTTATAGTCAAAGCCTATCACATTAACTCAAGGGGCTTGGCAAATCTCAGAAACGGTCAGTCCCAACTAAGATCACTAGATAGATCGTAAAGACGACGAGCAGCGTTAAGTGGTCCTTTGAGAAACGACGCGAGAATGGACGTGACATCAGCAAATAATGGCAAAAATAGGATAGCTTTTGTGTACGATAATATCATAGGTGGATATTTTCAATCTATGAAGAGGCTTAAGAATGTATTTGTCGATATTACTCTATTGAAAACTTGAATGGTGTGTTTTATTGAATATTAACTAGACTATCTCAATAGTTTCTGATGATGGAAGAAATATTTTAGAAACTACCTGTATTATTTTGAGTTATAATCATCCTAGGTTTGTGGCGGAGATGCGAATGTTGAGGTGAATGTGTCTTGTGACGAGAATGGACAGAATAAGGAATGAATATATTAGAGGAACTTTGAAAGTGGCACCAGTGAATGAAAAATTGAGAAGCCAGCGACTGTCGTGGTATGGACATATTATGAAAAGAGAGGAAAATAATGTGGTTAAGAAGGTTTAGGTATTACCCGATGTGGACTTAATTGCAAGAACTGGTAGTTTGCGGTGTAGACTAACTTATTGTCACGTAATATTCGTATTTAAATTACAGAACATGAGGATAATGTCCTTATTTCATTAAATAGATATTATCAATATTTCCTGAAAATACCTACGCACAAAAAATTCAAAAAATTTAAAACGTAGATCTGTGTGACCTACGAATGTGCTGAAAAGTTTTTAACAAAGAGTTTGATAGAATGACAAGGAGAAATATTAAATTAGGCCCCGGGCTCTTAGGGCAAGCTTTGGACGCAACCGAGATTGGAGATGGAATAAAAAATATTAAGAAAGAGAGAAAGAAAGTAAGAAATATTTTTTATTGAGCAAGCTATTCTCAGACCAACAACAATAACAAACTATAAAACTAAACTAAACAAATACAAAACAATATAATAAAAAATCTAAATTCTAATTAAAAGAGTCGCGAACAAATATAATAACCTTTTTGTCGTAAAGATATTATAATTGCATGAGACCCCTTAATGTTTAAAAAAAAATTCGTAAACAAAGAGCCACACAAAGAATTCAAAACATACAAAAAACTATAAAGTTTAATTATTCAACAACTAAACAACATACTCTGTATTTCTGATTTGGTGTCATGTGTTTGGTGAACAATGACGAGTTATTTATTTATTAACAAAGGAGATACGGTTGCATCCTTACATACAACTATATATAAACTTTATATATACTTATATACTTACTTATATACTTTATATATACTAGTATACTTTTTCATATGAAGTTAAGCAGTAAAGGTGCAACCATATCTCCTTTGTCGACTGTACTGGTACTTAAATAGGAATAAATTTATTTCGAATATCGAACGAATTAATCTCAATAACCGGCCAGCATTTCTCGATAACAATACCCGTCAGCGACTCTCATCCGCCTCCGCCTGACTGTTCAAATACGTGGGGTAGGGGAAACCCAACTTAGTCCGACAAAATGGGCAGTACTAATGAACTAGTTTGGTTTTCATTTACTTATTTCACTTTCGAGAGCTTATGATTGCTGGTCGACTTGAATGTATTTTTATTGGTCCTTTCGGTAGACGTAGGCGATGATTGAAAAGATTTGAAAGTTAGAAGCATGGAAGAAAATGAATAATTCAAATTGAAAATTACAATCCAATATATGGTTACTCCGTCAATTGACTGCATCTCGCTAGATGGTAAAAAGCAGAGAGGCAGTCCAGAAGATACGGGTAGCATTTGTCAGAAATTGAACCCGTGACCCGTGTCCGACGATAATGAAGTGTGTGTTTGTATGTGAGATTATCTAAGAATATTCATTAGCAGAACCGAGGTAGGATCTTGTTTTTGGCCTAGATATTTGAGCATACAGATAAGTAATGGAACACAGGCAATATTGATAATATCTAGTAAAGGACCAACATTGTATTTCGGATATTATAAGTAGATATTGTCAAGTCTAACCGTTACGAAAATATCAAATTTCACAGGAGAGGTAATTTAAAAAGCAAAATAGATTTTCTAAATTATGTTTGAGAGAAATCTAGGACTATAATGGTCAATATTTAGTAGAATTACCTGCGACATTTCTATTTCAATATAATAGACATTTATTTTATGATATTTTGTAATGTATTTTAAGCATTTAAATTTTCGGTTTGCCTTTGAAGGTGCAATATTATATTTAAGGTCGAATAAACGTGCTAGTATCTGAGTTCATCAGATTAAGCTGTCCTATAATCACTTGTGTGTAATTGTAATATGTGAATTAACGCTGACTCTTTATTATGAACTAATTTTGAATCAATTCTACTTTGAATAAATTGAGAACTAGCCTATGGAATCCTATTGAATAAGTTACCTCAAGTACAGAGTGCCGTTGCGTCATCGAATGCCCTCAAATATTCGTGAAAGAATAATCAATTTGACGCTGTATCTGTTGCCTCTATAAAGTATATCTTTCTATACTGCGGTCTAGATTTTAGTAATAGTGACCTTTTTTAACACTGACACACATTAAGCTCGTTAATTTCTGTTACCTATCTAAAGCGTTATGTATAACGTAATGATTACATTCTCTTTGGCGTTATGTTGCGATCTTTTTTAAACCATTTAAGTGGCAGACGAGAACACGGCCCACTAAATGGAAAGTGTTTACCGTGGCTTATGGACGTGTGCGACAGAATTTTTGAGAACAGAGAATTTCTGTGCTGTCTCAGCAGAAGTCAAAGCTGGAGAAGCCTTTAGTCTTTTTAATGACAGCACAAAAACTCTTCAGTGAGCGCCGGGAGTATTATGTATGTATATTATCTGTCAGTCGGAAATCCGTTTTCAGTTTTAGTTATATAAATAAGAATTTAAAAATACATGCCAGGTTGGTGGAAAAACATCGTTTAAGTATTAATGCGCTTAACCCAATATTAGCATTAAAACACACTTTGCTTTTAAAAACGAAAAACTGGGGTTAAAGGGAAAATGAACGGATAAAGTGCCTCTTCTACACGCTACGGTTGAAATTCAATGGTCCATATATTTGTTAAAAGTTGGATTACAAAACAAAGTGCTTTTTCACAGTATTAAAAAAGTCAGGTAACAGAATAAAATAACAAACCGAATTGAAAAGCAACTAAAAAGCCGGTAACAGCTTAGAAAATAAAAAGAATTACTTTTTAAATTGTTTAAAATAGTTTCATTTCACCAAAAAATCTATAAAACATAATTAAACATAATTTTTGAAGATTTTTGTATATTATCTTCAAAAATTTGCACATTTATAATATTATATATTTTACTGAGCCGGAGGGGGAGCTTATGTCGGACTCGAACCGACTAAACCGCACGCCGTCTGTGGGTTGTTGTGCTAGGCCGAAGGTGAGGTTGTCTCGCGACATATCCCTCGCACCCCGGCTGACCCAGGGCCATTCCTCTCGGTCTGGCCCTTCTCGGGAGGGAGCGGAGGTCGGTCTGTGAGAATTTTGTATGTTACGATGTTTGTTATTCAATAACGCTCCAGCGGCTAAACAGATCAGGCTGAATTAGGTACAGTACGATGACGAGGTATTCATACTCTGCAATAACATGACTAAATAGGCTACTTTTATCCCAGGATTAGGTTCTCATGGGTTGCAAGAACGGGCTCAAAATTGAACGCGGGCGAAGCCGTGGGCAATAGCTAGTACTTAAATCACTCGGACGAAATCGATAGAGTATGTCAACACTCAACCATAGCCAATGCTGAGGTTCAGTTAAAATACAGAAAACGGCGAGGCGGCAACTATATGAGAGTTTAGGGATCGGCGCGACATAATTTTGCCGTTTTAGTAAGAATTTTCGTATGCTCCCTCTTTTCCTTATGAAGTTTACTCAGCAATATGAAAAAAGTTCTGATACGGCTCTGTTCACATCTGATTACAGCGGCAAAATAATAATGTTCTTTTCTTTCGGATTGACATTTTTGGTTGCGAAACCTTAACAAAATCTCTGTTTGAAATTTTAATGTACGAAATGTGCCAGTTTACAAAGATTCTCTAGGATAATGTCTCGCTCGAAGATTGGTATCGCCATTCAACGCAGTAATGCAACCAGCTTTCCTGGGCACTGGACCAATAAACCGCCAATGAGGAGTAATTCTTCGATACCTAAGCTTACATTCTTCCTTTCATTTTATTTATATGTGAACGCGAATCCCAGGCTACTAGGTGAAAACCAGGCGTAGGTACAAAGGGGAACCACGCATAGATGATGACGTTAATTAAAGATTTATTTAAGATTTAAATGTCAGTGATTGATTGATATTTTGTTGTAAACATAAATTGAACAATGAAAGAATAAGTATGTGAACAAAAAAATTGTATCGATACTTATGACCAGGTTACATACAGTCAGACTGTGCCTTCTATTATAATTTAAAAGTTCTCATGTATTGTCGTCTACAGGATATGTACGAACAGAATGACATATTTTGCTGGCAATTATATCGCTTGCCCAAACAGACCAACAGTCTAACTACGTACAAATTGTAATAATTTGACCCGACGCCCGAGGCCATTTCAACAATAACATTTATTGAATTTATATTACGATTGTTAGTAAATTATTACATAGTGGGTACATTCCGTGATTTGATTACTGAGAAGGAAAACAATTGCTGCATGGTACATACATATTATAATAGTTTCTCTATAAATAAAAATTCGTACTCAATGATGATGTGTTCGACGTTGGAACTCTAGACAATTTCTTCCATTTGTCGTTATCTACCTTTTCTTGTCCCAATAATTAGGGGTCAGCGCAACATGTCATTCTTCTTCATGCATTCCAAGGCCGCCCATTGTGCATTTAACTATAATTACTCCATACTGATATCTCTTGTAATCTAATGTTGGTGTACAATAAAGAATTATCTATCTATGTATGAAAAAAAAAATGAAAAATATTTATTGTATCAAAGTATGGTTTACAAAAATTGTTATAGGAAGACTCCTTTTAAGCAACAAATGCCTGTGTTAGGAGCCTCCGCTCCTCCATTACATAGATTGCAACTATTAACACAATACCAATTTAGGTGAATCAATAAGGTTATAAACAATTTTTCTTACTTTTATTTTCGCTTATAATATTCCTATGAATTTATTTATTCCTGTATGATGGCATTTCTTCAGACTCTTCCTTCTTTGCCATATCCTCTTTAACGCAATCCATCCACCTTTCTTTGGATATACCTCTGCACCCAAAGCTCTCTACATTCCTACTTTGGACCCTATTTGCAACATTACTTTATCTCTGCTCATAGTATGTCCAATCTCCATACCACGAGAGTTACTCGCTTATCAATTTTTCATTTACTGGTGTCACTGTCAAACTTCCTCTAATATACTCATTAAAATAGGAGGGACCTATGAACAAAACGAACATCTTCTCGATACCTGCATCTTATATCAATTCTCTTTTTGAATATAGTACAAATTTCCTTGTTTGTCTGAACTATATACGATTGTTATGGAACAAAAATAACTTTTAGTTTGTGGATCATGGGTGTGTACATTTGTTTTTTTTTTTTGAACAGGGGAAGATGGGCTCAATCAAAGATAATGAAAATAAGTTTTCGGTTTTCCCGTTACTGTCGAAAAGTTAAATCATGCATAGATGTTACTAATTTTACTGGGCAGTCTTTGAAACATGTTAAATATCGGTCAAGGTATGGTTTGAGGGTATTGAATGAAGCTCGATTCATCTTGAAATTTGATGTATTCCATACAGACATCTGGAAGTATACTGCTACGCCCGGCGCTTGGCAACTTCAATATACGGCCAAATTCCCGCAGGCTGTTAGCTCGCCTTTTATATCGGGCGCGGCCGAGTAGCGAAAGATCGAGAAAAGACAGGTACGTTCTGAAAAAGACAGGAACTTTCTGGAAGGTTCTATTGGGTCTTGTGTCTCTTTCTAGCCTGACGTCTCGTTCTATTCATTCGATTCCTTCTAGAACAGTGACGTCAAGGCATGCTGTCTCTTTCTATAGTGCCGTCTCGCTCACTGCTATGGGAATTTGGCCGTATATTGAAGTTGCCAAGCGCCGGGCGTAGCACTACCCCCTTCTTAGACATGCTCGTCCCGAGCATCATTAGATCCGTAGTTAAAGTGTACGAAGCGATACAGTGCGATTATACAAGTGACTGTGTAATTGTGTAAGGAAGAGTTTCCGAATTTCTACGCGCTTTGCTGTAATTGAAGTGTAGCTGAATAAAATCTGTCTTCAACGGTTGTCCTCGCATTTTCTATTTAAACCAACCCCCACGCTCGTAACAATACTTTTTTGAAAAAAAAATATCAGATTTAAAATATTCATTATTATTAAAACATATTAATGTAAGTCACGATAACTAATAGCCCTGAGGGTGGAGTTGCAGATATCGGTTAGATATGAATAGTAGATAATAAATATTCTAAGGACATGTTAGATAAGGGCAATTTTTGAAGTGAAAACTTCTTTAGCGGCGTTGGATGGGTGTAAAATGTTAAGGAAGCGTCAGGATTAGTTGACCTTTGAACCGTAACCGACGACTGACGCCATACGAGATTAGGTACAGACTATCTATTTTGCAAGTTACGATAGATAGCGTCGTAGCTTAAACGGTAAGCACTTCGACTGTAAGTCCTTATAGTTTCAGATAGTATCGGGTTCAAACCACCTGGCCTTATGAAACTTTTTGTGATTATTTTTTCTTTTTGTAATTTATTACTTTTTATGATAATTTTTTCTTTCTGTAATTTATTACTTTTTGTGATTATTGTTTCTTTTCATAATTTATTAATTTCTTTCGACAGAAAATTAGCAGAAAATAAGTGATAGGTTCTATGATTAGCGCTATATTATAGGTATGGTATGGTATGTTCATTTTTATCTTTTTCTATGTATACATTTCCTACGTCGTGGCGTAAAGCATACGTCCGCCCCCTTCCCAAAATTTCTAATCCCTCCCTTCCAAGTCACTTCCGTCCGATCTCGATCCTACCCTTTCTATCCAAAGTGCTGGAGGCATGCGTGCATAAACAGTTGTCTAATTTTATCCATCGCAATGACATACTAAGTCCTCTGCAATCAGGATACAGGACAGGACATAGCACTACTACTGCACTCCTTAAGGTAACAGGTGACATCAGGGATGGTATAGAGAAGTCTATGGCTACTGTAATGGTCTTAGTAGACTTTTCCAATGCATTTAACTGTGTCAACCACGACATACTTTTATCAATCCTTGCCCACATCAAAATCTCATCCGATGACCTGGATTGGTTCTCATTATATCTTCAGGGGCGTCAGCAGTCGGTTTGTGCCGACGAGATTTCATCGAGCTGGTGCAATCTGGACTCTGGGGTCCCCCAAGGCGGTATACTCTCTCCTCGTCTTTTCTCCATATTTATTAATTTCATTACTTCCAAACTTCAATGTACGTATCACTTGTATACCGATGACCTGCAGCTGTATAGCCAAGGCCCTGTGGATGAAATTTCGGAGGCTATCGATAGATTAAACGAAGACTTGGGTAATATACGTAGCTGGTGTGATAGGTTTGGACTAGCCGTCAACCCTGACAAATGTCAGAGTATTATAATAGGCAGCAGTTATATGATGAGAAGGTTGAAAGACGTGACCATGCCACCATTTATATTTGATGGTAAAATTATTCCTGTCACGCTTAGTCACTAACGTTTGCCAGAGGGTTACTGGGACACTAAGGGCTCTCTACCGCCTTAAAAACTTTCTGCCACCCAAAACCAAGATAATGCTTATGCAGACTTTAATCTTTCCTATCTTCGACTATGGTGATGTGTGCTATTTCGACCTGAATGCAGATCAGCTCAATAAACTTGACCGACTTCTCAACAATTGCATTCGATACGTCTACAATCTTCGGAAATACGACCACGTATCGGTTTATCGTGCTGAGCTGGGTTGGTTACCCATACGACGGCGACGCAGTCTGAGAGCTGTCACCTTGGTCTATACATTGTTAAATTCCCCTCTGCCCCTTCCTACTTAAAATCCCATCTCCACCTTCTCGGTTCGAACCATACTAAAAATCTACGCTCCTCTAACAATCTTCTTCTTCACTGTCCCACTCACACTTCAGCCCTTGTCCACTCTTCCTTCTCTGTACAAGCCATTCTCCTTTGAAACGCGCTTCCGCTAGAAGTCAGGATGTCCCCAAATCGGTCTACCTTCAAAAATAGAGTACGCTTTATTTATAACGAACCATAGGCAGAATAATATTCATAAGCTTTTTCCGTATGTATGAATGTCGATATATTGTATGGATATGTATTATTTATATATAGGTCTATATGTGTATGTTATTTAATATTTTATGCATTAGCGTTACTAACTTATTTAAGTATACTTATTTATATTTACTGTTTATACACCGTACTAGATTAGTACTTCGAGCATCTACCTCGACAAATCTCTGCATCGCCCTAAGGTTGACTGGTAGAAAATGCCCACGGCATTAAGTCCGCCTTTGTGCATTTATTTGATATTTGTGCAAGAAGAATAAATAAATAAATAAATAACGAAGAAAGAAAAAAAGAAAATGTTTTCACTTCTGCCGGCACTCCCTTTTTTTTTTTTTTTTTTTTTTTACGTGCGGGAAATCCCCTCGGATACCCACCCCTCCGGAGCCGGAGGGGTAGGTTATGTCGGACTCGAACCGACTAAACCGCACGCCGTCTCTGGGTCGTAGTGCTAGGCCGAAGGTGAGGTTGTCATGCGACATATCCCTCGCACCCCGGCTGACCCAGGGCCATCCCTCTCGGTCTGGCCTCGGGAAGGGGGGGACCACGCGGTCCCCGACTCAACCCCGGTGTGGGGAGGCGCGCATCGTCCTACGATGCGCGCCGCCGCCGTGGCCTGCTTCTGCTAGGGTGTCGGGCGGCTCCACCCGTCACCCTCAGGCCCGCGCTCATGGGGGGCGGAGGTCAGTTTGCGCCCTCCGACGCCCGAGCCGCCTTCGGGCGCGTGCAGCGATGTCAGCGAGCCTCTCTCGCTCATCGCGCCGCGCCCGCTCTGCTGTCTCCTTCGCGAGCATGACCTGCTCGCAGAAGGAGGCGCTGGCCGCCCACGCATCCGCGCAGCGGACCATCGCCGCGAGCAGGGTGGAGAGCGTGAGCACTCTCACCCCCAGGGCCGCCACAAGCTCCCGCCTCGGCGTCTCAATCGCCGGGCACTCGGTGAGCGTGTGCAGCCTCGAGTCCACGCTCGCGTCGCAGTGATGGCATTTGGGCGTTGGCTCAATACCCATCAGATGCAGATACCGCCCGAAGCTACCGTGCCCGGTGATAATCTGCGTCTGACGGTACGAGAGGCTACCGTGTGGCCTCTCTAGCCACTCCCCCATGATGGGCCTTACCGCCGCAATGACGGCGTGCCCTGCGCGTGGTTGCCCAAGTCGTCGCTCCCACTCGGCCACCATGACCTGGTGGAGCCGGGATTTCTCGGCCCGAATATCCTCGGGCTCGGGATCGAATCCCCGCTCCCGCGCCTCCTTTCGGAACTGATATAGTGCCGAAAGGGCCCTCGCTTCCAGGATCCACGGTGGCGATCCGGCCAGGAGACTCGCCGCTTCGAAGGATATCGTGCGGTATCCCCTGATGGCCCTGGAGGCCATCGTGCTCTGCGCCGTACGGAGCAGAGGCAGGAATCTGGCCTCCAGGGTGTCCGCCCACACGGGGCACCCGTATAGGGCCATGGACCGCACGACACCCGCGTAGAGTCTCCTGCAGGAGGACTCTGGGCCCTTCAAGTTGGGCAACAACCGGCCCAAGGCATTCGCCGTGAGCACCAACTTGGGGCGCAGACTTCGGAAATGCTGTCCGAAGTCCCATCGACCATCAAGCACGAGCCCCAGGTATTTCAACCGGGGCTTGATGTCGATGGGAGTACCTCCCACTGTTAGGCTGGCCCCCGGGCCTGGCCTGCACCGAGGGCCATGAAAGAACATGGCCTCGGACTTGTGCAGAGCCACCTCGAGACCCAGCCGCCGGATCCTGTCGACGACCTGAGCAACCGCGGTCGTGGCCCTCAGGGTCGCTTCGCGGTGCGTAGCCCCGCTCACCGTCACTAGCGTGTCATCCGCGTAACACGTGACGGTGGCCCCGTACGCGAAGTCACCGCGAAGCACCCAGTCGTAACCGATGTTCCACAGGAGCGGTCCCAGGACCGACCCCTGTGGAACACCGCACGACATCTCACGCCTACCGACTCCCGTCGAACTTGGGTAGATGACGGCTCTCTCCGTCAGGTACGCCCCGACTATGCGGCGGAGGTAGAGAGGCACATCGTGGTACACGAGTGCCTCCCTGATGCAACTCCAGGGCAAGGTGTTGAAGGCGTTGGAGATGTCCAAGGACACCGCCAACATCACCTCGCCCCGGGCAACCGCATCCCCCGCCAGAGTCCTCACACGCATGATGGCATCCACAGTGGAACGCCACCGGCGGAACTCAAACTGGGTGTTCGCCAGGTCCGGCCCCACTCTAGAGAGATGCTCGACGAGGCGCTTGGCAATAACTCTTTCAAAGAGTTTGCCCACCTCGTCGAGCAGCACTATGGGCCGGTACCCGGACGGCTCGTCCGCCGGGCGTCCCTGCTTGCGGATGAGGACCAGTTTCCCCGTCCTCCACATCTTCGGAAACTGGCCCCGCTCCAAGCATGCGCTGAGGAACCCTCTCAGTCGGGGTTCGAGGCCGTCTTCCCCTAGAGCTAGGACCCACGCGCGGCCTGGAATGCCGTCGGGTCCCGGGGCGGTGCCTTTCTTGACCCTAAGCCTTCGCACCGCCAGCTCTAGTTCTACCCAAGTGACCTCGGGCACTTCGTCGTCAATCACCACCCTGGGTGCCGTAGGCGACCGAGGCGGCGGAGCCATCTACGGCGGAACATGTTCCGCTCGCGCCGGGAACAGGGATTCCACCACTCCTCCGAGCAGAGCCGGTTCGAGCACCTGGGTCAGCGGAGGGGCCCGGGGGCGCAGCTTTTCTCTTACCATAAGGTAAGGCCGCCCCCATGGGTCCCGCTCCAGCGTCTCCAGGAGCTCCCGGTAACAAGCGGCCTTTGACCGCTTGATCTCCGCTCGGAGGGCATTCCGGGCCTCCCTGTATCCCTCATGAAGCTCCGCCAATCGGGGCCCCGAGTCTGCGGGACGAGTACGCCTCCTACGGAATCGGGCCCACCGGCGGTGCGTGATCACGCAGGCCATACGCAGCCTCGCGATCTCCGCATTCCACCAGTAGACCCGACGCCTCGGATTATAGGCTGGAGCCCTAGGCATACTCGCATCGCAGACCCGCGTCATGGCCTCCCGGAACCACGCCGCTTCATCGTCTATGTCGACAGGCCTGTCCGGCGCAATGGCCCAGGCCTGTACGATGGCGGCCTCCAGGAGGTCCTCCCGATTCAATCGCCCCAACACCCAGCGCGGCTCGCGTTGGGCCGAAATGACTGGCGCATCGCTCGGGGGAGGGGAGACATCAAACCGAACGTATCGGTGATCCGACAGTGTCTCCACCTCCGCAGCGACACGCCAGCCCCGCACGCGGAGTGACAGGGAAGCGCTCGCGAACGAAAGATCTACGATCGAACTGCGCTCCCCCGCCACAAACGTGGCCATATACGTGGCTTCGGCCCCGCGATTCTGGAGAACTAGGCCGAGAGAATCGGCCCAGCTCTCCAGAGCCCTGCCCCGCGCGTTCGTGCGCCGGGAACCCCAGGCCTGAGACCAGGCGTTGAAGTCCCCGAGCACAAGAACCGGACGAGGCGTGCAGGCATTGACGACGTCGGTCAGCCGCTCCAGCGACCGCCGATACTGCCCTATGAGTCGGTGTGATCTCGGCGTGAAATAAACGGCCACGACCGCAATCTCCTTCACCCGCGCCGCTACGATGCCATGCTCCCTTGCGATCACGACAAGGGGAGGGGCACCCGCAGCGGCGTTATGCACCAGTGCCGCCGATCCATCCAGGTCGACCACCCAGGCAGGCCCGAGGGGCCGGTGAGTGCATGGATCGGCGACAGCGGCGACGTCGATGGACCACTGTGCCATGCTCTGGAGCAGAAGTGCCTGAGCATCGACACCGTGGCCCAGGTTCGCCTGCAGGATGCGGAGATGAGGATCCATTATGGAACCATCTCCGCATCCCGCCCCGAACCATTGGCGGAACGCCCGCCTCGCGGCGGCGGCTCCCCGCGGGTGCAGGCCTTGCTGCCAACCCTATGGTCGGCCGGCTTGCCCTCCGCCTCACACCTGAAGCAGTGCGGCGGAGCTTCGCAATTACCGGCCCTATGACCGGGTTGGCTGCAGCGGAAGCAACGGTCGCCGACCGTCACCTCCGCCCTGCACTGTACACCCACGTGGCCGGCCGACAGGCACCTGAAGCACCTGTCCGGCCGAGCCTGTAGGAGCCGTACCCGGACTCCCACAACGCCGCCTACCGCGAGAATCCGCCGCTCGGCAGCCTTTTGGGCTGCTGCGATGGGGCAGCCGACAACTGTTGCCCCCTGTCCGCGACGGCCGTAGCGAATCGCTCCGACCTTAACCGCCTCCAGGGGGCAACCCCCGGCCTCCGCCACGGCCGTGATGGAGTCGTCCAGGTCCGAAATGCGCAGTTCTGCGCACTTGGTGGGCCTGGACACCCGGACGTCGGCTGCATTCAGCGTCTCCCTAAGCCTAGCCGCTATGGCATCGGCCTTGGGACCGCTTGTAGCGCCAGGGACGTGGATGAGCCGGGCACCCGTCCGAGTGTGTGTCACTCGGAGGGTCCCCGACACATCGAGGGCCCTCATATCAATGAGGCCCCTCGCCTGTTTCACCAGGTCCACGTACTGCACGCCCCTCTCCGTGGCCTCCGGTGTCATCGTTAAGACGACAGCGGTGGTACGGGGGACGCGCAGCTTTCCTGGCGCTCCCTTCGCAGCTGCCAGGGCCTTCTTGGCCCTTTTGGCTGCCTTTTTGCGGGCATTCCGCCTTTTCTTGGCCTCGCCGACCACCTCCCAGCCCCCTGCCGGTGCAGAGCTGCTGGAGGCAGTCGGGGCCGAAACCGGTGCCAGGGCCGGGGCCCGGGCTGGGGCCGGGGCAGGGACCGAGGACGACTTCCCCTTGCCCTTCCCCTTTCCCTTGCCCTTGGCTTGGGCACCCTTGGCTGACGCAGCGATGGTGGCCGGGGCAGCCGGCGCAGTGGGCACGCCGCGGGCCCACTCCTGCGGGGACCCCGCCGCTACCGTGCGGATGGGGCCCCGCTTGACCGCTCCGGCGTATCCCCCGCTCGGCTGCGCCAAGGGTGGACGGTGAATGGAGGCCATAATGGCCTCCAGACAGCTCCGCGTCCACTCCTCGTGCCGCGCCTGTTGTGCCGCCATTGCCGCCATGCAGGCCTCTATAGAGTTTGCCGACGAACGCGGCGGCACTCGCGGCGGCGTCGGCAACTTCGGCTGCACCGGCGGCGGGACCGGCAGACGTGGCGGGAGCGGCGGCGGCGGCAGACGCGGTGGGGCCGGTGACTCCGGCTGCGCCGCAGGCGGCGTCTCCGGCCGCACCGGCGACCTCGACCGAGATGGCGGTGACGGCGGTCCCGGCTGCGCTCCGACCCTCCGCCTCTCTGTGCGAGACACACGGTCTTGGAGCGCCGCCAACTCAGCCGCCATCCTCGCCATCTCCCCGCGGTATTCCGCCGCCTGCCGCTCGGTTTCCCCGAGCAGGGCCTCCTGACGCCTGCCGAGGTCAGCCCGCTCCTGCTGCGCACGGCCTAGCTCCGCCCTGAGCAGATTGTATTGCTCCACAAGGCGGAGCGTCGACCGCATGAGCCGGTCCTCCTCCGGCGTCATAGCCCCAGTTCGGGCCTTAGCAAGGCCTTTAAGGGCCTCCACCACCTGGTTAGAGGTGGTGTCGCCTAGAGGTGGTGTCGCCCTGCCGGCACTCCCAGAGTGCAACCCGTCTTTTTTTTATTGTTTGTTTAAAGTTCAAATAACTGAATTTACTTGTACCTATTCCTGTTATCCTGTCCAGTTTAGGTAAATTTGTTGTGTTGTGAATCGGTTCAAGTCTATATACCTACTAAAGTGAAATGACTATGATTTGATACTGGGAGTTTTGCATTGTAAGGTCGACATAACTTTTACCTTATCACCTACTATACTCTTCCAATGCAATCTGCTTTATAGAATGCAATATACGTTTTATTATTGTCCCCAAGCTCATTTGTTTTTTGAAATAACCTATTTGAAAATCTTTGGAAAATATTTTTAGTGCGTTTTAAATATTTATTGTGCCTGCGAATAAGTACACCATTAAGTCCCGTTTTAGTGACACTCAACCACTTAAGTTTTTCGCAAGGTAAACACAGCACTGCTGTTTGAATTTTTTACGGCATTTTAAATGGGCATAATAATAATTAAAGTTTTAGTTTTCGTCTTCGTTACATAATTTGTCTTCCGTTTTAATATTCTTAGAGATCCGTACCCAAAGGGTTTGGGTACGGATCTCTAAGAATATTATGGCAAGGTCTCAGCAAAATTGTACATGTGCTATTTTTTTCAATCTATCTATCTATGTACCTCATCAGTCTCGAAAACCCTATAATCCTATAGGTACCTAACTTTTTTCGGTTCCACGTATTAGAAGGTGAGCTTATTATCGTCAAATAAGCTAGTATTTTTATTATCGGATTAAGAACATCCCTAAGTCGTTTTGTACATCAGTGTATATTGTTTTTTCTAACTAATAACGTAAATCTCTTGTTTGTGTTGTTATAACCGGCGGGTAAGCACACAATATTTTGATATCAGGTGCTTTGAATATGTTTGTACAATTTCTTACTGTACACGTTTCATTTTTGTTTACAGTTTTTGAATATACAACGTGTCCCAAAATTCAACAAAAAGCGGGCCCCAAAAGGTAGACCTGCTCATAAGCACTCGAGGAAAAAAAAAATACCTAATTTTTTTTTGGTTACAACATAAATTTAGAAATTCTTTGAAAATTTACACCTGCGCAATCCGACTTAGTTAGGTTAGGTTAGAAAGCTAATTTAGCCCGCATTAAGCCTTCGTAGTTATATTTTTTTATAACCATGCAGAAATAAGTCATTTTTCTAACTGTTTAATTACATGGGTAGGCAAGTTGTTAAACGTCATCGATCCAAGCTATTTGTCTAGCCGTTTATTTCAATGGCTGAACCCCATTCAGGTCGTTAATTGAATGGCGCCGTTTAGTTAACTGCCTAGGCAGTTAATTGGACGGCTGATTAAGCTAGTTGGCGGCGACATATATATTTTAGGATTATAATTTATTATGGTTAATTTTAGGCTTAATAATATAAGGAAAAATGTAATAGTTTATGGATAGATGTTTGTTTGTTGATCACAATAGAACAGCTTAAGGGGTCTGGATGAAATTATAATAATTCCGAGATGGATTGTGGTCTGGATATACTCTACTTTCTATATCAAGAAAATAGTTTCTAGTTGATCATGAGAACGAGATCAATTTTTTACGCAGGACCGGGCATAAACTCATATCCCGGTCAATGACTTCGAGTTTCAAGTCAACCTCACCTGTAACCTGGTATACCTGCCGATTAATGGACAAGTTGTTGGCTCAGCTTTTCCTCTCAGGTTTGGGAGTTGGCAGTTGCTCAAGCAAAAGTCACGCCAAATGAAGAGAAAAAGGAGTACACACTTTGAATGGATGGTTGGACGATGATGAGGTTTCTATGGACAACGGAATTAAAATGCCACGTGGGTGGATCTGCGGGTTTTAGCTGGAACTTAACAAATCAAACTAAATATGTACGTATACTAAAGCCATTTTAAGGTTTCCATACCCAAAGGGTAAAACCGGAACCCAATTACTAAGACTTCGCTGTCCGTCTGTCCGTCTGTCACCAGGCTGTATCTGAAGAACCGTAATAGCTAGACAGTTGAAATTTTCGCAGATTGTGTATTTCTGTTGCCGCTATAACAACAAATACTAAAAACAAAATAATAATAATAATTAAGGCTCCCATACAAAAAACGTGATATTTAAGCCCCTTTTTCATGGCTTTTAGCCTTTTAGCCTTTTTTTTGGTACGAAACCCTTCGTGCGCGAGACCGACTCTCACTTGGCCGGTTTTTTATTTCTTATTTCATCGGCACTAACATTCATATTATATATTCAACATATGTACTAAGAATACGGCAATCTCATATATAATCTGAATATTCTAACATCCCTTATTGAAGTCGCGTGGCTGACGTGACTAGGGAAACATATCAGCAATGTTACTTTATACAGATCTAGATTCATTTGATAATATTGTGAAACTGGTTTTGAATACTACTTAGATAAGCAGACCCATTTGATGGCTTGCCATGGTTACCACTGGTTACCACTTATGCAGTAGTCATGTATAATCATCGATTTATAATCATCGATGTAACATCATCAGCTTTACACAGACCACTGTTGAACATAGGCCTCTCCTTCCAGAACGACCGATCTAAAGCAGCCCGTATCCAGCGCTTCCCGGCGACCTTGATGAGCTCGTCCTTCCACCTGTATGCCAATCATTATCATAATTTTCTATTCCAAGCCTTGTCCCAACTCACACAACGTGATAAAATCAAAATCAAAATCATTTATTGCTGACCAAAGGTATTACAATAGTAAGTATTTAGTACATTTTGAAAGTCCTCTTCGGCCTACGTTGTTGGCATGCAAGAATACATTATTACATTTATTATCAAAGAAAAGTCAGGAGATACATGGCTGCACTTCGATATTTTCCGTGAACAACTCCCATCTGACTTCCACATCAAATTAGCGATAGCAACTAGAACTTACGAATAATCGATTGCCATAGATGTTCGTATGCCAATTTTTCTGAAATTTAAATTCAGATAAGGCTTTATTTGGATTAAAAATAAGCAATAAGCACGTATCGCGTAAATGGTGACTAGTAATTATAAATTTAATTATCTATAGTTTAAATACTCTGTGATTGTTGTATATTGCTACAAAGTACGGCACAAAGGTAATTACAATTTACACAGTGTACAGCAATACCACCTTTTGCGGTTTCATAAACGTATTCCATTAACTCGTGGTCAAACACTGGTGTCTAACTTTATTAATTCTCAAAGTTAATCCCAGAGGCCCTGCAATACGATTTTGCATAAACATGAAGACCGTTACTTCTAATAGGTAAACTTTTAATTAAATTAGAGTTAAACACATACTGTATATATAATGACAGAAATAACGGCGGTCAAAAATCTGAGTTATTTCTGAAACTTTGACGGAGTTACATGCTTTCGCGGCAGTTTTTGGTTAAATCTAGCAGAAATAATTGCAAATGTTGTATGTGTGGAACCTTTGTTTACATTATTGTAATTAAATTTTGCACAACACCCATATTTATATATACTCACGCCTGTAAATCCCTGAAGGAGTAGGCAGAGGTGTATTAACACCCACGTTATGCCAACTATGATTTTCAGTCCCACGTAATAGGGAGCGAGCCATTTGCCGTCTAGCACGCACTTCCTCTGGTGGTTTACCACCGGTGACCAATAAAACATTAGGCCATTGAACTAATGATCGAATGAACAATTGACCAAAAGAGTTTTTATCGAACAAAAATTTGGTATTTTTACTACTGATCAAATGAACGTTTGGTCGAAAACACGGAGCTCCTATTTCTTCTTGCGTTAGCACAACAAGCGAGGTGTCCACGAGAAATATATGTTTCTCGATGAACAGATGTTTCGACCAAACGTTCATTCGATCAGTAGTAAAAATATCAAATGTGTGTTCGATAAAAACTCTTTTGGTCAATTTTAATTGTATAATAGCTCCAGAGTGCAAGCTTTGAATGCAACTGTGATTGGCGCTCGTATGGAGATAAGAAAGTTTCTACTAGATTTTATTTCAGAGTTGTTAACATTTAAACAATTGTTCAGACTTGTTCACATACATATTTTATGAAGGGCTCGTGGCTATGTGGTATTTAGCCGAGGAGGTGAATAAATTGCAAGGTTAAACAACACTAGCTAGATGGGTCTTAGGATAGGTGACTCGGTGTTTCAGATGGCACTGTTATTGAAGCACTGAAAAAGTGCGAAAATAGTAGTCTAGTAATATAACTTCATTATAATGAGTTGTGGGAGTCGACGGAAAATATCGAAGTCCTGCCGTTTCGCAATTATTCTGAAAAAGCGGGCCCCGGACAAATAGCCTATAGCATCAAGGCTTTAGGTGCGACCGGGACTAATACAAGAATGATGATAAACTATAATATATTTTATGAACTTACAACAAAGGGATCCTCACGAAGTTTCGACAGCGCATTAAAATTTTGCACAGCGCCTATCGCTTTCATTACTCGATTTTGGCTGGATGCCAGTTTGGGCAACATCCAAATTTGGACTTTAATCCTCTAGAGGTTAAGATGAATCTACTTTGTGAATCGTGATGCGTTTTGTAAGCCTGACAGTGGCTCGCAACCTGATTGCTTTTAGTACCGAGCAGCTGGCCGTAGGCTTGGTTGCCTGAATTTATCGATAGACAGTTATTGAAGTAGTGTTGATCTAGGTTTCGTGTTTGTCACCAGAACTAGCGAGGAAAGAAAGAAGTTCGAATATAAAATTTTATATTTTTTAACAGCCACCTAGCTTACCAACCGACAAGATAATAGTCGTAGTGCCAGACTAATTTTAATAGTAGTAATAACTTCCCAACACGCATAATTTACAAAAAACAATAACGGAAAAAATAAGCAAGTATACCCAATTAAAAGAAGAAGTTTTAAGAATCTGGCGACAAGAAAATTTTTACGGTGTCCCTATATAATAGTTCTCTCGACAACCGGACCATCTTCTCCACAGTTTAAAATTAATAGGCTTGTCACATTATTCGTAGGCTTGTCACAATCTTTATACATCAATTTACAGAAAACTGTCATCCATACTAATTTTATAAATGCGAAAGTAACTCTGTCTGTCTGTCTGTATGTTACGCTTTCACGCCTAAACCATTGACCCGATTTTGATGAAATTTGGCATAGGGGTAGATTAGACCTCGAGAAAGGACATAGGCTTTATTAGGTCGCGATAACCGACATCCACGCGGGCGGAGCTGCGGGCAAAAGCTAGTATTAAATACATGTAGAATTGTCAGAAAGTTCATGCAGTTAGACGAGCGACTATTATGTCGCTCGTCACACCACAATCTGCATTTGCTTGGTTTAGGCCCGTAAATGCAGTTAAAACCAGTCAAAAAACTGAGTAAAAATAAACACAAAAGTAATAATAATCATAGTAGTATTATATAACATGACATCCTATAGTCTAAAATAGACATACGTAGTATTATGGAGCCGCTGAAAAATAAACAACCGGACAACTCGTTAGAAATAGTGGTTGGGCAGAGTTCAGTGCAAATATTTATACGCCGAAATATGCGTATTGGCACTTGTCTAGTATTTTCGACCTATCTGTATGCATGTATTTATAAAAGAGATAACAAAATGGCAATGTATTTTTATGGCTATGGCCTCTGTGATGTAGTGGTAAAACGTTCGACTGCTAAGTCAGAGGTCGCGGTTTCGATTTCCGGTCAAATTCAAATATTTGAGTGCATAACATTGCCAAGACGATTGCTTCTAGAATGCGAATAAACATGCTAAGATGCACTTTCTTTCGAAAATACATACAAACATAATATATTACAAATAGAACCCCGACTAATGTAAATATACACTTTTATTATTATTTACTATTAATACAAAAAAATCCAAGATCAATAGTTATAGCACAAAAAACCACTATAGAGTTATATACAAACTAACATCCCCATTTTAACCCCAAGAGGTAGTTGAATGGGATGAAAAGTATCATATGTCCGTCTCCTGGCTCTAAGCTACAATACTCACCAATTTTCAGCCAAATTAGTACAGCCGTTCTTGAGTTATAAATAGTGTAACAAACACGACTTTCTTTAATATATATAGATTATTATTTGTAAAGCGATTAAGAAAAAGGAGATTGTAAGCTCAAATAGGTATATTTGATTAAATTTTATGTTGTGCACCATTGTCTTTTAAACTTTCATAAGCAATTCCTTACGGAATTTCTTTTTATCTTGAATACAATACGTATAATAAAAATATTTACAATGCTCATGGTTATTATCAGCATTAAACAAATTCAATGACTGAAATTGCTGAACTAAAATAATCATATTGGCGTTACAGTATCCTAAAAAATTACCCACATTATTTCAGTGAAAACCGCAACGTTTTACAGGTATTTTTAATTATAGCGCCGCCGGGTCGAGTCGCACTGTGTCGAGTGTCATAGAGACCCGCTAACAATGCCAGCCACGACAATGATTCACACAAAACAAATGTTCGCAAAACCTGCAGCGCTATTTGTTTTGGCTTTAGGATTTCTTTGCGGCTTCTATTAGCCGTCTTGGGTGAACAGCAAGCTTTATAAAGGAATGTTCGGTGGATTTGTTATTACCGAAGTAAATTTTGTTATCTTTTGGGTTTATTGTAGACGATAATATTATCGTAAGATGTTCTAAAGTGTGTGTGTTCTATAATTATTTTTGAAGTGAAAACTTCTTTAGCGGCGTTGGATGGGTGTAAAATGTTAAGGAAGCGTCAGGATTAGTTGACCTTTGTACCGTAACCGACGACTGACGTCATACAAGATTAGGTAAATACTATCTATTTTGCAATTTACCTGAGATAGCGTCGTAGCTTAAACGGTAAGCACTTCGACTGTAAGTCCTCATAGTTTCAGATAGTATCGGGTTCAAACCACCTGGCCTTCTGAAACTTTTTGTGATTATTTTTTCTTTTTGTAATTTATTACATTTTATGATTATTTTTCTTTCTGTAATTTATTACTTTTTGTGTTTATTTTTTCTTTTCATAATTTATTAATTTCTTCTGACAGAAAATTAGCAGAAAATAAGTGATAGGTTCTATGATTAGCGCTATATTATAGGTATGGTATGTGCTTTTTTATCTTTTTCTATGTATATAACGAAGAAAGAAAAAAGAAAATGTTTTCACTTCTGCCGGCACTCCCAGAGTGCAACCCGTCTTTTTTTTTTATAATAATTCGAGTCTCTTTCAAGAACTGCAAACTTAGGCCTGTATTCTAAAACGACACTCAGTACTGAATCACGATTTATATGAGGATAGATTGTTTATGTCGCAGCCAGCTTATTCAGGCGTTCAATTAACTGCCTAGGCTCTTTACTAAACGGCGCCTGATGTTCAGCCAGTTGATTAAACGGCTAGGCAAAAGGCTTGGATCGATATCATTTAATTACTTGCCTAACTATTTATAAAAATGCATATTTATAAAAGGCTAGGCAAGTACGTTAAGTAAATGTAATATTATGAATATTATATAATTGAATATCAAATATAAGAGGATTAAATATTACTATGTAATAATGAAGGATTGAATAAAATATAAAATTATTCACGGTCATGAGCATGTAAGTATCGATTGTTATTCGTAATATAATAGATGGACTAGGTTTTCCTAGTCCATCGATTTCCATTTCCATTGCTAGTCCATTTATATAATTTTAAAGGAATAAAAGCATTACCTAATTTGTTGTATGATAAAAGGATTTTTATTGATTGAACCCTATTCTGAGGTGTGGATAGAACTTAAAATGATCTTGGCTTGATCTTCCCCCCCTTCCTGTTGGCTGATTGTTCAGTGCCGCGAGCTCGAATAACAATTGAATTCGTAACGTAAACGTATCGATATCGTATCGTACGGAGCATTGCGATTGGTTCACAGTACGCTGACGGCCAATCTCATTGTTACGTTCTCAGGTTAAGTTTACGTAACGAATTCGAATCGTGCTCGGGGCACTGAAATTTGGTCTAAACCCATAGTTCGGACAATAATACAATATAGATCTATAAACAGTTTGATTCATTTTCTTTTTTAGTATTTTTAGTATCATTTAAGTTATGGTAATGCTTCCTATCCGTGTGGTGACGGAGAAAGAATACAAGTGTTGCCACCCCACCAACAGGCAACAGTAAACCCTCCTAATGAAAATAACTCTTCAGGCTTTCACGGCCTTCACCTCCTAATGAAAGGACGCCACAACAGAAGGCCCCCAGTTCCCGGTGGTCCCACTATTCCCAGCCATGGTAAAGGTGGCTGGGACGGACTGGATGCGGAAGGCGGAGGATCGTACGAAATGGCGCACATTGGGAGAGGCCCAGGTCCAGCAGTAGACTGCAGTGGGCTAATTGATTGATTGAATGCTTCCAATATACATAATTTTGAGCTAATATTAATAAACTACCACTTCTTGAAGTATCAAGTAGTTGAAAGTAGTTGAAGTTGAAACAACAACACAAGTATAAAATTGCTCCTATTTATAATTTGTATTTAAAATATATAAACAATAATATTTTGAAGTTATATGCTAAAAATAAGTACTTAAGTGTGCATACCCGCTGGTTCCGTGTTATCTCCAAAATAACTACACAGATTAAGGCAGCAGTTACATAGCAGTATTTTCTTCACAATATGGATCACATGAGGCAGTCTATGATGGATATGCAGGCTAACTTCATGGAGCGAATGGCTAGCTTCGAGGCGGAGCTTCAAAGGAGAGCCCCAGGTACATCTAACTTGACCAACTTGACAGAAGAGTTTGGTACCTTTAAGGTGTTTATGCTGGAAAGTCTGAAGGCTTTTCAGCATCAGATGAATTATTTGGCTCGGGAGGTTGACAGCATGGAGACACGTAGCCGCCGCAAGATCCTGCTTCTTCATGGCGTAGCTGAGCAGAAGGATGAGCAGACTATGCAGTTGGTGGCAAACACCATCAAGCGTGACCTCAAGGTGGACTCCTTCGCAGCCGGGGACATCAAAAGGTGTCAGAGAATGGGCCGAATAGCATCGGGAGGCAAGCCTAGGCCCATACTGGTGAAGTTGCAGTCGGTGTTAGTAAGGGATAGCATCTGGATGTCTAAGAAGAAGTTGAAGGGCACAGGTGTGACTCTCTCAGAGTTTTTGACTCGCACGCGACACGCGGCATTCATGGCGGCGCGAGAGAAGATAAGATAAATACTCTTTATTGCACACCAAACATAGAATATATACAGAGGATACGTAGATGACAACATATTGTACAATGGGCGGCCTTATCGCGGTCTGCGATCTCTTCCAGACAACCAGTATATGGACTGAATTGCAAGAATAGGTAGCTTGTGGTGTACACTAAGTTATTAGCACTTATTATTCTGATGTAAATAACAGAAGTGAAGGAAAATGTACTAAATTCATTAAATAAATACCTACATACACATATATATACATATACACACACATATTTATATACATACACATATACATACATATACACACATATACATATATATACACACACACATACATACATACACATACATGCCTACATACTTACATTAAAATGAAAACATACATATCTATATATATAATTATATACAATACCTACATATATACATATCCATGTACAACATACAAGTACATACTGCGTGCAAATATACATAGCATAATTGCAAAAAAGCGGTCATAACATTAAGTAGTGCTCTTTTACCAGTCTCTGAAATGTAGAAAGCGACTGTGCTCGTCTTATATTTACAGGCAACGCGTTCCACAGTCGTGCAGCTTGTATTGTGAAGGATTTGTCATAGAAGCTTGTAGAATGCGTCGCTATTGCCAGGGTTAGATTTTCCGTGGATCTCAAGTGTCTACTGTTCTTGTCTCGCAAAAATTGAAAACGTTTTTTTAGATAGACAGGAGTAGCCGGGTTAAACAAAATATTAAAAAGAAGAGCGAGTATGTGAGTATTCCGGCGAAGGCGGATTGGTAACCACTTGAGTTTTTTACGAAATTCGGATACATGATCATATTTGCGCAAGCCAAAAATGAATCGTATACAGAAGTTTTGGAGTCGCTCAAGTTTATCAAGTTGGTCCTCATTAAGATCTAGGTAGCTGACATCGGCATAGTCCAGAATAGGGAGGAGTATGGATTGTGCTAGCGCAATTTTAGTTTCGGTTGGCAAGAAATTACGTAACCTCCTCAGAGAACTACCGGTGGCGAATATTTTGCGGCTGATGTTTTGCACCTGAGTTGACCATGACATGGTTTTGTCAAGATATATGCCCAAGTTCTTGACTGTATCGCTAATGGGGATGATAGTACCTTCAAAGTGAATTTTGGGTAGTGCCGACCAGTCAACTTTTGGTAGAAGTCTTGAGCTGCCAATTACGATCACCTGAGTCTTACTGGGATTAATCTTGAGGCCATACATAGCAGTCCAAGTACTAAGATAGGCCAGATCGGCGTTAATAGTGGCAATACCTTGAGACAGTCCGTCCACATCTGTCTGGCAGTAGATTTGTAAATCATCTGCATAAAGGTGGTAGGAAGAGAGAAGTTGATTTGAAATAGTGTTAATAAATAATGAAAAGAGCAAGGGAGATAAAACGCCACCCTGCGGTACACCCGCAGTGGTGTCAGACCATGATGAATAGTTATCATCCAGTCGGACCCTCTGCCGGCGACCAGACAGGTAACTACGAAAAAAGTCAATAGCCGATGGAGATATGTTGAGAGAGCTTAAAATGGCTAGGAGAACGTCGAAATCCACAGTGTTGAAAGCGTTGCTAAAGTCAAGTAGACAGAGTATTGTGAGATTTCCATTCTCCATACCGAGCCTTATGTCGTCAGTAATGTTGACAAGTGAGGTTGTGGTGCTATGCCCCGGACGGAACCCGGATTGAATCGGGTTCAGTAGACTGTGTTCACGAATGAATGCACTAAGTTGGTTTTGGATGAGGCGTTCGAGGACTTTAGATAAAAAAGGTAGGATGGAGATAGGGCGGTAATCGTTAAATGATGAAGGTTTAGGATTTTTGGGTAACGGGATGATTTGAGCATCTTTCCACGTTGAAGGAAATCTACCTATGGTGATGGAGTGATTCATTATGTGAGTAATAATGGGTAGAATGTCGCCGAGGATGGGAAGCACCATCTTGCGACTGATAGAATCGGAGCCAACTGCATTCGATGATATGGATCGAATACTCTTCTCAACATCACAAACGGACAATTGACTAAAGCCAAAAGGAGAGTAGTCAGGGGTTGGAAGCGAGGAGAGATGACTCAGTGTGTTTATTTTAGCTGTCCCGCTGAAATTAGACGAAGCAGAGAAATGCAGGTTAAGTGCATTGATATCGAGACGTGTTGAAAGTAATTCCTGCCGTTGCTTTCCAACCCCTAGCGATCTAAGAAAGTTCCAGACTTTAGCTGGGTCTCTGTTTTGCACAGAATTATGGACATGTTGGCGTTGTGCATTCCTACACGCCTTGTTGCAGTGATTACGTATCATCAAATAGTTTTCTCTATTACGGACAGTGGGTCGCATCTTGTACTTAAATTTAGCGGCACCCTTTTTGGCGATCAGTTTTTTTATGTCATCAGTGAGCCACGGCGCGGGAGGATGTTTCAGCTTTACAGCTCGATTGGGCGCGTGTATATCATAGAGCGCAATCAAGGTGTTATTAAAAATATCAATCTTTTCGTCTAAAGACTCTGAGGTTAGTAAGGGTGCCCAATCGATCTCTTTTGCATCTCGTCGGAGCAGGTCAATGTTCATGGCTCCAAAATTACGCTGCATCAGTACTTTCGGCTTCGCTTTGGGTGGGCGGATTTTATAGGAGAGATAGAGAAGATGGTGATAGGAGAAAATATCCGCTGATAATTGCCCATGTTTAGCGACATGGTCCGAAGATGACACGAGCAAGAGATCAAGAAGAGATGGTGCACAGTCAGGGAAAAAATGGGTGGCATTAAGAGGGAGAACAAAGAGGTTAGTAGATTCTATAATAGAAAGAAAAGAAGATGAGCGGGTATCTTTCTTTATTAAGCATGTGTTGAAGTCGCAGATAATAATGGTGTGCTTGTAAGAAGGGGTGAGATTGTGTAGAAGGTTCTCAAAGGATGAAAAGAAGTTTACCAGTAACGAAGGAGAGTAATAAACACCCAGCAAAATTTTGGAATGATGCAGCTCGACTTCCACGAACAAATGCTCGCCGACATTCGATGCGGGCGGCTGTGCCGATATATCAACTATGGAGTAGGGAATATAGCAGCGGAGATATATGGCAACACCACCGCCTTTCTTACCCGTACGATCGTTACGGATAAGTGTGAAGCCGGGTAGAGAGTAAGAAGTCGAGGGCAGACATGGCTTTAACCAGGACTCTGAAACGAATACCTATAGCATGTATGTTACTATTATTACCGAATACTGTCAGCATCTCAGGGAAATGGCCAGGAATACTCTGAGCATTAATGTGAACCACATTAAAATTTCTCGAAACATCGGAAAATTGAGCCTGAAGAGCTTCAGCCAGTGCGGGAACACCAGCGATACTATCATGACTGTCGCTGTCATCGTCACTAAACGAGTAGAATATTTCGCTATCGCTATCACTACTGCACGCCATAAATATAATATATAATGTGTATAATAATAATTTATAAATAAATAATAGTAACGATAAAGAGTAGTACAAAATTAAACTTAATTCGGTCTACGGTATCTAATTCTAGCAACACTGTCCACCCACCAGTTGAGCTGAGCATAGTCGTGATTTATTTAATTTAAATAACCTCAAGTAGAGAACCCATGATGTTGCAACATTGTTTACGCAATTACACAAACCAACATAAAGATACAGTTACACAAAGCGGACATATACGAAGCAAAAAAAAACAAAAACAGGTAACTATTAAGTATTCTACAATAAATAATACATTTGTGAATTACGTACACATCACAAAGCAAACATATACGGAAGAACAAAAAAAGAAAGAAGTAAGAAGGCGGTATACAAAAATACAGTTCGAAAACTTGCAGCCAAATAAGCAGTAAATAAACAATAATTAATTTGTGATATATATTCCACCAAAAGAAAAATACTAAATCTATGATTCCACCGTGATTCTATACGACAATCACAGACTACTAAGGGTTACTACAAAGATCGACATATATTCCGGTCTGTAACACCTGCGAGAATGACAGTATAGTCTATGTAACGCACACAAAAATAAAAATATTCTGTCTCAGGTGACAGAGAACGCGAGACGAGAATTTCAGGAGAAATTTGACAGAAATGTCACTGTCAATCGATCCTGTCAGTTGTCATATCATAAATCATAAAATTTAATCAGTTTGTTGTAATGAAATAAAAGTGATAAAAAATAAAAGATATAGAAAAATAGTGTAAGCTAATGACATCGTGACGACGTACTATGTCTAAAAAATACCCTCTAAAATAAAAATGCGGCGCGGTACATACACCATCTGCCCGAATATGAAACAGCACAACAACAACACAAATAGCAATACAGAAGAAATTACTTTCTCATAGTTCTTTTGGGCTTCGTAGACCCAAACCTTGGTGCAGAGGCTGCGGGGCGATCCACTAGACTTATTTCCTGGGCCGGCGATTCAGAGATATGATGTAAATCAGCTGTGGTGCTAATTTTACGACGCTGCCCCTTTTCGCCGAGTACATATATAATACCGTCACGGGTCCAGCATTTCGCAACACCATACTTCTCCCGAGCGGTCAAGAACAGATCGTGACGAGGTTTGGTCAAGAATTCCGACACTGTAATGCCTGTACCCTTAAGCTTGGTTTTCGAAAACCAAACCTGATCCCTTACAGATGTCTGCTGCAACTTCACCAGGATAGGCCGATGTCTATGAGGCGTAGCAGGCCTTCCCATGCGATGGCAACGCTTAATGGCACTTACCGTGAAGTTATCCACCTTGAGTGTAGACTTAACTACACTGGCCACTACTTGCTTTAGGTCTTCATTCTTTTCCTCACTTACTCCGTGGAACAGAAGAATTTTCCGCCTTCCCTGCATCTCCAGATGGTCGACACTGCGTGCTAAAGACTCCACCTGTTGCTGGAGGCCCTTCACTGCCTCAAGCATAAAAGCTCGGAATGCAGTGAACTCGCCAGCTAGTCCCGCAGTACTAGATGGGGGGCCAGAATTGTTTCGAAGATCTGCTTCAAATTGGTTCATCCGCTTGTAAAACACAGCTGTTAAGCTCTCAATGGTGCTGTGTAGTGACTCCATTATATGTTTGTAAATATGGTGAAATGAAAGGAGATAACGCTCACTGGCAGGTAGTGTACTTAGATTTACTCTAATATAACATTAAATTCAGTTTTAAAGTAATACTGTCTTATTTATTTTATTAAAACTCAAGAGGCTAAAATTTTCAGTGTAGTACACTCAACTACCCACGAAATATGTATATGTAAAGTATGGGGTCACAAACTGCTGGTCCAGAGAAGGCTCTGTTTATGTCCTGAGCCCCAATGGTAACAGACACCGGATAGCAACTGTCGCTGACTTAAATAATATCCCAGACTCAATAAAGCCCGCCCCGAAGACACGAAGAGCTGCTGCCTTGGCGAAAAAGTAACAGTAGCGTTATTCAAAACATTGTCCAGGTATATATTGTTTATATTATTGCAGGCCATTGATAACGTAATCTCGTACCCACTTTTCTATTGACTTTATACCTAACTATTTAACTTTCTTTCTGTCTCCTTCACTACCTTCTTAAACTATAATAAAATAAACTATAAAATTATAATGCTTTGTTAAACTTTAAGGTAGTTACCATAAAACTTTTCTTATTACAAAACTTTCAAACACTGTCAACTCACTTCACGTTCACTCATTTAAATGTCATTTTTATGCGTTTTGTTTCCTCATATTCTGAACTCCAAAATCGATATTATGTAAGAGGCTTTTGGGCCAACATTTTAACCTGGACAATTTCATATTAACTTATTTAATACTTTTATTAATTGTAATTTTGTTCTTTCATTTTAATGGTATTTTATTTTACCTGTATATTGTATCTGTTATAACACGCAACTGGCCGGTGGACTTATACATTTGAGTGTATTTGAGAGTCATATTTATATTATTTTATTCATTAATTTATCTTAATTTATATCATTAACAAATATATATTGTATTTAAATATTAATAGTATCAGTATATATATATATGTATATGTCTGATTTGTCCTGTAGTGATAATGAAAGTTTTCACACAGCAGACAGTCTCGATGATAGCTTCTCTAGTTTACCAACACTTGAATATACCCTTCAGTCTCTGTTTGCAGATGTACCGGGGAATTTTAATGTCATCCATATAAACGCCCAGAGTATTCCAGCCCATTTCCCAGATATGCTGGCAAGCTTTAACTGTCAAAACATCCATGTAATCCTAATCACAGAGTCGTGGCTCAAGCCATGTCTGCCTTCCATTTCTTACACTCTTCCAGGATTCATTCTAATCAGAAACGATCGCGCTATTGGTCGTGGTGGGGTGTTGCTATATACCTGCGCTCTAATATTCCATACACAATAGTGAATATATCTGCACAACCACCACCGGCAAACGCTGGCGAGCATCTTTTCTTGGAGGTAGAACTGTATCATACTAAGATTCTTCTTGGCGTGTACTACTCTCCTTCTTCAAACGTTGACTACTTCTCTTCTTTTGAACTTCTTCTAGAAAATTTGACTCCAACTTATACTCATAGTATTATAATGGGTGATTTCAACACGTGCCTTAAGAAAAATGACCATCGCTCGTCATTACTTACCCGTATAGTTGAATCTAGCAACTTGTCTATACTTCCTCTTGATGTAACCCACCACTTTCCTAACTGTATCCCTAGTCTTCTAGACCTCATCTTAGTTTCTTCACCTGGACATGCCATCAAGCATGGCCAATGTTCAGCTGATGCATTCTCATACCATGACTTGATATATTTATCGTATAAAATCCGACCTCCCAAGGCAAAGCCGAGAATACTTTTGCAGCGCAGTTTTGGAACTATGGATCGTGACAAGCTTCGTGAGGATGTCCGCAACATTGATTGGACCCCTCTCTTAGAAACTCAATGTATTGACTCTAAAGTAGCACTGCTTACAAACAATCTGATTAGTCTCTATAATGTCCATGCACCGACTCGAGCAGTCAAAGTCAAACATTTACCCTCTCCTTGGCTTACCGAGGACATAAAGCTAATTATGTCTAAGAAAGCAGCTGCTAAATGTAGGTACAAGTGCCGACCTACTCAATCTAATTTGGATAAATATGTAGCAATTCGGAATCTCTGCAACAAGATGTGTAGGAAAGCACAACGCCAGCATATTCACACCTCTGTTGAGAATGAAGAACCGGCTAAGGTTTGGAAGTTCCTGAGAACACTGGGAGTTGGAAAATTTCGTCATGACTCAATTCCTAAAGATTTAAATCTTGATTCACTAAATCATCACTTCTCATCTTCGTCCAATATTGACGGGACAACTAAAATAAACACACTTAACTATCTTTCATCACTTCCAACTCCTCAATATCCATCTTTTGTCTTTGATCAATTTACGGTTTGTGGTGTTAAGCAGAGCATTACGTCAATAGCATCAAACGCAGTAGGCAGTGACTGTGTCAGTCGGAATATGATACTCCCTATCCTCGACCAAATCCTACCCATCTTGTGTCACATACTCAATCACTCCATATCCTGTGGCAAGTTTCCATCTGCATGGAAAGAAGCTCAAATTACACCTCTTCCAAAAAAATCTAAGCCCTCCACATTCTCTGATTACCGACCTATTTCTATATTACCATTCCTCTCCAAAGTCCTTGAGCGCCTAATCCATACCCAACTTAGCTCCTTCCTTAGTAGAAACACCATACTAAATCCATTTCAATCCGGCTTCCGACCTGGGCACAGCACTGTTTCTGCTTTGGTACACGTCACAGATGACATAAGACTAGCCATGGATCGGGGAAACATAACAGTTCTTTCGCTCCTTGACTTTAGCAATGCATTTAACACTGTGGATTTCGACGTCCTGGTGGGTATACTTCGCTCTATTAACATATCTCCAACGGCAATTGATTGGTTTCAAAGTTACCTGTCTGGCCGTCGACAACGTATACGCATAGAAGAGTCATTCTCTTCATGGTGCAATACAACAGTTGGCGTACCGCAGGGCGGCGTTTTATCTCCACTGCTCTTCGCGATTTTTATAAATTCTATTTCCCAGAAACTAGTTTCATCCTACCACTTGTATGCAGATGATTTACAGATATACAGCCAGGCCCCACTTAACCAGCTATCGGAGGCACTTGACACAATGAACCGAGATCTGGCGCATATTAGTGAATGGAGTAAAAATTATGGTTTAAAGATTAATCCATCAAAGACTCAGGTAATTGTTGTCGGTAGTTCCAGAATGATGTGTAATATCGATTGGTCCGCTATGCCGTTGATACAATTTGAAGGTACAGTAGTGCCTATTTCGGATTGTGTCAAAGATCTGGGGATCTACCTTGACAAAGTGCTGTCCTGGGATCGCCAGCTGCAAGAGGTAAGTCGCAAGCTATTTGCCTTCGGGAATTCCTTACGAAGGCTACGAAACTTTCTGCCCACGGCAACAAAGGCTGCGCTTGCACAAGCCCTCCTTCTACCAATTCTCGACTATGCCGATGTCAGCTATCTAAATCTCACCGAAGCACAATTAGATAAACTTGAGCGACTTCAAAATTATTGTATAAGATTCGTATTTGGCCTACGCAAATACGATCATGTCTCAGAATACCGTCTAAAACTCAAGTGGCTGCCAATTCGCCTTCGCCGGAATACTCATATTCTTACGTTTCTTTACAATATCCTTTTTAACCCCAAAGCACCCCCTTACCTTAAAGAACGTTTTAGGTTCCTACATGACACACATTCGAGGTCCCTACGGTCATCGGAGAACTTAAGACTGAAAATGCCGACGCATTCCACGAATTTCTTTGGACGATCCTACACCGTAGAAGCAGTGCGTTTGTGGAATGAGTTGCCAGTTTCTATCAGACGAGCACAAACTAGCGCAAGTTTTAAAAAACTTTTACATGAGCATTTTCTATCACTTTAGTACTTATTATATATCTATGTATCCAACTATTGAGAGGTAAAGTTAATTTAAGTAATAATATTAAATTGATAATACGGAGAGACATATAAATTATCTGTGTCATTTTGCTGTAGGTATATGTAAATATGTATGTAAGTATGTATGTATGGATGTATGAGGGTATGTATGTTTGTAGTATTGATGTATATATGGGTATATAATATATTGTTTATATGTATGTAAGTATGTGATTGTAATATGTGTATATATTTTGCGTTTGCGCATGTATATTTATTCATATTTGAATAATAATAATCATATATCATTTTCTATCATTTCCAATCGCTCCAACTACCACCTGTTCTTATACCTAACTCAAGTCCATCCAAAGGTTGCCTGGAAGATATTGCCTATCATGGCGATAAGGCCGCCCTTTGTACAACAAGTGTAGAGGATAAATTATATTTAATTCTAAAATGTTATTTATGTAAATTGTGTACAAATAAAGTTTTATTCTATTCTATTCTATTCTATTAAAGGAAAAAAAAGTTACCTTGGTATTATGATCATTTTGGGCCTTTGTTGTCAAGATGACGATCAGACCTGACGCTGACTGTACCTACATACACAAGTAACTGCCTGTACCCTATTAAATCTATGATTTAGATGGACTATAGGCTAAACCTACATGAAAAAGGCTTATAAAAAATTACCTCTTACCGCCTGTCACGTAAACATGTCCCCGTTTCGATTTCCTCGTAAATTTGTCACATCGATAATATCGGTCCGGTTATTTCGAGCCATGAGTTATAACACTACGGGTCCGCGACAATATTTATTATGAAGCTGATACACAATACTTCTTAGTGCTTCCTCTTACTGACAGCGTAGTAAATTATTGCCGTTATTACATTTGGGTTCAATTTTCTTGGTTATAAATCATTTAGTAGTTGAATTAGAAATATTAAGGTGGGACTGTACTTCAATTTTATGTATTTACAAATACACGTTAAGTGGCACCAACAATTCATCAGTACCTTGAAATACTTATACTGTTGATTGATGGCACTTGGTGGAACTTGCTACACATCTTCAATGAAAACACTTGTAGGTACTATTCCACATTATTTATTGAATTCCTGACTGGTTTCACCTTACGGCATTATCAAAGGTTTACTGAATACATAATATGGAATAAATAATGTGGAATAGTACAAGTGAAAACTCATTGAAGATACCTTGAAATAACTTATACCTCAAACTTTAACCACTGAAAAGTAGTGAAAACGTCGTTAGGAAGTAAGCCTGCCTTCATCAATTTTTTTTCAAATATTCTAAATTTGTGCCCAAACTGATGGTCATATAATAACGAGGTTTGTATTTGTGCAGTAAGTAAATATATAAGATTTAAAATATGGAACTTGACATCCACAGGAGAAAAATAAACTAGTGAGATAAAAATATTCTTACATATCAGATTTAATGTTGGACATTTTTTCTCATTTAATTATAATAATTTATATTGACTTTTTATATTGATTTATACTGACATTTAGATGAAATTAACGTAATTTATAATCCAGATAATACGAAGTATAAATGGCTTACTAATTTAATTCAATATGCACTCAACTTCGTCTGTTTGACACCGACGCGATGCGCTTACATTACTATTTTTTTTGTTTTTTTTTTTTTGCTCATGTTTTATTAGTCACTAACAATAGTCTATAAGTCAACCTTCAATGTAACTACTAACAAACTAGGATGGTTATCCGAAATAAATGATTATAATAATAATAATTACGTATTATTAGTAACAACAATGATGTTGTGTAGCTATTATATTCCAGGAAGTATGACGTGAAATTGAGAATCGTATTATATTTCTCCTTATTGGAAACATATAGTGGTTACGTATTAAAATCTTTAAGTTCATTATATCTTCGTTCAAAATATCTACGGTTAAAATACGGGAGGTTGAAATACCGAATGTGCGAAATACCGATGTTCAAATTCCCGGAATTCAAAATCCCGACGTTCAAGCTCCCGAAAATTAGTTTTTGTTTTCATTGAACCTGCGGTTTATATTATTTATGGTTTATCGGAGCAGAATCAATGGATTCGTAAACAAATGAATATTATGATTCAGTCTACACACTTATTTTAGGTAGGTATTGGTGGTAAAAATTTGACAAAAATTTTGGCCCGGTGGGTACCACCGTGAACGATTGCGAAAAACCTTCCATAGTAATCTAATATCGGTTGGATTGCGTTTAGTGGTCAGCAAGTGCATAGCTGGGCAGGAGGGATTATGGTCGCAGCACTAGTGGGACCGGTGGGCGTCACGCGGTGCTGCGAATCCTATTTTGATGAGGCCGTCAAGCTGAGTGCCACCATTGTTAACATAGTACGAATATGTAATGGAGACCCTCTTTCCTGAGACTTTGGCTTCAGCTTACCATCAGGCGAGGTGAAGTCAAATTGGCGTGTTCTACATAAAAAATATCATTAAAATTAAATAAAATAAAATAGGTAGGTACATTGATTTTAAAAGAAATTACTCAAAATTATAAAATAAATAAATTACAGTATGTCGTCATCATCTTGTAGTTGCAGCTATCCCCGCGACCATGACTGCTTATAAGCAACTGAAACGTCGGGCTCAATGTAAATACTACCGAGTAAATAGCGTTGAAATAGTTTTAATTCAACAAAACACTGATTCGGTGCTTTAGTTACAGAATGTGATTACTAAAACAAAGGCAAGTTTGAGTTAACACACCCTGTACCGGTTTGAATGAAAATGGTCGTGAGGCAGAAAATTATTAACTGTATAACAGTAAGCCTTTGAATTACTCACTGTTAACTGATTTTAGGTTAAGACTAAATCATAATTGAACAAAGAGAATAATAGACTAAATTACAAACATTAATAAGGGTTGGGATTTACATAACAGAATTGAACCCATACACAATATTATTAAAGCCTTTACGCACCACGCACGTGATATGATCTTTGTAAATGTGTTATAGTAAAACTACAAGTAAATAGGTAGGTACTTAGATCAGAGGTAATAACAAATAATAGGCCTTTTTTTTCAAGATGATTAGTAACCAAAATTACTTGAATCACTATAGTAATAGTAATGTTAGCAGTGGGTTCACGTCGTTAGTGTAATGGTCAGGATTCGAACCCGGGACCTTTCGATCCTATCATTGTTCTCGAATTCTTTATAAGAGTTATATTAATAAGGATTTCGTGATAAATATAATATACCGTATTAAAGTGAAATCTTGCAAACATTGAAATTTTAAACCCCGAGGACTGCCAAGGAGGGATAGAGGATTAGTACAAAGTAAAAATAATTCTACCTACAGCTTAGACCCCATCTCTTCTTGTTGGTGTCTTAGAAGGTGACTAAAGGATAGAGCTGTTCTCCATTCAAAACTAAATGAGCAGCCCATGACAAATTACCAACTTGGCGGCAATATACTCGCCCCATGTTACGTGGGACCGAAAAGTCTCAGTCTTCTCTGTTCATACACCTTTGCCTACCCCATCAGGGGTTTACATGCGGGATATGTATGTATGTAATGTTTCATGGCATAATGATGGCTCTCAAATTGAAATATTTGTTCTAGATCACGATGAGCACGTCGCGGCTGGTAACAGTATACTTCCTATTGACCCTGGCTGCAGCAGCAACGGCTATCAAATGCTGGAAGTGCGGTCAGTACAGCGACGGTGTGGGATCCATCACCCCATGCCCCAACAGGAGCGCAACTAGACTCGAAGAATGTGCCAGTAATGCGAAGTACTGTATTGTAAGTAGATTTCATTGAATGTTTTTTGAGAAGCCATAAAGAATAGTTATAGGATGATCAAGGTCCTACAAACTCCTTTGCGACCCAAATCATCATCATCTTGTTAACGGTCGATAGTCGATTTTCAACGGATGATGCGAAGGCTTTATCAACAGGTGAAGATGTCTGAGGCCCTGAAGATGTTGGTAGTACTGTACACCCACATATTATTCACTCTAAGAGCGTTTTCATATTCATCTGAAGTCCGATATCGGTGTCGGACGCCGATAGCCGACCTTCGATAGCCAACACACTGTTTTCACATATATCTGATAAAATCGGCCCGATACGGCCATTAGCACAGAGTAGTTAGGGATGCAAGGTATGAAAAAAAAAAAAAAAAAAAAAAAAATTTTTTTTTTTTTTTCGACATATTGACATGATTTACTGTCAATTTCTTTTATTCGTGATCAGCATCATCTATTAACGCGAAAAGTCACGTAACTAAGTCGCTCTTTTAGTCTCTTTGTGATCCGATATCGGGTCAACACAATAGTAGCCGAGTGGTCCGATTACCGATATCGGGTCTGACAAATGTATATGTCATACATTTTGCTTCCTGCGAAATCGAATATCGTGTACCTATCGGATAGTGTGAAAACGCTCTAAGGCTCATCTTTCAGAACAACGCTCAGCGGTGAATCAGCTTTCACTATAATATTAGAACTGTCATCTAGGATACAATCCGTCCTCACATAAATTAGGGTAAATTCAAAATCGAGTTTCTTATTCTTATAATTGCGCTGAACACAAGCTCCATGAAATCTATCCTTCGAAGCGGCGAGTCTCCTGGCCGGATCGCCACCGTGGATCCTGGAAGCGAGGGCCCTTTCGGCACTATACCAGTTCCGAAAGGAGGCGCGGGAGCGGGGATTCGATCCCGAGCCCGAGGACATTCGGGCCGAGAAATCCCGGCTCCACCAGGTCATGGTGGCCGAGTGGGAGCGACGACTTGGGCAACCACGCGCAGGGCACGCCGTCATTGCGGCGGTAAGGCCCATCATGGGGGAGTGGCTAGAGAGGCCACACGGGAGCCTCTCGTACCGTCAGACGCAGATGATAACCGGGCACGGTTACTTCGGGCGGTATCTGCATCTGATGGGTATTGAGCCAACGCCCGAGTGCCATCACTGCGACGCGAGCGTGGACTCGGGGCTGCACACGCTCACCGAGTGTCCGGCGTTTGAGACGCCGAGGCGGGAGCTTGTGCAGGCCCTGGGGGTGAGAGTGCTCACGCTCTCCACCCTGCTCGCGGCGATGGTCCGCTGCGCGGATGCGTGGGCGGCCAGCGCCTCTTTCTGCGAGCAGGTCATGCTCGCGAAGGAGACAGCAGAGCGGGCGCGGCGCGGTGAGCGAGAAAGACTCGCTGACATCGCTGCTCGCGCCCGAAGGCGGCTCGGGCGTCGGAGGGCGCTTACAGACCTCCGCCCCCCATGAGCGCGGGCCTGAGGGTGACGGGTGGAGCCACCCGTCACCCTAGCAGAAGCAGGCCACGGCGGCGGCGCGCATCGTAGGACGATGCGCGCCTCCCCACACCGGGGTTGAGTCGGGGACGGCGTGGTCCCCACCTCCCGAGGAGGGCCAGACCGAAAGGGATGGCCCTGGGTCAGCCGGGGTGCGAGGGATATGTCGCAAGACAACCTCACCTTCGGCCTAGCACCACGACCCACAGACGGCGTGCGGTTTAGTCGGTTCGAGTCCGACATAACCCACCCCTCCGGCTCCGGAGGGGCGGGTATCCGTGGGGATTTCCCGCACGTAAAAAAAAAAAAAAAAAAAAAGCTCCATGAAATCGTCTTGTGTTGAAATTTTCGCTTTGGATACGAGTGTTCATACCAAGTTTACAGGCTTAAACGAACCCGCATTCCGTAATACTTCACTGTTTCTCATTAGTTATGATCCAACAACATTCATTTACATTACACTTTTAACGTTCATAACTTGCAATTAAACTCTGCAATGCTGAGTGAGCAACACTCTGCAGAGGCAATTATCTCGATGACATAAATTATAATGGCCGACATCTAAGGTACCTCTACCTTTGAGAAACTGATGGAATATTTATTTTCTACAGCGTCAATAGGAATATTTTTGTGTTTACTTGCAATATTTTACTGTTTGAAAAGCTTTAGGCGATTATAATCTTAGATAAATTGTACCTTTTTGTCACTGTTATAAAATATTTGAGTTGTTTTTCTCTCTTATTATATTCACAATAATTTATTTGGATCGTACCTTGAGTTAAATTTTATATAGATTCTTTTGGATTGTGCTGAATATTTTAAAATGTTTTTATTATTTGTAGATTTACTAACCGACTTCAAAAAACGAGAAGGTTCTAAGTTCATCGCCTAAAGGACTTTTTTATGAATGTTTATTACGCGATATCTAAGCCGGATTTAAACGGAATTTTTTTTATGATTTTTGCGACGGTGGAGAGGGTAGGCTGTCAGAGTGGTCTCATATCCAAGTAGTGCGGATCTGGAGAAATTGAGGAAAACCCTCAAAATTACATAAAAATTCACCTACTTAGTTTGTGTTAGCAATCATCAATGCTATATTCCCAACAGCTGAATCGCGATAGGAGGGAGCAAACGCCCGTGGTTTTATATAATAAGCCGTGCAGAGAAGCTAGAGGCCGCAAGCAATCTGCGTATATGGCTTGGACTATGGCATTTGCCAATCAGGATCCGAAAATCGCTGAATTGCAGCGGAAATTGAATGCCGCCTAGAGGTCCTGTAAAAAAGCAACGGCCAGGGCTAAGTTCAGGTTCATCGATAAAATTGGCGAGCGGCTTGCACGGTACCCATCTGGCAGCTGTGCGTTTTGGTCGTTCGCCAAAGCTGCCCAGGGAAACTTCTGTCAGTCTTGCCTCCCGCCGCTGCGAAACCCGACGGTGGTCTGGCCTATGGCGCTAAGAAGAAAGCCGATCTCTTGGGTAATCTCTTTGCGTCAAAATCAACACCTATTTTACCCAGCTGTGGTGCTTCTATGCCTGAAGTAAAAATCACGCTACTGGTGATCTAGCGGGAACCCAAATCCTTAGATGTTCGGAAGTCGATGGGGCCGGACGGTATGCCAGCGATGCGATGGTGCTTAGGCACTGTACTCCCGAGTTGTGCCCAGTACTTAGGTACACGCCTTTTGGCGCTCTTTTATTCCCGGCCTCGTGGAGGACTGCGTTCGTTCCTCCTGTGCCTAAGAAAGACGACAGAACAGATCCATCAAATTACAGGCCTATATCTGTAACCTCCTTTCTCTAGAAGGTGATGGAGCGCGTTATTAGTTCCGTTTAACATATTGGGTGGTTTATGGCCCTAAAAGATGAAAACTGTGATTGATAGCTTGCAGGACTTGGACTACGAAGGCAAAAACGAAAACGGGAAAAATAAATAATTAAAAAAAAACTGACTTTAAAACCAAATTGGTAAAAAAGTTTAATATAACTGAATTTCATCATCATCATCATCATCATATCAGCCATACACAGTCCACTGCTGAACATAGGCCTCTCCCATAGACTTCCAGAATGACCGATCCAAAGCAGCCCGCATCCAGCGCTTCCCGGCGACCTTGATGAGGTCGTCCTTCCACTGAATTTAGAGAGAGAATTTAGAGATTTTTGATCTGTTAGAAATTGGTGCCAACATTTGTAGCTGTTCTGACCTGCTATTAATGCCATCAATTTACGTATGATAACTTGATGAGGTAGGGGTGGCCTATCATACTTAGCTGTATCTTATACCTGTTTGACTTGACACCAACTTCTGTTTTGAATTGATCTATATTTATTATTTGATTGCATCATGGTAGTTCAGGTACAGCAAACAAAGTTGGCACCGACTTCTAACTGATCGAAAATATCTAAATTCTATTATTTAAAAAAAAAAAATTACCAATTCGGTTTTGAAGTCGGTTATTTTTTTAAAAATTTTTACAGTTATAGGTTATTTCTTTTTAGAAGCTACTATATTACAAGAATAGCACTAGCAGTTACATATATATTCATAGAATGAGTTTCAAAAATGTATCATAATATTTTAAGTTTTAACACTTGTCCCGAAAAATATAAAATGTAAACCAACCATGAGTCTCAGTAAATCTATTTTAGGTAAATATGTTTTTTTTTTCGAAGCAACCACTCAACATTCAACATTGTGACATTTGCTGATTCACGGAGCCTGGGGTATATTCGCGGCACTAACTTCATCCTAGTAGTTGAAATAAACAGAGAAGGCAAACAGAAAGTTTGGCGAAATATCAACTGTAATATGCACAGACTTTTGAGAACTTTAGCCTGCAACACAGGCAGATATTTAATTATATTGAATACTAGCTGTTGCCCGCGGCTCCGCCCGTGTGGATGTCGGTTATCGCTTACCTAGTGTTGAGTCAACGCTATTGAGCAATATTTTTTTCTAAAATAATGGTAGCATAAGTTACTCCTTATTACATCAGCTACCTGTCAATATAAGTCCCGTCAAAATCGGTCCAGCCATTTCAGAGATTAGCGGAAACAAACAGACAGACAGACAGACAAAAATTGTAAAAGAGAGACGATATTCTTAGCAATCCATGGATTCTCCGTGCGGGTGCCGGGTCCATCGCGTTGCTGAGTTGGGAACTCGGGACAGTGCCTGGGACTTGCGACCCAAGTGTAGGTTTAGAAGGGGCCCCTTTTGTTGATGTACATCAACACTCACCTTCACTACCCAAGTTCCCCTCCCTGCCTAACCAAATTTGATACGAACCTACTAGTGCCGCTTTAGACATTCGTCCTAGTAATGAGCTTATTGTAGCTCTCGATAGGCCTAGATCTTTAAGTAGGTTATAGAGAGATTTAGCTGGTATACCTCTCGCTCCCACTTCTACTGCATACAAATTAACCACGTAACCGTTTTTGATTAATTCGTTTGTGAGATCGTAGTATTTATTTTTCTTTAGTGTGTGGTCCTTCGGTATATTTGTTTCCCACGGTACAGTAAGTTCCACAAGGACCACATATTTAGTCTTTTTCGAGTATAGAAATATGTCCGGTCTAGATGACGAAACCCCAACATCCTCCGGAATTTTATAGTGCTTTTCATACGTGTCGATTAGGAGAGTCCAATCTGGGGCAGTATCTAAGATTGAATAAGGTTTGTTCCTGGATTTTATGGATGAACCTTCAGACACAAAGTTGATATGACGTCTGTTAGTAGTCAATCCTTTTTGGGCTCTAGCTACTGCCAGACTCATTGCTTCGCGTATGATGAAAAGCACCTTATCGTGGCGGCGTGAGTATTGGCCTCTATCAAGAAGCACCCTACATCCTACTAATATGTGCCTAGCCGTCCCTATTGCCTCACCACACGTATAACATTGTTTTTCTGTGGCTTTCCCCCACCTTACCAGATTACTCTGGTCTGGAAGGGTCATCTGAAAGGCGTTAAGGTAGAATTTTAACAAGGCCGGCGACCACTCATATATCAAGGTGCGCCACTTTAAAGCCATCGGTATGCAGAACTCTCCCATTGTCAACCATTCGTTTTGGATTTCCAAATTCATCGCGTGCACTCGATATTTATCATTTTCGTCTTGCTTCAGAAAGGACCTAAGTATATCCTGGTCCCTTTTTGGCTCTCGTACTCCCAACCCCACTTTGTTCGACTGGGCTCCTATCATAAATCGTTTATGGAATATAAGTCTAGATTCAAGCTCGGACGCGTTATTATCTTTCGGGAGTGCCCTGACTGTGTCATCTTGGGATTTACCTAAGATGTGGGCTTTGGTAACTCTAAGGTGTTTATAGAGCTCCGATGGTTTCTTTAATTTCATCCCAAAATTATTCTGATCCCTAAATAAAGCAGAGGGATCAGCAGAGTGCGCTAGTCCAAGCCACGATTTTAGTGATTTTATGACAGTTGCATCTATTTTCGCGAGTAAGGTTTTGCCGAAATCGTATACCAGAAAAGGCCAAGTCAGACGTGATGTTAGGTAGTTGTCATATATCCAAGCTTTTTTGATATTATTCAGTTGTAGCTGATCTATCTTATTTAGGTCGTTTATAAACATATTGACAACTTCATCTAAGGATGGTGTGCGTCCTTGATGGTCTATCTTTCTCCCAAGAAATTTAAATGGGACCGATTCAGCGACTATGGAAACTGGTTTACCCCCTATGAAGAGTCCCGGGTCGTAGGAGGTAAATTTGGTGTCCCGTCTACCCAGACACAGACAGTGACACTTACTGGGCTTCGTTCTCAGTCCATTTGTCCACGAACAGAACTCATCGATTTCCTTTAATAGTTCCTGACATTGATTTGGATTACGCGTCAGTATTGCGAGGTCGTCAGCAAAAGCTAAGATGTACTCAGTGTATTTGTTATTTACTTTAAACCGATAACCCCATTTCTTTTCGTGACGTATTAATTTGGTGATTAAGATATTAATTACTATGTTAAATGCTATTGGTGACAGGCAGCATCCCTGAAACAGCCCAACATTATACCGTAGTGGTTCTGTGTGGTCTTTTTGGAAGCTTATAGCAAATTTTAGTTGTGAGTAATACGACGCGATTATCTCTATTACCACGGGTGGAAAGTTATACCATTGCAACGCGTATATCATAAGGTTATGTGGAATTGAGCCAAATGCGTTTTCTAGGTCTATCCAACATACCGTTATCTGTCTTTCGTATTTTCTGGCATCTTTTAAGCTTTCCGCTAACAGACTATTGTGTTCCAGACATCCAGAAATTCCGGGTAAAAATCCTTTCTGGTGGTTAGGTCCGAAATACCTATTGTTATTTTATTTTGGTATATGTTATTTTGGTATATGTACCGTAATAAATTCATATGCATGTAGTAGAAAACGGTTATTTCAATATTACAAACAGACACTCCAATTTAATTTATATGTATAGAAGACGTATAAATGTATAGCTAGATGTATAGACTAGCTTTTGGCTACTAGCTTTACCCGCATGGATGTCGGTTATCGCTATAATATCGGTTATCGTTATCAATTGTAGCCTATGTGTTATTCTGATGTAAAGTTTCATGAAAATCCATTCGGTAGTTTTTACGGGAAAGAGTAACAAACATCCATCCATGCTTACAAACTTTCACGTTCATAATATTAGCACAGAATAATTAATAGTACTAACGTACAGAAGAATCACTGCGCAAGAAGATTTAATTAATTCCAGTCTTGCTTCGACGCAATACGGTGGAATTCAGCTCGCACAACATTAAGTACTTATAATTTTATTCACCTAAACTTGCTTCTCTTTCTATCGCGTGCCTCTTATCTCTTCTTACGCTGTTAGGGTTGCCTTCTTGTGAAGGATTGAATATTTGATTACCATTCCAGTTAAGTACCTGTTACTATTTTTCTACTTATGTGAAAAATGACAATTCGTTGACAAAAAAGAAGGAACTTGGAACTGCAGAAATTACGTAGGGTAGGTATCGTCAGTGGTACCTATCTACCTATAGTCAGCGCGCGATGCACGTCAAGGACACTCGAAACTAGAAAAATACGGCAAGGCAGGTGACGACGGAGTACGTTGACCCCGATGGGTCCGATCCAATAGCCCTCCCAATTCAAAAATCTAGCTGGCTAGGCATCTACCTCGGTACTTCATGGTCTACCTTTAAAATAAGTAGTTTTTGTCTACATACGCATTCTGAGCAGTAGTAGTGGTAGGTTGGGTTATGGATAGGTAGGTACCTTAAAATTTTGAGATTTATTAATTTGGCAAACTTACTTTTCAGCATCTATGGGAAGCGAGAAAAAAGATCGGTATATTTATATTCGAATTCAAACAGCCGAACGCCACACAATATCGTCTGTCATTATTTTCTTTTCTTGTCCATTCTTAGGTAGGTACCTACTTACTTTAAGTAGGCAGTAGGCACGATCAAGAGAGAAAAAAAAATGATTTTATAAAATCCCAGCAGCGTTCACACGAGCGCGCGCGTGACACTCGACTTATTTTAAATTCGGTCGGCCGGATACTTCGCTGTAGGTATATAACGGATGTACTGCGCGGAGTGAACCACGCCTGATATTAGTAGGATATACACGTAGGATATACACGGGATTTTGGTGGTAGTTCGTTTGTAACTACTTTAGACAAATATTTTAACTACTTTTAAGTAATAATCCTCTGATCTTTTTAGGTGATAATTATTATATTGTTATAAGTTTAATAATAATTAATCAAAATAAATTGTTAATTTCATTACAAACTAAATATACACGTGGAGGGTTTTCAGTTTGATAAATATCTTGCTCACGCACAGAACTAATTACTTGTGTGTTTTACCACCAATATTTGAAAGTTTTGAGAAATCCATATATTTTCATGGAAAACTATGGTTACGGGATTAATAATCAAATTCATGACATTAATTCTGTTTTATTTCGAATTCTTGCTAAAGTTGCTACAAAAGTTACAAAAAATTTTCATTTCAGACTTCTGTAGTTTTCAATCAATCAATCACCCACTGCAGTCTCCAGTAGTGGACTCCGCATAGGTATCTCCCAATGCGCGCCATTTCGTCCGATCCTCCGTCCATGTAGTTAAAGAAATAGTAATACGTAACATTACACTGTCGGAGATCCATCAAGACGATCCATTTTCGTGTGCTACTCCATTCAATAGGGGTCGTCGTCCAATCTCCGGGCAAGACGATTTTCCGGACGTTGGCAAGGCCATCATTTGCCAACCGGTTTGAGATGAAGACAGTCTTAGCTGGATTTTGGGGCTTTGTACATTAAGGTGCCATCACAAGCGACTCGTGGCAAATTTATTGCTTAGGTACTACGTAACAATTTATGCCAGGGACTTAGCTTTGACTTAGTACGCGTTTACTCAAAATTTTATTACTACCGGATGAGGTTTACTTGTGTACCTAAAGTTGTAAATAGCAATTGAGATGCTTTTGCATTTCGTTTGGGATGTATGGATTTAGAGAGGAAAATAAGTGGTGTAGATTTTTTTTTATTGTGGATCGTATGATAATAATTTTTGTTCTTGCTCACTACTTTAATTTGAGGGTTAAATTATTAAAAAGTAGGTCGATTCAACCACGGCAGTGGGGATTTCACACTACAGAATGAGTTAGCTGTAGGAGTTTATCCTACGCTAAAAACTAAATTTTTAGATTTATATATATATTCTGATATCCTCTTTTTCTGCATCAGTCACTTTTATTTTTATACAAATAAGAGCAGGATGCCTAATTTTAGTTTAGTATTATATATTATTACCACTATTTTAATTTTTGTCAATTTTACACCGCTGTAAACGGTCACTTTACTGTAAAATTACTATAGTAATAGTTACCCCCAATTACCGTAATAACACTGCGCGCATTATGGTTTATACAGATGCTTGCAACTCAAGAACTAAGTAAGTACCTAAGAATAGGTAGAAACCTAAACTCCGCCGACACTAAGGTCCCACCCTAACGTAAGCTCCTCAAAGATAAGGTTATTAAGATAACGCTGAATTTCTCAATGAAGGGATTATGAACTTTCACTATCTCCTCTTCGTTCAATAGCAGAAAGTTTCTGTATTGTTAGTTAAAATTTTGAAACTTTAATTAGTATATAAAATATAGAGTCATTTTGACTTTTGATGAAGGCCTTTATATCTTTCTTTAAGTCGCTTAATATTGTTTTTAATTCTGACTTATAGACAGGCATATATTTTCAGTCGTTCGAAGATTAGTGGCCGGCCCAGATCCATCTTAAATCTCTTTGGGTTGACCGGAGAGATATATATATCTATCTTCTATCTATCTATCTTAACCCCGGCAACCGAAAACCTAAAGAGGGCATTAGTTTTAGTCGGTAGTGTAATGGCCAGGATTTGAACCCGGGAATTGACTCCGACATAACCACCCCTAAAGATTGGTGAAATGTGATTAACGTTTGTTTAACCTGGCGGGATAAAAGCAGTAACTATGTTTGTTTATATCATTTGTAACCAATTGTTTTCAGACTTAAACAGCATGTTCAGTCAAAACTATAATAAGATAATAAGATAGGAATCATTTTGAATTGGTTCAGACGAGGTTCGAACCCGCATGGTTTGGTAGCTTAGTGGTCAAAGCATTCCTTGTGTAACAGAATAGAAATAGTCATGCTAATTGCTTTAAGAATTTCATTCATATTTATTATTATAAACCCTTTTTGAAGTGAAAACTTCTTTAGCGGCGTTGGATGGGTGTAAAATGTTAAGGAAGCGTCAGGATTAGTTGACCTTTGAACCGTAACCGACGACTGACGTCATACAAGATTAAGTACAGATAGCGTCGTAGCTTAAACGGTAAGCACTTCGACTGTAAGTCCTCATAGTTTCAGATAGTATCGGGTTCAAACCACCTGGCCTTCAGGGATTTTTTGTGATTGTTTATTCTTATTATAATATATTACTTTTGGTGATTATTTTTTCTTTTTGTAATTTATTACTTTTTATGATTATTTTTTCTTTCTGTAATTTATTATTTTGTGTGATTATTTTTTCTTTTCATAATTTATTAATTTCTTCTGACAGAAAATTAGCAGAAAATAAGTGATAGGTTCTATGATTAGCGCTATTTTATAGGTATGGTATGGTATGTTCTTTTTATCTTTTTCTATGTATATAACGAAGAAAGAAAAAAAGAAAATGTTTTCACTTCTGCCGGCACTCCCAGAGTGCAACCCGTCTTTTTTTTTTTTTATAAAAAGAACACACCAACACCACTTAGGCGGCCCCTAATCGAAAGTGGTTACCGTGGCCTATGGACACCAGGGGTTTACAATCACGCTGCTGACCCTACACACTCGCATTAACAATGACTAACAATATATAGAAGATTACCAATATTCATGCATAATCTGTGTTCTTTCACTGTGTTTTATGTGTAACTCCGCCCACATGGAGTTATGATCTCATTTCCGCAATAAATAGAAACCTATTCCAGGGATAAATAAACCCATACATTATTCCAGACTATAATCTTTCTCTGTACAAAATGTAAGCAAAATCTCTTCAGCCGTTTGTGCGGGAGAAACTAATAAACATGCAAACATCTACATAAACTGTCACATTTATTAATAAGATTGTAAACACACTCTCATCTAGAGCCCATTGTAAAAAATACAAATTAAATCGTGTAACGATATTAGCGTATTAACAGGAAAAGGCTGACTCTTCCATTGTTAATTCTCTTTTGTCTGCCCAAGGGACCATCGCATAGCCGTCCAATTATTTATTAAACTCTATGAATTTATACCCTCACGTCTCGGCCCATTCCTTGTTCATTACGTTATATTATTTACTGATAATTCAATGAATTTATATTTAGTATCAATTTAAATATTAATGGGGTGGTTGAGGCTGGTTAAAGTTACTTGTTACTGGAATAATTGATTTTGAAATAGGGTTTATGCAGGTTATAGTGAAAAAGATAGGATGTTGACAATATTCTTTCGCGTGCAGGAGTTTGGACTGCGGATCGAACTGTGACGTTATATTGCGACTAAAATATGACCACATTTTAACGTTCCAGTTATTATAAAATGAAATCCTTCACGTGTGACCGCGGATAGAACTAAAGCGATGCGTGCGCGCCGATGGCCCATCTATGCCTCTAGACAAGTGGCAATTCGCTAACTGGCGTTTGGTGGAATAGAATGACTAATATATGGGATTTGACGTAAATGACAGTCGTTAACGTATGTCAAATACGTCAAATCCCATATATTCGTCATTCTATTTCATCAAACGCTGGTTAGCGCATTGCCACTTGTCTAGAGGGGCTGGTCGTTCCCGGCGCGTCACTAGCGTTTACAAGTTCATTCCGAACTGTCGGTTTGGACTGGCGTGTGGTGAATCCTTAGTTCCGATTTGCACGTGTAAACGCAGTTATTGAGTACCCACCCATTATCGATTAGTAAAGTAAAATTATTAGGTAGTTTATCTATTAGGTATAATACCCACCCTATATGTCTTCATATTAAACAATAAAAAAACAAAAGTAATTTTCCAAGTAACTGACTGAGACTTGTGTAGACATACCAAATGAAAAAAGCTTATTTTTGCAAAGTAAATATTATCAGAAGACAATTGTATAATTATTTTCTAACAAACTGATTGATTTTAAGCGGACCTCAAACTCCTGGAAAGGGCAAATCTCGGCATAACTACTGCGCAAAACATTGAGTTAGAATTACTTCAATATCCTATTGTGTCCAGTTCTGCCGTAATTTTTAATAATTCCGGCAGTGAGTTCACGTCATTAGTTGATGGCTGCTATACCTATAAATATATTTGTATAATATAACATAAACTCACGCCTTTATCCCCGAAGGAGTAGGCAGAGGTGCTAGCACCCACATTTCGCGAGTTTATGTTTAGGTCCCAATGTAATACACGAGCCTATTGCCATTAACCGGGCACTTATAAACCTATTTTTGTATATAATAAGGACCAACCGACCCTGACCCGACCGGAATAAGGACTCCGGTCGGGTCCGAAACTAGTCGGGCGCATTCCTGACGAGTGACGTGAGTATAGCCGTAGTAAAGTTATCGAACTTATAAACCATAAATACACACATAACTTCGAAAAGCATCGAAAAGTCATTGGTGTGTGCCATGGAAAACCTGGGATCGAACCCGAGACCTCATCTCAGCAGTCCATTACCCATACCACTAGGCTACCGCGGTATATATCTGTATGATTATGTTAATTCCCGTAAACATTCTTATATATACAGTATAACCTGGTTAAGAGAGACTTCACGGGACCTGCAAATTTTTCTTACTATTCCACGTACCCCGTGTCTCAGATATCCAGGTATAAAAAAATATCTGTCTCATTTAGAGATGGTTCCATTAATAGAGGTCATAATATACATTATTTCAGTTCTAGAGCTGCGATTATTAAATAAAATAATGTACACACCATTCTAGGTCATCTGACAAAAGCATAGAAGAAATGACATCGTACTTGTATCCTTTTCAATATATTTTTCTCTCTTTCTTTTGTCCCATTCCGACGTCCTCTCTATGTCACGAAACTGAACAGGATTTGTCCGGGAGCATTGACAATCGGGATAAGTGTACACAATAGTAGTAAGAGTAAACAGAGCCCTTATTTGTGATTCGAGAGATATTAGGATGCCGAATAACTATATTTCAACGATAAAATATGATGGGTGCGATGATTCTCTTTTATATCATTGTGGTTATTTGTAACTACAATGATTTAAAAGAGAAGTTAATCTCAATAACTGTAGGAATGGGATTGAAATTGGGTTATCTATATTTGGTGGTGGAATGAGGAAGGATGAAAATAAGTTAAATAATTAAATCAACTAAATTAGTTGATTTCATCAATTTTCATGTCGTGTATATTCATGTCGTGTCAAATAACCCACCCCGTATCGTTCCCGGCGCAAAGGTGCCTACGGTACTGGCTGCGTTGCTCCGTTGAATTGCAATGGCCATTCTTTGCCCGCGGAACGAGCCAGAGCGGGAGTTACCGCCTTGGTCGTGGCTGTGGCAGTCAATTTCCGCGATCAACCTCTTTTAATCAATTACCTTATTTTCGGAGCCCAAGCCAACCTCATCAACTAACTGGGTACACCTGCTGGTTAAAGTATGAGGCTCTGAAATAGGTTTACTAGTCGCGGTTTATGGAGACTCACACACTCTTTATTTTAAATCCGAGTTTAGCAGCCTGATAGTTGTTCTAAAATTTTTAAATAATAGCGACGTTAGCTCACAAATATAATTTTGAAAGTTAGCGTACTTGTATAGACTATTTGATAGTGAGTAAATCAATTTTGTTATAAATGTCGTGTTGGTGTCCGGTGAGTAGCCACCCCATATCTTTCTGTAGGTGTCTTAGAAGGTGACTAAAGGGTAGAGCTTTTCTTCTTTCGATATTAAACATACAGCCCATGACTTAGGCGTACTGCTCGAATGCAATAGGCTCATGTCCCATTACGTGGTACCGCAAATCATAGATGGTGAAATGTGGGTGTAAATACACCTCTGCCTACCCCTTCGGAGATGTATATTTGTAAATCTGGTTATATAGTAGATGTGATATAAAAATGAAATGATTAACTGTATCATTATGAGCAATTTTTAAAGTTAAACTAAAACGTATAAACTAAATATTTACAAGAATTAACAAAATAGAGAATATAAAAGAGTTTAGGCGTCGAAGAATTCCTCCCCATCGATGTCGATTGATAACGTGCCCAAAAGACTGGCGGTATTGCCCTGTTGGATGACAATGCCAATCCGTTGTGCAAAAACCATACCAGCCCTTTGGTCACGCAAAGCATCGATATGAGTTACGATATGGAGTTATCTTCTGGGGTAACTCCACAGATAAAGAAGTTGTGTTCAAGGCACAAAAGAGATGCATAAGATCTATGTTTAAATTGAAAACTACAGATAGTTGCAGGGCTTACTTTCAGGACTACAAAATTTTAACACTACCTAGTCTATATATTTTTGAAGTAGCTGTGTTTGTTAAATGTAACCTGCATTTATTTCCGTCCTTGCAAGTAACAGTTCCCCGAAACAGGAGAGATAACACAAACCTTCGTTTGCACAGGGCAAAGACGGCCTTTTTGCGCAATAGCATTATTTGTATGGCGCCTATAATATTTAATAAATTGCCTAAAGATTGGAAGGAGATGAGTTGCAACGCATTTAAAATAAAATTGAAAAAATTCTTACTGCAAAAAGCATACTACAATGTTAAAGAATTTCTAGATGACAAGGTTGTGACATGAGATTTGACATTTTACATATATCTATGTATTGACATTAGCACTTCATTGTACCATTATTATTATTATTTTGATATTTTTTGACATAACATTTAAAGCAATGAAATATTTTAATTGATTACCTTACTTGACATTTTGATTTTGACTCATATGTATTATTGAATTTGTTTTTTTGGATATAAATATTAATGACATTTGTACGCCACACACGCGGCTAAACATGTTGGACATAACTACTAAATTACATCTTGCATGCACATGTATGTATAACACATGTTTAATACAAATAAATATGATTTGATTTGATTTGATTTGACCCCAGCGTCTCGACCCCAAACGGCTCAAATAAAAATTATTATGATGTCATTAAATTTTAATTTGTATACTATGTAAGTGGTAGGACACATAAGTACCTAGTGCACTTATATTTACTATTTTAAGATCTTAGCAAAACCAATGTTCACAATATAAATTCTTCAATAAAATCACAAAGGTAATCTGGACAAACGTAGGCTACTCCATCCGAATTTCGATTTTTAAAGCACGCGTACATTATTTTAAAATTTATAAATCCCTTATTAGTCACCTGTTGTAAGCGTCTTGAATAGCTTACAGTCGCTTGTGGTAGGTACAAACTGGCTGAAAAATGTGTACTCCTAGGAAATTGTGTTTTAATTGGTTTAATGTATCTATGGGTCATAAAAATATAAATATGATTTTGAAGCCTACTTCATACGAAAACTGCAGACGCCTGTAGCAGATACAGCATAATACACTTTACTTGTTACAATTTGATACAGTTAAAGGAGATCATTGGGAAGCCGCAATGTTACGCGTATTTGCTGCGTGCATCTGCAGTTTTACAATATTAGAGTGGCTTCACTACATAGTAGAAAACAAAGTCATTTTCTCTGTCCCTATATCACTTTGTATGCTTAAATCTTTACTTGTTTAATGTAGTAGAGGATGCAGCGGGAACGGGATCTGACACCGCGCGGGCGGAAATTTTTTTTGTCCATGTTGATGAGACCGTCATGCTAATGCTACAATTTTATAGTATGGGACCCTCATTGCAGAGATTTCACTTTTATGTTACCATCAGGCGATATAGGTATAAATTAGTATATCAAACACTATCTATATATGATTACTTAATTAATTTATTACCTCTCACAAGCATGGACCATTACGGCAAATGTTGTGAAAGTTAGTAAACAAACTTATAGGTTTGGCCAGACAACCGAATTTACATTCAACATTCACTGAAAAACAAACTACATATCGGATCTAATAAAGAACGAAACAAATTGACTTTTTATATGACATAACTAACGTACATCATTTATTAACTATTTTGTAAATTAATTACTAATGAACAATGTTTAAATTAATTGTATTTATATTGTAGGATTAATGTGAAATTATTAAATTCCAATTAGCTTTATAAAAATGTGGGTAGGTAGATATAAAATTGTATAAGCGACAATATGCACATTGAAAAGCGGCGAATGTGCCAATCATTTACATCACCAAGTTCACATTCGCCTCTTTGCATGCTTCTGCACTGTACACGACAGTTTCGCTGGAATACTAAGCAGTAATTCCACGGAAAGAACATAGCAATTTCAATGGCACGATGATTGGTTTTTAATCCAGTCCTGAGTGCCGAAACACTGTGTTATCCATTAAAATTGTTTTAGGTTGTTTTTGTTTAAAAATGCTTCACAAGAACATAATCTGATAACCGCTAGTGGGTCGCTGAGTGACGGATTTTGTACGAAGCAAAAAATTAAGTGAGTTTACGCCTGATTTAATAAAAATTGCTCTCTTTTTAACTGTTACATACTTTTGAAACTACCAAGTAGTCATTGAAACAAAACCATTCAGTCATGAATAACTTTAAGCCCGACGTTTCGGCTACATTTCAACAGCCACAGTCGCGGGGAGTCTGCTGCTGAAACAGACCATAACTGCTGAAAAGTAGCTGCAACATCGGGCTAAATGTAAATATTAACCAATAGATCTAGATAGAATCCGTTAAAAACTGGTTTTATTTCAATGAGTTACATAAGTACAGTCCATCAAATCTAAGAGGTACCGTTTGACGTTTCATATTTTTCAAACCGAAACAACTTTGTTCATACGTACATTATTCAGTTTCGATAACCTTTTTCATAAAACCATGAATTTAGAAAGATTTCATTATTGTACCTAAAAATGTACAATTCTTAATATCTAAATGTAATTGAAAACTTTCAAACAAAGCAAAATAACACATATTTACACAGTAAATAATTTCTAATAGTTATATTCTTGACCGCATTACAAAGTTACGTAGTTAGGTCACTGCACGTAGTGTTGCGACTCTTCGGATACACTTGTATGCAAAAAAATCGTTTACATATACGAAAAATCGAATGTATTATTTACAAATTACACTTGACAACCAAACAAATATTTTTTCATGTGAATGGGATTTATCTCACATATTACGATTACATAACTAAATAGTTATGTAATCGTAAAATATGAGATAAAACCCATTCACCAAAAATACGTATTTATAAATCAAATATATTTGCTTCTTTAAAAAGTTGTCGAAAGCGATTTGTCGATTTTTGATTTTCGCGCCCAAATAAGTCGGGGTTTCTCGCGCTAACGCTGTCGAAATAGTAAATGGAGTCAGGGATAGTGTTTTTTACATTTATTTTTGTGTATGATAGTATGGGTTTGCATATTACAGAGAAATAAACAAATTTTTAACAAGCACATCCATTGATTTTACAATTACAATTTTTTCTTCTAAGTCTTATTTCTACGTCTAAAACTAATAAAAATAAGGTATGTAGAACCCATTCACAAAAATGTTGTTGCCTGATGTTATAAATTAACGACGTTACTGCGCGACCGCATAATGCACTGAATACACAGATACCCTAAAATAAATTAATTTAATTATTTTTAGGTCAATAGGCAAAATCGCAGGTGTCCAAGTCTCTACAATTTTTTTTTTCTGGCAACACTGCCAACTACAAGCGCACGCGGTCCGCTCGGTCGGTTCGGCGTCAGCAGTCTCTCGCCATCTTGGAAGCTGACTGTGCGCGTACTTGCTTTCTCGTTTGTGTTTTACAATTTGTGACTTGGCTATTACTTTTCTGGACTGATCATTCTTTATCCGTTTACCTTGGCAATATTTATACTGGACTCCGAACTAAGCAAGTGTTTATTAATAATGTCGAAAAGAGGACGTACTTTGAACAGCCAGGCTCGTGAATTGGTGGTGAAATTACACGAGTATTTTGAGCGTGAATCTCAAAATGGTGGACTTCTACTGCCAGTTACACAAGTTCGGGATCGCGTCGGTGAAGCTCTCGGTATTGGTAGCCGCACCGTTGGCAAAATATTAAGTGAAAAATATGGGCCTTCGGGGAGTGACAGTAACGTACTTCACACACCGAAAAAACGAAAAAGAAATAAACCTGTGACAGGCATCGATGAATTCGATAGTCATGCTATTAGAAACCATATATACGGGTATTTTACAAGAGGCGAATTTCCAACATTGGCAAAGTTATGTGCAACTTTAAAAGATGCCGGGCTGTATAAGGGAAGCATAGAGTCGTTGAGAACGGTAATAACAGGAATTGGCTTCAGATACAAAAAAGTTGACAAACGAAAAATTGTTATGGAGCGACATGACATAATTATGCAGCGACTAACATTCCTGCGCGAAGTTAAACAAATTATAAACTGGGATAATGTAATATTTTTGGACGAAACTTGGCTAAATTCCAACCATTCTGTGCCGAAAACATGGACTGATGATTCTGAAGCTTCGTGCTCGAAGGTGCCGATAGGAAAAGGTGGACGCCTCATAATATGCCATGCTGGGTCAGCGTCTACAGGCTTCGTGGAAAACTCTTTATTAGCTTTCCAATCCAAAAGCACTAAAGAGTATCATGAAGAAATGGACGCAGTAAGGTTCCGAGAGTGGTTCTTAAATTTATTACAGAATATCCCTCCTAACAGCACAATTATAATGGATAATGCCCCATACCACTCTGTGCAAATTGATAAAGCACCTACGTCAGCCAATAAGAAAGCAGATTTGGTGGCATGGCTGCAAAGAAAAGGAGTGGATGCCGACATGTCACTATTAAAAGCTGAATTATTACAGTTAGTGAAATTGCATAAACCACCAAAATCGACATATGTAATTGACCAATTGGCCGAAGAGCACGGGCACAAAGTCATACGACTTCCTCCGTACCATTGCCAATATAATGCCATTGAACTGATTTGGGCCCAAGTTAAAGGTAATATTTTATAATATTATAATAATAACACGAGTACTTCTAACATTTATAATTTAAACAATGGTTTTCGTCTGCTATCAAATAGTTACATTATTGTTTTACAGGTTATGCAGCAAGACACAACACAAAACCACCCTTCAGTGTCAAGAAAATGGAAGGTTTATTAAAGGAAGCATGTGCCCAAGTTACACAGGAAGATTGGAGTAAAGTAGTACAAAAAACAAAGAAAATAATAATGGATGTCTTCGAAAGAGACGTACACTTTGATAATGTAATGGACAATCAACTGGTCATTAATTTAAATGACGATGATGACGAAGACGACGATACTAGTACTAGTAGTGAATAAAAAAATATCCTAAACATTTCTTTTATTTAATTATAACAATTAATTTCTTAAAATTCGGATATTATAGTAATCGATCTCTTAAAGTTCGGATATTATAGTAATCGATTTTTTCATCCCATCCCTATAATTCAATTGTCAGAACTGTCAAACGGTACTTCTTAGATTTGACGGACTGTAGTGGTTATTAATCATATATTTTTTAACATAACACCAACGAAGCTTGGAAAAATAAGAAACCTGCTGTTATTTTTCCAAGCTTCTACAATATGAGGTTCTTTAAGAAAGGCATTAGAAGATTCCAAGAGGGTCGGCTGCGCGAGTGTGACTACCCTTGTATTGCATACTTCCTTAAGACAAGGTAACCACTTTCCATCTGCAGTAACTACAGCCCTTTGGTAGAATCTCTTATATAAATGTATTCGTTGAATTCTGATATTATATTACTTAAACCATTAAGACCTAAAATTCCTTGCCAGAGCACGTGTTTCCTTCTTCCTTCAGTCCCGGGTCCGTTAAGCAGGGCATGAAAAGAAATCTGATGAGGCCGTCAAGCTGAGTGCCACCATTGTTAACTTGGTACGTGTTTGTAATGGTGACCCTCTTTAATGAGACTTTGCGTTCAGCTTACCATCGGGCGAGGGCAAGTCAAATTGACGTTTCCTAAAAAAATCTTTAAACTTTGTACTTCAGCATTCTGCAATGTCTGTTTAGTGTAAAGCTCCTAGATCAAATTACGAAATACAACACCGGGACAAGCGGTACTATCTGCCGACGATTTGCAAGTTTTCAAGCACAGTGAAATGTTTCGGAAGAAAACTTTTATTCAACAAACAAGAAGACAACAGTACATAATAGTTACAAAAGTTTGCTAGATCGTTCGTAACCTTGCAGTGTTTCGGTTAAGCAAAATTTATGAAAGAATAATGTTCGCATAATATTTATTTGTTTGTTTGTACATTTACCGTCCCTGGAGATTGTATATATCCCATTTTCAGAATAGTTATCTGATTTTAGTTGAGATTCATCTGTTTCTGGTATCCCTGCAAGTACTAACCGTGATTAATTAACGTTCGGTAATGTATGTCATCTTAGCAAATAGACTATACTCTGTTTTTTTTTTATTTCAGATAGTAAAATGACATTACCTGTGTCGCCGGTTTATTTCAATTAAGAAATAGTCATGTGCTACCGGTATCGAAAGTTGTCGATAAATTAAATTTAGTACATATTTTCGTAAGTTATTTTATAGTTAGCTTGTATGGGTAGTGTACGAAACTGAAAAACTTTTTAAATTTAACTTGTTTAGCCAAACTAGTTGTATCTAGGCCACAAACATTAACGATAGTTTCGAGCGCGTCACTAAGCACTAAAAGCTCTTATCATTATTTCATAATTTGACGCTTCAGTTGTCAATTTACTATCTGAATTAACAAAATGGACTATATTAGTTTTATTTAGTTCACCTTCGGAAGATTAGATGTTTACAATCCCCCGTTGACTATCCTAGGCACTGTGTATCTCCAAGGCGCCCGCACTTCTTGGTAATATGTATTTTTTTTATATAGGACTTGACATTTTGTTGCCATGAAACGCACCAACAATCAAACATTTTTTTTATTGTTCATCTTAATTTTGGTATCTATAATTTATGTTGATCTACTTTACTTTTTACATTTCAATCGAAAAGTGCGAGATTTGAACTTGATGTAACAGAGATTCGGCTGTGACGAACCTAAATCGCACGTCTCGAGTCTACAGACGGGTGTATGGTAGCCCCAAAAGACATTTCCCTCGGGAAACCCAGGATCATCTACTGTTTCGTAAGCCATCACGAGCCTCAGGTGGGAGAACCACGCTTTTGCTAGGGTGACAAGCTTCCCCTCCAGTCACCCGAGGCCTGTTCTCGGAGAGGACATACCTACACAGGCTTTCGCTTTTCTCCCTACGGCACAGACAGACCTAGTTCTAACATCTAAATAATTGTGTAGCCGCAATTCGACTTTTAGCCATAACATATACCTACATATTATCCGATACATTGTGATATATATACTGTCGCAATATAAAACCATTAAACCTGCCCCTGGCGATCCGTTATAGTGGGTTGCTTTTTAATTTACCACAATTTATAGGAGATACGAGTGTTATACATCATGTCTAGGGTTGCCCACTACACATTTTCCAACTTGAGTGTAAAATATCCTCTTGTAGCAATAGTCCGTTTGCTAGTAGTTAGGTAGCAAAAGTTCGGCTGATTAAAATCACCGAACTTTTGAAACTCTAAAGTTGCAGTAGTACTAACTGATAACTCGGTTGCGGCGCGTACACGATTATGCCCCAATAGGTATTAGGTACGTTATTATCTGTCATAGACACAACATATCAAATTAAGGGGAAGTGCCTTTAAGCCCTGTTAGAACTAGGTGATATTAGTATCAAGAAACAACTCTCTTATATAACTAGTTGTTTTGTGAACAGTAGACCTTGCGAGCACATAAACCATATTTTTTGGTAACGTCAAAAAAAACTTAATAAGAAATCTATACGCATCTTCTTAATTTAATTTTAAACAGTCCTGGATGTTTCAACAAAAAATAATACCGATTGATTCTCAAAAACTACGCTTAAGTAAACTAACCCCCCCCCCTCCCCTTTCTTCATTAGTTTTTTTTAATGACGAAGCTACCCTTACCGATACATGATTTTGTTTTTCACAATAACCTGCGCGGAATCATATCCTTCATGTTTCAGCTAAAAATCATCAAGATCCGTTCATAAAAACGCGACAGCAAACCATCCCTCATTTTCCTTCCTATCAAAAAAAGCTCTCGATAAAAGTTGAGTTTTAAATCAAAGAACATGTGTGCTGAGTTTGGTGAAAATCGGTTAAGAAATGCGCCCTCTAGACCGGAACTGACAAACTGACATAGATACGGACAAAAGCAAAATCGGCTAGCTTGTCGAAACGGAGACTCTCATTCGCTTCGCTCGCTCGGTCAGTTATACAGGAGAATATAGGAATAGATATAGGATTTACTCTCAAATTGGGACCTAAAGCGGGTTATTATCTTTTTTATTCCACTTGGGTGGCAGACAAGCACACGACCCACCTGATGGTAAGTGGTTTTGGTCATGTGCAACACCAGAGGCGTCACACTCACGTTTCCAACCCTATATCTTTTATAGGTAGTTATTCTTTAAAATATTATTTTGACTAACAAATGTTGCAAGTGGTATCACAACTTTTTTCTACAAAATAAACTTCACAGAACTTTGTAATCCCATTGTCGACTATTCTCAAATAAATCCATCATTATAATATGCAAAAATAGCTTTTGTTCACATTTATTCAATACAAACAAATTTATCTGAGGGGTTGCTAGACTGTCTCTCAATAAGACAACGGATTTAAACATAAAAGGAAAAGGACTTTTTCTTTTTGTTCGATAAACTTTTTATGAAAAAGCTTGCAGTGTGTTTAGTGAGATGTTCTTTGTGGAAGACTTCATTTTCAACCGTTTTTCTCACTTCAATGTTGTTGTTTGTTTCGTTTTCGAGACATCTTTAAAACGTGTTTATGAAAGTACGGTGGTGTTTTTAAGGTTCCGAACCAATTGATCCGTTATGATTTAACTAACCGAACCATGTAATTAATGAAAGGCTAAAGATATCTATCCTATATAGCAAGTTAGTTAAGCAATGGTTGCTTTGGTTTTATTATTATTGTTACAATGTTATTGTTATTAAGATAGGCTGTTGTGTTTTTATACCTTTTCATCCGTACTAAACGTGATTAAAATACTAATATATGACTGATGGCCGCTGGAGCAGACGAGTCCTAGAGTGGAGACCGCGAGAAGGTGGGCGGAAATTAGGACGCCCCTTAGCCAGATGGACTGACGACCTGGAAAAGGTGGCTGGTATAAACTGGAGGCGGAAGGCGGAGGATCGGATGAAATGGCGCGCATTGAGAGATGCCTATGTCCAGTAGTGGGCTGATTGATTGATTGATACGACTCATTTAAATGCTCAAGATTGGACTTGAACTCGCGACCAGTTCCTTACAGCACTTACACGAGCACGTCTTGAGGATTCGAAATACTCCTATACAACCATCTTAGGGCGATATGGTGGTGGATGGTGATTGGGGCACGTTCAAGTCCCGTCTTGAGCATTCAATACCGTACTAAACTAATAATAGGTCGATACATATGAAATTGCCGTTTTTTTTTGAAGAAATTGAAGGAAACCAAATTTGCAGTACTAAGATTTTTGCATTTTTTTAGGAATGACAAATCCAAATTTTATGATATATTTGTGTATGAATGAAACAACATTAAGCTAACAAACAGCAGTATTAGATTTTTGAAAAGTGATAGTTGTAAAGAAATAATAATTTATCATTAAAATGGATAGCATAAAATAATTATCATCAAAATGGATAGTAATTAGGAAGTACTGTTTTTGAAGATCAAATTTAATTAATCAAGCGGCCAATATAAATAAAGGAAATAGCTATTAAATTATAGGAATAACGAACATATGAATCTGTAAGAAAATTTCGGCAATTTCATAGGTAAAGACCAAATATGTGAATTCGTTCCGAAAAGTGGCATCCTTAAAATAGCTGCAGTACACCGCTTTCATAAGTGCAAATTAATCCGTCCACTTTGTTAAACTGACTGCCGTTAAATGCTGAGTTGTGTTTAAATACGAGAACGAGCTTTATGTAAATTTCACTCGCTACTATCTTTCTTCTTCAATAAAAATTTCGTTACAAGAGCAATTTTTTTTTTTAGAATAGGCACATTACAGAATTTTGCTCTGGCCAATTGAGCTACTGAGAGACGTCTTGGATATTTAAAGGTTCCCAATACTTAGAAATACTCGTAATAACATTCAATAAAATATGATGGCTAGTTTAGTTTGGAATTATCGTAATTACTTTTATTTGATCTCGGTTATATCTTCAGGGTCGAAGGCAACCTCATCTATCCTGTAGAACTGCTGACTAACAGATGAGGGTGAGACGGATTTTGTTCCCACAAAACCCGTTTAAACCAAATCAAATGCAGAAGAAGGAGTAAGCAGACAGGAGGCCTGAAAACTACGATGAGATTATAATGTTCTTCTGTAGTTATTCGCCACAATGCGTCGTAATAATAGGTAATTGTATGACGAATCATGAATCCACTCAATCTAATATCACATCGGGCGTTATGATAAATATGAGAGTTAAATTAATTAGACTCAACTACGTTTCATTTTATGGATGGGTGGCTATAAAAAAGAGCACAGTTGTATATTTGTCACGATGCCCGATTAGCACTTGGTCCATAACCTCTGCAATAAGGTATATACTTATGATATTCTACACCTATTTACCACTGACTTTGTTCGACTAATAAAACCACCCCTTAATCAACATCGATTTTAGGATAGAATATTATTTCGGCATGCGCTCGCACTACTAAATATGTAGCAAACGAACAAAAGATTATGAAATGTAAGCTCAATTAATTTACTCAGTCGCTATCTCACTAAATATTAATTAGATGGTGAACCACATTCTGCTTTTCCATCCATACATACAAATACATATTACATCAACAAACAATTTAAGTTTACCATTAGAGGGGATTTTTCCCGGGATATTTACTGTTTTGTATTGTTTCTTTATAGAAGTTTATTTATAGAATATCAAAGTATGATAAAACACATACTTAACATTCGCGACTTTATCCCCACAACAATGAGCAATAGAGTAATTTTGTATGCAAAAAAAAAATTAAATAAATATTTACCCAATTTAATTTAAAGTATTTCTTCAAACCAAATAAGGCAAGGCTTGATGATTGTAATTCAAAAAAGCTTAGTCGTTATATCGCCATCGATAAGAATAAATTGCTTTGTCCTCAATTTCAGACATTAAATGAACGCTATCAACAAGCAATGGCAACCACAAAGGAGCAATATTTATTTACCAATTTACTCTTTAATATGCCATTTATTCAATAATATTACTCCTAAAATGCTACCAGTGGACGTTTTATACGAAACAATTCCATTTTATCGTTACTATCTTCAATTCCCTGCATATGAGAAAAATGAGTTCCCAAAGGATTATTGAAATAAGTTGGTTAGTTATCTCGAATGCCTCAAACAAACCCACTTCGCATAAGATATATTCTGGTAAGTGTAGTTCAAATAATTTAGGACTTGGTAAATCTATTGTAGCAAACTAACAAAAATATTTTTGATTTAGGCAATTCGTCCATTATCGCAGCTCAATCTGGAAACTGTTCCAAAGTTGGGAGGCTTGACCTATTGTTTTTACGTCAACCAGATGAATTGGTACAGGGTTTTATTTTGAATTGCCTTCTCTCGTAAGGATATAGTCTGCGTATTTTTCCGTTAGTCGCCCCTTACGTCACCCTTCGGATGGATGAGATTCTTGTATTCTATCTCCATCACCACACAGATTTTTTGATTACGGGTTTCGGTTTAATACGATACAGATTGCCATATTTTACGCAGGAAAGTTATCCGCAAAATTGCCAATCTATTATGATTGACGGATTGTGCCGTTGGCACAAACTTTTTTCTGACAATGCATCATTCGGACGTCAGCATTTTCAATGTCTACTGAAACGAAACGGTATGAGTTAGAGATGGGTAAACTGAATGAGACGCATTAAGAAGAATCGTTTCACTATGGTGACTCGATAACTTAACTATTCCCTCTAAACCTTAACAATTCAGTGATTCACCGATTCATCGAGTGTCCGCCGAGTGCTGAAGTGCCGACTGACTACGAGAGTTCGGAATCGTTCGGGTGGTGTCGGGAGATTTCCGTTTCACAGACTACTCTAGTGGAATTAGAGTCTATCTATTCAAAGATGATACTATACTACAAAATTGGGAATGCATCTGAGCTGTATGAGCATTGATGCGGAGAGTTGACTATTTATTTGTTTGGGTTATACTTTAAAAGTACTTTGGGGATGTCCCCATGTTTAGTTTGGCTTGGCTGTTGATTTGTCGTTGTTTATAAATGATAGGTAATTCGTTTTGTTTTGTTATGTTTTTATCCTAAATCCTGATGAATATAAGCCATTTCATGTGAAAATGAGTGACCTACACGGTCACTGTTGCCTTATTACTGTTTAGTTTAGCCTGTTGGAAATTGTTAATGACCACTTGTACCTACCAAACATAATTATTATTTTTTGTAAGTGTTCATAAAGTATATTTGGTTAGTTAAATACAAAGGAATCCCTAAATCAGACCACATTTTCAGAATCGTCATTCAGCGAGTCAGTTAGCGACTAAATACTTTAAATCTGAATTATAGCACAAGCGATTAGTGAATAGTTAAGGTGAATAGAGAATACTTAAGGTGAATTAATTCAGTCTAGTGAATCAGACTCAGTGAATCGTTTCAGACAACTGAATCAAGATTACCCATGCCTAGTATGAGTTTTTGTGATATGAAGACCAAACAATTCATAAAGAATTAGTTTGTCTATGTTTTAGTGGGAATTAGAAAATCCTGATAGGATCCGGATTCATGATACGTCATACAATTACTTACCTATTAGTACGATGCATTATAGCAAATAACTACAGAACAACATTATCCTCTTAGCGTAGTTTTCGGGCCTCGGGTCTGCTTACTCCTTCTCCTGCTTTTGATTTGGTTTATACGGATTTCGTGGAACAACATCCGTCTCACCTTCACCTGTTAATCAACAATTCTCCCGGTTAGATGAGGTTGCCTTCGACCCCGAAGATATCACCGAGAACCAATGAAAGTAATTACGATAGTTCCAAACAAAACTGGCCATCACATTTTATTCAATGCTATTTTGTACCTTACACGTCGAACTAACCCAGTTTGGTTTAATTTGATTGAAATTTTCATCATTGAAATCTACCCTTAGTCTGACGATTAACAGATCAATTTGTAAGCCATTTAACGCGGTTGTATATTAATTAAAGATGCGTTCAGTCGATTAGCGATATTACGCTCATCACAGACAACAGTATCTCTAGAAACAAGGCACGTAGTCCAGGTATAACAACAGAGATAGCAGTGGACTATAAAGAAAAGTAGGATAATTTTGGATGTTCAAGACGTCTTTCAGTAGCTCAATTGGTCAGAGCTTTCCTCTGTAAGCCTAAAAGCGATGCTGTTTGAGAGCTGGTTTTATAAGTCGAACAAAGTCAGTGGTAAATAGATTTGGAATATCATATTTTAAGGTTCTAAGGTTTATGGTGACTCACGACTACGGTTCATCTTATGGATGGGTGGCTATAAAAAAGGGTCCAGTGTCCACCTTTCATATTTATCATAATACCCGATTTATCACTTGGCCCATAACTTAGAGCATTCGATTACTAAGCCGGAGTTCGTTGGCTGGATTACCACTGAATTTTGTTGGGGTGAAGGTTTCAAAATATCATCGTCATTCATTTTACTATATTTATTGTGATAGTTCTTAATAGAAAACGGTATAATTTGTATGTAGGTTTATATATAAATCCCGAATATTACATGCTCGTTTGGGTCTGAATAGCGCTGAGCAATCGAACTTGAGGAAAATTAAATGTCATTTTAAAATTTTAAGTAAAATCTACTATACCTTCAAATCATTTTCGCTTTATATCATAATTTTAATGCGAAATTCTCTCTTATATTTTCTACATCTTTATCTTTCCACATTTATTTAATCTTTAAACGGCGACGAATTTACACCTAGATTTATGCTTAAGCAGCGGCAAGAAAATGTAAATAATAAAGGTAAGGTATTTAGTAATACCCAAGAGGCGAGTGACAAAAAATTATACCATTTTATCATAATATTTTGTCCCATTTGTTGTGCAGATAAATAGTCTGCTGTAATCGCGATTGCCTATTAGTTTCAATAAATAAATAAATAATCAAGTACCAAGACTCATACATTATATTGATTATACGTAGTCACATTATTATTACTACACAGGCATAATTGTCATGCTAATGAGTAGTCACAATTGCCTATAATTTCAGAAACATGCATGTCAGAAATTGTATAAAATAAAATAATGTCAATCATCAATTAAATCAATGCATATCATTAATGGAATACAAATAAATCACAAATTAATTATGCGTAAATTTAACAAGCTTAAAACCAAATTTTACAAAAATATGAAGTTTAAAAGATCGTCTACCTAAACTAAACTACTTAGTTCGCCCTTCGTCAGTAATGCGTTGAAATGTATAAAATAACAGAAAATCAAAAGGTATCTAATGAGAGTAAGGGTCAATGTCCACTGAAAGAATAGCGGCCAGCAGCGGCTTTTTGCCCGCGGCTCCGCCCGCGTGAATGTCGGTTATCGCTATTATATCGGTTATCGTAATAAATGGTAGCCTATGTGTTATTCTAATATATAAACTATATAATTGCAAGGTTACATTATAATCCATTCAATAGTTTTTACGTGAAAGAATAACAAACATCCATCCATCCATTCATCCATTTATCCATCCATCCATCCATCCCTCCACCCATCCATCCATCTATCCATCTATTCATCTATCCATCCAGCCATAATTACAAACTTTCGCGTTTAAAATATTAGTAGGATAAGTTTGAATTTTAGATACAGGAGAATAAGATCGTAGGTATTTGAAGGCCGCGAGAGATCGTGCGGCCGCGCGAGCCTTCTCGCAATAATTCTAGTACCTAATAAACTCTGGCTGCCACCGGCCGCTGCACTTTCAGTTTCATCATGCACCATGCTATCCATAGGGAAATCGACAGGAATTAGGTTTTAGCTATCAATGTTAGTCTGAATTATATCGCAACTAAGTCGCGGTTAAGACAGAAGAGACGTGGCGGTTACGTATGACGTGGCGGACAATTTAAGTAACACAATATACACCTTATGCAGTGTGCAATAACGTTGTTTTTATCTTAGAGGAGAATTGCATCCGCGCCTCCAGGCGACGTCCCGCCACTAAAGTGACGCGCCATCGCATCGAGTGGTCACGTCACTGACGTTATTTACACTGCATAAGGTTTATAATTTATATTACTTAAATTGCCCGCTACCGCTAAATGTCCGCGCCACGTCTCTTCTGTATAATCCGCGCCTAATGATGCTGAAATTTAGAAAACTGATGTTTTTTGTCGCTCAGTTCTTCAATCAATACGTTTACTACTGTCCGCTACGTAAACTTGTCATAATAGTTGTTACGAGTCAGTGAATTCGAAACCGGGGGCGAGAAACCTAAAGGTTCAGCTTCAGATATCATATTATGATAATATCTTTTTAATTCACGAAAGCCGTACGACACGATGTAATAACTATAAAAGCCCCATTTTCCTCATAAAAGTTTATTGGCCGCATTTAAAAAAGGAGGTATAAAATAAATAAAACCCCTAAATTAAAACTAATCAAATTGACCAAACATAGCCTATGTCCTTTCTCAAGGTCTAATCTACACCTATACCAAATTTCATCAAGATCGGTTCAGTGGTTTACGCGTGTAAGCGTAACATACAGACAGTCAGACAGACAGACAGACAAACAGACAGACAGAGTTATTTTCGCATTTATAATATTAGTATGGAAGTATGGATTCAGTATCAAGAGCGATATAAAATATTCAATTACTAAAGAACACCTATTTTCTTTATGGATCAAAGGGGGGCCAATTGTTTATTAATAGGCTGCTCAATTATTCTTCAGTTAATCGGTAATGTCAGAAGTCGTGTGTTTGCGAGGTAAACGTGAATGTTAAATAATCAAATAACAACAAATAAATTGTGGTAGAATCCGTTATAAATTGTATTAATTCACTGTGACTGGTTCAGTTATTTTATTAGTATTAAAGAGATTCTAAGTAAAGTTTAGTCAACCGCAGTGCACTCTCCTACCGTGGAACGGAACAAGAGAATGCACTATCTGACATTAACTCTGAGTAAAATGGCAGTGGCAATGGCGGCAGAGCGTATCTGGTCGCGAGAATGGAAATAATTGTTTATTCAACTACCATTTATCGGTGCATTCATTATTTAATCGGCGAACGGTATAATAGTAATGTTTCCGTTTTACTGTTGGATAAAAGTTACTCAACCATTTCATTAATAATTTATTGGCCTGAATGCGGAACTGGTGACGGGAAATATGCCTACGGACATTGTATAGGAGGATCTGGTTTCAATTTATTTCAACCTAGAAAGAAAGAAAGACAAATGCGTTTATTTCGGCTTACTGCAGCACACGAAACTGATTGACTGAAATATAAAACTTATATATTATTAATGACAAATACTTATTTTATTGTTACATATTTTTCAGGTTCCAATAAGGTAAGTATAATAAATGTGAAACCATCTATTGTTAATCAATTATTAAGGTTTTAGTGGCAACATTGACCATCATTCCCTCTTCAGCCATTACATAACTAGATCTGAGATATTTAAACCTGAACCCTTCCTTTACAGGATATTCCCCTAATGCGATATAGTAACTAAGTGACCACAATACATATTTTTAATAGATATAGCCGCCAAATAGCTTAATCAGCCGTTCAATTAACTGCCTAGGCTGTTAACTAAACGGTGCCATTCAATGAACGGCCTAAATGACATTTAGCCGTAACGCTTATTAGAACATTTAATAACCTGGCTGGCTAATGCTTAGGTCAATCGTAAGATGGGGCACTACTTCGAAATAAGATAGAAAATTACACACATAAATACATAAACTTACACCTGTATATCTCTGAGGCGGTAGGCAGAGGTATATACACAGAAAATTAGTGATAGGTCTATTGTGATAGCTGCGAAATCCGACTTGATTAGGTTAGGTTAGAAGGCTAATGCGGAAGCGGAGCGGAACGTAGCTGCGGCATTAAGCCTTCGTGGTTATTTTTTTACATAAATTACATGGCTTGGCAAGTAGATGACGTCATTGATCCAAGCTATTTGCCTAGCCGTTTAACTAAATGGCTTAACAATATTCAGGTCATTAATTAGTAGTATAGGTAGGAAAAGGTAGTATAGGTACTTCGCTAATATTAAATTAGCTAATATTAGATTAAGTAGGCTATAGCCATGTCTAGTGTCTCTGTATTATAGTTAATATTTAGTGAAAATTCAACAGAACAACGAGTAACTCCATCTTCCTATGTGATGAATGCCTGTTATTTTCATGCGTCCATGCGCTCGTGATTGCGAATACTTATGCACGAAAATTCAAGCGTCCTTATAACAGTTGCAATTCATACGATGGTTTCGGCGTTTAGTTCAACTAAATTTTATTGTATTTTGTAGCAGGGTTTGAGTTTTTATATGATATGATTTATACGTAACATAGATGTAATAAAAAAAGTACCTAAGTATGTATATCTGCATTCTAGGTCCCATAACACAAGCTAGTTAAGCTAGTCGCACCATGGGCCTAGATAGCGTCATGTAGAATGATGTAGAATATTGAAAAATAATTCAATACGTCAAATCTCACAGTATTTACAAAATTAAAACCGAAGATCCATAGTGCAGATTTCAACTATTTAGGTAACCTATGATGGAGATTTTTAGAGATATATGTGTAATGTTTCTATTTAAAATATTAAACATCGTTAGCTTAATGGTTGGCCTTCTGATAAAAAGGTCCCGGCTTCGAATCCTGTGTGCCAGTGGTTCGCTAACGGGTACGTATTTGAATACCTAAAATTATAATACCTAAAGTTAAATAACCTAAGTTCAAAATACCTAAAATCTAAATACCAAATGGTTTAAAATACCTAAACCACTAATACCTAAGTACTTAATACCTAAATTTGTAATACCTATTGGACTAATTACCTAATGTTTAAAATGCATAAAGTTAAAACAACAAAGGTTGTTATACCAAAATGTAATTACCAAATGGTCAAAATACCTAAAAATAATGCACCACACCCCATTGTTAATTATTAAAAATTAAAAAGCATACATACTTGTGTTTTCATTTATATCTCATATCAGCCCCACACAGTCTACTGCTGAACATAGGCCTCTCCCATAGACTTCCAGAATGACCGATCTAAAGCAACCCGCATCCAGCGCTTTAAAAAAGGGACAATGCCCACCCCGACTGGGATAGGTTAGGTTAGAAGGCTAAGGCGGGAGCGGAGCTCCCGCATTAGCCTTCGTGGTTATTTTTTTTATAACCACACATACAAGGATTTGGAACTTCAGCATTGGAGCAGACAATCCTTGTATGAGTGGTTATAAAAAAATAATAACCACGAAGGATAAGGCGGGAGCGGAGCTCCCGCCTTAGCCTTCTAACCTAACCTATCCGAGTCGGGGTGAGCAGTGTCCCTTTTTCTTTAAGCCGTACCACATATTATTTCTTAAATTGTCGGTATTTAGAACTTTCGATCATATAAACATTCGGGATTTTAATATTCGGCCTTCCGTTCGTAGGGCTTATGACATTTCAAATTAGGCGTTGTAATACGTACTCACTATAATATCAATTTGTCATTTAAAGCTTTGGGTATTTTAAAAGTAAGTCAAACAACCATTAGGTATTTAGATTTTAGGTATTTTGAACTTAGGTTATTTAACTTTAGGTATTATAATTTTAGGTATTCAAATACTTAGCCATTTTAAACTTTCGGTATTTTAAATTTAGGTTAACCCACCATTAGGTATTTACATTTTAGGTATTTTGAACTTAGGTTGTTTAACTTTAGGTATTATAATTTTAGGTATTCAAATACGTACCCTCGTTAACAATATAAACTTACGCCTAAAATAAAAAAGCGGGTTCGCATGAGGAGTTAATTAGAATTAGTAGGTAATTTCGGTTAATAGTACTCTTTTGCAGATATACAAGCTACTTTATTATTATACATAAATAGCCGGCCTGCCCCGGCTTCACCCGTGGTATATTTCGAAACACCGTGTCATTCTTTTAGATCATGTATGTACGCTATTTATTAATTTTCAAATGTGTTGTTTTTATTAAGAGTATTAGTACCGAAGTTACTAATATTCCTCTCTAACCCCTTCAACTAAGCTAAATTGGTTGTGTTAGGAGTGCCGCTGGGTCGTTTAGTGGGTATACCGGGAATCTGTTCCCGGTGAGTCCCACATATCCCTCTCGTCCCCCAACGGGAGGGAATGCGTAATGGATTTTTCTTAGCGAAAAAAAAAGGAGTGGGTTCACGTAGGTAGTTAAATGACCAGGATTCTAACCCGGGACCTCTCGATCGCTAGGCCGACTCCTAAGCTACCGACGCTTGTATGGGAATCTGCCGAGTTTGTTGGCATGTATGATTACTGCTACACTCCCTTGGGCAGTAATGGAATGCTTATGCCTTTAGCCTTCCTTAATAAACGGATTATTCAACACAAAAATATTTTTTTAACTCGTAACAGTAGTTCCTGAAATTAGCGCGTTCAAACAAACAAACACAATCTTTAGCTTTGTATTAATAGTACAGACAGATGTTACATTTATAGACACGTTGAGGAATTTTCACGACATATTACCATGTTATACGGCGAGAAGGAGACATTATTCAGGTGCTGTGACCCTTCTGAAATATTGTACCTAGTGAAACCTTAAATAACGACCTTGTACCTTCTTCGAGGACCCTTCGTTGTAATTCACCATCTGTTATTTCGTATATATTTTAAGCCTACATTATAATAATAACGTGTCTGTGTGTGTGTTTATTCAAAGAGTTAAGTAAGATTGTTACTAGACTATGACAGCTGTTCCGCCCGCAGAGATTTTAGTTAACGATGAGTTTTGACTCATTTCTTCGGTTCTACTCAACTGATTGCGGTCAAACAAACGTATAAACCGCATCAAAATCCGTTCAATAGCTTTGACTTCCATCGCGGATAAACAAACAGACAAGAATTACAAAAAAATGTAATTGAGACCCGAGACAGAATGCTACTTAAGTCGGTCCGAGGCCCACACCCAGCCACTAACTACCAATGGGTATCATGGTAGACAAGCTCAAACACTTTGATACAGACAAATATTAGGACAGTCTTTTAAAACATTTTTTTTCTTTTTTTTATGTACCACTGAGGTGGCAGACAAGCATACGGTCCATCTGATGGAAAGTTGTTACCGTGGCCTATGGGCGTGTGCCACAGGGTCGTGCTGCCGACCCTGTAAACAGAGAATTTCTGTGCCGTCAGTGTAAAGACAGAGCAGGAATAGCCTTTGTCCACTGAGCTCTAGATACCCTACTCACCGCCGGAAACACAACATGAGGTTATTATGGCCGCTTTACTTACAGCGGAATCTTAAGTTAACGTGGATGCGAATATTAGATAGAGAACAGTGCTAGCAATAAGTTAGTAAGTAAACTTAGTAGGTATATGCATGTTTAACCCATTGCAAGCAGTCGTGTAACTACGGTATGTGCTCGCATTACATTGGCTCAGCTTGCATCATGTTAACCATTTCAAGCGTGCCTAATCCCCACGATGCCATACCTAGTGCGAAATTCATCCCAAATGGGCAAGATATTAATCATTCCAAGTTGCCAAATACTTGTAATTGTTTTGTATTGTGTTAGTTATAATTTGATTTGCTTTATTATTTTAGAATTGTTATTGTGTTAAGCCGGTTTGGAATTCTATCAAACTATTTTGGATTGCGTTCACGTTTATAGATTTTATCTTCAAGAAAACGGATTCATTAGATATTTAACGGTCCTCCCATACCGGGTGCGAGCCGGGGACTGCGTGGTCCCCCTTCCCGAGGAGGGCCAGACCGAGAGGAATGGCCCTGGGTCAGCCGGGGTGCAAGGGATATGTCACGAGACAGCCTCACCTTTGGCCTAGCACATCGACCCACAGACGGTGTGTGGTTTAGTCGGTTCGAGTCCGACATAACCTTCTCCTTCGGCTCCGAAGGGGGGGGGGGGGGGGGTATCCGTGGGGATTTCCCGCACGTAGGTATTTAACGGTTAACTATTTAAGTAGTTATCCATAAATATTTGTAAAGGAGTTGATCAATCTTGGACCACAAAAACTGATAATAGATAAAATTAAAAGGAATGCTAAAAATTTAAACAATTCGTTTAAGATAGGAAAAATATAGAATCAGTCTAAGCGTGGTTTGAAATAAAGATCTTTGTCTTACAAGGGCAATGCTTTGACAACTAAGCTACAAGACCTCTTCCGAATCAATCCAAATTTCTCCTTTATATCTATCTGTCTTTAAGAGACTTTTCACATTCATCCGATATCCGATATCAGTGTCGGTTGCCGATAGCTGACATCCGATAGCCAACACTTGTGCTATTTACATTTATCCGATAACATCGGCCCGATACGACCATTTGCTCGAAAGCAATTTTCGACCTTATTGACATGGTACCGATTTTTTTCTATTCATGATCAGCGTCATCAATTAACGCGAAAAGACTCGTAACAAAGAAAATGTCATTAAGGACGAAAATTGCTTACAGTCGCTGTTTTAGTCTTTTTGTGATCTACCTCTCTAGACAAGTGGCAATTCGCTAGCAGGCATTTGATGAAATAGAATGACGAATGTATAGGATTTGACGTATTTGACATGCGTTAACGACTGTCATATACGTCAAATCCCATACATTCCTCATTCTATTCCACCAAACGCTTGCTAGCGAATTGCCACTTGTCTAGAGGGGCTGATACCGGGCCAAGACAGTGCTGTTGGCTACGATAACCGATATGGGGCAGGTCAATGTGGAAGAGAGATGTCAGATATCGGATATCGGATATCGGATATCGTACAATGTGAAAACTCTCTAAGTCGACAGTTGAGGCGTTTAATGATATTCTCATTTTCATCTAACATTTTTTCAACAATTTCTCATCGCAATTGTAAGTAGAATGTTATAAAGATTAATCAAACCAAGGTAATATTATAAGAGATTATATTTTAATATTATTTAAATTATAAGATGTACTTCTACTTCGGTGTTACGAATGTTTTTTTGTATGTAGATCCTTCATTTTACATCAGAATATTACAAAAAAAATTGACCGTATATACTTATCTGTACTATTCAAAACTACAAGAAAGAAACATTTTCGTACTTACGCCTTTATTTCCCTGGGAGTGCGTAGTCACAAATACACCCGAACGACCGCACTTCTTAGACCCACTTAGACATTACAAACTTGCAGATACATAGCCCATTTTAAAGGCATCTGGCAACCGTCAAAATCGTCTGGCTCTCGGTATTTTAAGTGCATAAAATAATGTTTGCTCATAATTTCAGGCCTGCAAAGCAAATTGATGTTTCCCTAACTCATTTTATCTTAAATTCACCACCATGTAATTACCAGATAATTTTATGGTAAATTAAAACACCTTGCTAGAAAAATAACATCTGGCAATTTTGTGCGCCATTTTCCCCGATCCTCCGCTAGTCCAGTTTATCCCATCAATATCATCAAGCAAAGTTCCAGGCAGTGAGTAGGGTAGCCAGAGCTCACAGGGAGTTTTTGTGCTGTCAGTGGGAAGAGCAAAGGCTTGTCCTGCCGCATCTTCTGCACTGACGATGACGGTACAAGATCTGTTTGTGCTTACTGCGTCGGCAGCACGAGTGTGAGCCCTGTTGTTGCACACATCCATATGTCAAGGTGAGCACTTTTCACCAGGTGGGCCGTGTGCTTAGCTGCCACCTGAGTGATATGAAAAAAAGTAAGCTTCAAACAAAAAATTGCTTTTTTTATTATTACCACCCTGTAACTATAGTGTCACAATCTCTATAACATGTGACGGCCAATCATCGAGCGCCATTTATTTGACTCATTCACCTGATCGTATTGACATAGCGACGTTATTGGCCACAGTTTGTTTTGTCAAGGATGATAACGGGTGTTTTCGTCGAAACTTTTGCTATAACAGAAATGTATTTTTGTTTTGGGAAACTTATTACTTTCATTTGGATGGTATTGCTACGTTATTATCATAGAAGACAATGGAAACAATAATCTTGATTAAGTAAAGTCGGTTCGCAAGTAAAAAAAGTATAAGACTCGCAATATGTAACCAGGGGTAACGGTAAGTAGAAGAAAAGAAGTTATTATATTTATTGAACGAGAGGCAACTAGAGTCACTTAGTAAGTATGGACGCGAATTATTACATTATTATTAGTTAACTGTTAACATAAAATATTATCAATCAATCAATTAGCCCACTGCAGTCCACTGCTGGACATAGGTCTCTCCTAATGTGCGCCATTTCGTACGATCCTCCGCCTTCCGCATCCAGTCCAAAAGCAAATATTATAAGTTAATCTATTTTTTGTGCTTCAGTAACCCAATATATATGCATTTTCTTCCTTTCTTTCCAAATTTAATACCATTCTAATCCCACTCCTGCGGCACCTATTTCAAAGATAGAAAGCCTATGTGTTAATTCAGTCTATAATAATATAATCTAACCCTGTACTTTTCAGGCAGATCCGTTCAGTATTCGTCAAATTGCAAAACGTGAGATATTTACCTCTCTATTATATTTTGCCACTATCGACAATTTTTAATCTGTCACATTACAATCTAAAAAAAAGACGGGTTGCACTCCGGGAGTGATGGCAGAAGTGAAAACTTTTTCTTTCTTTTTCTTCGTTATATACAGAGAAAAAATAAAAAGGACATACCATACCATACCGTACCGATAATATAGCGCCCATCATAGAACCTATCACTAAATTTCAGTCAGAAGAAATTAATGAATTACAAGAAGAAAAAATAATCATCAAAATAATAAATTACAAAAAGAAAAAATAATCATCAAAATAATAAATTACAAAAAGAAAAAGTAATCACAAAAAGTAATAAATTACAAAAAGAAAAATAATCACAAAAAGTGTCAGAAGCCCAGGTTCGAACCCGGTACTATCTGAAACCATAAGGACTTACAGTCGAAGCTCTTACCGATAAGCCACGAAGCTTCATAGCGTATCTAACAAAATATACAACCTATAGCTAATGTTGTATGACGTCAGTCGTCGGTTACGGTTCAAAGGTCAAGCGATCCTGATGCGAGTTTAACACTTTTTACCCATCCAACGCCGCTAAAGAAGTTTTCACTTCAAAAAATACGGCTTTCGCAAATTTTCGGTGACATATATGTCTATTACGAGTGTTTAGTTATAGTCTCTTGAGGCAATCGCAAAATTGCTGCTTATACGGTCAGTAAAATACTCGTAAGACAAGTTAGTAAGGATGGTATATTTGGTCTAGTTTTACGAGTATGTCCTACGACGTATTCTTGTGGGGATAGGCAGCTGATATACAAACCATTAGATGTTGTTAAAAGAGGGTAGTACGTGCTATATCAAGTTAGATACTTGAATTTTCCATGGAGAGTAATTTGAGGAGGCTGTTACTTTAACAGCTGTAACACAGTTTGTGAAAGTATGTGTAAAATAAAACTTTTACCTACCTAGACCCATAAACCTATAAGAAAATAGAGAAACGTACTAACCGCTAATACGTCGCCGCTCGAGCTTTCATGCTAGTTAAAACAAAGATCTATATTCTTTTTTAGATATTTGTAAGAGCTTATAAATACAAATACCGTATTATTGATTATTAAAATGATTTAATTTTTGTTGTTGTCTGTGTTATTTCTATAAACTATGCGTCGTCCCTTATTAAAGTAAGTTATGTAGAATATACTGCTTCCGGGCTGATTGGCCGTGGTCCATGTGAAACTTGCGTTCCAGACGTTTCGTCGATCACTGCGGTCGACATCTTCAGTGGCGCAGGGCCGGGCGACGACAACTTCGGAGACCTTGCCTCGCCGGCGGCTGACGTGCGACTGGCGCGATGGCTTGAGTCACGGCTGTATTTATAGGACCGGTCGGAGCGGGGAATCGACTCACTCCTTTCTGATTGGCCAAGCGCTGTGGCGCGGACGTTCTCGATCCTGATTGGTTGTTTGCACTGTGATACCGAGTGGCTCTCAGTGCTGGGTACCAATCTTTTTGGAGCTGAAATCCCTCGTTTTTTTTTTTTTTCAGCTCCAAAAAGATTGGTACACAACCAACCAGGATCGAGAACGTCCGCGCCACAGCGCTTGGCCAATCAGAATCGAGTGAGTCGATTCCCCGCTCCGACCGTCCTATAAATACAGCCGTGACTCAAGCCATCGCGCCAGTCGCACGTCAGCCGCCGGCGAGGCAAGGTCTCCGAAGTTGTCGTCGCCCGGCCCTGCACCACTGAAGATGTCGACCGCAGTGATCGACGCAACGTCTGGAACGCAAGTTTCACATGCACCACGGCCAATCAGCCCGGAAGCAGTATATTCTACATGCAACGCCGGCCGTGAAAGCCTGAAGACTTATATTAAAGTAAGTTAGTTAATACTTTAGCTCCGGCGAACACAAATTTAATCTTAATTTCCTGGGCTATAATTACCAGTTTGACTCCTTCGAATCCATACAAAGGCTCGTCGACAATCCCATACTCGCAGGCGATGTGGAACCTCTCGGCCTCAGGAGGGACTTCGCCTCACTGCGTGTGTTCCACAATGATTTGTGCTCAGATGAATTGTTTGACATGATGCCACATACTATCAACGCACCGGTCGCCATAGACTGTCGGCAGCGCGGGTATGATGCCCCTGGTATGGCATTCGTCCATACTCCACGGTAACCACTTCCCATCGGCTGGGCCGTATGCTTGACTGCTACCTAAGTGGTATATAAAAAAATCTTTTCAGTACAGTAGGCTTGATTCTCCTTACAAAAAATAGCTAGATTGAAATCTAAAAAAACGTCAAGAACTTACTGAAACAGAGAGTTTTTGAAATAATTAATTAAATTAAACTTGGGAGACTTAATGATCAAAAATGATGATTTTTTTTTTTAAAATTTATGTAGACACTTAAAATAAATGCCTATTTTGAAGAGGCAGGTAAGAACTTGTTAAAGTAGACAACAAATAAAAAGTAGACAAAACAAAAGGTACAGTGTTCTATTTATTAATTGTACTATTATTATTACACTCTCTGGGACATTTACCATGTTTTTTAGTTTTGTCGAATATCCGATATTTCGGCGCTGTTGCAAGCGCTATAATCACGGATGTACTGATGACCGCCGGGTTAATTGTTGGGCAGACCGTATTGGTCTACCCCACTGATCTGTTATAGTATTCCTGGACAGGTGATCGGTGCCCATATATTGTGTCCAATTGAAAATCGCCATATTGGCACTGATAGTTGCGGCACGCAGTGGGTGTACTTGGAACATTAGTTTATATGTTTTGTGAACATTTGTCTTGGTATCGATAATTTAATATAAACGATGGGTCTTATGTATCAAATTAACAATTGGGCCATTTAAGACATTTTTTTGGTAAACGCATAAATAAAAAAACAAACAACGTTCATTTGTAAACTAATTAGTTATCAGTTGGTACACTCACGGTGGCGCTTCAAATCGACACAAAAAGTAAGCTGTTATTTTCTATGGAATAGCCAGTCCAGCTAGTTTTAGAGGTCAGTGGTCGATCCTCTTCCGCACTTGTTTCTTACGCTCATTGACACTACTATTGTCCGCGTTCTCATGGGTGTCGAGAACGTATTCGGGTGCAGTGCAAAAACAAATATCCCGGCGAGTGTTTTACTATTCATGTAAATGACCATGTCAATCGCAAATCGTACAGTGTTCTTTTTATTGCAACACTGGGTATAGATCACCTGTTTTGCGTACGGGAACTTCCTCGGGACTAAGATTAAAATCTACTTATTGCACAATTTCCCAATATTATCCATATCTTCATGAAAAGATTTTTACTTTAAAAATTGTGTGTAGTGTGTGAGATCTAAAATTTAACCTAAGCAATATAACATCCATATATCGGTGATTTAGTGATTAAGGTTAAATGTTCAGCGGTCGTTAGTTCCACCTGCTCTAAGCTGGTGCCATAAATCGACTATCATTACAGTTTAATTGATGTAATCGAGCCTGACTTTAAAACTAAAATATAAATTAAATTCAACGTTGAGTACAAATTGGGCGCGTATTCTAGGGCAATAGTCAGTCCTGAATACCGATTTATATCTATATCTGAAGACAGATTTAATGAAATTTTATAGCAATTAATGTGCTAACTATTCAAATCGATTTAAATTGATAAAAGTGAATGTACAAACTGGACTAAAATCCGCGATCTGTCTCTTACAGTGGAGATGCTCTGATCATTTAGCTACTGAGCCACCTCTTGAGCATTCGAAATTCTCCTTCTGTATCCCTAGCACGAAAAGCTAAACATAATCGTATCGTAAATATATTGAGAGAACGGAGCATTATGATTGGCCGCCTGTCTACTGTGAACCTGTGTACGTGTGAAGCCAGCCAATCGCAATGCCGCAATGATAGACAAGAATCCCAATTATATTATTGGATTTTTAGTCTGAGAAGTCTATTCTACTACAATATTTTTCACGTAGCATGGGTACGGTGACATTTGACTAATTCCATTTCATGCATGATTCATTTCGAAACAATTTACCTAACGCGGAATACAGGAAACAACACTTAATACGAAGATAAAAAGAAAACTGTTTTATTTTGCATTTTTAACTTAAAACTATTTTTATTTCTCCGTAATTATTTAAACTTTAAATATAAACATTCCAAATACATAATTCTTGATGCGTGAATCGGAACAGGTTGCGTTAGAGATTGACATAGTAAAATCGTTATAATCGATAAATTGTCGAATAAAGTATCATAAATCGTTAGTTGTATTTTTAACTAAAATACGATTATAAAATATAATTATGTAATAATAAACTTTAAACAAAGCATTTTTGTCTTTGTGGAGCTTTATTATAATATAGCAACACTGCTTAAGCATGAGCTGGCAGCCATCTTGTTATATCAACTCAGTACGAGTGCGTCTGCCTTGTATGCGGTCTGTTTTCTTTGTTTTGAGCTTGCGTGGTGTTTTTGTTACTTGTTTTTGTTATTGACTATCGTTGTGCTTTGTTGTTTTCGTTACCGTTTTTTGTTATTGACTTTTGTTTTGTTGTTTTTTTTTTGGCAAAATGCCAAAAAGAACGAAAAAGACTGTGCTTGGTAGTCAAGCCCGTGAATTTGTAGTTCGATTGCGGGATTACTTTGAGCGGGAACGTGAGAATGGCGGAACGCTATTGCCTGTGTCCAACGTTTTGGATCGAGTGGCAGATGCGTTAGACATTGGGCGGAACACGGTTTCTCGAATCACTCGAGAAAAATATGGTGCTCACGATACAGAAGAAAATAAGTTGTCCACCCCTAATAAAAAGCGAACCAAAAAGGCATCTGTAACAGATGTAGACAGTTTTGCGGCCGATGCTATACGGAGCCACATTTATAACTATTACCAGAATAAAGAATTACCGACGCTTCTAAAGCTGGTCAAGTCTTTAAAAGATGCTGATTTGTTTACTGGAAGTCCTACATCCTTGTGGCGCGTATTGAAGGACATTGGTTTCCAATTCAAAAAAGTAAACAAAAGAAAAATTGTCATGGAGAGGGGCGATATAGCACTTGCGCGGGTTACCTTTTTGAAAAAGGCTAAAGCGATTACCGATTGGAGCAATGTCGTCTTCCTGGATGAAACTTGGCTGAATGCCAATCATACGGTCGGTAAAATGTGGACTGACGATACACCTCATGCCTCGACCAAAGTGCCAGAAGGAAAAGGGGAGAGATTGATTATTTGTCACGCAGGCACATCGAAAGGATTTGTAGAAAATGGGCTACTTGCTTTTAAATCGAAAAAGACGGGAGAATATCACGAAGATATGAATGCGGAAGTATTCACGGAGTGGTTTCAAAATATGCTTAGCAATTTAGAAGAACCCAGCACAATTATTATGGACAATGCCCCATATCACTCCGTGCAATTGAACAAACCGCCGACTTCTTCCAATAAGAAGAGCGAGTTGATCGAGTGGCTCCAAGCCAATAATGTGGAAGCCGATGAGACGAAATTAAAGGTGGAGCTAGTGAAGCTCGTAAAAATGCACAAGCCCCAAACGACATACAAATTAGATATGATGGCAAACGAATATGGTCACGAAGTCCTGAGGCTTCCACCGTACCACTGTCAGTACAATGCCATTGAATTAATTTGGGCCCAAATCAAAGGTAACTTGTTTAACCATAGTCTATTTACATACTGACAAAAATATGATTATGTTTATTACTTGAATTCTATGACTCAATTTGTTTTTTATCTTGTTTCAGGATACGCTGCACGAAAAAATACAGCTCCGCCTTTTACAGCCACAAAAATGATGGGGTTATTGAAAGAGGGATGCAAAAATGTCACTGGCGATGACTGGAAGAAAGTAGTGGAGAAAACCAAAAATCTAATCTTACATGACTGGGAGCGAGACATTAGAATAGACTGCATAATTGATTCCCAAATAATTATTCACGTCGACGAGTCAGATGACGATGATGATGATGATGAAGATGATGAACATGTTTGATTTTTAATAAATAATTAAACAGGTTATCAATTTTGTTTTACTTTTTTTCTTCAAAATTATTAGTTAATAGAATCGATTTCTTCTTCATTAATAAATGATCTCGATAAGATATATAATCGATTTTATTTCATGCGATTTTATCTTGACTACATCTCTAGTAACTTCAAATCCCAAACGTCACCGTACCCATGCTACGTGAAAAATATTGTAGTCTAGTCTAGTCTACCAATATTCTTACGAGCTATCGGAATCACTGAATGAGTTTTCAATGATTTTTAAACATTAATATGAACAAGTACTTAATTCACATCCAAATTTAGGTAATATAAGGTGGCAATTCAGTTACAGAATCAAGTTTGGTTTTTGCAAATGATGCACATTAGTGGTCGTTACGCTAAAGGAACTTCTTCACTTTGGTTATGATAACGAAGCAATGTAGAATCATCTAATGTATTGCTTTATTTTCAACATGATATTTAGTTTAATCAAAGGGGTTATTATTTATTGTTTTATTATTTTTAAAGTTAAACTAAAACGTATAAACTAAATATTTACAAGAATTAACAAAATAGAGAATATAGAATAAGGGGTAATAGATTAAGTGTATGAGGCTAAGACCTTTAGAGCATGAATGCGATATTTTTTATACCACTTTGGTGGCAAAAAAGTGTACTGGAAAGTGGTCACCGTGGCTTATAGACGTGTGCAATACCGTTGGGTTACTTGATGAGTTGGTAAGATGGGTATGCAGGTGCTGTTTCAGAGAGTATTCTTACATATATCGCCAATAGGTCATAGAGGTCAGATGGCAGTTGCTTCGCTTTACGGAAAATATCGAAGTTCAGTTTTTTTAGTTCGGTTCAGTTAGACTGGAAAAAGCAGTCCCCCGACTCTGGGGTCCTAGCGGAGCCATAGACGTGACCGAGTCTAAAGCAAGTGTGATGATTACAGACAGTTTTCTAACACAAGAGCATTTTAACCGACTTTCGGAAAACGAACCCTGACCGTACAACAGCCGCTTGGGGAAAAAAATTGTGAAATGTAAACAGAAGCTTTGTAAGTTGTAGTCGTTTATCCCTGCCTAATTAATTCCATTCAAAAAGGTTTGTATCCCAGAATTAGGGATGTTTTTTTTTATTTACTCAAACGTAAGGTTGGCAGCATATAAATGTAGAAGAGCGTTAATCTTTAGATAAATAAAGTATATCTGAAATTTTATGTTTATTGACATGTTTTTTCTAAAAGAACATACTCTGTTAATTTTTATCAGATAAAAAATGTGTATAAAGTATATTCAGCATGCATTATCATGATTTTTACCTTCTATTTTGTTAGGAGCGTAGGTAATAGGGGTTAAAGTATGAAATTGCCGTTTCATTGGAATAGGTACTTCGAATTGACATAGAACCTTCATGGTTTGAGATTTTTGAGTGAAACTTTTTCCACATGGAACCTATGTAGTTCTTCATTTAAAAATGTGCAACATTCGATTATCGACTTTCAGTTGTTTTTTTATTCAGCTTAGACAAGAAAGATGGATACTTCGAAAATTCGAGTGATTTTTGAATACGAGTTCCGACGCGGAACTAACGCGGCAGAAACAGCTCGCAATATCAATGTTGCGTTTGGAGAGGGGACTGCTAATGAACGCACCGTGCGATTTTGGTTTAAACGCTTTCGTGATGGAAACCTTGATTTGAAGAACGAACCACGAGGAAGGCCGTCCACACAGGTGAATAACAATGAATTGAAAGACATGGTGGAAGCCGATCCGAGCCAAACTACCCAGGAATTAGCTGCATGGTTTAACGTTACCTTACCAACAATATTGACTCATTTGCGTCAAATCATAAAATAAAAAAATGTAAAAAATGGGTACCTCATGATTTGACGGATCTGCAGAAAGAAATGCGTGTTGAAACTTATGTTGCCTTGTTGAATCGATACAGAAATGAAGGAATATTGGATCGAATTGTGACATGTGATGAAAAGTGGATTCTTTACGATAACCGTAAGCGAAAAATGCAATGGCTGACCCCAGGTGAAACGCCACAACAGTGTCCTAAAGCAAAGCTTACCAATAAAAAGGTAATGGTAACTGTTTGGTGGTCTCAGCATGGTGTTATTCACTATAGCTTTCTACGATCTGGTCAAGCAATAACGGCAGATGTCTACTGTGCCGAACTCCGAACATTGATAGCAAAACTAGCAGGGAAACAGCCCCGACTCATGAATCGATCTTCACCATTATTGCTCCATGATAACGCGAGACCTCATACAGCACGAGAAACCGTTTTGACTCTACAGGAACTGCAATTAGAAACTATCCGTCACCCTCCGTATTCGCCAGACCTTGCTCCAACAGACTACCATTTTTTTCGTGATTTGGACAATTTTCTATGTGATAAAAAGTTTTCTTCTCAGGAGGCAGTACAAAATGCTTTCACACAGTTTGGTGAATCTAGATCACCAGAGTTCTATCGCAAAGGCATAAATGACCTTCCTACTAGATAGCAGCAATGTATAGATAATAATGGTAAATATTTTGATTAAATAAATACGTTAAATTAAAAAAAAACGAATTTAAATTTGTCAGTACAAATCGGCAATTTCATACTTTAACCCCTAATACATGTTTGCACAACAACTCACATTTTTACGTAAGAATTCTTAAAGGACCGAACAACACATTAAATTATATACTATTACTATTATTAACACTATTATTTATATATTGTAGCAACTCGCTGTTCCAGTGTCCGCTATATGTATGTACTAAGGACGCAGCTTAACGTATCCTTCGCAATATTTACCGGGTAATTTACTTTTTGCTCAAACGCAGAGTAGTTTTTGTCACAACTTTGCAGACCGTTGGTTTATAGTGGGGATGTTTTATAAAGTACTAAACAACTTGCTTTTTGACGGAATAGTTGTTAGAACATTTTATAACGAACATAAGTACAGTCAGCATCAATCCGATCTTGACGAGCAAAGTACTCGTATAAGCCTTGGCTTTCCCCTTCCTGTTGACTGATTGTTTTGACATTTGGTTCATACCATTAGTTCGGGCAGTAATACTGTTATAATTTAATATATGAATTTATTAAAACAGTTTGATTTGCTGTTAATACTTTGTTATTATTATCATTTGGAAACTTTCCTTTCAAGACCGTTCTGACGCTGATTGTACTCGTTGAAATTAAAGGAATCAAGTGGTTCGGACTCCAAGAAATACATTAACTGCCGAGTTTTTTTTTTCAGAAAATTTGACATTGGTGTCACGTCACTGTCATTAATAATTTTAAAAACATCTATTATACTTTACTGGACATTGATAAAAGAAATCATAAATAAAAGGAAGAAAAAGAAGAGTCATTAAGTCTGACAGAAATGTATGAAAGGGAAAATATTTAAGACAAGGGCGGGCACTTGGGCTGATAATGACGATTCGTTGGAATATGTTTTAAAACCGGGAACGAACAAAAATTTTGAAATTGAATTTCAATATACCGATTTTCAAAATTCCGACTATTATAATTCCTAATGGATGGATGGATGCTAGCTGCTTTGATTGGTCGTTCTGGAAGTCTATGGGAGAGGCCTGTGTTCAGCAGTGGACTATGATGATGATGATAATTCCTAAGAAAAAAACTTGGACTATTCAAAAACACGATACGAATGTTCATTCTTCTTTATTTAAAGGAATAATTAAAAATCTGCAGTGTTATTAGCAAGAACAAAGTTATTCCGAATTTGCATTACGGAAATTAAAAATTTGTTTCAAAATAAAATTAAAATTGAAACTGATTTGATGATTTGAACAATGATTTTTTAAAATAAGCAATTAATTTCGCCCTAATTATTTCATATGAAAATTAAGCTTAACCCGACTTACCGTGGGACTTGTCTGCCCTTTAAAAACTGGAAGCTGTATGCTTTGCTGTATATTATTTTAATTTCAAATATTATATAACTACTATTATTACTTTATATATTACTTATTATATTTTCTGTGCTATTGTTATTTTACAATGCGTGGCTGCGAAAGTACACAACTGTCAATTATAATACATAGGGGAAATGGATGAAATGGCCCGCAGAAGCCGCAGATGGATCATCCGTCCGGCCGTCCGGCGTTCCCAAATTGAAATAATAATAATTATAATACATACGTGATTAAAAAAGAAACAATTATATTCTAAATATAATATGATATAAATATAAAAGATAAAAATGTATCCTTATTGCCGACCAAGTACGCCTCAGGGATATTATTTAATACCTGTTTGTTCGGTCACATTGTTTCATTCAATTGACCAAATTTGCACTTCTTTTCAGATAAAGAACAAATTGTTGAAAAAACGTGGCCTAACACCTAATGAATAAAGTTTATTTGCTTTGTACGCGGTATGCCGCTTAATTATATACTTTAGCATGGTTTGTTTATGTTGTTTCATTTTGTTTCAGAAATACGTGAGCGAGCTGACGACAGTACGCGACTGTGTGCCGACGTGTAGCGAAAAAGGTAACGTGCCTTTGTTCATTTTGTGTAAAAAACGGGAGAAAATTAGGTATGTACGGCGTGAGCAAAGTTGTAACTGTCAACACTCTGTAGGTCCACGAGAGTCACATACTAAATTAGACTCTAAGTCTCTTTTTTACATACGAATATTTTGCTAGCAAAAATCCGGTCAGCTAAAATGGGTTGTCTCGTTTAGATACTTAATGAAATTCTTTGAGGAAAAATCATATTAAAATGTAGTTCATTGAGAAAGACCGATTGCCATCGAAGGGGCGACGCTCGAAGTTGTCCACAAATAATGTCTATCTGGGCCAGGTTATCCAGCTAGGGAAATAAACTTGGAGAATGAACTAGCCAAAAGAATCCAACTGAGTTGGGCAGCATTTCGACTACACTTGTCTTCTCTTCTTCCCTACCGCAATGACTGAAAACAAAGATCTTTGACCGAAGCGTCTTACCTGTTATGACTTACGGAACCGAAACGTGGATACTGGTGGTAAGGCTAGTCCATGTACTTAAAGTCGCGCATATGGCTATAGAGCTAGCTATGCTTGGAGTTGTCTGAAAGATAGAATTCGAAACGAGGTGATCCGATAAAGAACCAAAGTTACCGACATAGCTTGCAGCAAGCAAGCTGAAGTGGCGATGGGCTGACCACGTCTGTCGAAGGACTTATGGCCGTTCGAACAAACGAGTCTTTGAGTGAGGACCGTGAGAAAGCAAACGGAAGGTAGGACACCCCTAGTCAAATGGACTTACGACCTGAAAAAGGTGGCAGGGGCAGACTGGATGCAGATAGCGGAGGATCGGGTGAAATGGCGCACATTGGGAGAGGCCTATGTCCAGCAGACGTGTGTTAGTAAGGCACCTGCTAGTCGATACACAAAGACGCGGCTTCGTCTAGGGTCTAAGGTGCTAACTTAAGACTGCTTTTTAGGAATAGCTATGAGAATGATAATAGTGATATAATTATATGCTTAGGACCACATCAAATATTGTCGCAATCAGTTAAATTTAAAAATACATAGAAGATACAAATAAATATTCCATTTCTATATATTTATACTACTACTGCGTAAAGCAACAAGCGAATTGTCGAGTTACGCGCAATCCATTCCCATAACCGAATATAAATTACGTTAACTGTCCAGGGTTCGCAGTGTTGTAACATTAAATAATAATTAATTGTCATGATTCGGTTCGTTTTTAATAAAAACTTGGCCATTCATTATGAGGAATTACGGCTGACATTCCCTGCGATATTACTTTTTTATGAAGTTTGTATTGGATTCATGAAAGGTAGGCAAAATATTATGCTGATTTTAGTTCTTTCACTGTTTAATTTAGTTGATACTACGTGAAAAATTACAATGTTTTTTCAGTACGGTATATCATTAGGTATATCAGTCAGTTCACGATTTGACTATTTATTTTTTTTGTTCTTAGGTATACTGTCCATTAGTCTAATTTGATGTAGAAATCTACCATTGGTACCAATGGTGGAGGAAGTTGGAAAGTGGCACCAGTAAATGAAAAATTTAGAAGCGCGCGACTGTCGTGGTATATACATATTATGAGAAGATATGAAAATATTGTTGTAAAAAAAAAGGAAAAAAGAAAAAAGGTCCAAAGTATTTCTCGGGACATATAATATGTTAGATCTAAAGTGTACTCAAAATGTGCTCATTACGCGCAGTAGGTACAGGTTTCTTGGTGTCTTTTAAGGTTATTACGGGGTGCACATTGGTTGACGTGCTCTAATTCAACGAGCATAGGTTAAGTATATTATTAAAAACAATCCGCGCCATTTGGTCGGACACTCGTGTCTTGAAGTATATGAATTATGTGCTTTATGAGCAGTAGTAGGCCACATAAAAGATGGATGATTTTTATACCACTTCGGTGGCAGACAAGCATACGACCCACCTTATATAAAATGGTTACAGTGGCCTATGGAAGTGTGCAACACCATGCAGGAGCGTCACGCGCTGCCGTCCCTGTAAGCACAGAGAGTTTCTGTGCCGTCAGTGTAGTTTGCGTAATTGCATGAAAGAGGATTATGGTAAAGAAGGGAGTGACTGAGGAAATGACATCAGTGCCCCGAGCACGAAAAATATTCGAATTTGTAACGTATACGTATCGAGAAAAAGAAGCATTGCGATTGGTCGCCTGCCTACTGTGAACCAATCACAACGCTCTATTCTTTCGATACGTTTACGTTACGAATTCGAATGTTTTTCGTGTTCGGGGCACTGATAGAAATGTATGGAGGAGACTGACAAGTTGTGTCGACCTTAAATATTTAGGACAAAGGCAGGCAGATGAAGATCATCAGATAAATGGTAATAAGTTAGTCAAAAAAAAATAGATAGCTACATAGTCGATGATGATAATGGTTCCATATAACTATTCATATTTTTATCAATAAATTACACCTCTCCTTCGGATAAGTAAAGAAAAATTAGGAGCAATTTATCATTCCTTTGTTAATCACAATACTTTTGTATAAATGATAAATCGATGGAAGTAAAATGTTCAAATCACAGCAGCGCTAACAATGACGCTATTTCTCATTATTCAACAAGCTTTAAACGAAGCGCCCGTCTTACGCGAGACTGTAATATTGTGACTTATGAATCTTTTGATACATCGTTGCTCACGTCGGTACCTAAGTACCTTGGATTTACCCATGAAAAGATGGACATTTGGAAGATTTCAAACAAATGAACTTTAACAGTAGAAATAACTAACAATCACTGAGATATTTACCAGGGTTTTTCCGAGATTTCGGTGCTGTTACAAGCGCCATGATCACGAATGTACTGAAGACCGCTGTGTTAGTTCGTATTGGGCAGTCCGTATGGAATTTAAATTCTTGGCCCTTTTTGTATTTCAAAAGTTAACCTAGATCAACACTCGGAATAAGATTAAATAATAGTTATTAATAGTTATATCTTATTCTGGAACCCATATTAACAAGCTATAGATAGGCAAATTAAAATTTATTAAAAAGATAAAGTCCAAATAATGTTATGTTTTAGCAAATTTATTATACAACCTTTCAAATGATTCTTTCTTACTAGTTGTAACCACGTTTTACAAATGAGGTGACATTTTCTGGTATCTACTTAAGGCTTAAAGGGTAGCCATATTATAAATCTTAAGAGACAGTATAACCAACGGATGACAATATATCTCTGTCGCACAGTACTATGCCGAAAACAAACATGTATCCCCTTAACATTAGCAGATGATTTACGTATGATTTAATCGGGATTTATAGGTATTTGTATGGCGATAGCTAGGTACTGTTAGCAAAGAAAGTAGCTGAACAATAATACATAAAGTTACAAAATATTTTAAGGAGTAGATAACCCTAACCTAAGTACTAGTACCGAAAATTTTAAATTAGTTGTGTTAAGAGAACGTTCACGAGGCCATTTTCCAGAATTCAAACTCGGGATCTGTCGATCGTAAGGCTGGCTCCTTAATCACTAAGCTACTGAACGTTTCAAATTACCGTAAATAAATATTGAAATGTGCACATTAACGTAGTACGAGTATTAATTGACTTATTTTTGATTCTAAACTGAAATATATTAAATTTGAAATAAAACCTCTTTCTATTTATTTGGTTTTGTTGCAATGAGTAATATTCGCGTAAACGTTCTATCATATCATATATACCTACATTACAATTTTAACTTTAAAAATTACTGTAAAATTATTCACGTGTCCAAATACAAGCATGAAATTTACTACACCGACGACGGCCCCAAAACAAAAACAATTATCTACGGATCACATAAAACGTGCCCTGTATTCTAATAAGCCCCAATGTTGTTTAACCCAAGTACAGTCAGCAGCAAATCGACAAAGTACTCAAAATGATCTTAATGCCTTGGTTTTCCCCCGTTTCTGATGACTAATTGTTCTAATATTTGGTGTACACCTTGCCCGGGCCCCGGCTTCGCCTGGATTGAATTCGTAAAATAATCTTAATATAATCGAACTTTCCAAAGCGACCATTCTCTTAGTAATGAGACGGCATGAGGAGCGAAAGGTCCTGGATTCGAATCTCGGCCATTACACTTCCTACGTGAACTCCTTAACACAAGCAATTTAGCTAAGCTGGAGGGGTTATAGAGAATATTAGTAATTTCGAATAATTCTTTTTGACCAGAAAATTCATTCTTCTTAGTTGAAAAATCTCGAATTTCCCATGGAACGGTTCATTGTCTTTTTACCCTTGAAAAGTTCTAAAAATCCTTTCTCAATACCTGCTTACACTATAAAAGGCATCTCCTGCCAAAATACTAAGAGAGTTTGCGTTTATTGATCAGTCTGTACAAGTAATTTTATATGTATGTAAATATAGATGATGTCTCAAATTTTATTTCTTCCTCGTAAGCCGTAACATAAATTTTTAAGTCCCGGGTAAACCGAAATTGCCGAATGTAAAAATAAAAGAAAATCGCCTTTGAAATTTGAATGTCGAACATAAACTAAAGGAAGGAGCCAATAAAAGTCCCTGTTCAACTTTTATAAGGCTGTGTACGCAATTGTAACTTTTGTCCCCTTGACTCCTTACGTCAATGTCACCTTCATTACGGATAATGTACGCACATTATTCGTAATGAAGGTGTACACCTAAGACTATTATTATATAGCCTTTGCAGACACAGCAAGTGGCACTACAGCTCAGCGTAAAAAGGAGCTACTACTTTGGTATAAGTTGACATTATATCCCTTAAGCACACATTGATACTTTACAAAATAATTTTGACATTAACTTACTCACACGTAACGCGTTTTGCTTGCTGTTTTTTTGGATCCAGCATCGCCCGGGAATAAATTCTTAAAAGAATCCTCTACGCACTTATATTTCAAACTGTTCTGTCTATACAGTATATGGTCTAAGGTACAAGCATTTGGATACGTGACAATTGTGCTCATTTGAATGTACGCAGTGACAGTGACGCAATAGTCATGTTTACAAATCTCTTTAGTACGCACCCAAACCTTAAAGCACTTGCTCACACGTCACGACATGTTACGTCTCCTGATGTGAAACCGCCTTTATAAATATTTACTCACCTGTTAATTCTTGACGAGGAGTGCCTCTGACATGTACGCAAAGCTTCTGTGTCACATTGAGTGTTCATTACGCGAGGGTGTACAATGTTATCATTAGCATAGCAGCTTTTAAGATAGGTGTAGTTGGGGATCCAAAGAAGGATTTCTAGAGGTATTCGAGCGCATCAGATTAAAGTAAGGGAAGATACCTTGCGTATTGATAAGTATCTCCAGCCAGTAGTAGCGCTTAATATAGGGGGGTGCGCTAAAAAAACGTTACTCGGATTTACATGGACGCGTCAGATTACGACTAATCTGATCCTAATTTATCACTGTCCAAGTATTTTTTAAATACCTCCAATGTACAGACACGACAACTTTACAATTATAATAACAACTATAGATATTATAATGTTTGAAATCCATATACAAATAAACATGAAATTGATTTTCATTGTTAAATCACTATCTTATCCATGCGTGTTTACGTTTAGAAAAGCTATTAGGCAAAACAAAACAAGTAGACTAATATATATTGTTTATGTGTAAGCGTTTAGAGATGAGATATTGGCGTTCGTTTAACTTGGCACCCGACCCGCAAACATGTTTACCCTCGATTTCATACACATTTTAAGTGAGTACACAAACTTTAACGAACAGTATCCGATCGGGTCTATGTATAAAAACAAGACAAGGAGGTACTTTTTTTTTAAAGTGTGGAAAGGCTAAATCTTGAATGTCGACCAAGTTTGACGTGCTTAAGCGATTCCCTTGACACACTTAAATTTCGAAAAAATCATAACACATGACCCTCTACTTAATTATAAAGGTTTTTTCAAATAGCCATCATTTTTGTAAGTACAACTTCAATTAATTTTTTGTGGATCAAGGGAATCAACTGAATACGGCGACATTCTAGATTTACCCGAAATACTCACGGTAATCCATATAGTATGGTATATCTGTACAATACCTAGGTGTTACCTATAGAATTCTTTCAATGTGTAAATAATGTAATGTTACCATTACAAACATTAAGACATTGTTTGTCATTTTAGTAGTAGATAATAAATAATTTCGATTTGGTTGAATACAATGCAAGAAGCAATCCTAAATATCCTACTACTTTGGCTACAAATCTTTGCCTACAGTCTCTAGAATCATTAAAGTACGGGAAATTTATATATAAATCATAGCCGTATTTGTTATTGTAAATCCTGGCCAGGTTAGTTCGTAAGTACGGGTTCCGAAACTGTCCCCTGAGGGAGTCTTTTTAGGAAGTGTATCGTAAATTGGCACTTAGTAATCAAGTTTCCGTAGTGTAGCGGTTATCACGTGTGCTTCACACGCACAAGGCCCCCGGTTCGATCCCGGGCGGAAACAGTCCTTTTTGCGTTTGAGTTTGCAATGTTGTATTAATTTAAAAAAAGTTTAATCAATTATACGATTTAATTTATAAAAAGTAAAAGTTATTTTATGTCTTTTTATTCGTATTGCATTGTAGGCCAGAGATAAGGAGCACGCAATGAAAACAATTATAAAAATTATTATCGATGTAATGAATGCATTCACCACTCTGAACAATAAGCATGGTTGAAAATCAAAAGGAAGTAAGCGACAATGTTAACTGATAGGAAAATCTATGTGCTGTAAAGTGTTTTATGTCATTGGGTCATCGTCGTCATTTTGGCGTTGTAACCGGTTATTTCCGAGGCTTTCCTTGACACCTGGAATCAATAGCAACAGCTGTCTGACCTCCTAACCCAGAGAAGGGAGCCTGTAAAAGTCATGTCAGTTAATCAGCTGGTGTACCAACTGCCAGGTGAGGTTATCTTAGGCCCCAGGGATCGTGGTGGGTTCCCATATAGGAGAGCTAACATCATCATCATCATTTCCCAAATCCATCCAAAGTTTCAATTTTTGGAGGTCAGCCACTAGTTTTTTCTAATTTGTTTTTAGACTTTTTTGAATGAAATTTTAAAACATTTTGCATATTAAATATTCAAATCGATTAAAATAGGAAATTTAAATCGGTTTAGGTGGAATTTGAACCTGCGATCTTTGCCTTACAGGGGCAATGCTTTAACCACTAAGCTACCAAACCTTTTTTAATCGATAGTATTTAAAGTTTTACGGGGCCAACTGCCATCTGATGTTTCAAATCTGACAGTAATGTCTGCACTAGAGCCGATTTCATTTAGCAGGTACACTCTTTTAGTATCTAACAATATACATCAATGGCTTCAAGGATATTAGTTAAGTTTTCTGTGTCCAGGAGGAATATCTAATGTCATTTGGTACTTTTTCTTTTGAAAACTCGATATAATTTACAGCCTTTTGCCAGTCGACCGTTGGGCGTTGATATATAGTGGTTATCAATGTTTGTGCACATAATAACTGAATATACCGTGACTGCGTTTGCATGACACATCGGCATTTTTGCTATGCATATTGTACCTATCAATTATTATTTTAATTGACTCCACGAATGGCGTCACGTAAACCAAAGCCTCGATACTGCAATTTTGTTATGACACATAAAACCACTGTCATGGCATTAAAATGAATTTGGAAAACTATATAAGTCCAAAATTAAATGACACATCATTACATGTTTTTAGTCATTCTGCAAGAATATGCCATTTAATATTATATTTTTTAAATTAAAACAACATTGAACTTCTAACCCGAGTCACAGGTCTGCTCAGGTTTTTCTCTGTACTACACAATGGACCTGGCACCCGCACGGTAAATCCATGAATAGCAATAAATTTTTGTCTTGTCTTTTCTGTCCATTTCTATCCTAGGTTTTTTTTTTTTTTTTTTTGTGCCTACCGCCGCTTCTCTGCAGCGCCTGTATTTTCTATTTTAAATTAAACTGCACTAATCTAATCTAAACTATCTTCTTGCATTCCAGTTCTCTTTATCATTCCAGTTCTATCATTTATTCTTCTCGCACTTTCATACGGCCGTTCATACTCTGTTGGGATATGGGGGCATCTGGGATTTGTGTGTACCTACTTTATTCTGGTTAGTGTTTATTTCTTTATTTATTGTATAAACAGAAGTTTCTTACATTTTACTTAAGTGCTATTTGCAAATTTTGCTACATTTAACTTATTATGGCTATTTACATGTTCTTAGTACTACCATCTTAATTAATTTTACCACTTATATACTAGAGCTTACATTTAAATACATAGTTTTATTTCTAGGCTAAACAACATTATGCTCAGTATAATGAGCTAGCGTAGATTTTCACACCCTGTTCCTTATATTTGCCATCTTTACTATTTTCTTAGCATACTCTATTGTTTGCTCGGTGTGTTTGCTAATGAGGTGTGTAATGCCATGTCTGTCAACTTTTACACCGGTGGCGATTTCCAAATCGAGCCTATCCTGGGCGTGGATTGGGCAGACCATCAGGAGGTGGGCCACTGACTCTGAGACCCCTGGGTCGCAGGCACACGATGGGTCCGCCTTACACTTGAAACGTGTCAAGTATTCGGCGAACCCACCGTGCCCTGTGAGAAATTGGGTTGTTGGTCCTTCGATTTTTATCCTCCTGATAATCCCATACGCCTCCACCGCGCAGGGGAAAAACAACTTTGTTGTTGAGGCTGTCTCACCCTCCTGGTAACGCCTATTCCATTCGTCCAGGGAGCCGCGTCGAATGACTCTCTTGACGAATGAAACAGGACATTGGTCATAGTCCGGTTTCCGTTTGAGTCTTAAGGCGGCCTCCTTAGCGAGGCAATCCGCCCTCTCGTTCCCCTCGAGGCCTACATGGGCCTTTATCCAGTAGAGGGAGACGCCCTTGCCCTGCTGCTTACAGCAGCCAAGAGTGTCCCTGGTCTCCACTGAGAGGGGATGGAGAGAGTGCGGATTGACTACGCTAAGGAGCGCCGCTTTGCTGTCACTGAAAATTCCGAACGCGGTACCGCTGCGTCGCTCTACCTCGCCCGCCGCTTCGCGCAAGGCCAGGAGTTCCGCCTGGTAGACGGTGCAGTGTGCTGAGAGAGCAAACTTGCGGGCCCTTGTCTCGGACTGGCTGTTCCATACAGAAACAGCAGCACCGACCCGGCCCTCAATTTTGCTCCCGTCAGTGAATATTCTGATATCGTGTGAAGCCACGCTGTGGTATTGTTCCTCGTCTACCACGCTGTCGAACTCCAGACGCGTGCGTTCCGCGGGGTGCGGGGCGGCCAAAACAGGTGCCAGCCGTTCGACCTCCCTGTCCCCTAGCCACGGCTGGGACACTCCTCTCTTGGCCTCATACAATGCGGCCACCTCCTGAACTCGGAGGTCCAGAGGGAGTATCCCAGCCAGCAGCAGTGCCGAGTTCAGGGAGACCGTGCGGTAGGATTTTGTCAATTTTAGAGCGAACACACGTTGTACCGCGTTCAGTCGTTTCTTGACGCACTCTTTCTTGGCCGACCGGTACCAAGCACTAGCCCCGTACAAGATGATTGGCTCGATGACTGCCGTATAGATGGTCCGGATCACCTCGGGGTGAAGCCCCCAGGAGATCCGGGCCGTCCTTGCTAATTTTTTGTACACGTCTATTGCTCTTTTGCAAACATTTTTCAGGTGGCTGTTAAAAGTCAAATTACAGTCCACGGTGAGACCTAATATTTTTATTTCACTAGAAAGGCCAATGTCCACCCCGCCCATGTTCAGGCGTGGGTTGTCGTATTTCAATTTCCTGGTTATAACCATTGCACAGGTCTTATGTGGCGCGAATTTTAGTTTATTTTTGACACCCCACGCCCGAACACGTTCGAGGGAGGCATTGGCCCTTCTCTCAACTTCCGCTCCTGTATCCCCGTCGAAGACGAGGACCACGTCGTCCGCGAAGGCATGAACGTAGTCCCCCCCCTCTTCGAGCAGGCTTTTCTATCCTAGGTTGCCTGCAAGAAATTTTGCGGTAAGCCCAATTATTATACATTCAAAATATATTCTGTCTATATATCTGAATTGATTATTTGGGTGTAATGTAAAAGACTTTTTAATATGAGTAACCATTCTGGGAAAACAGAATTTGAGAGTAGAAGTGTCGTCAATTCGACAGAAGAAGAAGAAGTTACCATTGTTGCCTACCTACCATCTCATTGCCTCGTGTCCGGAATATCCAATTATGAGATCATTGAATAAATATTATCAATGAGCAACTCAAGCTTTCCTTACACTTATCCAATCGATACATTTCGGACAGAACCTGAACGCTTTTTGCATTCGAAGCAGCTTGTTAATATGCTACGCGATCGGAGTAAATGGAGCTTATGTCCGAACTATTCAGTAGTTTGTTCCAGCCATTAAACTAGCCTGACGTATAAATTATACATTATATTGTACAACCTTATGCTCTGTAGAGTGAAACTACAAGTTTCTAGTTAAAACAAAAGATTTGCGGTGTAGATTCTGCGCTAGATGAGTGCTCCTCTAGACGAGTGGCACTTCGTTGGCCGGCGTTTGATGGAATAGAATGACGATTGTATGGGATTTGACGCATTTGACATGCGTTAACGACTGTCAGATACGTCAAATCCCATACATTTGTCATTATATTCCATCAAACACCGGCCAACGAATTGCCACTTGTCTAGAGGGGCAGGGTCACGTACACACAGAGGTAAAAAAATATCCGTGGCCAGGCGTCACACATACAACACTCATCTCTGAGCCATTTTCCCATCTCAGTCGGGGTCGGCTTTCCAGCCTTAATGTGAAGCAGTTGAACTTCGATATAATCCGTGGAGCGACTGAATCAAAAACGGGTCTTCTATTTTTGACCAATACTTAGTAGCTAGACTGTTCTCGCCAGTATTTCTAATATTGTTACTTCTGTATATTATGATCAATATTAACCGAGTGGTTAAATTCGGAAAGTTCAAATGATAGTGATACTGTCTTTCTAAGAACCCGTATCGATATTAATCAGAAGTAGATTGGACGACTTCATTTTGGAGACAAAAAGATAAATAGGTCAATATAAAAGCAAAGAAATTCAAGGAAACCGACACCAATAGCTGCCAATACGGCTATATCCAAACAGGGGTGACGGATGGAGCCGCCTGTCACCCTAGCAGAAGCACCGGTCCTAGTTTCCCCATACCGGGGACGCGTTGGGGACTTCGTGGTCCCCACACCCACGGAGGGCCAGATCGAGAAAGATGGCCCTGGGTCGGCCGTGGTGTAAGGGATACGCGTGCCAACCTCGCCTTCGGCTTAGCACAAAGATCCACAGCAGGCGTGCGTCTTAGTCGATTCGAGTCCGACATAACCTCCCCCTCCGGCTCCAAAAATAATGTATATAGCCTATACAAAGATTCCTTTACACGTAAAATAATTTGTAAAAATGATAAGTGCCGTGCAATAAAGGGCACCTTAATCTCTTTCCATTTTTGCTTCTTCTTCATCCTAGTGTTAATCCCATTCGCATTCGAAACTTTCAACTTGAAGTCTGGGGTTAGCTTTTACCAGTCTAACTGCGAATTTGGCTGAACTTCGTATATTTGTGCTTATAAAGTATCAAAAGTTTTAATGTTTCTTCCGCAGAATGGTGGGGTGCTCGAACATTTTGCTGCGAAGCGGACGAGTGCAACGGCGCGAACGCACATCAACCGCTGACAATATTCGCATTTATAGCTGTACTGCTGACTGTAGCGGTCGCGCGCTGACCATTCCATAGGTACACGTGTGTTCGATGTATTTAAACATTAATAAATTTTTTTTCGTTATGTCTACTATGTTAACTACTAACATTTATTTTTAATTTGTCAACAAAGTGATAATTCTTATTTGTAAATTAATAGGTACCCTTAATACACAATTAACGATTTTTTTTGTATTCAACTGAGGTCACTCTTACAATACGCCCGGTTCTTAAAACTGTGATTTCATTAAAATATAAAAATATTATGTGGATTTTTGGATAACTGTGTTGATGTACAGGATGTTTTATTCAAGAACAAGTAGCTATCTTTTAGTTTACCTACAAATTGACTGGCACTTCCAAAAGCAGGCAGGCAACTTTTGTTTGCAGGAGTTGTAACTAGGTGGTGACATTGTCTTGGCAACGTTGCTAATTTTTACTTTAAAAAAATAACTCGTCAAAAATAAATCATACAAAAAGAAAAGCACATTATTGAATATGATTGAATACAACTATTTATATTCTAATCTATATTGATTCTGCGAGAGTCTGCAAAAGTTACAGACTTAATACACCATGCAGCTAGATGGAGGCTTCCTAAAATAGCACGATTGTCACGAAATCTTTATTTATTACATTACCAACGAGATTTCTATGCTTACGTGCTTACATTATCATGAGTTTAAGTTCTGAAATAATTTACATACATAAATAAGCGACTTATTTTCTCGTGCTTATTTAATTCAAATGAGTCTACTAGTGCCATCTATTGATTTTTGAGTATTACTCAAGATATTTTCTTAGTATCGGTACCCCATGATACTAGTCATACATTTTTAAATAATGACTATAAATATTTATTATTTATCTATCTTAAAATGGGACAAAGTCGTCATGACTATATTCATGGCGCCTAATATGATTGTTAATTACTTGGATTTCACACATTATCACAAATAAATTAAAGTACCGTTGCTTACGTTAGTCAGAGCCTTAATAATGTTAGTAGTTTGATAGATAGTTTAGATTTAGAAAATATGTAATGGTACAACAAATCCTGAGGGTACTTTAATCAAACCAATGATTAAGTTTTTTAATTAATTTATTAAATACAGACATCTTTAATTCTATATATTTATAATTTCCATTAAATCAATAGTTCCTTAGGGTATACCCAAAGGAACAATTTACTAACAACCTACTAACTGGAAGCTTTAGAGACAATATATTCAATGAAGAGAATTAAATATGAAAGCTACACACCAACACCAATACTTTAATTTTTTTTTTGTTATTTCGATCCATTACCATTTTTATAATACCGCTGATCTGATTTACCCTAGTCTATCCAAATTGAATTTTTTTTCGTTTAAATTCCTTCTGTTCCGAGATCACATTGTAACCGTCTATTTTATTATGATTGGGGTGTGATTGGCTAACGATATTATTGGTCGTTTGTGGCAAGGATATCCAAGTATCTGAGGAAGTAAAATAAAGTTTTTGTGTGACCCCTCATCACGCATTTATGACCATATTAACATATGATACATTTATAACCAAACCGATTTCAACATTGATAACTATTATACTGGTAATTTATACACAAAATATCAAATTAAAAGTACAACTTGTAAATCTTCCTGAATCTTGATTTTAGCTTCAAGTACCTAATGATATTTTTCGTTTTTCAAAACTAGTTCCTTATTGAATTTGTGGCTTGATATTAACAAAACATGTATCTACTAAAATATATTCAATAGCATTCCTAATTTCACTACAACTAATAATAATTGTTACAAGTATAAACGAATTCCAGCCTTTGATATAAATATGATGTTTTCTATACCAAAATACATACCAAATACATTTATTGTAGATATTATATAATACAGTTGACAGATTAAAATTAAGTTTTGGACACAGCACAACATTTTGAGAGAGGGATAATTTGTTAATTATGTTTTTATTAGAATCTGTTATCTTAATTAATTTCGGTTCAATTATTTTATTTTGTAAATTATTATTCGTTAATGATATGTACAACGATGAATTGCAATAAAAAATGATGGTTAAATGAACTTAAGTGATGTTCAACCATACATTATACGAGGCGTCACATCCGAAAATTTAAAACACAGCCTGTAGAATCATGCATATCTCTCTTCATTCGTCGTCTCTAAAAAGACAAAATGATGTCGCGAGAAAAATTTAAGGAATTAGTCAACTTACCTACTTTTTTCGTAAATTATAAAAAAAAACACACTGTCGTGTCGATAAGAACAGGGGGATGATGATGATTATTATATTATAGCTCTAAACATTATATAAAAGAAAGCATACTACGAAATGAATTAAGTAAATCTAAAGGATATGACGTCAAAGTATACTAAGTGACCTAGTTTTGGTAGTTAGAAGTAAATTAATATAGAATAATATCACTCACAATTGACGCTTTATTAATTAAAAACACAATTAAATTCTTTTCTATATTTAGATGTAATTTATAGATGTACAAATGTATTCACAGTAATACTGGTTTGTTAGGTATAGAATATTGTAATGACTAATGACATAATCATTAATTTACAATAATATCTTTTAGAATTGAGAGAGTTAAATTATTATTTTTGAACATACTGCAGACACATTTTAATATGTTATCCACTGTATTTACTTATTCGCTGATCTGAAAAAAGCAGCAAATAATATTTCCATCAAATATATTAAGCCTTTGTAGTTGCCAGCTTGTTATTATTAATATCCATCAATTTTCTTTTCTTGCTTCATATTCGGCCTGAAACTTGGCCTGGACTAAAGAAATGAGCCTCAGACGTTACGAAAGACTGGCCGTTGAACTTAGGCAGATTTGTTTTTTGGTGAATAAATTCTTATATGAGTAGCATGTTCATAGATGTGAGCGTTTAGTACTGAAGCAAACAAATAAATATAAAATATGTAATATCTCCTGAAACAAGAAACATTCTGAAGTAGTTAATATTACATGTATGTATTATTTGATTAAGTCCACATTTTACAGAGGAATTCAGTCCAAATTTATCTGAAGACGGATTGTATGACAGATTTGATAGATTGTCTACACAATCGATATTCAGATAAATCGAAATTCAGAACTGAGTATCATTCAAGAATACGGGCCTCAATCTAGCAGATCAGATCCTTCCACATTCAATACAGTGAGCTGGGCTGCAGAAGTCCGTGGCCATCCTTTGAGCAGCGAAGGCTAATTTAACAGATTGAAATAAGATACACAATTCGAAGAAGAGATTGAAGAACTAAATGCATTTATTTACAGTTAGCATGGTATAGTTTTCTTCTTCTTCTTGAGTCAATAGGAGTAATTTAAAACGTCTAGATGCGATCAGCCCAAAACTCAGCTACATTGACTGTATCCTCCATCGCCTCATTCGATGGCATTGGTATAGTACTTTCCTTAGTTGATAGATGGCGTATGGCCACGGACTCTTACCGCTCATGTTCACGGTAATACTATCCATACAGTATTGTAACTCGGCCGTATTAATAAAATAAGTGCCTACAGTTGCGTGATACGTAAACATGCGATAGGGCAGTCCACCTACAGCATTTTAATTACATCTACCTACTTTAGCTTTCTGTCTAGTTTGGTGATTGTAAATATGTAAGTACCTATCTTTTTTTTATTTAAACAAATTAAATACTTTGTGAATGGAATAGTAAGCATATTGAATAATTATATCACTTGTAATATTGAATAATTATATCACTTGTACTTTTCCACAATATGTTTTTAATATGTTATTCAATATTTGTAGTAGATTCCACCAAGTGCCGTCAATCTCCAGTATAAACAGCCGGAATAGTAAGCAATTCATAAAAATGCATGTTGATTTTTATTTGCCAGATTTAATTAAGAACCATATTTACGTTTGAGTTAACAAATTGGTGTTATAAATTTGCGATCGAAAAATATTTACGCCTCGACTGAGATGTGTGAAATGCTTTATTATTAGATATATTTTAAGTACATAAATATCCGCATTTGAATGCACATAAAGCTTAATTAAGAATCGTTGTGCTAAACATGGACAAGGAGGCGAAAATGGAATGCCTTTTACTTAGCCAATTTATAATTCATATGTTTAGTTTTAAATGAAGCTCGTTCTGAATTTCACAAAACCAGCACTTTATATGAGTGTGTTATTAACGAATTCGTGCAACAAAAAGAAGCACAAAATAGTCGTCATATTAACTATGTTTAGTAAAAAATCGCGCAGTTACTTTTGGAAAACGACACACCGTCCATTCGCCTCTGCGGCACAGTCGCTACTGGTTATGTGCCGAGTGTATACCGAGATCGAGGCGTGTAGGGTTGGCTCGCGCTTCGTCTGTTTGTATGAAATTTCAATACTGTATACCTAGATAGTATTACCATGGCACGGTGCCTACTATAATTGTTCAAAGCAAACCATAAATAGCAATCAATTTTTAGTCATTAAGCATCACGTTTAGAAAGAGCACATTCGACGTGACCGCACTAACAAAATACTCCGTTAATAGTTAATACTATTTTCAGTCCTTAAGTACCAATTTTGTTCATTTCTGCAGTGCCGACTTAGTTTATTTTATGGTCTTTTCAAATTCTATAAATAAATGTCAGTTTGGACGTTTTGATTCCTATAAAGGGGAAAATAACTTTATAAGGTAACCAAATCTTGCTCTTGCAGTTCCTATGATCTAATTTCCCTTTTAAAGATAGGCAATTGAACTAATAGCTCCAAACCCACTTAACCTCACCGTTTTGGAAACCCAGATATATCAGAAGCAAATCTCTATGACTTCTGGCAGACCTCGCCTCCCTTTAGAAAGTGTGGTTGCCCTGGCCTTTCACCGTCAAACATTGTTAGCGGGACTACTTCTTTGTCTTTGACCCCTACAGAAAACATACTTTTCAAAACAGCCTGTAGCTTTAATGACTTGATAGCATCCACTCCAGCATCTCCTTATGCTATTGATACAACGATGCAAGGGACCTCGTTTCCAAGACCGATTATGGGCTTCCGGCTTTTATACGTACCATTATAATAATTCATATCTGACACTGATAACTATCACCAGTGGGTGTCGGTAATCGTGAACTGACGCAATGAATTCAGAATGACAAATCAATAATTACAACTTAGATACGTACATATACCTACTACAACACTATCATATAAATTAATAAAATAAGTAATCTTATTACAAACTATACGTATTTCTTTTCCCTAGAAATAGACATTACAGATAACGTTATTAACAGTGCCTAGACATGATATTAATAAAGGGTGAATGTCGAACCCATTGAGGTCCTAAAATAATAATACTGTCCTACCCAAATTGATATAATGTCTTACAATGAAATAAAATTGAATTATAATATTATACATAATTTATTTTGACATTAAAATAATTGTAAAATAATCTTGTTCTTTTAGAAATAGATAAGATTCAAGACGAGGACGAATTCATATGACTGAGTTAAGAACTTTCAGTGCATAATAAATCTATTTCTTAACGAACTTAATTGTTAAAACTAACGCTTTATAGTTATTTATCACGTAAAATCAAGAAGCTGATATATTCTAAATTATAATAAACTAAACTAACAATTAGTATAAGTATAAATTAGTATGTAAGTCACTTTAATGATAGGCAGTTGACACATTATGAGTTTAACTTTTTTGAATATCTGCAGTTAGTTAGCTTTGTCTTATTTATAAACAATGTCTTTATGCCTGGTTTATTATGGCAAATTTTAGCAGTAGAGAATGTATAATATTTCAGTTATAGTCTTGAGGGATTACCTGTTTGTGATGTATAATTTTTGTAATGTATAATTTTTGTAATGTTTATTTTTGTAATGTATTTTTTTAGAGACAGGTTGCTTTTGGCTACACTTGGCATAGGCTATTAATAGATCAGAAACGTTTCTAAGCTATGTGTTCATAAACCTTTCATAAGTGCTTCGATTTACATATTTTCTATTCCTCATTTAAAGAAGGTACAAAATATTTTAGCTGAAATGGTGCCTATTGGTAAGTATTTATAATGAACAGGGTTAAGCTTTTAGCCTGTGTTATTCATTTACAGTTCTAGAAATAAGACGTTTGATGATAATAAATAATTAACATTAATTAACATTAATTTACTTACTTTCCCATAAAGTCATGTTCAAGTAATAGGTAAAACAGTATGTATTACCACAAGTTATCCAATAACTATTATATTACACCATGGACATGGAAAATTTCATCCAAGTGTAGCCTGACGGCTGTATCTGAATTTCATATTATTATTCACAATATTTAATTATGAATTGTTGCAATTTTATAAGCTGCTTTGTGTTTATGTCTTAGCTGAATAAAGACCAATTTATCATTCATTGAAAATGTTTTTTTCTTTCCCACATTATATTGGAATTTCACTGCTATAGTATATTATGCCTATCAACATACATATAGTTAATTAATTCCATTGGTATTTGACGTAATTTTGTAGATGGATTTGAAATTCGTGTTATGTTTATTTTATATATCAAATTCTGCACAGTAACTTCTGATACATCATTAAGGAACCGTAAATAATCGCTAACTTGACGGCAATTGGCTCGCCCGCAATATCGTGGGAATTAAATTTATTGGCGAAATATTTGTGTTAACCATTAATACGCCTCTGCCCACCCCTTTTAGGATTTACAGGCTTGAGTAAACGTATGTATGTAAAAAATTGGAGAGGCCTTTTTCCAAAATCAGCTCTCTGAACCTAAGCAATTACCTGGTCAGCACAGTAATTAAAAAAAAGTAGTGTAAGAAGAGCTCAAATCCTTAAAGCAACTTAATGCCAAAGTTTCTAAGCCATGTGGAACTGTGGACGTCGATCCAACCCCAATTACCGACCCCCTTACTAATAAAAAGAAACTTACGTAATTAAGTAAGAACTATCGTAGTTTGTCGAGGTTACAAGTTTCTACTACAATTAATTTTGCTCTTTGTGACTTTACCTTCCTTACAATGTACTTATATACGCACACAAACCTGAGTATCAAATTATTACAAAATGAATAATACGTTATTTAGAGACATCGTACACAATGCGACGGTTATACAGGGTGGATTTTTTAACGGGACGCTAAGGGCAGGTACGTTCATCATTGTAGTTACAGCAAAATGGTCTTAAGAAACAACTTTTCCTAACTTTTTAAGATATTCCGAACTACATTCACAGATTTTGCCAAAATCTTCCAGTCAGCAAAGAAATTCTAAAAGCCTAATAAATCTAAATATCACGAAAAGTTAAGGGCGGTCTCCTAAGATTTTGGTCTCATACAATGGTTATGCCCCATTTCAAAAATACACCCTGTATAGGTACACAAATTCGTTTAAACCTAAACGTAAATAATAGTAATATGTAAGTACTTATTAAGTCTTTATGTAATATAAAAATTTACAGACAAGCCGGAACATGTGGACTCTAATGGAACTCAAGCAAGAGCATCTGAAGGAAAATTCTGGCCATCTCTGTCCATATCCCCTAACCAAGTAACACAATCGTTAATCTACTATATAAAAATAAGTCGGGTTTTCCTTCCTGACGCTATAACTCCAGAACGCACGAACCGATTTCCACGGTTTTGCATTCGTTGGAAAGGTCTCGGGCTCCGTCAGGTTTATAGCAAAGAAAATTCAAGAAAACCGACATCCACGCGGGCGGAGCCGCGGGCAACAGCTAGTAGTTAATAGAATAACTACAATAGAACCATCAAAATATGGGACTGACACGGATTTCGACGCTTATGACAGTCGTAAACGTATATCAATCCCATACATTGATTATTTTATTCTATTGCTACTTAAAGTGCTTTATAATAGATATAGTTCAACCAAAATTGTATCCCAATTAACTATCTATTCATTTAATGTAAATTTACCTGAGGCAAAGGTTGACCATCGCTATCTAGCGGAGCAATGCCGCCAGCGTGATGGGCACTTTTGCCCCAGGTACGGTGACTGGCGGCTTTATAGATTAGGATATATTATATGGACTACGTAATTTTGACTCTGTATACTTATTTCACGAATAATAAAGTAAATATATGTATGTCAATGTAAATAAAAGTTAGTGTCAGTTTTCAGAATGAAACTCAGGAAATCACAGCTGAAGAAATAAGAAGACGAGCACTCCACCGGCATTAGAATCAGTACGCTTTGTCGTCACTTGCGCGTGAGTTCACAAAACGACCTGATTCTTTAGCCGGCGGGTGTGTATTTCAACAACAGAAGAAAGAATTCACTAAGTTTTCTACTTCTCACTCTCTCCTCTCGCAGGACTGCTGGAAGACTTCTAATAAAAATAAGCAGAGCCTTACTGTTCTTATCTATGTTTCTCTATGTTTGTAAGTGTATGTATATAAATAAATAAATAATAAAATGCCTGCATACTTTTTTGTGCGGTAAGTACTTTTTTCACTAGTAATATAGTTTTCACTTCCATCGGCAGTCTGCCGAAGAATAACATGTTTTATTCATGGTGATGAAACTTTCAGTAAGATTTCGAGACCCAGGTAAAGTTCACTTGAAAGTCGGAGCTGCTGATTGACGAGGATCTGGTGAAGTCTCTGGGTCTTGCGATTGGACGGTCAGACTGCATTCGCTCCTATAAAAGCCAAAAGTGAGGGTAATTTGCACCCAGATCAAATTTGTTTGGATTTGATCATCATGATCATTATGAGTGAAATCTAAAAAGTCCGCACCAATCCAATTCTAGGAAAAGTAAAATTACAGGATTAAGACTCCCGCGATTTTCATTTAAACGAAAATATTAACAGTGAATACAAATAAAGATTGAATTGAATTGAATTGAATTAAATTTTGTCATAAAAATGTCTGAGATGTCCCTTTCAAGTGCGAGTCAGTTTCGTAAGTACGAATACGTATGATACTGGATTGATGGGACGAACTGGTGCTATGTAAATGGCAATTTATTCAAAGAAACAAATACACACATAGCCATACATCGACAGCCTCCTTGGCGTAGCGGTAGTAAACGCGGCCGCTGCGCAGGAGGCGCGGGTACGATCCCCGCTCAGTGCAAATATTTGTATGCATGAATCTGGGTATTTGCATTGGTCTGGTCGTGCCTCGGAGAGCACGTTAAGCCGTCGGTCCCGGTTGCCATACTAATCTATGGCAGTCTTTACGGGTAGTTGGAGCCCTCAAAAGTCCAACAACTGGTCTAACTGCGTGGCTTATATCGCCTTTGGGTTGTGGAGGTCAGATGGCAGTCGCTTCACAGAAAATGTCGAAGTTTAGCCAAATCCGCAGTTGGACCTGTAAAAGCGGACCCCAGACTCCAAGTTGATAGCTTCGGATGCGACTGGGATTAACGTTAGGATGAAGCACATTCAAAGAATCAAATAATCAATTTCGTTTATTCAGTTTAGGCCCATAAAGTCACATATGAACGTCAACATTTTACAACTATCTCAAGAAATAATTACAAGAATATTAAATAAAAATTAAAGTAAAATAAATTATTTGAAAATTATTCTTTCGCTGGCTCGGTAAGTTGGTGCTACTGAAAAGATAACAGCAAGAAACTCAGTTAAATCATCTTATTTTTTAAATATGGTTATATTTTAAATAAATTTATATTGTGCATGTGTTCAATTAAAGTATTCGAAATAAATCAAAGAAATGAATGAACTAGATTATCCTTTCCTTAATGTGGGTTTATTGAAAACAAATTTAAATTGTGTTCAATTAAAGCATTCAAAATAAATATACAAAAATTGTTTATTAAATAAACGTAAATTCTAATTGTTTACTTACTATGTGTACCTCTATGAAGAAGGAAATAAACAACTAGAATTTACGTTTATCTACGTTTATTTTATCATCTTGGTTTAACTCACTTCACTAGTTGTTTAAAAACGTAGTATTGATCCAAATGATTGTCATTGAAATAATTGTCTATAGACTGTATTGTGTAGAACTTCACCAATCGTTTAAAACGTAGTATTGGTCCAAATGATTGTCATTGATATAACTATAGGCTGTAAAATAAGACGAAAGTTTATGAAAAGCGTGAAAATAAAACGATCAACGCGATTGTGATCAAGTCGAGTTTGTAGTGTGAGTGAAACCAGTGGCAGTGCTGATAGTCTTTCCGAACCTAGAGATTACTTAATCTCCGCCCCAGGAGGCTGAACCAGCAGCCTGTGTAAAATTCCTGGTGCTGTAGTCGTGCCGGAGGAGGAGACCGGAGTGGACTCGGCTACACTATCCGGGACGGGACCAGGGGCCCTTCCGCCCGCCGCGCCAACCAGTCACACAACCCCGACCTGTCTAGTGGTACAAAGCCTTGCTTTGACTTCTGTACTGACGGTACAGAAACTCTCTCTGCCTTCTGTCACGGATCCACAGCGGCACCACAAGCCACAATACAAGTAGACTTTTGCAATATCAGGGGCCTACACTCCAACCTCTACGAGGTCCACTATCACCTTAAAACCGCGCAACCAACCTTATTCGTTCTGACGGAGACACAAATATCATCCCCGGCGGATACAGCCCATCTAATGTACCCTGGTTATAAGCACGAACACAACTTTCTAAGTCTCGCCGGGGTATGCTTGTACGTCCGGGATGATATTTGCTGCCGCCGTCTCCATACCCATGAGGACAGGGACCTGTCAACTCTATGGGTACGTATAGATCACAGTGGTCACGCCCGTATCTATGCGTGCGTCTACGGGTCTCATAACGAAGACATGGGCACGACTCAACTGTTTGAGCACCTGCAGCGGTCAGCGGACCGGTGAACAGTATCCCACCGCAGACGTAGTGTTCTTGTGGGACTTCAACGCTCACCTCGTGAAGTGGCTGGAGTCTCACTGAATGGATTTTGCGGGAAGGGCTGCTCTCGATTTTGCCTTGACCTATGAGTTTTATCAAATGGTGCATACCAATACTAAAATACCAGATATTGAGACCCCCAGAAGCTCTATACTGAACCTTCTGCTGACTACGCGCCCGGATGAATTCTTCATAATGGTGGAAGCACCCCTCGGTACCTCGGACCACGAATTCATCCGGATGTAAGTGGTTTGTACATCCTGTGCCTAAAAAAGGCGACAGGACCGACCCGTCCAATTACAGGCCTATTGCTATAACCTCCCTACTATCGAAGGTGATGGAGCGCGTTATTAATACGCAGCTCCTGAGATACCTGGAGGTAAACGATCTACTGAGCGACCGACAGTACGGTTTTCGCCACCCGTCGCTCTGCCGGTGACCTTCTTGTGTATCTCACAAACCGATGAGGCAATAGTGGTAAGCCTCGATATAGTGAAGGATCGGGTCTGGCACAGAGGTCTTCTCAAGAAGTTGCCATACTATGGACTCCCTAAGGGGCTATTCGAATGGATTGCCAGCTTTTTGTCCAACAGAAGTATCCAAGCCGTCGTCGATAGCAGTTGCTCGGACCGCATGGACATAAACGCTGGTGTCCCACAAGGCTCCGTGGTGTCTCCAACCGTGTTTCTGCTGCATATCAATGATAAGACTGTCTGATGTCTCCATCCCAATATATGGAGTAGCAATCCATGCGGACGACAGTACCGGGGACACGTGTTACACGGGCCGTGCCAATATCTCTCAGTCCAAGGTGAAGGAGAGTCGTGAACAACTGTGTCCGAAATCAAGACTACTCTCTCGGGAGTATCTGATTAGGGTCTACTAAACCTCGTCCAATTCAATCCCACTAAGACACAAGTATGTGTATTCACCGCTAAGAAAACCCCATTTATTGTAGCGCCGCAATTCCATACCTCACTCACCATTTCCTCGAATATCGGGGTCCTAGGCGTCGACATCTCAAGCGAAGTCCAGTACCGCAGCCATTTAGAGGACAAGGCCAAGCTGGCATCTAAGAAACTTGGAGTGCTTAACAGGGCGAAGCAGTACTTCACTGCGCAGCAACGACTCCTTCTATATAAGGCACAAGTTCGGCCCCATACGGAGTACTGCTGTCACCTTTTTGCCGGAGCATCAGCATACCAGCTTGACCCCTTCGAATCGATACAAAGACGGGCGTTGAGGTTCGTCGACAATCCCATACTCGCAGGCGATGTGGAACATCTCAGCCTCAGGAGGGACTTTGCCTCACTGTGTGTGTTCTACCGCCTGTACAATGAATTGTGCTCAGATGAATTGTTTGACATGATACCGACAGCTACTTTTTATCATCGCACCGTTCGTTCATCCTCAGACATTGCGACCAGAAATGGTGCGAAGCGTGCGGTATGAGAAGAATTTCATCCCCCGCACGCTCAGGCTGTGGAATGAGCTCCCTGCTGTGGTTTTCCCAATCGACTACAATACGGGGTTCCTCAAGAAGGGCGTTAGAAGGTTTCTTCAGGGTCGGCAACGCGAGTATGACGCCCCTGGTGTTGTACACTTTCACTTTCCATCAGGTGGGCCGTGTGCTTGTCTGCCACCTAAGTGGTAAAAAAAACCTGTTATCATCAGCTTTTGGTGGCAGCACAATCAGCCAGTATATCGATCAATTATTCAATGAATTTTGGGAACTCAGGAGCTTTGACATTCTGTTTACAGGTACTTTTGCTGCGGATTGGACGTACCTGTTATTTGTACATTAAAAGTATTTTAAATACTTACCTGTGCTCACGTCAAAGTCCAGCCATTCTAACTTCAGACAGCCACCCATGTGGGCTAATTCATACACTGTAATAATGAAATCACTGTAAATTTAAGTATCATCGTATCCTATGATACGATGATACTTAAATGTCGTATCATATTTGATTTTGACATGGTATTTCAACTCTGTCCATCCATGTGTAGCTTGGCTTTGAGGCTAACTATCTACAAAGTCGGGCCATAAATACTGTTACAATTAGAAATAAGAAAGATATAACATTTGAATTTGGAATCTGTCAATTTTATACGATTTTTATATGGTTGTACATTCGTTCATATTTAGAGCGTTTTCACATTCGTCCGATATCCGATTTCAGAGTGAAACTGGGATGATAAGGGGTTCGAGTATGGAGGCAAGTAGAAAGTCGAGTAAAGAGTCAAATAGAGAGGCGAGAAGAGTATCTAATTAACTCTCAATTCTTCTTCTTTATTGAGTTTTCTTATTTTGGCAGCAATACATTGCACAATATTTGGCGATATTAAGATGAAGTGGGGTGATAAAGAAAATTTGCTCTGGCGCATGGCCTGACCCAATTGGTACACGAGGTCACTAGGATACCAAAAAGGTCGGACCATGAGCCCTCTCTGCTAGACCTTCTGCTGACGAGTCGCCCGGACCAGTACAGTGTTTCGGTGAGCGCCGCTTGTCTTTTCCGTTGTCTGGTTCGTTCCGAGGTGCCCATTTTAGCGCCCCCTCGTCCCGTGCAGGGGAAGCGGCGTCTCTGGCACTACTCGTCAGCGGATTGGGATGGACTGCGTGATTATTTTGCGTCCATCCCGTGGGTTGAACGCTGCTTTGAAGGTAAGAACCCATCTGAGGCCGCAACTGCTGTCGCCGGTGAGATCAGTCTGGGCATGGAACATTATATCCCCTACACTGATGTCGCCGACCGCAGGGCACGCCCCTGGTTCGGGCGCGAGTGCGCGGAGGCTGTTAATCATAAACAGTCTGCGTACCGCGCTTGGATCCTGGAATTCCTTGCCAGCTCACGTGTTTCCCTCTTCCTACAGTCCCGGGTCCTTTAAGCGGGGCGTGAAAAAGCATCTGATGAGGCCGTCAAGCTGAGTGCCACCATTGTTAACATGGCACGTGTATATAATGGTGGCCCTCTTTCTTGAGACTTTACCTTCAGCTTACCATTAGGCGAGGTAAAGTCAAATTGACGTGTCCTATTTAAAAAAAAAAATCATCTTCACATGTTTCAGAGCGTGCGCGGCTGTTGGCTGTAGGGGAATAGGAGTCAGACCTTTGATTTCAGGCACTCCCATCACCCAACATAGGCACTATGTTAGACGATACTACTTTCTGCCTTGCCACATGCCTTCGCTTAGGAGCGCCGTTTGTTTCTCCCTATCGTTGCCACGGCGGTGGAGCTGTCGACAGCCTTGGGCACCATGGCCTTTCATGCTGCAGAAGCGCTGGGCGTATATCGCGACACGCCTGCATCAATGACATTATCCACCGTGCTTTTGCGTTGGCGTGCCAGCCACTCGTGAACCTAATGGGCTGCTGCGTGGAGATGGCAAGAGACCGGATGGTATGTCGTTGCTGCCTTGGAAGACGGGTAGGCTTTTGGTGTGGGACGCAACGTGTGTCAATATCCTTGCATCTTAACATCTTCCAAGCACGGCAGGCTGTGCTGCCGCTGCTGCTGCATCTGCTGAAAACCTCAAACGGCGCAAATACTGTAACTTAACAGGTGATTTTGTATTTGAGCCGTTTGGGGTTGAAACGTTGGGAACATGGCGTCCAAGTGCCCGCTTTCTGTACAAATATTTGGCAAAGCGACTGATAGACGCTACGCGTGACCTTCTGATCATGCTGGTTATTATTTTGCATGGAGGATAAGCATTGTCATTCAACGTGGCATTGCTGCTGCCTTCCTGGAACGGTACCGGTCGGTAATGATGCGGAGGAATTTCACTACGTATTATGTATGTAAATATGTAATTTAGCTTGTTTTAGTTTTAAATTTAATCTAGTATCATTTATGCCTAGATCTGGTGCGTATCGAATCTGTAGAATGGATAGTGATTACGAGAATCTGATTATGAGAAGCGACTACTGTTAACCTACAAAAAGTTATGATTAGATGTGATTAATTATAATTATTGTAATGTAATGTCGTAGGTTAAATTGATTTCTAAATTACTTAGGTTCGATGTACCTAAAGTTGGTTCTAAAAATAAGAACAACAGATTCATCAATCGGAAACTTTGGATTCTAGTGTGCTTACTGTAACCACTGATTTCTACGTTCGAGATCTTTTTTTTTATACATTAGTGTCCTATTCAACAAATAAGCTTTAACAAAATACAACACGTCCTGTAAGAAATATTTGTCCGTCGCCGTGAGTCGTAATACTCGTATTCGTCTTTGATCAGATATTTTTATATCTTTTGTGCTCGTAGATTTACTTTTTCGCGCACTTTTCAAGCTAATAAGGTAAAAACGCATTTTTATTTATTTATAATGTTTTTTCGCGAAAAAGATAACTTGTTGTTTTGCCGAAGAAATACTTAATTGAAAAAATCGAATACAAATGTACTGAAGTAAAAAGGTAAACACTTACTATCAACACCCAATTTACAATTCACATAATCCATTGTACAATAATTCTTAAATTCGAAAAATGTGATTGATCTAGTACGCGCACATATTCTTCCTGTACTATAAAAGAAACACATTTTAAAAAAACTTATAGGTACAGTCAACGTCAGAAATATCTTGACTACAAAGTCTCAAAATGAGCTTAAAACCAAGCTATTGGGAGCAACTCAGACTGTTTTATCGATTTAAATTGTACTATTGTCCGAAATAAATGTATGTACTAAATATCAGAATAATCCGTCAACAGGAAGAGGGGAAATCTAAGGAATTAAAATCATTTTGAGTACTTTGTTCATCAAGGTCGATCTGATGCTGACTGTACATCTAGATATAATCAGAATAAATCGCATTGGAAGTTACGGAGTTACATGTAAATGTATCTTCTATTAGTATTAAAATTAGTAGATATTAAAAGTTTTTTAAATGAAAGCTTAGGGTCCAAAGGGGTGAATAAAAATAGGACATTAAAAAAAACGGGCGGAGCCGCGGGAAAAGGCTAGTTAATATTATATTGTTGTACTTTACATGGCTATTTGTATGTGCTATTGGGCGTTCGTTCTATTCGGCAAAATATTTGACGTACATACAAATACAGACAAATACAAGTTACCACACCAAAAAGTATTAACTTAAAAGAGGTGTCACGTGTGAATTGTCACATTTCTCTACTGTTAAAAGGTACTACTGGCCTTATAGAATTTAAAAAAAACTAAATAACTTGTCAACTGTACGTACAGTCCCACCAACTTATCTGTGAAATGCCAAAAGTAGGAACTACGGCCGCCATGTTGAAATGTCATTCGATTGTCAGTATCTACTACATTCGGGTTCTCTGTGATTTCTGTTGCTAAATTGTTAAATTTACAACGTTAATTATGCCGAAAGCGATTAAAAGTGATGCTCGAAGCGTTATTCTAAAGGTTAAATCCTTTTTTGAAGAAGAAGCTCGGGCGGAGGCTCCGATTTTACCATTTAATCAAATATAAAAACGAATTTCGGCAGCTACAGATTAGTGTTCCCAACTTTCTTTTTGTAAATTTCCCGATATTTATGAATTTGATTGATGTAAGAGTCAACTAACCCGCAAAAAGAAATAGGTACATATCTACTGATATTTACTTTTAATATTGCCACTATTCATTCGTACTTACATATAGCAAACATTGTGTGTGTGACGTTAAGGGGTTGATGATGATAATGTGTTATTTATTTCAGGTGTGAGTCAAGGGCTCATATCTAAAATAGTAAAAGAAGGGCATGTAGCAGAAGAGACTGGTACAAAAATTTGGACCCCAGGCAAGGAGAGGCAGCGTAAAACGGGATTTATACATGTTGATGATTTTGACATGGGAGTTATTCGAAGAAAAGTACATGAGTTTTATTCCAATAAAAAGGAGCTACCAACTATCAAGAAGCTTCTAGAGGTCTTAAAGACAGAAATTAATTACACAGGACAAAGAGAAAGTCTTCGAAAACTGCTTCACAAGATGGGTTTTCGTTTTAAAAAGTCTCAGAGTAACCGTAAGTTACTAATGGAGCGTAATGAAGTATCAGCTTGGAGAGCAAAGTACTTGCATGCAGTGGAAAAAAAAAATAAAGGTCCACAACCTCAGCCGCTAATTTATTTAGACGAGACATATATTCGCTCATCGCATACATCAGGCAAATGTTGGCAAGGAAAGGGTGTAGACGGAGTATTAGAGCCTGTATCAAAAGGACAAAGGTATATTATTGTACACGCAGGAGGGGACGCTGGATTTGTTAATAATGCACTTCTCGTTTTCAAGTCTAATACTAAAAGTGGTGATTATCACGATGAAATGAACAGTACTAACTTTAAAAAGTAGGTTATTGAAAAACTGGTGCCTTACTTACAGCAGCCATCAATAATTGTAATGGATAATGCTCCCTATCAACGTCTTTGCATAAATAAGGCTCCAAATACGAATTCTTTAAAAAGAGATATGCAACTATGGTTGACACAAAATAATGTTGACTTTGGAGAAGAGTTCACAAAACCTCAGCTGTTAGAAATAATAAAAAGAAACAAGCCTGAACCTGAATATGAAATTGAAAAAATATTAGAACAAAATGGACACAAATGCTTGTACTTACCTCCCTATCACTGTGATCTTAACCCCATTGAATTCATTTGGAGCACAATGAAAAGAAAAGTAGCTGAAGTAAATATTGACCATAAAAATGCTGAGATTCCCCGCCTGGTTCAAGAAGTCTTTGAAACCATTACAGTTAATGAGTGGGCACAGCATTGCAAACATGTTCACAAGTTAGAAGAAGAATATTTCAAACAAGATTCGTATTTGGATAAGCCTTTTTATAATAGAAGTAAGAAGTGACACAGAAACAGAAAGTGATAGTGATGATGATGATGGTTGCATGGAAATAGGAGGTATATTTCCTCACAGCCTGGATGATGATGGGCGTGCAGGTTGTTCAAAAGACCATAATTATTGTAAACCTAGTTTCAATAGATGAATTATTCTAAAACTCATGTTTTATTATATCCAATTGCTAGGTCAGCTCCTGTATCTATCCGCGACCTCGTCCACTGACAACTTTGTCTGCCCTATCCCGTCGCTCCTATTGGTCGCAGCGTGATGTTATATAGGCTAAAGCCTTCCTCTAAAAATGGACTGTCCAACAGCAGCTAACATGAATTTTAGGTTACAGTTACAGGTTATCTACCCCTAATCAATTCATCTTTGCCATTTTTTCGAATATTTTTTACACACTTAATGAATGTATTAATGTATAGACATAGATAATAAAGTACTAATTATATCGATTACCTTAATAACGTATCTAATTTATTACTACGCTAAATACTAGGCAAATATGCCCAATTCTGAGAAATCTATATTAACTTGCAACACTATGTCGATGGTGTCGCCGCCACTCAGTTCACAGATAAGTTAGTGGAACTGTAGAGTCCGCGCCAGCATATAAGCCCCGCGTCAAAACTTGTAACTAAAAATGACATCGCTGCCATACTGTGTGTTGATTATTTCAGGCCATAAGAGGGTTGACAGCACAGTTTTATGATGTACTAGTGGGAAGAAGCAAGTAATGATAAGTTGGGGATTAACTACTTGCTTGCTTGGGGCGATTTAAAATATTGACGCCTATTATATTTAAATACCTAGCCAAAAACAGTAAGATGGCGATGTCATTTTCAGTTCTGAATTTTGCCGCGAGACTTCTTTGGTGGTGCAATTGCTTTTAAGTTTTAATTTACCTCCGTTTTGTAAAAATTCGATTACAGTTCACAGTCTAACCATAAATACTGTTACAATCCATATCCATACTAATATTATAAATGCGAAAGTAACTCTGCCTGTCTGTCTGTCTGTCTGTATGTTACGCTTTCACGCCTAAACCACTGAACCGATCTTAGACATAGGCTACCTTTTATTGCGAGAAAGGTGGTTTAAGGGGGTGAAATAGGGGACGTAAGTTTGTATGAAAGTTTGTCATTTTGAAGATATCGTGATGAAATTTGGTACAGAGATAGATTAAAGCTTGGGAACGAACATCAAACAAAATCAAAGGGTGTAAGAAGGGGGGTAGGTGAAGGACGAAAGTTAGTGAGTTTTGAAGATATCCTGATAAAATTTGGTACAGAGATGAATTAATTCTACATTTTGACGTTATCCTGATGAAATTTCGCACAGAGATATTAGAAGTTGGAAACGGATATACACTTGTGGACACATCTATTAGCCCACCTTAGAGTTCAGGTTTCGATGGCCCCTATCTAAATATGATTGCTAGATTGAACAAAAACTATTGATGCAGTTTTAAACCTGAGACATTTTACCATCTTTTTCGATCGTATCGTTTTAAATTTGTATTCAGAATACCACAGGACATGGAGCTACGCCTAACAAGTCGCGTATGCGCCTTGATGAGTGCAGTTGATTTTTGAATAAAAAACATGTTTTATCAAAATAAAGGTTTCATTATCAAATAAAGGTTTAATTTAATAACGCGTGTTGCCTCCATGGGCATCTACGACAGCTCTGATACGATTAGGCATAGAGTTTATCAACCGGTCTATGAAATTTTGAGGGATCATCAGTTTGTCTGGGTTTCTGGCTGGCAAGTCCATAACTGTGGTGTTCCTATTCCGAAGATATTCCCTGACGATGCCGGCCGTATGGGCTCTTGCATTATCATGCATAAAAAGGAAATTTGGGCCCACATGGTCCACGTATGGCATCACGGTAGGTTCTAAGAACTCACGAATACCTTTCAGCATTTAATGTTGGTAATCGTGGTCCCGTAACAGTCTTAAGTTGAGTTTTACCGCTCGCGGGTATACCGCGCCAGATAGTCCATGAGCCACCGCCATAAGCAACCCTCTCTTGAAAGCAGCATTGTGCAAAACGCTCTCCCTTACGTCGGTAGACCAACCTCCTTCCATCATTGCCATGTAACGCAATTTTAGACTCATCAGAAAATAGTACACGGCTCCAATGCTGCTGAGTCCAATTTAAATGAGTGCGCGCGAAAAGAAGACGCGCTGTTCGGTGGGTTCGCGTTAGTTTGGGGCCATTAGCTGGTTTGTGTGATACCATATCGCGTTCTTCTAACCTTCTCCGAACAGTTCGAGTGCTCACAGATACTCCGTGGAAGTCGCGAAGTTGGTTTTGTATCTCAATGGAGGTAAGGTGACGATTTCTCAAGCTGGTCGTCACGATGAATCGATCCTGCCTTTCAGTTGTGACCCGAGATCGTGGCCTTCCTTGGCGACGAACAAAGTCGGCAGTCTCCGATAAACATTTCGGACCGCAGATCGACTTAATTAAATTGAGCACTCACATTTTTTTGGCTGTATCCGGCCTCGATAAGTGCCACAGCTTGGGCGGCGACTTCAGGCGAAGTATCCATAGATTATTGATAGAACCTCACCTTAAAGCTAAGAATAAGTAATGTTTGTTGCAAAACCAAAGAGAAAAATCACACTTTCGAGAATTAAATCCAAGTAAACGAATAAACTCAAGTTTTCTTAGTATTCGATTGTTTAATATCAACGAAAAGGCTCCAAATTGTCTTTTGTTTCTTTAAATTCTATGTTCGAAATTCAAAATAAAACTATTGAATAAAATTATGAATGTGCCTGGTTCAAAACTGCATAAAAACTTTTTGCTCGACCTAATATAAATTTTTAGCTAGGACTAAACGAAACTTAAAATGCAAGGTGGGCCAATAGATGTGTCCACAAGTGTAGTTACCTTTCAAGCAAAATAAGGGGGGAAAGGGGGATGGGTAATAGGGGATGAAAATTTGTATAAAAGTTTATTATATTTAAATATCCTTATGAAATTTGGTACAGAGATGGATTAGAGCTGGGGAACGGACAAGGGGGTAGAAGAGGGGGGGATAGCGCTAAGGGATTAAAGTTCGTAATTTTTCAATCGCGCAAAAAGGGGTGAATAGGTCATAAATATTAAGATATATCTTTTTTTTTAGAGCTTTGGAACAAACAAAGTAGAGTAACGATCCAAATATAGTGGCGAGTGAAGGGGCGAGTAGAGATTGTTATACGGGCGAGTAGATAGGCTTGTGGAGGTCAAATAGAAAGTTGAGTAGAGTTAAGTAGAGATATGCGAGTAGAGATCGAATAGAGAGTGGAGTAGAGATTCGAGTAGAGAGGCGAGTAGAGACCGAATAGAGAATTGAATAGAGATTCGAGTAGAGAGGCGAGAAGATAGGCGAGTGGGGAAAGTCAAGTAGAGAGGCGAAAAGAAATTGAGTGGATATGCGAGTAGAGATGCGACTAGAAAGGCCAATGGAAAGGCGAGTATAGAGGAGAGTACAAAGTCGAGTAGAGAGGGGAGCAGAGAAGTCAGTAGATAGTCGAGTATAGATTCAAGTATAGAGGCGAGTAGAGAAGCCAGTAGAAAGTGGAGTAGAGAGTCTAATATGGAGGCGAGTAGAAGGTTGAGAACAGAGGCGAGTAAGCAGTCGAGGACAAAGTTGCCTTGGCTTAACACTAAGCGATAACCGACATCAACGCTGGAGCTGCGAAAATAAGAAAGATATTACATTTGAATTTGGAATCTGTAAATTTTATACGATTGTTCATTGAGTTTTCTAATTTTGGCGCCAATACATTGTACAATATTTTGCGATACTAAAATGGAGTGGGGTGATAAAGAGAACCGAATCGCTGTGATTGCATTACGCAAAGTTAGTATGGATCCAAATGCAATTTTTCAAACTCTCCATACGCTTGGTATTAGTCAAATGTTTGTGTACCGGGCTATTAATAGGTACAATTGGACCTCCTCTGCTTGTGACAGAAAAAGATCTGGTCGTCCACGTAGTGTTCGTACGAAACAGGTGGTCATAGCAGTAAGGGAAAGAATTCGAAGAAATCCTGTCGAAAAGTAAAATATTTTATCTCGGGAGATGAAGATGGCACCCAGAACCATGTCGCGTATTTTAGAGCCTATAAGAGATGCACTGGTCATTTTAACTGATAATTTATGTAAAAGAGAATAAGCTGGTAAAATCGAAACAAAAAACATAAGATAAATATTGTTTACGGATGATGAAATCTTTACAATTGTGCAACATTTTAACAAACAAAATGACCGTATTCATGCTCAAAGCTCTAAAGAAGCTTCCCAATTAGTCAACAGAGTACAACGGCGGCATTATTCGACTTCAGTTGGTTTGGTGGGTGTTAGCTATAAAGGAGTGGCTGAGCCATATTTTTGTGAAAAAGGTATCAAAACATCGGCACAAGTGTATCAAGATACCATTCTTGAGAAGGTAGTTAAGCTCCTTAACAACACCACGTTCAATAACCAAGTATGGTTCTTCCAACAAGGCTCGGCGGCGGGTCATAAAGCTTTGTCCACGCAGTCTTGCTTGGAAGTGAACGTTTCGGACTTCATCAGAGCTGGAGACTGGCCGTCGTCTAGTCCCGATCTTACGCTTCCGCTGGATTATGATTTATGGTTAGTTTTAGAGAGTGCGGCTTGCTCTAAACGCCATAATAATTTGGAGTCCCTAAAACAATCCATACGATTGGCAGTAAAGAATTTTCCATGGAAAGGGTGCGTGCTTCTATTGATAACTGGCCTCAACGTTTCAAGGACTGTATTGCAGCCAATGGAGACCACTTCGAATAAGCTTTTTATATTTTAAATTCTCTTCTGTTCTCTGTAGGAAAAATAAATAATAGGGGTTAAAGTATGAAATTGCCGTTTCATTGTAATAGGTACTTCGAATTGACATAGAACCTTCATGGTTTGAGATTTTTGAGTGAAACTTTTTCCACATGGTACTTATGTAGTTCTTCATTTAAAAATGTGCAATATTCGATTATCGACTTTCAGTTGTTTTTTTCATCGAAAATTCGAGTGATTTTTGAATACGAGTTCCGACGCGGAACTAACGCGGCAGAAACAGCTCGCAATATCAATGTTGCGTTTGGAGAGGGGACTGCTAATGAACGCACCGTGCGATTTTGGTTTAAACGCTTTCGTGATGGAAACTTTGATTTGAAGAACGAATCACGAGGAAGGCCGTCCACACAGGTGAACAACAATGAATTGAAAGACATGGTGGAAGCCGATCCGAGCCAAACTATCCAGGAATTAGCTGCATGGTTTAACGTTACCTTACCAACAATATTGACTCATTTGCGTCAAATCAATAAAATAAAAAAATGTGAAAAATGGGTACCTCATGATTTGACTGATCTGCAGAAAGAATTGCGTGTTGAAACTTGTGTTGCCTTGTTGAATCGATACAGAAATGAAGGAATATTGGATCGAATTGTGACATGTGATGAAAAGTGGATTTTTTACGATAACCGTAAGCGAAAAATGCAATGGCTGACCCCAGGTGAAACGCCACAACAGTGTCCTAAAGCAAAGCTTACCAATAAAAAGGTAATGGTAACTGTTTGGTGGTCTCAGCATGGTGTTATTCACTATAGCTTTCTACGATCTGGTCAAGCAATAACGGCAGATGTCTACTGTGCCGAACTCCGAACAATGATAGCAAAACTAGCAGTGAAACAGCCCCGACTCATGAATCGATCTTCACCATTATTGCTCCATGATAACGCGAGACCTCATACAGCACGAGAAACCGTTTTAACTCTACAGGAACTGCAATTAGAAACTATCCGTCACCCTCCGTATTCGCCAGACCTTGCTCCAACAGACTACCATTTTTTTCGTGATTTGGACAATTTTCTATGTGATAAAAAGTTTTCTTCTCAGGAGGCAGTACATAATGCTTTCACACAGTTTGTCGAATCTAGATCACCAGAGTTCTATCGCAAAGGCATAAATGACCTTCCTACTAGATGGCAGCAATGTATAGATAATAATGGTAATTATTTTGATTAAATAAATACGTTAAATTAAAAAAAAAACGAATTTCAATTTGTCAGTACAAATCGTCAATTTCATACTTTAACCCCTAATAATATGTGCAATAAAAAAAAATCTTCCTGACAATATTTTTATGGCAACACTAAGTATAACGTATGCAATTTACCGTTATTTATAATTGTTGATTTTTTAAATAGCTCGATTAGTGGACTAACCTTCTAACGTTGGAAACACGAGAATATTACTTCTTAAGCTTTGCAGTTCAACATTAAAGATCTGATAAAATAAAAAGACGATACTGGCAGTATTATCTGAATGTTGCGACAGCCATGTCGCGTCCAAGGAACTTATTTCGTGGCGCGTACTCTATTTTGTATTGGCCATATTTATCAAAAGGGCAATAAAGCCAATGCATTGTCAAATATACGTCCACACATGGTAATTGTATGCCAAAAATGACAAATAGCCTTGTGAAGTGCCACCATTATAGATCAACCACGAACGCTGTACCGCCGCCAGCGCTCATTTCGCTATCTTGCTCGCTCTCAGCTGATGCTCTTTCTGACTCTTTTATTACCTCGTCCCCTGCAACGTCGCGCACCTTGGGAGCGGTACTGCACTCGAAGTCTGTCTATAGTCTTTATAAAGCTAACTACTATACTATACCTATTAGTAATTTATAATATTATTATAGATAAGTGTGGCTTAGTATGGATTAGTGTAGATTAGTGTAGTAAGAGCGTTTTCACATTGTCCGGCCTGATATCGGTTATCGGAGCCAACACCACTGAATTGGGCCCGATATCGGATCACAAAGAGACTAAAAGAGCGACTGCAAGAAATTTTCTTTTTTTTCTTCCCTAGCATCCCTAACTAGTCTGTGCTTTCGAGCAAATGGCCGTGTCGGACCGATTTTATCGGATATAATGTGAAAACAGCACAAGGCGTCGGCTTCCGGCATCCAACACCGTTAACGGTTATCGGTTAAATGTGAAAACGCTCTCACGAGACTATGTAACATGAAACTGAAAGAAATACACACAGCGGCAGAATTTGCGGAACACAAAAAAAAGGAGAGTATAAAATAGTTAGTTTTATTTTTAAACAAATAATAATGAAACATGAAACAACAGTTAAATTAACATGTTTTGACATTATTTTGCTACACCATACTTAAAGTTTAATAAAAAAAACTTAACTAAACCAAATGCATTTTTCTTAGATTTTTCGCAGCATGCCCAGACGGATGGAAACCTTAATCAGGACACAAAGGGGAAACACTCGTTATTAAATATTCATTTAATTAATTTTAAACCGTCATAAATTCTAAAAATTTCAACTATTTCTCTGTCACTACGAAATCTAAGAAAAATGCATTTTGTTTAGTTAAGTTTTTTAATTAAATTTTAAGCATGGTGTTGCAAATTAATTTCAAAACATGTTAATTTAACTGTTATTTCATGTTTAATTATTATTTGCTTAATAATAGAGCTAACTATTATAAACTCTCCTTTTTTGTGTTCCGCTAATTCTTCCGACGTGTGTATATCCCTAATGAAATTAGAAATATCCTTTTTGAAGTGAAAACTTCTTTAGCGGCGTTGGATGGGTAAAAAATGTTTAACTTGCGTCAGGATCGCTTGACCTTTGGACCGTAACCGACGACTGACGTCATACAATATTAGCTATAGACTATCTATTTTGCAATATACGATAAATAGCTTCGCAGCATAGCGGTAAACGCTATGACTGTAAGTTCTTATGGTTTCAGATAGTACCGGGTTCAAACCTGGCCTTCTGACACTTTTTGTGATTATTTTTTCTTTTTGTAATTTTTTACTTTTTGTGATTATTTTATCTTTTTGTAATTTATTAATTTCTTCTGATAGAAAATTAGTGATAGGTTCTATGCTTGACGCTGTATTATAGGTATGGTATGGTATGGTATGTTTTTTATCTTTTTCTATGTATATAACGAAAGAAAGAAAAAGTTTTCACTTCAGCCGGCACTCCCAGAGTGCAACCCGTCTTTTTTTATTTTTTTATTTGATGGTGCCACTCAGTTTCGCGGCCTCATTCGATATTTTAAAGCATTGATAGCCCTGTTCTTGAAGTCTCCTTAACTATTATAAGGAGATGGCCTTACGATTGAGAAGTCCCAGGTTTGAATCCTGACTGAAACTATCGACGTGAACTTATTTCTACATAACTAATTAAGATTAGCTGGAGAGATTAGGGGGAATATTAGTAATTTCAGTTAGTAAGCTATCAAAATGTTTACGTTAGTAGGTACTTCATACCAATAAATGTATCGATGGTCTAGAAGAAAAACATTTTTGGAATGAAACTTCGGTACGTTCAATTATGAACCCTATTTTGTTGGTAAAGAAGACAAAAGTTTTCATTTAGTATGTTTGTCTTCTAGACCATATATATAATTACTTGTGAACTCTCATGCAGTACACGACGTGATAATCACAGTACTCCGCTAACGACCATGGTTCCATCGAATCCGTTGGCGGTGGACGCGAGAGGTCGGTAATGTTCAGCCCTTCACTAGATGTAACAAAAAAATATTTTCCAGTAAAGTATTGTCATGTCGTTACATTTCAAAGTTGTTTCAACAATTTAGAGACCTAATGAGCAGCTCTTAGACTGCGTACAAACTTTTCATAAACAGCAATTGCTGCGGAAAAAATAGCCACATACTTTAGTACAGTCAGCGTAAAAAATTAAATTCACTACAAAATCTCAAATTAATCTAAATACCAAGATATTAAGAGCAAAGCAATCTGCTTTATTGATTAAATTTGTATTATTGTCATAACTAAAGGTGTTTACCAAATATCAGAACACTCAATCAACAGAAAGGGGTAAACCAGGGCATTGAGATCATTTTGACTACTTTGTTCGTCAACATCGATCTGATCGACTGACCGTACAAGTTTGACATATACTTACAGACAGTTTAAAGGCAATATTGACATTATTGGTAACAAAACCCTACTTAGCAAAACTCTCTGCTAGAGTGACAGATCGGTCCTCAAAATCACTAAATGAGCGACCGAAACCATTAGAAATTAGTTAGTTCATCGTAGAAAAAAACATCACTATTACACTTAATAGCCTCTGTGGTGTAGCGGCATTGAACGCGGCCGCTACGAAGGAGGCGCGGGTACGGTCTCCGCTAAATGCAAATATTTGTATGCATGAATATGAGTATTTGCATTGGTCTGGTCTTGCCTCGGAGAACACGTTCAGCAGTCGATCCCGGTTGCCATACGAACATCTATGGCAGTATTTACGGGTAGTTGGAGCCCTCAACAATCCAATAACTGGTCTAACTGCAATACTTCGATATCCCCATTGGGTTATGGAAGGTCAGATAGCTATCCGCAGTCAGACTTGAAAAGCAGACCTCAGACTCCAAATAAAAGCTTCTTATTTTGATAACATAATACAATGAGAAGGACCAGTCATATTCTATCATCCGTGGTCCAGCTGATCACCAAGAATGCCTCGCTCATTCGTACGAGGGGCATGCCAGAAAAAGTTACATACTCTTTACTCATTGGTTTGTCACTGGCACATTGGAAATTTACGTATAGGCTGATTACTCAGGCAGACTATCAACAAATAATTTTAAATATGAAATAGTCTTTACATTATTATTATTATTTTGGAAATACATGGGAAATGCTTGTTTCAAGGGAATCGGGCGGAAACTCCTTCGTAGCAATGTAACTCACTTAAAGAGATTTAAAAGCCTCATGAATGTCTTGAACTTTTGGTAACTAAATTTGGTTTAGACAATGGAAAAGTTTATATGTGAAAGGGTGAATTTTTGAAGTTAATGTGAGTAAATTTTTACGATGCGCGCGCATAGCGTCACGAAAAACCGACACCCTGAAGTTATTTACAGTCAGCATACACCCTGAAGTTAGCTGTAGTCAACGTACACTCCGAAGTTAGCTATAGTCAACATACACCCTGAAGTTAGCTATAGCCAAAATACGCCCTGAAGTTTGCTATAGTCAACATACACCCTGAAGTTAGCTATAGTCACCATACACCCTGAAGTTAGCTATAGTCAACATACACCCTGAAGTTAGCTATAGCCAACATACACCCTGAAGTTAGCTGTAGTCAACATACACCCTGAAGTTAGCTATAATCAACATACACCCTGAAGTTAGCTATAATCAAAATACGCCCTGAAGTTAGCTATAGTCAACATACACCCTGAAGTTAGCTATAGTCAACATACACCCTGAAGTTAGCTATAGTCAACATACACTCTGAAGTTAGCTATAGTCAACATACACCCTGAAGTTAGCTATAGCCAACATACACCCTGAAGTTAGCTGTAGTCAACATACACCCTGAAGTTAGCTATAATCAACATACACCCTGAAGTTAGCTATAATCAAAATACGCCCTGAAGTTAGCTATAGTCAACATACACCCTGAAGTTAGCTATAGTCAACATACACCCTGAAGTTAGCTATAGTCAACATACACTCTGAAGTTAGCTATAGTCAACATACACCCTGAAGTTAGCTATAGCCAACATACACCCTGAAGTTAGCTGTAGTCAACATACACCCTGAAGTTAGCTATAGCCAACATACACCCTGAAGTTAGCTATAGTCACCATACACCCTGAAGTTAGCTATAATCAACATACACCCTGAAGTTAGCTATAATCAAAATACGCCCTGAAGTTAGCTATAGTCAACATACACCCTGAAGTTAGCTATAGTCAACATACACCCTGAAGTTAGCTATAGTCAACATACACCCTAAAGTTAGATATGGTCAAAATACGCCCTGAAGTTAGCTATAGTCAACATACACCCTGAAGTTAGCTATAGTCAACATACACCCTGAAGTTAGCTATAGTCAACATACACCCTAAAGTTAGATATGGTCAAAATATGCCCTGAAGTTAGCTATAGTCAACATACACCCTGAAGTTAGCTATAGTCAACATACACCCTGAAGTTAGCTATAGTCAACATACACCCTAAAGTTAGATATGGTCAAAATACGCCCTGAAGTTAGCTATAGTCAACATACACTCTGAAGTTAGCTATAGTCAACATACACTCTGAAGTTAGCTATAGTCAACAGACACCCTGAAGTTATTTATAGTCACCATACACCCTGAAGTTAGCCATCATCAAAATACGCCCTAAAGTTAGCTATAGTCAACATACACCCTGAAGTTAGCTATAGTCAGCATACACCCTGAAGTTAGCTATAGTCATCATACGCCCTGAAGTTAGCAGTAGTCAACATACACCCTGAAGTTAGCTATAGTCAGCATACACCCTGAAGTTAGCTATAGTCATCATACGCCCTGAAGTTAGCAGTAGTCAACATACACCCTGAAGTTAGCTATAGTCATCATACGCCCTGAAGTTAGCAGTAGTCAACATACACCCTGAAGTTAGCTATAGTCAGCATACACCCTGAAGTTAGCTATAGTCATCATACGCCCTGAAGTTAGCTATAGTCAGCATACACCCTGAAGTTAGCTATAGTCATCATACGCCCTGAAGTTAGCAGTAGTCAACATACACCCTGAAGTTAGCTATAGTCAGCATACACCCTGAAGTTAGCTATAGTCATCATACGCCCTGAAGTTAGCAGTAGTCAACATACACCCTGAAGTTAGCTATAGTCAGCATACACCCTGAAGTTAGCTATAGTCATCATACGCCCTGAAGTTAGCAGTAGTCAACATACACCCTGAAGTTAAGACAGTACGCTCGCGTCCATGCCTCGTTTGTCTCGGGACTTAGATCCAAGACATATATCCCGATATATAGAGTGCTTGTTATTATTTATTGTTAGGCACTGTAAAAGAAAAGATATTTACTTGTCTGCTTTTGGATCTGATGGATCAGGTGGTTTGTACAGCTTTTCCCAATCACCAGCATCCATTACATTTGGATCTTTTGTAGTGATCTTAAGTGTGGTTGTAGTTACAAATTCCATTTTAAATTCTTTTGTAGTAGTTGGAGGGGTAGTCGACCGATGTCGGTTATCATACGGGTCTCGAGCCTCTCTTACTGGAACTTATAATTAATAGTGAGGTTAGAAGTGGCCTGGAAGAAATCGCTTCCAGCGATAAGGCCGCCCATTGCACATTCAACTGTAAACATAAATAAAATAAATAAATGTTTATTGCAAAGCTTCAGACCAGTACAACTGGTAGTACAGGTACAGTACAAGGTATTTCAATTATTAGAATTCTATTCTCGCAGAATATTAACATTAAATGCACGCCCATGAATGCCCATGGAGGTCAGTAAGGCAAAAGCGCCAATGGTAGACACTTTAAGGACAAATCAAACTGCACTACAAAATTACACATATTCTTAAAAAAATGGTCATTACGTCCTTTTTTACCTGTTAAAGCAAAATTTAGACATTAACTTTAGCAGACAAAATCTAATGAAAACGAAACATATTTTTTCTTTAAAATACAATTATTGTACATACACATGGTCGTAATCACTACTACGTTACGTTACTTTTCTTACAATAATGATTTTTTTTTCAAAAGTGTCGACTATTGGGTCAGTGTCTAACATTGGGTCCTTCGCCCTATAAGAAAACGAATAAAAATAAATAAAGCGCAACCACATACGCCAACAACCGCTACTATACGACAAAGTCAGCGAAGACATCACGATAACAAGGAGCAGCGGACCCGGTTGTTAAGTCGCTGCAAATAACATCATAATATATTTTGGTCTCCGGACACCGTCAATAATATTGAGTCAATTCTGTTAAAAATATTCCGTGTATGTACACATTTATTGACATCAAGTTATATGACCGTGGCCGAAGCCCACACAAATAATTATCTATTTAACAATCGTAGTAACAATTTATTAATCTGTGGTCTCAATACGCATATTTTACTTTTACTCTATGACTGACTTCCTTACGTGGCGCCATGTGCAGTCAAAAGTATCTAGGGGTTAAACATTGTTATATCTTATACATTAAAAATATGAAAGAAAATTACTGTTCGCTGAGCTTGCAATGGGCCGACATTCAGCAAAACTATGATAGCGATGTCATTGCATATCACAGTAACTGATTTTCAATATTCGCCTCAAGAGGACACACCCAGCTACGCGAGACAGCATGTAAGTCACTCATAGATTAAATTTGATAACAATAAAAATTATACTACGAGATATTCGTCAATCAGATATGGTATGTGCTCATTAACGCTAAATTAAACCGAAACATTTCACGCTCAGGTCAAGAGTCATGCTCAGTCCGCTCCCATACATCACAAATGTACCTCGATAATACAGAAAAATAAAAAATCAAATATCAGACCTGGGCTACCGTACAACCTTGCAGATATCAGGCACAATCATCACTTCAGGGTAAGTATTAACACAAGTACATTTTTAACCTAGTACTAAACTTTTTACCCGACGGCCAAGAAGGGCCATGTTTTTCGCGCGTATCTTGCACATTACGAATATTTGTAATATTCTTTATTACCTCTAATGAAAGGTATTTATTGCCCAAGCGTTCTTGGGTACACAAAATATGAACAAAAGCAAAATGTTGGTATCTTGACGCCAATATGTTATGTGGTAAAAATAAAAATAAAATGAAAATCAATCAAATTTATCGAGTGGGGTATCAAAATGAAGGGAATTATAAGACGATTACAAAAATAACAAGCAGGTATACAAGTATATCCTCCCAGTGCCATCTCTCTCACTGTGTACTCCTCTGTTCAGATAACAAGAGGTTCCTGTATTTAACTTTAAAAGTGTATTTTGATTTTAGATCCCTAAGCGGCGGTGGCAGGTCATTCCAAATCTTCATAGCTGCATATTTAAGACACCCTCGAAACGATGCAGTCTTATGTTGTGGCACTGATACAATGCCTGTGGTTGATCTTATAGGATGACTGAAATGACCCTGCCTAAAAGTTAATTTTTTCATAAAGGAAAGGCCGGTTTTTTACTTTTTAATACACCAAAAAGCAGACTGGCCAGATGAGCCTTTCTCCGAGCCTCCATTTTCAACATATTATTGTTATTTAAAAACGGCGTGACATGCCCCCGCCTAAGAATACTGAAACAAAATCTAGCACAGGCATTTTGCATCCTCTGAATCAGTTTTTTTGTTCTAGCCAATAAGCAAGGACCACATCACAGTATGTAAATTTAGACAGTATGAGACTGTCCACAAGTTGTCTCCTGATTGCCACACTAGTGTGATCACGAATATTATATAGAATCTTTAATCTATAGAAGCAGTTCTTCACTGTCTTATCAATGTGTGCCTCAAACCTTAAGTCTGGATCCATAATTAGGCCAAGATAATATAAGGATAATATAAGCCAAGAGAATATAATAAGCAGGGTCATGTGAAAGAATTGATTCTATTTGCTTTGAACTACCCAATATCATGAACTAAGATTTAACAGGATTCAAAATTAATGAATGATCTCTTGACCATTCGACCACTCTCTGTAAGCCCTCATTCATCCTAGACACAGCAAACAGTGTATCACAGGGTTCAAAAGAATAATATAATTGAGTATCATCAGCATACATGTGATACCTGCAATGCTGAAAGGAATCTACTATATCAGCTGTGTACAGAATAAACAAAAGGGAACCCAAAATAGATCCTTGCGGTACTCCCTTAGTCACCGGTAGCGGAGGCGAAGGCAACAACACTCCGTCATCCTTGCGCAGTTCCACATATTGCCATCTGTTTGTGAGGTAACTGGCTAACCACCTCACTGCTCCCGGTTTGAAACCATAATAAGCCAATTTCGATAGTAACAGTAAAGTATCTAAAACATCAAAAGACCTTGAGTAGTCTAAGAGAACCAATGCAGTACCCTTCCCACGGTCTCTGGCCTCTAGTATGTTCACCACTACATCACTTAATGCAGTCGCTGTACCCCGTCCCTTACGAAAACCCGATTGCTTGTCAGGGAGAATGCCATGTTCTTCAAGAAATGACATCACTTGGATGTATACAACCCTTTCTAGCACTTTAGATAAGCAGGGCATAATACTAATAGGGCGGAGGTCTTTGGTGAAACATGGGTTGCTTGTTTTGGGTATAGGTTTTATTAGGGAGCACTTCCACAGCTCCGGAAATGTACTAGTAGCTATGGGAGTGTTGACTACCCTGGTTATAAGATCTAATACTATGTGGTCATAGGGTGCGAGTGCACAGATGCTTGCAGTTAAACTATCCAACACCACATCAATACTCTGCCAAGGGGGTCTATAGACTGTGCCAACCAAAATTTTCTTACCTATAGAACTGAAGCACATCCAGAATTCCTCCACTAGAGGATTTATAGGATGTCCCACTGTCCTAACACTAAATCCATTCCTGACATAAAAACCAACAGAATGATGGTTCATAGCTATTTGGAATTCATCATGTTTGTTACCCAAAGAACCTGCATTAAATAAACCGAACTTTATACTTTTCTTATGCATCATTTATATTGTTTGGTATTGTAAATATAAATGTAAATAATAGTCACACAATTTAACATAAACCCATACTGTATATATGTCTGTAGATAAATTGTATACCCTTAACATTTCCCCCATCTGCCAATTGCCCATTATAGATACTGACACAAAAATTAAATGTAATTTATATGTATTCAATATTACTTTATCATTATAAATAATTTTAACGAACAACATATTAAATAAAACATCACTCACAAAGAACAGCAACACCATAATAGCAAGCAGGAGACAACACCGGCAATCACACACAATCAAACTCACAAAATTTCCATGATCACAGACAAAAGGAATCACCCAAGTTACCATACTGAATTTGTTACCTCTGAAAACGTTGGGTATTTTAATTTAAAGTATGAAGGATGTTCGTACACGACAGCCGCAAACCCACCCATCACACAAATACACCCTGGTTTCACTTTGAAGATCCATAATGTCAGGTAAGTCATGACATTTATATCTAGATACTTATTAACCTCTTTTTCACCAGTGTGATGTTTCAACTTAAGACCTAAATAAGCCCAACACATTTTGTTCACAATTAAATAAATGTACACAATTGTAAACATATATATATATTATCATCATGTAAATGATAGTATCGATAAACTTTCTAAATATTTGACCTATCACACAACAACATAGGGCCAGTATCATCTTAACATTGATATCTATATGTTCCCTTACCAATTTCTTATCACTGTATTATTTTGATTTCAGATTATAGCAAGATGGACGTATCATGTCCACAAAAAAGTACTGTAAATAGTTTTAAGCATATCTAACATATAAATATTAGTAATATTAAGTTTTACAAGCATTTGACACAACTCAAGCAAAAATATATGTGATTTATCACCGAGGACTAAGCTGTACACCGCTGAGTGACACAATAAGTTCACAAGCAAAAAACCTTCTACATGCTACCTACTTGTCTCTACTGTAGATCTAATGATGTACAATGAAACATTATCTATTTATTTATTTATTCTTCTTGCACAAATATAAAATAAATGCACAAAGGCGGACTTAATGCCATGGGCATTTTCTGCCAGTCAACCTTAGGGCGATGCAGAGATTTGTCGAGGTAGGTGTCGAAGTATTAATCTAGTACGGTGTATAAACAGTATATAAATATCAATAAATATACTTAAATAAGTTAGTAACGATAATACATATAATATATGACATATACAAATATTTACATACATATATATAAATAATACATATCCATACAATACATCGACATTCATACATACAGATAAAACGTATAAAAATTATTCTGCCTATGGTTCGTTATAAATCCAGCGTACTCTGTCTAAGAATCATTTTTAGATAGATAGATAAGGTTTTATTGTACATCAAGATCTAATCGAATCGTTCAATAGTGGTTTAATGGGACGTCCAGTCTCCTTTGAACGTCCAGTCTCCTTTGACTTACGTGTATAACCTGCATGGACTGTAAGAGTTTTTTTACAGAGAAATTGACAGGGACTTCAAAGACGACGACAGGGAGAGACAGACGACAATCTGGGTACAATTTTTGCTTGAAACCAATTTTGACTTTTTATTTAATTCACCCGACCGTTCAGTCCCGCCTGAGCGATTCACTATTATTTAAACATATTAATTGCTTAAAATTTCATTCAAAGGTTTGAAGGTGTATATTTCGGCTTGTAAAGGTAATAAATACGTTGGTGATGGTGATGATGATGATGATGATGATGATGACGGTGATGATGATGATGACGGTGATGATGATGATGATGACGGTGATGATGATGTTGATTCTGATGATGTTATTATTTATTTTGACACCGCTAACTTGTGTCGGCGTGAAATGACAGCCTATTTAATGTACCCCGGGTACAAACGCTGATGCCCGCGGCTCGGCGTGCGTGGATGTCGGTTATCGCTTAGTGTTGAGTCAACGCTATTTTTCTAAAATAAAAGTAGTCTGTGTTACTCCAGCTACCTGCCAATAAAAGTCCCGTCAAAGCGGTCCAGCCATTACAGAGATTAGCTGGAACACAGACAGACAGACAGACAGACAAAAATTGTAAAAATGTTATCTTGGTGTGTGTACCTTATTATATTCATATGCATGTAGTAAAAAAAGGTTAAAACACTCCAATTTTATTTAGATGTATGTATAGGTGTATTGATTATTATCTCTACTTACTCATTAGCATAACTAGACATAGATATTTAAAAATCATAATGTCTAAAAGAGGATAATCCATGTAGCAAAAATCAATTAAATTAATTGTAAAAAACGAGATTTCGTATTTTTAACGCAGTGCACTTTCAGTTGAAATCAATAATTTTTACGTTATTTTCTTAGAATAATGTAATTATAAACTCAGTTTTATGAGCATTGTGAGTTCACGTGAGCAGTCTATATAAAACACAAACACACAAATTGAAAGAGTTTCATTACGCCTTTTCATTCACTCTACAAAAAGCCATTTTAATTATAGCCTTTAAATTCATGACTTCAAAGTCTATAATCAAAGTGATTTTGCAGTGTGCGTGGTATTACTGTGGTTTTGTGTTAGCAGAACTGCGGTCGTGAAGTTGTATTACTGCTCTATCTCGGAGGTCGCTATGCAAATTTTCTCTTTGCGCTCTTAAAAACGATAATATTTACTCAAGAAAATTCATTATCATCCTTTTAACGATATTGCTGGTTGCATTTGAGTCTTGGAACCTTATACAGATTTTAAGAGAACAACTGTTGCGGACAGAATAAAACAGAAAATAAAACTTTCAAACTCGAGAGGGAAGCCTACGCCAGAGCCTTGTCTATCAATCAGCAAGTGCACCGGTTTGTACAGTCAAGTGCATTAATATGTTTCTTGAAAACCATTACAATAACATATGTTTATGTAAAGGTTCACGAAATATGTGCCACTTTTCTCATCGTTATTATGCCTTCGTTTTTGTTGCAAATATATATTATCTTAATAACTTATTGAGCAATAATATGTCCCTTAAAAGGTTTGTATTGTTAGATAATATGTCAATTAAAAAGAAAACTTAATATTTCCTTGCTTTTTTTGACACCATTGACAATCATTTAAATTTTGATTTTCTTTTCTATGGAACGTCGTCAATTATTTGTTGAAACAAAGTGAACTTCATGTAAATACTTCAAAAGTACTTAATACTGATAAGATTTCATTCTGAATAATAATTATATTTTAAGTGCAATTCATATTACTATCTCAAGTGTAGTATAAATAAATAATTTATAACATGTATCGCATCGATGAGCATACTATACATCGTATAGTCGCGTTAAAAGAGGAGGGTGCTTCAATATAAGACATATCTGATGAATTGGGTGTAACTCGAAAGACAGTAAAATTATGGATACGACGTTGGGAAGAAGAAGGAAGGTTAAATACTCATGTGTCCAATGGAAGACCAAGAAAGACTTCTACTGAACAGGATCGTCTTTTGATAGATGTTCAATGTCGCCGTTTTGTGACTACTTCAACATATGCCATTGATCGTGGTGTATCAATACACACTGTACGCCGTCGATTGCATAATGCTGGCATTCATTGTCGCATACCAGCTAAAAAACCGAAACTTACAGATAGGCACAAAAGATTACGATTGAATTTTGCACGAAGGTATTTGAATTTTAATTTTGATAATGTATGTTTTGTCGATGAAAAAGTTTTACAACAGCAAGTGATGGTCGATTATATTTGTGGCGATTAAATAATACTCGCTATGATGAGAGAAACGTCATCCCTAATCGCAGAAGTGGGCGAATATCATTGGGGTACTGGAGCTGGATGTCGGCTAGTGGCCCTGGCGAATTGGTAGAAATAAGTGGTCGAATGAATGCCAGGAATTATAAAGAGATCCTTGAGGACGTTTTAGTTCCGACGGCTACAGCTGCTTTCGGTAATGAGCCAATATTCCTAATGCAAGATAATAGCTCTGTCCACAACTCGCATGTCGTACAATTATGGATAGAGGAACAAGAAGGCTTGCACTTAATAAAGTTACCGCCGAAAAGTCCTGACCTAAACCCTATAGAGAATCTATGGGGTTTAATGGTGCAGGCATGGGATCCAACAGCTGTAAGAAGTGTTGACAGCTTAAAAGACCATGTTAATTTCATATGGAATAGTTTTATAGGCAGAGATGTTTGTTTCAACATGGTAAGATCTTTGAGAGAACGTTTGCAATCGGTGATTGATAATGAGGGAGGTTACACACGCTACTGATAAGTGAACCTTTTTTTATTTTTACTTAGAAATGAGGCATTTTGTTTTGTTATTCTTATTTAAAAGCTGTGTAATTATGAATTTTTGTCTTTTTCTTTTTACATCAAAAGAAGCATTTTTAGTAATAGACCGTCAGCTCATGACAGATTTCGGGGCCCTTTTTCTCATGCTAGCCTCGAAGAGGGTTGGAAGGTACGTCCATACAGAGTTGAATAAAGATAAATTCAAGTTCCGCTTCTGGGGTAAAAAAAAATGAGCGTACACCTTTGATTTATGTTAAGAAAAAAAAAAATCTCCAGGAGCGGAACTTGAGGTAATTAACCATTTTAACTGAAAATGTTCCCGTGAATGTGAATTCCCGTTCCCATTTTCTGGGCCAAAAGAAGTAGTTCTAAGATCTACATCACTCCTACATGGTTAGGTACTTATAAACTTTTGGCTGTCTAACATTAAGACCTTTTTTTTAGAAACAATTCTTGTCTATATATTTTTAACCCTTTTTGCAATACATAATTAAAATACATTTCATGTATCTATATTAGTTAATATTTTATAGTAAATATATTAATGGAAATCGTCAATAATACCTTTATAATGATTTCTTTGCTCATTATAAAACAAATTGTCCTTTATAGTATACATATTATTGATCAGTTTCCGCAGACATATTTATATCAGTTAGATTGGATGCTACAATAATAAACATTCAATGATACATAATATACTTTTGAAACGATAGTTTAGATACATATTTATGCACTTGACTGTACAGTCAGCATTGGAAAAATGTTTACCACAAAATAACTCAAAATAATCTATATACTAAAATTCCAATTTTATATTAGTAATTACAGTGCACAATTAGTTGTAAGTATCCAAAGTACTCTAATCAGTTCTCTGATATTACGTTAGTTAGTAGAGTGAAGTGTTTATATTCATATGTGCAAACGCGCCGGTCGATGGTATCTAATCAAGTATAAGGTTAACATTATGTAACAGTGTAAGATAATAATAGAAGTAAATATTTTAGGTAAAAAAAAACAATTTTACTTAATCTTTTTACTTACATTTTTATGCTTACCTGAGGCATAATTTATTAGATAACATTTTGTATTATTCCATTCAATTATAAATTTTGATTATGGTATTATAATATTTATAATTTATATAGAAATTCTCTCAATGACGACATACCTGCTGGAAGAAAAGCAAATGCTGGTAGCGCAGCATCGTGTTTCTTTTTCTTTTGCGGTACAATAAATCACAATTATGTTAGTGTACTAAACTACTTAGTCTTTCTAATAAAATAAATAAGTAAATAACATCAACGTGAAAACTATTCTTGATTCCGGATCCCACTTCTGATATCAGTGACCATGCTATGCCTGATGCATGCAATGCCAATGGTTTCCAAGCTACCAGCCTTTGGTCTGTCTCTTAGACTGGGCAGCTGGGTAGCCGACTTCTTGTGGGAGCACCGTATTCGCGTCCTTTGTGATGAACAAGCCTCGGAGTTTTTGCAGGTAAATGCCGGCGTCCCGCTGGGCTCCGTCCTATCGCCGACTATCTTTCTTCTGCATATAAATGATATTCTGTCTACCGGCAGCATTCGTTGTTATGCGGATGATAGAACCTGGCATGGGAGTTATCATGGACGTCCTGCGGATAAGCAGACGGATATCGCGGAAAAAGGCAGCTTCTTGTCACGGAGCTTGGCCAGATCCTGAACCACATTTCCCAATGGGGTTCTGATAACTTGGTTGAGTTCAATGCCAAAAAGACGCAGGCTTGTGCGTTTACAGCAAAGGTATCTTTCCTTCCCCTTCCCACTCTTTAGAGCACGCCACTGCCACTGCAGGACAACCTCAATATCCTCGGTATGGATGTTCGCTGCAAATTGAATAACAAAAACTACATTGAGAGTATCATCAAAATGGTTGTATATTGTTTACCCGAAAATTATATGACATAATATCACATGAATTTCATTTGCATTTGCATTTGCCCGAATGTTTTGTTTGCCCGAAAAGATATATGACTTATATGATACTTTCGATTGCCCGAAACTTAGATACCATAATATACGAATGCCATAAGTATTGTCTGTCATATTTTTGATTACCATAATAATTATTAGACATAATATTTAAACGCCATAATGATTATTACACATAATATTTGAATACCATAATAATTCGGGTAAACAATATACAACCTGCTAACCTAACTCAAATGGCACCTAACCAAACTGCTTCTGGGTGGTTTAAAAAAAAATAACCACGTAGGGTATCCCCTTCTTACCTAACCTATCCGAGTCGGGGTGCCCTAAAGTCCCGATTGCATCCAGTTACTCCTGATATAACAACCGTTCACACCCAATGTCGATGGCAAATGATGTTATGGCATGTGATAATTCGGGCATGTGATATTTCGGGCATATGGTAGTTCGGGCTTACTGTGATTATGACAAATGATGTTATGGTAAGTGACTTTATGGGAAACAAAGCTTCTAGCATGTGAATATTATGGCAAATAAAATTCGGGCAAATGAATATTCCATCATATAATATTATGGCTGTTGACTATTATGGCAAATGATATTCGGTCAAATAAAATTCGGGCAAACGGCGGTATACCCATCAAAACAGCCTCGAAGTCCTAAACAAAGTGAGACGGTTTTTCACGCCGGAGCAACGGTGTCTTCTATACAAGACACAAATTCGTTCCTGCGTGGAATACTGCTCGCATCTCTGGGATGGTTCCGCAAAGTACTTCTGAGCTATTTCACCTAGTCCCACCCTCTCCTTTCCTATACAGGACAACACGTGCAGGGCTTAGATGTCACCCGCATACGGTGCAGAATATTCCTTCAAAAACCAAGCGGTTTGGTGACTCTTTCCTTTGTCGCACCATTAAGACCTGGAAGTCCTTGCCAGCACACGTGTTTCCCTCTTCTTACAGTCCTGAGTCCTTTAAGCGGTGCGTGAAAAAGCATCTGATGAGGCCGTCACTCTGAGTGCCACCATTGTTAACATGGCAAGTGTATGTAATGGTGGACCTCTTTCCTAAAACTTTGCCTTCAGCTTACCATCATACGAGGTGAAGTCAAATTGACGTATACTATAAAAAAAAGTTGTTGTCATAAAATCCGTATAAGTCAAATCATAAAAGGAGAAGCTGTAAGCGGACAAGGACTCAGATGCAACTAGGAATATTGTTAAAAGAATGATAATGAATTTTCCTGAGTAAATATTGTCGTCATTTTTAATAGTGCAAAGAGGAAATTTGCACAAAACCACAGTAATACCACGCACACTGCAAAATCGCTTTGATTATAGACTTTAAAGTCATGACGTTAAAGTCTAAAATTAGATATATTTCCACTTCTAATTTACATTTGAGTAAGTATATTGTAAAGACATTCAGGTTGATCTCGTGATTATCGTGGAAATCATACATGATGACTTACTGTTATTTAATTTAGAGCTCTAAACAACATTGTAGGTAAGTATATATTTATGAATCTGTAAGTTTCCTAAGAGTGTATTAGTAGTTTATCTAACTAAAAATCTAGCCCTATTAGTAATATAAACTATCATTATGTTACAACATTAATATCGTTATATATTGAGTGGGAGTTGAGTGTATGTACCAGTGTTACTGTACTGTCGGGACGTTGAACTCTACAGATTTCCTAGATACAAATGATACACCAAAATGCTAAAATATAACATTAGGTCCTTACGTATGAAATTGGCGTTTTGTACGGGAGGAATAAAAGTAGTTTTTTTTTTGTAAAATACATTTAATTAATCAAAGTATGCACCGTTGTTATCTATGCACTTTTGCTTTTGCTTATGGGTAGTTCATTGATCCCTTTACTATAAAAACCATGGGGGCGAGAATCAATAAACTCTTTGAAGGCGGTTTGGACTGCTGCATCGGAGTGGAATTTTTTTCCTTGTAAGAAGTTGTCCAAATTCCGGAAGAAATGGTAATCTGTTGGAGCAAGGTCCGGGGAGTACGGTGGATGTCCTAGACATTCCAATTGTAGCTCAACTAACTTAGTGGTTGTTTGTTGTGCAGTGTGTGGTCTTGCGTTGTCGTGAAGCAGCAGTGGCCTAGAGCGATTGACCAATCTCGGTTATTTAACAGCTAGTTCTTCCTTCATGGTTTGCAGTTGCTGACAATAGATATCTACCGTAATCGTTTGGCCAGATTTAAAAAAGCTGTAGTGAACGACACCGGCGCTAGTCCACCAAACACTTACAAGTAACTTTTTATGAGTCAATTTTCGTTTGGGGCAGGATTTGGCTGGATCCGCTTCCACAATAGCCTTTAATTCTTCGTTTTTCACTTTGATCTCCGGCCGTCCACGGGGTTGGTTCTTAAGGTCGAAATTTCCAGAACGAAAACGTTGAAACCAAAAATGTACCATGGTGTCTTTAGCGACACCAGCGCCGTACACATCATTAATTCTTCGAGCTGTTTCTGCAGCACTGGTAACACGGTAGAACTCGTACTCGTAAATATACCGATATTTCAGGTTTTCCATTGCGCGGTAATAAGCGACGCCAAAGAAAAAATAATGAGGAAAATAACAAATGAATGACTGTATTCCAAAGAAAAAAAAAACCAGCTAAATGAATTTATTAATTTGAATTTGGAATTCTTAACCAAAGAGAAGATATTTCAGATCAAATTGATCAGTACGACAAAACACTAATTTCTTACGTAAGGACCGAATATTATTATATTGCTTTAGAAATTCACCACTTCTAAAGGTATTTTGTTGGTTTAACGCGAGTTTTTCTTTAATTTTTAGTACTGCGAGTGAGAGTAGGCCGTGTTATCTAATATACTTCAATTTACCTCTTCAAGAACCAACGTAGATTCCTTCATCAGCCGCCAACTGTCTTCCCTCGCTTGTTTATTTTCTCTACTCTAAGTTAAATTTTAAAGTATATGTTTTTTTTATGTCGTTGACGCTTGACGGCTAGGCAACCAAGTAGGTTTGTCACGAAGGGTGAACGCTACAGTACCCATCTGTTGTGCGTGCGTACGTGCCTGCGTGCGTGCGTATGTGTGTAATGTGGATTATTTTGAACTAAACTTTGAGAAATTATTCCGTATCTAACTAGGAGAGTTTATGGAGCCAGTTTTAAAATGTTCCCATGGCTTCATATACTCGACAATTTTTTATAGAGCATTTTTAATTCAGACGGCTGTAGAGGAATGGGTGCAGAAAATTAGGGAATTGTGTTGCAAAGGCTGTCTTCACATGGGGAATTAGAATTTGTAGACTCTATTCCTGAGCATGGTTTCATATTCGGACGATTGATAACCGATAACCATTGCATGGACCTTGATTGTAGCTTATTCTTAGTAGATTGCATTCTTTTTAAAGGAGTTCAGTAGAGAATCGTCGCGGTCTACGTAGCATGACTTTTAGTATGGATCTTTGTGCTCTTTCCAGCGTTGTCATTTTAGTAACAACAGAGCCTTCCCAAGTGGTAATACAGTAGGTAAGTACAGATTCACACATTGCGAGGTATATTTGTTTTAACAGAGGTAGCGGAGTGACACTTCGGAGATGTTTTATTGGGTAAATTAGTTTCCACACCCTCTCAAATATTGCCCTAATATGATCTTCGAAAGAGAGCCTGTCATCTATCACCACGCCTAGATATTTGATTTTATGTATTCTTGGTATGAATATGCAGTTACAGGTTTCGGAAACTTGTTGTTGAGAATAGCAGCTTGTGTGTACGTTAATGCTGCAGTTTTATGGAAACATAGGAAGTTGGTCTTAGACATGTTTAGCAACGGCAGGTTTCGATTCAGCCATTTAGCTATTTTGGAAATGCCCCTCTCAGTTGAATCGATAACAGATTTTCAATTGTCTTCACCAAAAATTACAGCAGTATTATCGGCATAGCAGATATTATTTGCTTTGTCCAATTGAAGGGAAGCTATGTCATTGACATAATATAGCAACAAGAGAGTGGGTCCCAGGACACTGCCCTGGGGAACTCAAAATTTTTTAATTTTTCTTTTTGTTTGCTTGCATTAGCTCCTATCTTGACACACTGCTTACGTCCTGATGAATAGCTGCCGAAACAATTCAGTGCAACTCCTCTGATGCCAGACTATTCCAATCAGCCAGCAGGATAGGAATTGACAGTGTCAATTCCTCGATACAGAGTCATTTTGTAACTGTATCGATGGCTTTTGCTAGGTCCAGAAAAATCCCGAGGCAGGCCTTTCCCTTATCCAAGTGGTCAGATACCAGATTTGCTACAAGAGAAATGGCATTTTCTGATGATTTCCTTCTACGAAACCCAAACTGGTTTTCTGCAAGGATTTTATGTTTCTCGAGAAAACTTACTATTCGCCTATTGACGACTTTCTCCAATATTTTAGCAACGATATTGGTCTTCTTCTTCTTCTTCTTCTTTCGCGGGCTCTTTTTCCGCATGTGGTCCCTTTTAGTTGGGCCTTTTTGCGTGATTTGTGGTTTTTGGTTTCCACTGCCCTACTCCAGCCATCCAAGCTCCTTCCAAAAAGCGGCCAGGCTGCCGGGTCTGCTGCAGGCCTCTCGAAGTGTGCTTGGTGTTCCCAGGTGTTGCGCCCGTTGTTCCGCGACCTCGCTGCAGTTCATGACTACGTGGGCCGGTGTTTCGTCAGTCCTCATGCACGCTCGGCATAATGGACTGTCCGTTAGACCTAAAACATACAGATGTTTGTTAAGATTACTGTGCCCTGTTATGGTCCCTACTACAAACCGTAGGTCCGCCCTATTTAGGCGCAGCAGTTTTTTAGAGAGCCGTCTGTCTAGAGATGGCATTGCCTCTCTCGATTGACGACATTCCTTCGTCTTCGCCCACACTTCAGCGTGTAGTTTCCTTGTTCTATGTCTCAACCAGAATCTTTGCTGGTTTGCCGATATTGGTATTACGGGTTCCACCCTGTAGGTCTCTATTTCGGCTCCCCTTCTGGCCAGTTCATCGGCCGCGTCGTTGCCTAGGGAACCACTATGTCCTTTGATCCATTGGAGTGTTATCTCATTTGTCTCGCATATTCCCTCCAATTTCTTGTGGCACTCCAGGACTAGTCCTGATTTTATTGTGTTACTGCGTAGAGCGTGTAGTACTGCAGTGCTGTCCGTTAGGATTCGAATGCATTGATTCTCTATCTTTCTTGCAGCCACCGCGTCTGCGGCCTGGATTATACCAACACATTCCGCTTGGAAAATTGTGTTGTGCATGCCCAGCGCTGTTGATATGTTAATATTTAGGTCAGCGGAGTAGGTGCCGGCACCTGTCCCTGTTTTCATTTTAGATCCATCCGTGTATATCCTCACCTCCTTTGTGCCGGATGAATCTGTTCTCTTTTCCTTAAGCTCTATTCTGTACCGTTTATCAAAGACGTATTGTTTTGGTATAGTGTCGCAGGGGGCCATTATCAGTGGTTGGTCGTTTTTGGCCTCTTCCACCGCGTTGGTGTGTGGCACCCTCGTGTCGTGTGTCCATAGGGAGAGTTTATTCAATCTAATGGCTGTAATGGCTGCCTCTTGCTGTATAAATAGATGGAGTGGTGGGAGGTCCAGCATCATTTCAAGGGCGGCTGTGGGCGTTGTGGACATGCAGCCTGTGGTGGCTAAGCATGCCATTCTTTGTAGGCATTGTAATTGGTTTTGTGCGGTAATCAACTTTGTTCTTTGCCACCATGCTATGCAACCATATGTTATTGTTGGTCTGATTACCGTTTTATAAAGCCAGAGCATAATTCTAGGTTGTATGCCCCATCTTATCCCCAGCATGCGTTTGCATTGCCACAGGGTAATGCAGGCTTTGTTTGTCTTTTGTTCCATGTGACTGTTCCAGTTTAGTTTGCTGTCTAGTATCAGTCCTAGATACTTGACCTCCGTTGCGAACTGTAGTGTTGTGCCAAATAATTTTGGTGGTCTCAGGTTTGTTAATTTCCTTTTGTTCGTGAACAGTACCATTTCAGTTTTCTTAGGGTTCACAGACAGCTGGTGTTCTGTGCACCACGCTTCCACTATGGTTAGGGCGTTTTGCATTAGAAGGCATAGGGTGTTCTCAAACTTCCCACTAACCAGAATGGTTAGGTCGTCCGCATACCCTATCGTTGGGTAGTATCTGTCGTTCAGCCGTCTTATCAGGTCGTCCACTACCACGTTCCAGAGGAGGGGTGACAGCACCCCTCCTTGTGGACAGCCTTTGGCTACTCTAGCACGTGTCGTAGTGTTTACTGTGAATCGTATGGCCCTTTGTTTGAGCATGTTGTGTATCCATTCGCATAGCGTTGGTTCCACCCCATATTTGGTCAAAGCATTGCTTATGCTCCTGAAGCCCGTCTTGTCGAAAGCGCCTTCTATGTCAATGAACACCCCTAGGGTCTGTTCCTTCGTGGACAAGGATCTTTCGATCGTGGTGACTACGCTGTGTAGTGCGGAATCTGTAGACTTACCCGTACTAAAGGCATGTTGATTCCGGTGTAGTGGTTTGCTTCGCAGGTGGGTGTCTCTTATATGTCGATCACACATCCTCTCCAGCGTTTTCTGCATGAAGGATGTCAGACTAATGGGTCTGTACGCTTTTGGATCTGTGTAGTCTGCTCTCCCCGGTTTCGGCAGGAAGATCACTTTTACCTCTCTCCATTGTTTGGGCATATATCTGTGTGCTATGCATGCAGTGAATACTTCTGTTAATTGGGAGTTTATTTGCTTCCCTCCCCATTGTAGCAGTGCGGGGAATATTCCATCAAGGCCAGCTGCTTTATAAGGTAAAAAACTGGCTATGGCCCATCTAGTCTTATCATTTGTTATGATTTTGTGGGCTGTGTTCCAGTCTTGTTCTGTTGTGGTCTCGCCTGTGTTGTCTTCCCAGGCGGTGTCATCTGTCAGGGTGCACCCTGGAAAGTGGGCTTCCAGTAGGACTTCACAGGTTTCTTTATCTGTGTTGGTATAGGTGTTGTCACTCCTCTTCAGTGATCCTATTGTTCTAGTCACGCTGTTCGTGATAATTTTCCGCACTCTGTTTGCTGCACTGCAGGTTTCTATGTTGGAGCAGAATCTTTATTTATTGGTCTTTAGTTGCCCAAATTATTTTTCTCACCACCCTTGCATATAGGAGTCACTGCAGCCGTCTTCCAATTATTCGAGAATAACCTCTACACACGACATACTTACTTAAAAACATAAGATAACGGTTCGAGTATATATTTTGCTAACATTTTTATAAGGTGATTACTAATACCGTCAATTCCCGTGGCACCGGCCATTTTCAGAATAGTTATAATAGCCTCTATCTCTGCCTCGTCTGTTGGTTTTAAAAGTAACGATTCCCTCGGTCAATACATCTGTCGTGCTGTTTCCTGGAATTTCTCAAGTATTGTGTTCGCTAAATTTTGCCGTACATTTGAAAAATTGGTATAACAAAATTCTAGGGAGTCATTTACACATTTACATTTACATGTAGGTTATTTCTTTAATTGTTTCCCAAAAACATTTTTGGGTTCTTTTTGTTTTCGCGAAGTTTATTGTGTTTCGTATTCTTCTTTGAGCCTTTTGAATAGGTTAAAATAGAAGTTTCGGTAACGTTTATGTTATTTGGGCAACTGGGTCATTTGGGTGTTTTCTCGCCATATTATAATAATAAATATCCCACAACATTTCACACAACGCTATTTAGACCCATGGTAAGCATAGCTTAACTAGCTTGTGTTATGGAATCTAGAATGCGGATAAACATACTTAGATACGTATTTTTTTTGTAAATACATACATATTATACATAGAAAAACCCAGACCAATGCAAATATACATATTCAGGCATACCAATAATTGCACTGAGCGGGGATCGAACCCGCGCCTCCTGCGTAACGGCCGCGTTCACTACCGCCACGCCACGGAGGCTGTCAATATTGTGTAATTTATCTCGATTTCGAGAGCATCTGAGAAGACCCGGTGACATTCATGGTTTTCAGACATTTTGGGAACGCTTAACTAGAATTTGCCTTTAAAGTGTTATAAAAATAATTGTAAAATAGTTTACTGCCTCATTTGTGGAACCCTTACCAGTTATCTCAAACCAATCTATTTTCTTAAATTTTGAGACTAAATTAGCGTAGTTAATCATTTTTAGCATTTTATGTTCCTCTTGTGGTTTGCCTTTACTAATTTTAATTCCAGCAATGACAACATCATGGTCAGTTATCGCGTACTTAGATGTATCACAGATATGATCCGAACAGGTCTAATTGCGCGTTGGAATGGTTATAGCCGGAGCCATATCCAATACAGCAAGTAAGCAGAGATATTCGTTACTACTACCCTCGTCGACATTGTCAGGGCAAATGTTTATGTTGATGTCGCCAGCTACGACTATGCAGGGAGAATGTTTTATATTTTTATTAACCGCATCAAGTGAGTTGAGGAAATTATCAGTTTTTACACCAGATGGTAAACGGTACATTCCCAGAATTGTAAATTTATTTATTTATTAAACTTTATGCACAAGCACATAGGCGGACTTAATGCCGTAGGCATTCTCTACTAGTCAACCAAAGGCGGTGCAGAGATAAATTAGTAGGTGCATTACTGAGAGTGACTATTAGTAACTGAACACTAACTAGGTATAGTGCCATAAAGTCATAATATATTATTAAACTCATACCCATACCGCAGTATGTAGGTACGAATATACGTAATTATAATTAGACATACATGCATACAAATAAATATACATAAATATACCTACACATACATACGCCTTACATGTAATATATATACGTGTAAATGCATATTATTTTATTTTATTATATTTTATCAGGGACATTAACACATAAATAGCTTGCATCTTCGAAATTTGGCTCAGTCGCCGCGCAGTTCCAAATATTTTTACTCCCATTTTGGTTTGTATACTTTGTAGTTCGATATGACGTAAACCCATAAATTGATTGAAGTGTTGAGTTATATTTATAACAACACAAGTTTAAACGATAAAAAGCTACCAAGAAGTTATACAAGGTTTTCTGTGCGCCTCTAATCCCCCTAACCCCTTGTGCTAGGAGTAGGTTTACGTCGGAAGTGTAATAGCCAGGATTCGAACCCGGGACCTCTCGATCGTGAGGCCGACTCCTTAACCACTAAGCTACCGACGCTAGCAAAATGTGGTCGTCGTCGACTATCTGTAGGTGTAAATAAGGATTTTGAAAGTGTGATATATGTGAAAGGTACGAATTAAAAAGAATCTAACATGCTAGAAGGTTCTACAGGGAGCAGTGGAGATGCCAGGTCCAGGTCATTCTGTTTTATGGCTTTCAAGGTCTTTGATTGAGCCATATATCAGTATTGAGCTTCTAGCAATAAACTCTAAAATTTAGTGGCATTTTTTACAGTGTCTGTAGTATGCGCCACATCGTGTGGCCTTAGCTTCAGAAGGCATTGCACTTGACGAATGATGTCTTTTCAAAACCTTCGTTTTAACCTAATAACGAAAATTTATTTAACTCTAATGAAATATTAGAATTTGGATGCTATTCCTCCTTACCTCCTTGTCCTACAACTCATTTTATATAATACTAAAAATAATAATTTAAAAAAATTATTTACTAATATACTAATATAATTCACATTTTCTCAGATATGAACATCCTTTCTTTTATTGTTGAACGACTGCCTCTGAATATGCTGGAATTATTAACTTTTTATTTAAATTTAACATCTTTGCAATTTCAATGTACAGTGGGTAGTCAATTTTTTTAAATATCGTACGGGTATACATAAGTTTGATCCAGAAACGAATCATCTTTTATTTCATCCTCTGAAATAAAAATGAATTATAATTTATTTATTTTAGATTATTTTAATAATAGCTTCTAGTTTTTAATGTAAGTAGATTAATTGATTGTTATATTTATTACTAGCTGATTTCCGCTGCTCCGCCTACGTGTTAGTACGATTTTTTCATTTTTTTATTCTTCTTGCACAAATATAAAATAAATGCACAAAGGCAGACTTAATGCCATGGTGGCCATGGGCATTTTCTACCAGTCAACCTTAGGGTGATGCAGAAATTTGTCGAGGTAGGTGCTCGACGTTTTAATCTAGTACGGTGTACAAGCAGTAAATTTGAATAAGTATACCTAAATAAGTTAGTACGATAATACATATACTATATAACGTACACAAATATTTATTTACACATATAGACCTATATATAAATAATACATAATTACCTATACAATAAGTATTACTTTAAAATAAGTATTATTCTGCTTATGGTTCTTTATAAATTAAGCGTACACTGTTTTTGAAAGCAGAGCGATTTGGGGACATCTTGACTTCCAGCGAAAGCGCATTCCAAAGGAGAATGGCTTGTACAGAGAAGGAAGAGTGAACAAGGCTTGAAGTGTGAGTGGGACAGTGAAGAAGAAGATTGTTAGAGGAGCGTAGATTTTTAGTATGGTTCGAACTGAGAAGGTGGAGATGGAATTTAAAGTAGGACGTGGCGTAGGGGGAATTTAACAATGTTTAGACCAAGGTAACAGCTCTTAGACTGCGTCGTCGTCGTATGGGTAGCCAGCCCAGCTCAGCACAATAAACCGATACGTGGTTGTATTTCCGAAGATTGTAGACGAATCGAATGCATTTGTTGAGAAGTCGGGCAAGTTTATTAAGCAGATCTGCATTCAGATTGAAATAGCACACATCACCATAGTCGAAAATAGGAAAGATAAAAATCTGCATAAATCTGATATAAAGTCTGCATAAGCATTATCTTGGTTTTGGGTGGCAGATAATTTTTAAGGCGGTAGAAAGCCCTTAGTGTCCCAGTCACCCTTGGGCCAACGTTAGTGACTTTAACCCGCCAGCTCAGGTTTGAGTCAAGGTGTAAGCCCAGGTTCTTAACACCAAGCGTGATAGGAATGATTTTACCATCAAATATAATTGCTGGCATCGTCATGTCCTTCAACCTTCTCATCATATGACTACTGCCTATTATGATACTCTGGCATTTATCAGGGTTGATGGCTAGTCCACACCTGTCACACCAGCTACATATACAACCCAAGTCTGCGTTTAATCTGTCGATAGCCTCCGAAATTTCATCCACGGGAGCTTGGTTACAGCTGCAGTTTATCGGCATACAAAATATGAAATTAATAAATATGGAGAAAAGAAGAGGAGAGAGTATACCGCCTTGAGGGACCTCAGAATCCAGATTGCGCCAGCTCGATGTCATCTCGTCGGCACAAACCGACTGCTAACGGCCCTGAAGATATGAAGAGAACCAATCCAGGTCATAGGATGAGATTTTGATATGGGCAAGGATTATAAAAGTATGTCGTGGTAGACACAGTTAGTAAGTCTACTAAGACCATCGCAGTAGCCATAGTCTTCTCCATACCATCCCTGATATTCACCGTTACCTTAAGAATAGCAGAGGTAGTGCTATGTCTTGTCCTGAATCCTGATTGCAGAGGACTTAGTATGTCATTGCGATGGATAATATTAGACAATTGTTTATGCACCCATGCCTCCAGCATTTTGGATTTAAAGGGGAGGATCGAGATCGGTCGAAAGTGACTTGGAAGGGAGGGTTAACAAATTTTGGGTAGGGAGTGGACGAATGCTTTCCGCCACGATGTAGGAAATTGTTCAGAATCTAGGCAAAAGTTTATAATGTGTGAGATAGCCGGAAGGAGATGGTCCAGGATGGAAGCATTAATTTGCCGATTTTATTGCCCCAGCTTTTATTGATTTGATGGTCACAATATTGTTTTAATCTCATCCGACGCGACTGGAGAAACCTGAAAGGGTGTATAACTGGGACTGGTCAGTCCGGCTATGAAATCTACCGTTTGACGCTTGGTTAGGTCATCAATTACAGGAGAGGTGGAGAAATGACTATTAATGGCATCTAACTCAATTGTCTTGGGTAGCTCCAGCTGCCTTGTTTTATCAATTCCCAATGTCCCAAGAAATTTCCAAACTTCAGCTGGTAATGAGCAAGTAATGTTATAGAAGATGTGTCAGCGTTTAGCGTTCCATATCACCTGGTTACAAATTAGTTTTGAAAGAGTCCCAATTTATTTCCGAACGATTCTTTTCAAATTTAATAAATGCACGGCTCTGATTTCATAGCCATCGCCATCGCCTCGTTTGTGAGCCATGGTGTCGGGGGATACTTTAACTTTACGATTCCGTTCCCGCTACCTATGAAAACCTATTTCCAGGATAAGGCTAACCTGGAAGGTATCCTAACTATTCCAGACTGTCGGCCTCTGTGACGTAGCGGTAGTGAACGCGGTCGATTCGCAGGAGACGGGGGTTCGAACACCGCTCAATACAAATATTTGTATGCATGATGTCATGGATCTGGACGTACAACCAGTGGTGGATTCTAAAATATTCTGGTTATTGATTTCCTGATTAGTAATAAACAAACCATTATGAAGAAAATTATGAGTGTCAAAATAAACATTAATTATATTATGAGTGACAATCTATTAATTAATAAAATTATAAGTGTCAAAAAAAAACAATAAACATTGCTTTGTAAGTCCCTGACTGAACAGTCGGCAGAGCAGATGAGTGAAGTACACTTTATACGAAAAGTAAAAAATACTTATCGTCTTTGTTGTGTGTGCATCAGATACTATCAGATAAGATATTCTTCATTTTTCACCATAAAAGTATTATAAGAAATACTATTTTATACATAGATGCACAATGGGCGGCCTTATCGCTAACAGCGATTTCTTCCAGGCATGCTTTGGATTAATTTAAGCAAAAGCTCTCTATATCGTACAACTTTTTTTAAAGGAACAATGTACTATGACTAAATTAGATAAATAAAGAAGTTATATATCAGACAGGTTTGAATTATATACAAATGCCCCATAGTATGTCAATAATAATATACCTATTTAATACATCTAATAAACGGTATATACTACTCAGTATCAATATTATATACTACACAATATTTTAAATACATAGTGGAGTGCAAGTTCCCACTCTTATGTAAGTACAGTTGTATGGTTTGAGAGAAGCATGAAAGTAAACATTGGGAGTGAGGGGTCTAGCTAATTAGCCAAAGCCTCTTAGAAAATGAATCGACAACACACGAGTCGGGTAAGTAGGACCCACATTTTGCAAGTAATTGTTTGAATTTTAATTTCTTTGTTGCATCCTTACTGCAGCTCTCTCCTTCATGATTACATTAATATGTAGTTATGATGTCAGTAATACATTCTATAAAATAGAAATCGGTTTTGCAATACTCACCAACATAATGTCTGTAATTCTCCATAACATATGTACCAACACAATATCCCATTTGAAACAATTGCCAAACTGCAATGTATTCATTACAAAAAAAATAAAAAATTTGTGTATATTGGTATGGTTGTGCCTCGCCAGAAGGTCTATGGCAGTCGTTACTGTTAGTTGGAGCTCTTAATAGTCAGATTAGTCTAATTACTACTCATTAGCCTCAAAGAGCCTAGCTCTGTGTTTGCTCAACAAATCGAGACAGTATTTCACACTGGCCCACCGCCTTCAGCTCTATAAGGCACAGGTTCGTCCACACATGGAATACTGTTCTCATCTATGGGCAGGGGCACCTCAGTACCAGCTTGCCCCTTTGGACCGTATCCACGAGCGACTCGAATTGTTGACTGCCGTATTTCGGATCGCCTTGACCCCTTGGCGCTGCGTAGAGATGTAGCCTCGCTCTGCATTTTCTATCGCATGTACAACGGGGAGTGCTCTGAGAAATTGTTCGGATTAATCCCTTCCGCATCTTTCCGCCATGGCCCTACGCGACAGCATTTTCTGCCTCACCACTTAGATGGTTGGCAGTCCTCAACTGTACGTTTCTCCAGAAACTTCCTGCCTCGCACAGCTAAACTAAGGGTAGGTAGCACGATTGTGATGCCCCTGGTGTTGCAAACGTCCATAGGCCACGGTAACCACTTCCCATCAGTGGGCCGTGTGCTTGTCTGCCACCTAAGTGGCATAAAAAAAAAACTTTGGAATGAACTGTCGCCTGCGGTATTTCCAGACCGATACGACCTTAAAGGCCGTCTGCTCGTTTCCCTTCTATGTCATAAAAAAGAAAAAAAGTTACAGAACTTCGATATCGCCTTATACGCAGTTAAACTGGCAAAGTGGACCTTAGACAGAAAGGGGACAACTTCGGTTGTGACTGGCATTAACGCTAAGATAAAGAAGAGAAAGGTAAGGTGGATCGGAAATGAAAATTTGGATTTGTGGCAATCCTGATGAAATACAAACATGACACAGATTTACAGTCCACTACTTCTAAGAGAAGAACAAAGTGGAGTAGAGAAGGGATACAACGGGGAAGGGGAAGAAGACCGAATGGGGTAGAGAATGGATAAGAGCAAAGATAAGGGGAGAGATGCAGGCAGAATATCGAGTATAGTGGTGAGTAAAGAGGCGAGTAGTGAGTTGAGTAGAGAGGCATGTATAGAGGCAAGTAGAGACTCGAGTAGAGAGTCCAGCAAAGAGTTGAGTAACGAAACGGGGAGTGGAACTCAGACGGGATTAGGGAATCGAGTATATAGTCGAGTAAAGAGTTGAATAAGATGAGTAGTGTCTACTCAGCGCTTAACGCTCGACTCTCTACGTTAAAATTTACAACACTGCACGAAAAGCGACATCGACGTGGTTGGAGCCGCAGGCAACAGCTTATTCTTAAAAAATCTGTAGGATGTTATGGGTTTAAGTTGTCATATCTTAATGAAAGAACGAACTTACCTTCAAAACCTTCTTTGCAATTGACAAAATCCATAAAACAGAAGCTCCTCATATTTGCAAAAAAACCTGAAACCATTCTTACACAAATGTGACCAGTTCTGTAATTAGAGGTAATAAATATGAAATTAGCATAAGCATAACAAAGTATAGTCATTTGAAGTAGGTATAGGTGTACCAGAATCTCATGGCCAATTGTAAAATAAAAATTGAATACGGTTGACCTTAAAGTCCATTTGATGATAACGTCGAATAAACTCAGCACATTGTGTGGTTTAGTCGGTTCGAGTCCGACATAACCTCCCCATCCAGCTCCGTAGAGGGGGGGATTTCGGGGAATCAGTGGGGATTTCCCGCACGTAAAAAAAACCGCCTGCTAATGAGCTGGAAACCGCCTGATCTATTCAGCATCAGACGGGTTTTTATTTTATACACTTTAATTCATTTATACTTTTAGTTATTTTGTTTTTTTTTTATATAGGTAAAAAAGAGTAAATTTAACTTCACAATATTGTATGAAATAAAACGATTTTGGTCTATATTTACAAATGTGTATGTGTATTAATCACATTTATTCACAATATTTACCATATACATATAGTAATATATATCATCTTTTATTTTTCTTCATTTTGATACCCTACTCGATAAGTTTGAGTAAAGATATTCCGACAACATACATTCTGGCGCCAAAAGTGCACCATTTTATGTACCCAAGAACACTTTTGCAATGAATAGCTTTAATTAGAGATATCAATGATTGAAATTCGTTTAGTGATTCAGAAGATATGTGGTAATAAAGAATATTACAAACATACATACAAGATACGCGTGAAAAAAACCATAACCATTCTTGACAGTCGGGTAAGAATTGGTCATTTCAAAAGACATTCAAAAGACAGAGAATTGAATTAATAGAATTTCAAAATCTAATCAAATACCAATAAAATTAAGGTCTAGTAACCTCATATAGAAGTTTATATTTTATACTAGTTATTGCCCGCGGCTCTGCCCACGTGGATATCGATTATCGTTTAGAGTTGAGCCAACGCTGCGAGCATTTACTCGCCTCTGTTCTCGACTTACTACTCGCCTTTATATTCGACTCCCTATTCGATTTTCTACTCGCTTGTATACCTACTACCCCCATTAGCCTTCTAACTAAACCTAACCAAGTCGGATTGCGCAGTTATTACAATAAACTACCCACTAAACCACTCACTAATTTTTTGTGAATACACCTCTGTCTATCCCCTCGGGGATTTACAAGTGTAAGTATATATATGTATGTAATTATCTATCTTATTTCGTGATAGTGTCCCATCTTACGATTGGCCGGCTGAATATCATTCTGGTCGTTAATAGAATGGCGCCATTTAGTTCATTGCCCAGGCAGTTAATCAGGATACCTTCAAAAATTACAAACTTCCATACAATCCGTTCTTAAGCTCTAATCCACCTCTGCACAAAATTTCATCAAGATCGTTTCAGTGGTTTAGGCGTGGAAGCGCAACATACAGACAGACAGCTTTACTTTCGCATTTATAAAATAAGTATGGATGATTTATCAAATAAAATCATATGGAAATGACCCCTTTCAAATTCCCCCCCATACCGGGGGCGAGTTGGGGACCGCGTGGTCCCCCCTCCCGAGGAGGGCCAGACCGAGAGGAATGGCCCTGGGTCAGCCGGGGTGCGAGGGATATGTCAAAAGGCAACCTCACCTCCGGCCTAGCACATCGACCCACAGACGGCGTGCGGTTTAGTCGGTTCTAGTCCGACATAACCTCCCCCTTCGGCTCCGAAGGGGGGGGGGGGGGGTATCCGTGGGGATTTCCCGCACGTAAAAAAAAACCCTTTCAAATTCCCTGACCAATCGAGCCCCTGCTAAAAAGCGTTTAATCTGAAAAAATGAAATAATGAGACGAAATATTTACTGTTAGCGTTTTGAATGGTTTGCGTTTTGGACATTCTTGGATTATTAAATATTTAAACGAATTGCGCGCTCCGTGTCTCCGACTCTCAATTTGCAAATTAATAAGCTTTATCACATTTACCGGTTATATTTATTTAAGTATTGATCCTATAGTAATAATGGCTTGACGTAATTTATAGGACATTGAATGTAGATAAATAATATAGAAGTAACAAAAGAGTTTTTACTAATTGTTTTCACTATATTATGAGCAAAAAACTGAAAAAAAGGACCACCGGCTCAGGTCCCACCTATGGAGACTTTTGGTATGTTCATCTGGGTACCTAAGGCCCAACGCAAACAGAAGACGACGAGGTGAAGGTAAGATATGGATACGGCACAGATACGGCGCAGACGCGATAACTGAGTGTAGTCATAGATATTCGGGTATTGCTCAATGAGCTCGCACACTGGATGTATCCAATACCTTCTTGGTCGCTGTAAATTAACAATCTGTAGCAAAGCCAGTGCATCTTCGTCTACGTCTGAAGAGGAATACATGTCTTATCCCATCAATATCACGCTCTATACTGACATAACTAGCCGTAGCGTCTCCACGCTGCTTGCGCAGTTATCGCGTCTGCGCCGTATCTGTGCCTATCCATATCTTACCTTTACCTCGTCTTCTCCTATTTGCGTTGGGCCTAAAAGATTAACTGTACCAACTTACACTAACGACAAATTACGAGAATTATTTGGTCTAATCATCAATTTTCACTGTTAATTAAACGTGGTACTAAACGCTAAACAGAAACCATTATGTATCATACAACTAGTAACTTATACGACGTACAGATATACTTTCAAGCAATAGTGGATCTTATGATCACATATGTCTAATAACCGTTCCCGGGGTGGGTGGGTTCGGTCGAACAACTTCTTGGTTTGTATAAGCGTCGTCATATTTGTCGTCGACTTCGTACTGAAAACAAAAACACAATATCAACAGCTATAAACAAAAGTGTGGGAAGCTTAGTGGTTAAGGAGGGCAGCCTTGCGATCAAGAGGTCCCGGGTTCAAATTCTAGCCATTGCACAACTTTTTTTTTTTACGTGCCGGAAATCCCCACGGATACCCCCCTTCTGAGCCGAAGGGGGAGGTTATGTCGGAATCGAACCGACTAAACCGCACGCCGTCTGTAGGTCGATGTGCTAGGCCGAAGGTGAGGTTGTCTCGTGACATATATCCCTCGCACCCCGGCTGACCCAGGGTCATTCCTCTCGGTCTGGCCCTCCTCGGGAGGGGGACCACGCGGTCCCCGACTCGCCCCCGGTATGGGGAGGTGCGCGTCGTCCTACGATGCACGCCGCCGCCTTGGCCTGCTTCTGCTAGGGTGACGAGCGGCTCCACCCGTCACCCTCGCCATTGCACTACTGACGTACACCTTCTCTTAGTTCTTACACAACAATTTAGCGTAGCTGAAGGGGTTAACTCGAAAATTGGTAATTTAGGTTATTAATGGTACACTATATAAAAAAAAATTGGATGTCATAATCAACTTAGGGACAATCCCAGCTGCATTCGAGGCTTTCACCTTGGAGCCCGACCAAAATCTTAAAAGATTCGCATCAGGTGATAGGGACAAAGGCTTGATGCATATCCTTGACTAGCCGGCCCTCCCCGGCTTCGCCCTTAAGATCCTTCGAAGTATACTTAAGCATGAAGCCATATATGCCCGCAATTTATTAATTTTTGATTGACCATGGGAATCTGCTTGATTTTTTGGACATTTATAATTATGCTCCGCTCCCTTAGATAGTAGCGTAATCTTATATAGCCTTTAGGCATTCTATACAATACCGAATGTGCACCCGGTAATGTATGAAATGTTATCAAAAAACATACATGGTAGCTTCATGGTGATTATAAAACACCGTACAGCTATTTATAACCATCCAGAAGAAGAAGTTCCACAAAGTTTTCTTGATAAGTAGACCTATATCCTAACGTACTTCACAAGCCTCCTCTAAGCAGTATTCCCATTCAATTTATTAAATAATATTTATATTTATAAATAGATATAATAATCGTACTTTAATAGACTCTTACGGAACGGTGCTTATATTGAGCTTGTAGAAAAATAAACTTACGTTTTTTTTGCTGCCACTGAATTTTTTTCGTTTGCTGTCACTGAAAATATTTTTGATATACAGTCAGCGTCAGAAATATTTTGACTACGAAGTGTCAAAATTATCTTTTCTCAAACATGCAATGAAATATTGACATTTTGTTCCTCTTAATAGGCTGCGAAGTATGACGTTTCAGGCGCGGCTAGAACCAGAGGCCGGTTATGGAATTTCATACAAACCTTGCAGGCCTAGGCCGGCAGAGTCCTCTTTTTTTAATTTCGATTCCACATAAATTTGTGGTAAAGGCATCGACACTCTACCACTATGCGTATTAAAAAAAAAGCAATAAACGACTTGGTATGTACTTAGAGCAGTTTTATTTACATAAAAAATCCACATTAACATAACTAATAACACATTATTACCAATTGTTTTCTTAACTATACATATAAACAATGAAATATTAATATTTAATTTAGTTGCAACAAATTGAAATTTATAACAATGACAAGTGTCACAGTTCGTTCAGAAACGTGCCTTTATACTTTTTTTAAGTAACATGATAATGAACATAAATGTAAATGCTTTCTGTTAAAATCAAGCTAAAATAGACGAAATAGTAATATACACGTGAGTTTTAGTTTTTACCTTGTTTACTTTTAATTTCTTTGAAAATAAATATTTAATCTTTTTGTTGTTTATTTCATTGCCTGTTTGAGAAAAGCACTATACATACCTCGGCGGGAAATATGGGGTTGCCTGCCTCAGACCTATCGGGCCTCGCTTAGCTCGGCCGTCTATATGTCTTCGGCCGGCAACCCCTTGCTTCCCGGCCTCTGTAGTAATGTACTATATAAGTAGTATGCTTCATTCTCAGTTTTCAACACACATAGTATAAATTTCAAAATTTTCAGTACAGTATACTCACAAAGTGCGTAATTATATAATCATATGACTGAAAAGGTATTAGAACATTGAAATGAGCATAAATTCTTTGTGAAGCATAATTCACAAAAACTTCATGCTATAGGCAAAAACATCTAATAAATAAACTCCTTGAGTCGTATAAGACAACTAACGGACTAATGAATTATGGGAAACCATCATCAGGGTAGGGACCACCACATTAGATGTTTCGGCATCTGGCATTATTAACTTCCCACACATTCCTACATAATATATGAACATCAAAATAAATTTAATGCGACATTAAACTAAACATTGTAAAAACATATTCAAGGCACTTACTTAAATATAAAATCAATTGTAACCTTATCATAACGCGGATAATAAATACAATTTCTTTAAATAATGAAATACGACCAGAATGTTTATTAAAAGTCATTTTTAACTGGTACAATGTATGTTTTCTTTCTAACTTACATGGGTCTAGGAAAGTTGATCTTTGATTAAATTATTTTAATAACACGCAGGCGATTCATTTTAATTGAAAAATGCTTTATATCGTAATTATCATCTAAAAATCATTAAAATCAGTACACTATTCGCATACAATAAAGAATTTCATTTTTGTAGTTGTTTTTATCATAGTTTTAAGATAATAATTTTTTTTTTAATTATTAGGCCGTTTTGGTTCACGGTGGGGCAGAATAAGGCCACTCCATCTCTTCCTCTGGGAGTCGTAGAAGGCGACTAATGGATAAGACTGTTCTCCAGGCGACAGTTAATATACAGCCTATGATTAAGTGCTCGCTTGACGGCAAAAGGCTCGCCCCCTATTACTTGTGACTGAAAATTATAGTGGCGAAATGTGGATACACCATTGCGTACCTCTTCGGAGATTTTACAGGCGTGAGTATCGGTTTTTTAGGCAAGTTCATTCATAATATATAATAATATTCTCTTTATATATACCGGTTGCGCCCATTTGTACAATGGAGACAAGGACCTCTCCTATACGTCCATCCAAGAAAAACTTTTTGAAATTAAAAACCTATATACATAGAAGTAAAAAACAGTAAGAAAATTACCAAGTTTTACGCGAAATAGTGATGCGAAAATAAGTCTTAAAAAATATACATACAAAAAGCAGTCAACAGATTTAGTAGTTTAATAATTTATTTCTTTATTTTTTTATTTATTAAAACATTGATATACAGTTTAGTTTAGTTTGTATAACCGCTGGCAAAAATTCAAGATTCTTAATACACTTTGAGAGATGCGTTCCAAGAAGCAGAGGACAATTATTCTATGAACCTTAATCCACCCCCATTTCCACCTTAAATTGAAAACAACTTGGAAAATAACACGATGAGTAAGGTACCTACATACAAACATGTAGAATGATGAATACAAACATTTATAATAAAAAGTTTTTTTTAATGTAAAAATATTTAAATAAAAAATTGTGCTTTTAAAAGTCGGTTTCTATTCATTGCAGATATACCTGGTACATCGGGTGTAAGAAGAGAATCTTGAAGATTTTTGTATGAACTAATATGATTTTGCAATGTTTTTATGAAAAATTGAATTAAGCTGCAGAAGTCAACACAAGCACTACCTAAAATTGTTCAATGTTATAAAGACGTTATTTTTGAAATGTATTATTATTAAAAATGGACCTTAAAATAAGAAAATACTCGTCTCATTCAGACTGGCAACTGCACAGGTAGAGGGGCACAGCGGGCATGACAGGAGGTGGGCTCAGTCACAGCCACCACTCTCTGGGTCCAGGTAACCCCATTTTACCAGGTTCGTCCTACAAGCAGCCGACTGGATGTGCATTTTGTGTGACCCACTTTGGGCACCGAACGCTCTCGGCTTGGCCAGCTACAGCAGTAGTACAACAAATTGTCACTAAATAAAGTCTAGTGATAAGTATGCCAGTGACGTTCATGTCATATATTGCGGCGCGTACGACTTCAATGAATTGTTTAAACATGAATTATGATTACCCGTATCTCATTTAAACGTAAAAGTGTTCTATGGTAGAAGATTAGGTTAAAAGTACCAGTTCTTAGTAAGTAATCGATTTCAAAACAATATCAAAATATAACGAGTTCGTCAGACTATGATAATATTTAGTTCATCATCATTATCCGAGAGTCAATTGCGTCCAGATTTTGTAATTTAGTTTATTTTGGAGACTACTATTTAATCCTTTAGCCCTGAGACAGAAGCCAGCTGGGGCCTCGTACGTTAAACTTAGACCCCGTAGTTTCGGGGACCGCGTGGTCCCCCCTCTCGAGGAGGGCTAGACCGAGTGGAATGGCCTTGGATCAGCCGGGGTGCGAGGGATATGTCACAAGACAACCTCACTTTCGGCCTAACACATCGATCCACAGACGGCGTGCGGTTTAGTCGGTTCGAGTCCGACATAACCTCCCCCTTCGGCTCCGAAGGGGGGGTATCCGTGGGGACCCCGCACGTAAAAAAAAACCGCAGTTTTAGGTGAGGCGCCATACACTGTCCGTACTGGGAGCTACACAAATATACATACATTCCTGGAAAGAACCCGCAGACCCAATCGGACCGGTATGAAGTACAAACACTTATTGCACTTCATTTCGCTCCGAGATCAACGAACGAACGACGAAACGATAAACGAACGAAACATTCCTTCCAGAGAAAAAGTTTAAAAGCGGTTCGGTGACTCTTTCCTTTGTTGCACCATTATGACCTGGAACTCCTTGCCAGCTCAAGTGTTTCCCTCTTCCTGCAGTCCCGGGTCCTTTAAGCGGGGCGTGAAAAAGCATCTGATGAGGCCGTCAAGCTGAGTGCCACCATTGTGAACATGGCACATGTATATAATGGTGGCACTCTTTCCTGAGACTTTGCCTAGCTTACTATCAGGCGAGGTAAAGTCAAATTGACGTGTCCTATATAAAAAAAAGAATTAACAAGGAATTGTCGGTACAGTCAGCATCAGATCAATCTTGTTGAACAAAGTACTCAAAATAATCTTAATGTCTTGGTTTTCCCTCTTCCTGTTGACTGATTGTTCTGCTATTTCTCACACGCCTTTAGTTCGGACAATAATACAATTTAAAAAAGTAAGTTGATTTGCTCTTAATACCCTGGTATCTTGTAAGACTTCGTAATCAAGACCGTTCTGACGGTGACTGTACCTCTCTGCTCCGCTTCACCTCGTCCTTATTTGAGAAAAACCAACAGTGAGAGTCTTCAACTTAACTTTTGAACTAGTAAATGTATTTATTTACCTTTATTGTACACCAATACAATATTGATGATGCAGAAATTAAGAAGACACGAGTAATACAATGGGCGGGCGGCCTTATCGTTTAACACAATTTCTGCCAGGCAACCTTCGGATGGAATCTACGTAAACAGAGATGGTTCTTAGCAAGAAATACTCTTCTAATATGACCTTCTCCTTTCCTATGAAGATCAGGATCCAGAGCTATGACCTTATGGTGCGCACAATTTTATTCAGAACCAAGTGGTTGTACACACCGCAACCAACAACCAAATGTATGTTGTCAAAAAATATTTTCACACAAACTTAACGAGTAGGGTATTAAAATGATTGTGTATGTGGCAACATTGGTTATTATTTGAGTGTCTTTAGTTGTCAGTTGACAATGACATTTGATGTAAATGACACTTCGTTGGCAATCCGAGCGGAGATGAGCTCACTTTTGAACGAGACGCGGCGCGAAGTGGTCAGGTCAAGACAACTAACCTCACTGCATTCTATCAGTTTGTGATTTATTCTAAGTCTAGTTTAAATACTAAAATATTGTAAGCATCCTATAAGATTCCAGGGATTCCATCTTTTGTCATAATAGTTTTTGTCCTAATTTAAATTACCATAACAAATTAGGCATAATTTTCTTTGTCATAATAATAGTTTGCCATAATTGGTTTTTAGCATACTGTGTTATTAAGCATAAATATTGTATATCCTAATGTTTATATTCATAACATTGATATGCATAAAGTTGTAAAGCATAGTGTTTATTTGCCTACAAGTTATTAGGTATAATGATAAACGCCTGCTAACATGGTGCTAGCAAGCTGGCAAGGATCTGGATGCAATCTGGACTTTAGGGCACCCCGACTCGGATAGGTTAGGTTAGAAGGCTTATGCGGGAGCGGAGCGTAGCGAAGCTCCCGCATTAGGCCTTCGTGGTTATTTTTTTATAAACCACCCAGAAGCAGGAGCCCCGCGTAGCGGGGCTCCGTCGACCAATTAGGTCAAAAGAACATTAGGTTAAATGAACTTTGATGCGCCCACAAGTTTGACGAAAGCAATGTATAAAATAGTGTATTATTGTTAATAAAAAAATTGTAGTGATTTTTTCGGAATACTTATGATTATGCATCGTTATGCTTAAGTAAACTTATGCTTTGGGATATTATGCTTATTAAATATTATGCTTATAGTAAATAGGAGTAAAAAAAATATGCTTAAAAAGTTACGGCAAATGAGTATTATGCGTAAATAATGTTATGACAAGAAACATTATGCAATGTTAAATTATGACATAAAATTTTAGGAATAAAAATAGAGAACCAAGATTCCATGTAACAAAGTTAGTGTTATAACGACGTATAGTGTAATGTAGTAATAGTCCAGCTATTACCCGCATTGATTTTAGAAATAACTTCATATCTGATTACTATCCTGATTTAGTCGTAATAGAACCTTTTGTGATGTCGATTTGACCCTTCTGAGCTGTCGCTTCGACAAATATATGTTGTAACTGAAAAGAATAACATACAGGCGGTACCCATTTATTTTTATCCGGTTTATGATTTGCGAATTGCATTGAGTTTTATATCCAATTCTAGTGATTAATTTTATCAGTCATAAATACCTGGACATAATTAATTTTAGAAAGAAAAGCAGTCGTTCTCCAACGAAGTTATTTTGAAGTGAAATTGTTTGACCGATGTTGTTTTTATAATATAACTATTTATTAGATTATCGTGAGGTTTAATGTTCATCTGAATACATATGTCGTACTGATTGTTAATCATCATGTTGTTTATATTAATGTATACATTTTTATTGCTACGTAAGTACTTTCAAACATTATTCCAATAATAATCAAGTCAATGTCAAGTTCATTAGTCTATCATAGGCCGCTGCTGAAAATAGGCTTCTCTGAATGTTGGGCTTAAGCCTACTGTTTCCATGCTGGGCAAACAGGGTTGGAAATGGCCAATAATAAAATGTTAGATACAGTCAGCATCATTAAAATGTCACTAACAAAAGTACTCAAAGTAATCCAAATAGCAAAATCCCAATTTTATGTTGGTTATACGAGTACTCAAATAGTTGTAAGTATCCATAGTGGTACAAGTATCTTAACAATCGGTCTTCCAGTATTATCTAAGTTAGTAGGGTATTCATATTAATATACACAATCACGCTGGTCGAAGGTATCCAGTCAAGCATAATTTCAAAAATTCTAGACCTTGTCATTTAATCGTATTTTATATCCATTTCTTACTTGTAAAGCCATCCGTTTCACACAATGGCGGGATGATAAGGGATGGGTATATGAGTAAGAAAAAGATACAAAATGTGTCAATTGACAATGTCTTTTGTATATTTTATAGTTGACAGTTGCATAAGTCATGAACTATCAACTTGCATTAGTGAGAAAAGTATGAATGTCTAGATTTTTTGAAATATATACTTGACTAGATACCATCGACCAGCGTGATGAAATTTTAGTTTGAGTACTTTTGATGGCGACATTTTAATGATGCTGACTGCACCATTGTAGAACTTAAAATATCGTTAAGTATCTTATGGCTTCTTTATAGTATCCTACTAATGTTTGTTAACGAAAGTTTGTAAGAATGGATGGATGGAGGGATGTTTGTTACTCTTTCACGTTAAAACTACTGGATGGATTTTAAGGAAACCTTAACAATAATGTAGCTTATACATCAGAATAACACATATGCTACAATTTATAACGATAACCGATTTTATAGCGATAACTGACATACACGCACGTGTAGCCGCGGGCAAAAGCTATTTAATATATTATCTAAAACATAGGTACCTACTACTTGATTTTCCAGCAACACAGGCAGGGTTTGAGCCCGACATAAATTTCTCTTCATTAACTCCTGAGGGGAATTAAGCTAGAAAAAAAAAGACGGGTTGCACTCTGGGAGTGCCGGCAGAAAAACTTTTTCTTTCTTTCTTTCTTCGTTATAAACATAGCAAAAGATAAAAAGAACATACCATACCATACCATACTATACCTATAATATAGCACCAATCTTAGAACCTATCACTAATTTTCTGGTAATTTTCTGTCAGAAGAAATTAATAAATTACAAAAAGAAAAAATAATCACAAAAAGTAATAAATTACAAAAAGAAAAAATTATCACAAAAAGTAATAAATTACAAAAAGAAAAAATAACCACAAAAAGTAATAAATTACGAAAAGAAAAAATAATCACACGGTACTATCTGAAACCATAAGGACTTACAGTCGAAGCGCTAACCGCTATGTTACGAAACTATTTATCGTATTTCGCAAAATAGACAGTCTGTAATATTGTATGACGTCAGTCGTCGGTTACGGTTCAAAGGTCAACCGATCCTGACGCGCGAGTTTAACAATTTTCACCCATCCAACGCCGCTAAAGAAGTTTTCACTTCAAAAAGTAAACCGGTACAGAAATGGTAATTTAAAATAAATTGCAAGGCAATTAGTAGCAACTATCGCTAGCAATAATCACCCCACGATTATCGTATCAAAATGTTTACACACAGGCAGGGGCGCAATTCTCGCTTACGATTATATTAGACGAGATACGCAAGTGACATTTCACCTTATACTTTATGTCATTGCTTTAAAATTATGTTTAGACGAGGCGTGGACGAGTGGTCGCTCAATGTGGTTGAAAGCCCGCCTGAGCATTCACTTTTTCCAATCTTAACCGTATATACAATATGTAAATAATAAATAATTATTATTATTTAATCTTCTAGACTCATCTAGTGCTAAAAAAACGACGAAGAAAACTGATGATGATGCGACTACTCCGTGAGTAAACTGTTTTTATTTTACTTTGGCATAAAAGTATTTCCCTGAAAGAAAGGTGTATGGGGTCCTGACCTGTGGGTTCAGTCTAACTTCAATGGCAAGCCTACCATGAACTCTTAAGACAGGTCAATAATTGAACGGCTGTCATACTGCCACTGATATTTGGTACACACCTCTAATTCGAAAACAGTTTAACTTGCTCTTAATATGAGAGTTTTAATATAACTTGATTCGCAATGAATGTTACATGGCAGGCCTAGCTGAAACAAGCCATTTTGAGCTGGGCTTGTCGGGCTGCCACATCAAAAGCCGGATAATTTATTTGACAATGGAAGCTTAAGATAATATTATCATCAATGTTAGCCTAGCGCATTCCACTGCTGAAAATAGGCCTCTCCAAATGTATGCTTATATTTAACCAACTGGCTGAGACAGATTGGATGCGGTAGGTAAAGAATCGGACGAAATGGCGCACATTGGGAGAGGCCTATGTCCAGCAGTGGACTACAGTGGGCTAATTAATTGACTGATCCAATTAAAATATATTTGTTTGTTTAACAGTTCAACTACAGCGCAAACGCGGACCATGCCATTTATAGCCACTCTGAAGTGGCGATGCGACTCCATAGCCTTGTTTTGCTTAAGAGCCCATCAGTAATGTATTATTGAACATACCTTTTTTTCTTTTTTTACGTAAAGATATCGTGCTTAGTCTTATTGAAGCAAACGATAAGATCGTGGAGTATTATCCGAGAGGACTTCCGCGTTATAAAAAATGGTTTGGATTTATTTAAATAATATTTCAAACTTGCATTGCCCACGCGTTTCAGGCATTCTATACAGTGCCTGGACACTGTATAGAATACCGGATTATACACATTGCAGGTAAATATCTTAGAACAGGTAAATATCTTGCCTGCAATGTGTATTATCCGGTGCTTGAAATATTATCAAATGATATAAGTAGTGGTTAAGTTAAAAATAAAATCCTGAGCGGATCAAGTAAAGGAAGGAATAGAAGATCCGAGATGTATTTTTTACGTGTGAGATACTCAAAATTTTATCATTGGCTACGAGAAAATAATTATTCTGTGATTATGAAGATAACAAGGCAAATGAGACAGAAAATTGGTGGCAATTTTTTTCTTAATTTAATTTTTAAGCTGAGCCATATTCAATACAACAAATAATTACGTATTGGTGGTTTCAGTACGTTTTTTAAGCGAGAGTGTGCAAACTCTTTACACGTTTTCCTTTTTTCTCACATCTTCTTCTTCGGCCATGTCATATTTTGTTTACCCGGTGCAGTCACTCTGAGAGCGTTCAGGCAAATAGCACACATTAGCAAGTGGGTCATAGCTTGCGCCATAGCTCCGCATCCACACCGTGGGTCTACCCCATCCGAGAAAACTCACAATACCCAGTTTTCGTTGCATCGGCCTTTCTTACTACAATCCGTATGTTAGCGCTAATTACAAATTGATTTTTTCCGCTCAGTGAAACAAAGAGCGTTTTATTCACTATTTTTGAAGAATCAAGGGCCGAATGTCAATGGCAAAAAAAAACCACATTGCACTATCTGGCTTGAGTAGGTTAGGTTAGAAGGGCTCCACAAAATTATTTTGATAAATAGGCCGGTTAACATTACTGAACATTAACATGTTTAAAAAGGCCGGTGATCCTGACACAGAAAACTGGAGCATTTTGTAGATGACAAGAGTAGTCTGATAGATGTCACATTCACAGACATGCGTGTGCAGAACGTCATGGTTTTGCATGTGCTTGAATTGGGCAGGCATGCATTTGTTACTTGCCAGTCAACCGTCACTAGGCAGAAGGAGAAACCCCGGTGGGTCAAGTATAGGTCTTATGGATATCCTAATGGATTTTTTTGAGACTAACTTGGAGACCATCCCATATTCGTAGATCCCATGGGACTAAATGCTTTCCTAAGACGATGTCGACTGTATGATGATGGGACTGTCTATATGGATCCTAGGTATATTCAATATCCATGCGCCTGAGAAACATAAGCTATTTAGGGCAAAGTGAAGACCGTAGATAACAGATAATGTTAAATTGCTCTTCAGCCTACGTGACAAAGCGAGATTGGTGTTCCAGAAAACTGGATCAGACACAAAAAAGAAATACTATTCGTCACTTTAACATCAAGCTGTTAAGGCACTGCACAATGAAGTGAATTCTTCTTTGTGTAGTAAATCATGTTTGTCTGTATTTGCATGTACGTCAAATATTTTGCCAAATACAACAAATGGCCAATATCAAACATAAATAGCCATGTGAAGTACCACCATAAAATATAATATTCTATGGTAGTACTTCACATGGCTGTTGTTGCTTAAAATATTTTATCTTTAAAGCGTTGATGTCACTTGCACCCAAATTTAATAAGTATAATACACTTAATACTGTATAAAGAATAATTATATAATACCGTAATTTATAATTGTTACAAGAACTGGGCGACTTTGTGCAAGAACTTTATATTATGGATACAATACTTTCAAAAACTATTGTATGATGGAGTATGTTAATTGTATGGAAATGTACGAAGGTGAGTAAGCCTAGATAGCATTCATTTATGTAGAACTAGCTGTTGCCCGCGGCTAAGCCCGCGGAGATGTCTCTTATCGCGTAATGGTTCCAAGCTCTAATTCACCTCTGTACACAAATTTCATCAGGATATTTTCAAAAATTACAACAGAAATAACTAAACTGTCACTTCTCTGTATATGCCGTCCGGATTTGTTGACATTTATTATCACTGCTCCGTTCCCTTGAGTAGTAGCGTGACGATACATAGGCTGTGTGTGTTATTCTGATGTATAAGCTATATTATTGTAAAGTTTCATTAAAATCCATTCAGTAGTTTTTACGTGAAAGACTAACAAACCTCCATCCATACTCACAAACATTCGCATTTATAATATTACTAGGATGTCCTTACCTAAAGTATTATTTGTATACCACTACTGTGATTTTCTTCCAATTACAGTTTGGCAGATATTGCATATGGGTGAATGTCACCTTTATGTTCCATTGGTAGAAAACCAATGTATGTACCTACTATTTATTACTAGATTTTAGAATAGATTTAGAAGTGCCGGCAGTTTAGCAGTTTCGTAGCCAGTCTTACGATCGACAGGTCCCAGTTTCAAATCCTGGCTCTTACACTGCTGATCATTTCTGAATTTGTCAGCAGATTGAGTTAGAAGGGTCCGCTTTTAGTCTGACTGCGACGCGGCCCTTTAACGTCCACAACTCCATTGGTGATATCGAAGTTCTGTAGTTAGAACAGTTGTCGGACATTTTTCGGCGCCAATTACCCATAACGACTGCCATGAACGATCTTATGGCAACTGCGAACACTTAAGGCTTAACATGCTTCGAAAAAGCACGCAAAACACTCTTGGCGCCGCTTATACAGAGAGGACGTGGCGCGGACATTTGACAGTAGCGGACAATTTAAGTACCTAACAAAATAAGTAGCGTACGCGCGTCACGTCATTGATGTTATCAATGACGTGACGCGCGCCACTCGATGCAATGGCGCGTCAGTTTAATGGCGGGACGTCACGTCGCCTGGAGGCGCAGACGCAATTTTCCTCTAAGACAGACGTTATTGCACACTGCTTATTGTTTATATTGTGTTATTCAAATTGTACGCCACGTCTCTTCTGTATAAACTGCGCCTTAAGAATGCTCACCCATCCTAAGACCGACTTGGCTAGTGTGGCTTAACCATGCAGTGTTAACCTCCTTAGTTACCACTTAATACTCTGGGTCAGCCGGGTTGCGAAGGAAATGTTGCGAGACAACCTGACCTTCGGCCTAGCACATCGACCTACAGACGGCGTGCGGTTTAGTCGGTTCGAGTCTGACATAACCTCCCCCTCCGGGGAGGGGGAGGTGGTATCCGTGGGGATTACCAAAAAACAACCACTTAATATTTCAATGTCACTTGTTCAATCAATATTGTAATACTTTCAATAGCCAATCGGTACAGTCAGCGTCAGAAATATCTTGACTGCAAAGTCTCAAAATGATCTAAAAACCAAAGTATTATGAGCAAATCAAACTGTTTTATTAATTTAAATTGTAAAATTGTCCAAAATAAAGGTGTGTATCAAATATCAGAACTAGCATTGAACGGGTAAGGGGGGAGGTTAATTAGTCATTAACATTATTTTGAGTACTTTGTTCGTCATGATCGACTTGATGCTGACTGCACCCACAAGATGGAAAATGAAATAGGCATAATTTTGTTCACCTTTAAGGATTGTTTGAGGATGAAACTTTGAGATTATGAGATCATACCAAATTGAACCTGCCATAATGTCAGGCAATAGTGTAGGTACAAAAATAAGACAGGCTTGGTAGTAGTGAACGTGGCTGCAGCGCAGGAGGAGCGGGCTTGATCCCCGCTCGGTGCAAATATTTGTAGGCATGAATAATGGATATGGGTACCTATTGTATTAGTCTGGTCGTGCCTCGGAGAGCACCCTAAGCCATCGGTCCCGGTTGCCATACGAACATCTAGTAGTTGGAGCCCTAATAAGTCCAATAACTGGTCTAACTGATATGTTTCGATATTATTTTATAAACAAACATATAATGTTTATGAGTGGCTTCCATACAACACACGTAATTTTTGCTATTTATTTTTGCTTCACATTTTTATTGGCAAAAGATAGATGCTTGTAATGAATATTTAGTAGTACATTAAATTGAAAATTAAATAATTTAATTAAAATAAAATAGCAGGACAGAAAGTCAGTGATGGGCTCATTGAAAAAACAAGTTAGGCAAGTAATGAAATGTCATTGATCCTGTGCAATTGATCCCAGGCATTTGCTTAGCTGGGCATCGGCTCTGCGAAAGTAAATCCACTGTCATACGCCGCTCACTGCAAAAATCCATGGACTTTAAAGTAATCGCGTTAAAGTCTAAAATTAAATAGTTTTTTGTAGAGTGAATGATTAAGTGTAACGAAACTCTTTTCATTAATTTTGAACTTTAAGACAAGCAATAAAGTCTAAGCCACGTATCCTAGAATTCCACTCAGCTGAATCACGATTTAGCTGGGCAAAGATTGTATACCTACACATTGACAAATTTGACAGGTTGTCTGACAGATTGTCTATACAATTGTTCCTCAGATAAATCACGATTCAGCTGAGTGACATTTTAGAATAAGGGCCTAAAACTTAATGCCATTTTTTGCCATGTGTCGGTGTATGTGTGTGGCTTTGTCTTTAGTAGAATCGAAGGCTTGTTTGATCAAATGACCGAATATTATTCAGGCTCCAAAATAAATAATTTAATTGAAATAAAATAGCAGGACAGAAAGTCGGTGATGGGTTCATTGAAATAAACAGGTTAGGCAAGTAATGAAATGCCATTGATCCTGTGCAATTGATCCAAGGCATTTGCATAGCTGGGTCTCGGCTAAGGACACATATTAAATTGCTTTTCAGTCCTCTATTTTGTTAATTCTTGTAAATGTTTAGTTATTACGTTTTACTTTTAGTTTGACTGTAAAAATAATCCTACTACATGCTTAAAAGGCTGCTAGTTGAAGTACCCTGTAAACAGTCTGCTGTAAATATGCGACTTGGTTGCGAAATATTCACTTAAACAAATAATATAAGAAATCAAGGCGGGTTAGATATTGGTAAAAAAAATCGAGCGCGAGTCCGACTCGAACTTGGTCGATTTTTTTTTACTTAACATAATGCAAATTGTATCAACTCTTATTTCAGGGTACAGTTACAATACTGATAGCTTTATACAAGGCTACTATGTCGTAGAGGGTGATGCAGACCTCCCATACACTGAACTGATAAGTCAGTAATAAAATGTGTAATAAAATAATTTAAAATAAAACTTCCAAGAAAAAAATACTGGTTTTATTTCACATGTCAATTGTTTGACGACAGCCTAACCGTCGCACTACGCATAGCATGGGATGGAACGAGCCGGAGCAAAGATTTTCAAAATTCAATCTTTTTTAATACCTTTTAGGTGGCAGAGAAGCACACGGCTCACCTAATTTTTATGGCCGCAGTATTCTGTCTGACGTACTTCCCCAGTCGGACTGTCGGACTCAATTGGACGAAAATACCATTTTATTCGTCCCAATAATATATATAATAAAACGCGTGACTTCCACGGTGCAAAGTTTCACAATTACTATGACAAACGTGCCCGCAATATCACGGACGAGTTTTCACGGTGCGCGCACATACATACAATCACGCCTCCATCCCCGGAGAGTTAAGCTGAGGTGAATTAACACCAACATTTCACCAATCATTGTATTCTGTTCCACGGAATAGGGGAAGACCCTATTGCCGTGTCCGAGCACTATTGTTGACTAGAGCCATAGTGCTAGAGCCATGCATCTGAGGCTGAGTCTGGGCTGTGTAATTAGTCTGATGCTAAACTGCCCTATTTCTTAGTCGCTTTGTGTGACACCGCATGGGTAGAGATGGGGTGGCCCAAATCGCACACGGGTCTTTAAAATCGCGGACCTTGGCACTACAGACGAATAGGCCCAGGCGTGAGACAAAAAACTGAAGCTCTCCTTTTTTGTTGGGTATTATAAATTCTCATTCTTATCAGCAGGTACATGCTGTAAGAACGTTTTCAACAATCGAACGGACTCGACAGCTGAATCGGCAGTGAAATTTCAATTTCGTATCCTGTAAATTTGGCGACGTCACGTTGTTGAGCAAAAGTCTACAGTTACGTGTGTTTATGTGATGACAACATGACGTCACCAGGATTCAACTGTCAAGTCCGTGGTCAAGTCTGTTCGATCGTTGAAAACGTTCTGGGCCTCGATTCTACTAAAGTAAAACCATTGTCATACCACAGACACTGTAAGAATTACCCATTTTATTTTAAACTTTAAATTCATGTTTTTAAATGGCTTTTTGTAGAGTGATTGAAAAAGTGAAAGGTGACGCGCTTCATTTAATTTTGGACTTTAAGTTTATAGCAATAAAGTCTTAATTTTAATGCCATTTATCGCTGTGTCTGTGGTGTGACAGTTGATTTTGCTTTAGCAGAATCGAGGGCCTGACAGCATGTGCCTGCAGCTTCAATGAGTTTGAAAATAAATCGGGCGCCGGCGTGAAAACACTGCACACAGTGCACACTATTGATACTGTTAGGAAAGGTGTCTATACTTAAATGAGGAACTTATGGGACAGCCACATATATTTTTGACGTGAAAATTTCTTTAGCGGCGTGGGATGGGTGAAATGTGTTAAACTCGCGTCAGGATCGCTTGACCTTTGAACCGTAACCGACGACTGACGTCATACAACATTAGCTATAGACTGCCTATTTTGCAAGCTACGATAAATAGCATCGTAGTCGACTTTAAGTCCTTATGTTGACTTCAGATAGTATCGGGTTCCAACCTGTCCTTTTGACACTTTTTATGATTATTTTTTCATTTTGTACTTTATTACTTTTTGTGAATTTTGTAATTTATTAATTTCTTCTGACAGAAAATTAGCAGAAAATTAGTGATAGTTTCGATGATTTGCGCTATATTATAGGTATGGTATGGTATGTTCTTTTTATCTTTTGCTTTGTATATAACGAAGAAAGAAAGAAAGAAAATGTTTTCACTTCTGCCGGCACTCCCAGAGTGCAACCCGTCTTTTTTTTCTTATTTACTTAGGTACAATACCCAAACAGTATAAATGAACACACCGGAAAAAAGCACTTATAGGTATATTATTTTGTCCCTTTCAGTAGAGATCCATTAGATAACGTGAAAAAGTATATAGCAAAAAAGGGAGTCACTGAGAAAATAACATCTGACAGGAATGTATGCAAGAAAATGAAATCGTGCGCCCACTCCAAATGATTGGGACAAGAACACGTAGATTAATTAATGAAATGATGAGTTTTAAGTGAACTTTACAGACCTTGTCTTCATAAATTAAAATACTGATCCTATTCTTACAATCACGGGATGAAAAGTAGCATAAAATATGTGCTATTTCAGATTAAAATGGAATTGCAAAAATCCAGCTCTAATGTAGTTACATTATTTTCTCAATCATAAAACACTACAACAACACACGTAACAAACCACATCCCTAGACAAGTGGCCATTAAAATATAATAATGAATGTATTTTAACACATATTTTGATGTTTATAACAGTCATAACCTACTATGTTAAGTCCATATCAATAATATTCTTTAGATTTGCCCCCTAAAAATCTAACCACACGTCCTGATCGTCCACCTGAATCTCGTGGGGGCGGACACACATAAACAAATTTACTGGCATGGCTAACGTGGCTCTAATAAAACATTTCACTTGACATTAAAAATTCACCATTTTTATAAATAAAAGCTCGGATTATACATAAAAATAATAAAGAGATGCGCCCTTCTGCGTGTTGACGAAAAAACTCTCAATACTACTAACGTGTTCCCATTTCTCCCGAGGGGCTGGTTCTAAAATGTTTCGTTTATTATTTTACACATATCAAATAGCTGGTCACCCCAACGCACAGAAGGAGGCTTTTACACTCCATTGGACACTCTAAAGCGGATTTTAAAGTTCTTTAGACAAACACACATGTCGGCAACAGAATAACTGAGAAACTGAATTGTGTGTACTGAAAGAAAGACTACCGTCCATGTTAATGAAGGTTATCTAAATCCATACAAAAGATAATCGCTCTCGCAATTATTTTCGTACACAAGCTGCACTGATGAACCTGAAGAAAATATAGTTTGGTACCATAATGGTACATACGCCTTTTCAACTTTTCACTTTCCTGTGATGGAGTTGAGACACAACGTTATGTCAAAGCAGTAAACGATCATACCAAGGCAAAATATTCTCGAAGAGCACGTTAAGCCATAGGTCCCGGTTGCCATACGAACATCTGTGGCAGTCGTTACGGGTAGTTGGAGCTCTCAAAAATATAAATACACCCCTTTTTTCATTACGTGCGGGAAATCCCCACGGATACCCACTCCTCCGGAGCCGGAGGGGGAGGTTATGTTGGACTCGAACCGACTAAACCGCACGCCGTCTCTGGGTCGTAGTGCCAGGCCGAAGGTGAGGTTGTCATGCGACATATCCCTCGCACCCCGGCTGACCCAGGGCCATCCCTCTCGGTCTGGCCCTCCTCGGGAGGGGGGGACCACGCGGTCCCCGACTCAACCCCGGTGTGGCCTGCTTCTGCTAGGGTGACGGGCGGCTCCACCCGTCACCCTCAGGCCCGCGCTCATGGGGGGCGGAGGTCGGTCTGCGCCCTCCGACGCCCGAGCCGCCTTCGAGCGCGAGCAGCGATGTCAGCGAGCCTTTCCCGCTCATCGCGCCGCGCCTGCTCTGCTGTCTCCTTCGCGAGCATGACCTGCTCGCAGAAGGAGGCGCTAGCCGCCCACGCATCCGCGCAGCGGACCATCGCCGCAAGCAGGGTGGAGAGCGTGAGCACTCTCACCCCCAGGACCGCCACAAGCTCCCGCCTCGGCGTCTCATACGCCGGACACTCGGTGAGCGTGTGCAGTCCCGAGTCCACGCTCGCGTCGCAGTGATGGCACTCGGGCGTTGGCTCTATGCCCATCAGATGCAGATACCGCCCGAAGCTACCGTGCCCGGTGATGATCTGCGTCTGACGGTACGAGAGGCTACCGTGTGGCCTCTCCAGCCACTCCCCCATGATGGGTTTTACCGCCGCAATCACGGCGTGCCCTAATATAAATACACCCCACCGAAAACTAAGAGGTTCTATTAAGCGTGACCCGATATACCTATTGATTAATGAACGAGGTTCTGTCGCAAGTTTTTCTTGAGAGGTTGGTGGTTAAGACAGGGAGATCCCAGTAGTTCCATTGTCTAGTTCCATCATGTAACATTCGGATTTTTCTTCTCCCAGTAGTTCAATGGAACTGGCATTCTACTTACATGTACAAGCTAAAAGTAGTCTCATTAGTTCCGGTAAAGTTTCATTAACAATGGGATCTTACAGCAGTCGATTCCACAAAAGCAAAGATATGGCACATTAAGAAGGAGAATATAGGAGAGTAGACCCTGGGTTTATACTTTGAACTTGGTATGAAACTAGGATAACCGTAGAGTTGATGATGAAGATAAAGCATAAAGAAAGAAAATAAAGCGGTTCGGTGACTCTTCTCTTGGCCGCACCATTAAGGCCAGGAATTCCTTACCAGCTCGATGTTTCCTTCTTCTTGCAGTCCAGGGTCGATTAAATGGAGCGTGCAAAAGCATCTGATGTGGCCGTCAACCTGAGTGCCACAATTGTAACATAGTACTTGTCTGTAATGATGACCCTATTTCCTGAGACTTTGCCTTCAGCTTACCATCAAATTGACATTTCCTACTTAAAGATAGAAATAGATCAGTCACAACGAATCTTTTCAGTGAAATAAGAACACAAGTAGATCTCAGTTCGTTGAGACAAAAATAAATGGTCTTTATAAATATTTAGATACCCTCGACTAGGTCAACACCTGCAGGATCCATTTGACTGTCAATCCGGAAAATGGAAATCAGGTGAAATCTTCTGTATGTTTACAATTTACAAGAATAAAGCGGATTTTAAAGATATTTTAGATTCTGTGCCTCAAAGAGCACGTTAAGCACATAAATTAAAAATTCAAATAAATTTTCTTATACAGGGTGGGCCAAGATTTCGTTAACATTGTTTGTTTTGTGGACGCATTCGGTTTTTCTCTCTAACACAACTACTTTAGTAAGCTGTGGTAAATGTCGTAAGGAACACAATTATAACCTTATTATGTAAACTAGTTTACGCAAATATATTATTGTGTTGCTGTTAATTTACCAAATAAAAAAAAAACATTTAACTGTTAGCGCAAACCTGAAGCACATATCTGTCCCCAGCAAACTTCTTTTCATGGAAGCATTTAAAGAATCGTGTCTACATCGATAAACTTAATACACTACGTCAACTAAAAGAAAAAAATCAGCGAAAAAATGTCGGCGATCTCACAGTCTCTTTGCCGTCGAGTATTAGAAAATTTCGCTAAGATTAGTGCAAAAGTCGAAACAGTGGTCATTTAGATGATATTACTTTAAAAAACGTAGTAACTAGCTTTCTTGTAAATAAACAATTTAAAAAAAATGTCAAATGGTTTTTTTTTAAATGTTAACTAATTCGTGGCCCATCCTGTAGTTTATTAAATGTATTTCAGATTCAACAAAATCGTATTTGATTTTTCAGAATTTATTTGCTCTTTCTACTAAATAAAAATGTATGTGTGATTTGGCTAGTTTCTTTTTCGTATGTTCCACGGAAGATAAAAAACCAAAATAAGGTTAGGTCACGGGAACAGAATACTACACAGGAGAAGCCGCGGGCATCTATTACCTTATGTATAAAACACATTTAAAGATTCACATAACATAATTTTATAACCTGTTTCTGTCTCGCCACCTATTACGTTGGGACCTAAAAACATAAACTGGCGAAATGTGGGTGCTAGCACCTCTGCCTACTCCCTCGGGGATAAAGGCGTGAGTTTGTGTGTTTTTGTCTCAAAAACGCTAAAGCCCACAATCGAGACCATACCACGTAACAGAATGGTAAAATGTGAATTATTCGTATAATAATCCCCTGTGAATATTCATAAATTATTACCCGCTATGTCACACCGTACCGTTAACACGTTTAAACTTGTACCGGGAAAAGTCCCTGTTTATTTCCTAATACCGGGTGCAAATAAAGTGTTCGTGACCATTTTATGTGCCTTGTCCAGGAGGTTTTAAAACTAGTTTTCGTGTGTTTTACGACATTCTAAGGTCTGCTGTGAAAATTTAGAGGCTTTTTGTTGTTTAAGAATTATTTTAGAGATAGCAGCGTGAACGGACGTTGACTGCCTCTGTGGCGTAGCGGTAGTGAACGCGCCACTACGCACGAGGCACGGGTTCGAGCCCCGCTCAATGCCAATATTTGTATGTTGCTAGGATGAAGAAGAAGCGTGAACAACATCCACCTCCTTTTAATGTAGAATCTTAAGAACTTTAATCATACATACCTACATGTACTATCTCCCTCAGAGGTACGTGGAGACAACAGCCTGACATCTACTTCTGTTCTAACAAACTACATCCTTAAGAAGGCAGGTGACCTGCCAAAAACTAACCCAAACCATCTCAGTACTCCCTTTTCAATTCTACCTAGAACACGAAGAATAACAACAAATCACAATCTATTTTTCATTCAATGGGGATGCCGACTGCGCTTTATCCCTACAGAGGGCGCCACGAAAGGCCAATGTTAGCTGTCATCTATGTAGATTTCATTGTTTGTCTCTTGAAATTTGACAGCGCCCTAAAATCCAACAACACGTCCTGGCCACCGATTCTCCTAATTTTATGACATAACAAAACCACTATCATACCGCTGACATTGCGTACAATGTCATTAAATTTTAGACTTTATGCCTGAGCATTAAAGTTCAATATAAAAAGAAAAAGAGTTAATAACATTTTTCATTCACTCTACAAGATTGTTATTTAATTTTGGACTTAAAAGGTTTCATTTTAAAGTCTAAAGTTAAATGGCATTGGTTACAGTGTCTGTGGTAACGCAATGGTTTTGCTATGGTGAAAATAATAGCAGAATCAGGGCCCTGATCGTCCACCTGAATCTCGTGGGGGGCGGACATACGGAAACAAATTTACTGGCGTGGCTAGCGTAGCTTTGGTACACTCGACATTGGCGTGTCGCCATTAATAATTTTATATTACACTAGCTGACGCCCGCGGCTCCGCCCGCGTGGATGTCGGTTATCGGGAATCGGGGTATGAAAAATAGATGTTGGCCGATTCTCAGACCTACCCGATATGCCCACAAAATTTCATGAGAATCGGTCGAGCCGTTTCGGAGGAGTATGGCAACGAAAACTGTGACACGAGAATTTTATATTTAGATTTTACGTGACATTGGCGAGTTGTGGCGATTTACTGCAGAGGCCATTTTGAAGAAGTTGAAGTAGTTTCAAATCTGACAGCTATGACTTTGTTGTTGTCACAGAACATTATGGTTATATTGTCGTTTGGTGATATCATATGCTGCTGCCATCTAAAAGTAGTGTTGCGTCGGCATCCTCATTATGCTGCGAACGACTTCGAGATATTATACCTAGAGATGCAAGCCAAAAACGTTTACGTCTAGTGATGAAATGAAAAATCAAATGCACCCGTATGAAGCTGAAGCAGGTCGTTATCACTTTATATTTCAGACGTGCGAGGATTTATTTTTCTCATTTAGAAAATTTGGTGATACTATTTTTAATATCCATGCATACATATACTCACGCCTTTAAATCCCTGAAGGGATAGGCAGAGGTGTATTAACACCCACATTTCATCAACTATGATTTTCGGTCCCACGTTATAGGGGGCGAGCCTACTGCTGTTAAGTGGGTATTTAGTCATCATGAGCTGTATGCAGGTTTCTCCTCACGGCATTATCAAAGGTTTCACCGAAAGTACAAGTGCTATAATTATTCAATATGTGTAGCTGATTCCAATCTCCAGTATAAACAAATATTTTTATGCTTACCTCCTCGGCGATGTACTGGTGTGAGCACATGCATTATTTATATTTATGCATATGTTTGAAAGCAGAAGGTATCTTTTTTATCTTAATTTATGTTATTCTTATAGTTATACACACATCTAATTCCTCCTAAATGTCCGAAACGATTGGATGAAATTTTGCCTGTAAGTAAGCATATTATATACATTCAAATCATTTCGGTACCCACTTAAGAGAGCCTGGATCGTGCGAGTGGACTTAAAACTTGGTACAAAGGCAAAGGGTGGCTTTGATGACGATGATAAATCCAGCTATTTCTGGTACAGGCATCTGGAATTCAGCCAAATTGTCGGCAAGTGCTCACGTTAGCGTTGTGCTTCATAATGTTATCATAATATCCCTAAAGTATTTTACACACTGCCTCGCATCACACAGCGTAGTGCGGGTGTGCATATTCTTACGATGTTTCTAAGTATCTCATTCTTGCGACTTGAAACAGTATGCAAAGTCAGGTATGATAGGAACTTCATCCCCTGCACGCTTAAGCCATGGAAAGAACTCCCAGCTGTGGCTTTTTCAAGCAAATATAATATGATGTTCTTCAATAAGGGCATTAGAAGAGTCGGCAGCGCGAGTGTGCGATGTGTTGCACACATCCATCTCCATAGGTCACGGTAAACTCTTGCAATCAGGTGGGCCATGTGCTTGTCTGACATCTAACTAATATAAAGAAAATATCTCTCTTTGTATGTAAAACACACTTGGTGCAACACACAGAAGGTGCATTTAACCGCGCTTCACTACATAGTATAAAACAAAGTCGCTTTCTCTGTTCCTATATCCCTACGTATGCTTAAATCTTTAAAACTACGCAACGGATTTTGATGCGGTTATTTTTGAAGTGAAAACTAATTTAGCGGCGTTGGATGGGTGTAAAACGTTAAGGAAGCGTCAGGATTAGTTGACCTTTGAACCGTAACCGACGACTGACGTCATACAATATTAGGTACAGACTATCTATTTTGCAAGTTACGAAAGATAGCGTCTTAGCTTAAACGGTAAGCACTTCGACTGTAAGTCCTTATAGTTTCAGATAGAATCGGGTTCAAACCACCTAGCCTTCAGGGATTTTTTGTGATTGTTTTTTCTTATTATAATTTATTACTTTTGGTGATTATTTTTTCTTTTTGTAATTTATTAATTTCTTCTGACTAAAAATTCGCAGTAAATTAGTGATAGGTTCTATGATTGGCGCTATACTATAGGTATGGTATGGTATGGTATGGTATGTTCCTTTTATCTTTTTCTATGTATATAATGAAGAAAGAAAGAAAGAAAAAGTTTTCACTTCTGCCGGCACTCCCAGAGTGCAACCCGTCTTTTTTTAATAGGTAGAGTGATTGAAGAGGCAGGTTTATATGTATAATAACATCCATTGCATCCGTGCGAAGCCGGGGCGGGTCGCTAGTTAAATATATTAAAAGACTCACACCCGCGCTACACCACAGAATAGATAATGAGTTTGCGGTTATGTGTTCAGTTGCATACTTAGCATAAATTTAGCGCAGGACTATATATTATACTTTTTTAATTACCATTACTCTAATCAAATTGACGATGTTCTAAAAATGGCAAGCGCTAGAAATGGATGGGCTTGCATAAAAGTTTAATGCTTAGATTACATAATTATTAATAAATAGCTTTTGCCCGCGGCTCCGCCCGCGTGGATGTTGGTTATCACTTAGTGTTGAGCCGACGCTATTGAGCATTAAATTCGCCTCTCTACTCAACTTTGTCCTCGACTTTTTACTCGCCTCTGTTCTCGACTTTCTAATCGCCTCTATATTCGACTCTTTTACGAATTTATACTTGACTCTCTACTGACTTCTCTGCTCCCCTCTCTACTCGACTCTGTACCCTCCTGTATACTAGCCTTTCCTTTGGTCTCTCTACTCGCATCTCTACTCGCCCATCCATTCGATTCGGTTTTCGCCTCTACTTGACTCTCCCTACTCGCCTATCTATTCGCCTCTTTACTTGAATCTCTATTTAACTCTGTATTCGATCGCTACTCGCCTCTACATTCGTCTCTCCACTCGCCTCACTATTCAACTCTCTACTCGACTCTCTACTGCATTTTTTTTTATTCTATATTCGCCTCTCCACTGGCTCTCTCTAGTCGCCCCTATAGTTGACTCTACTCGACTTTCTATTTGACCTCTATACGCCTATCCACTCGCCTCTCGCCTTCTATGTTTAGCTCGTAACTCGACTATGTCCGTTCCGAAGCTCTAATCCACCTTTGTTTTAAATTTCACGAAGATATCTTAAAAAAATTCTTACTATTTATCACGTAGTCACCCCCTTCTTTGCGCCATTGAAAAATTACAAACTTAAATCCCCTAGCCCTACCCTCGCCTCTTCTATCCTTTTCAACGATAACACTGTACCAAATTTCATAAGGATATTTTAAAATACCAAACTTTCATCCCCTATTATCCCTCCCCCCTCTAACCTCTTATTTCGGTATAAAGGGTAGCCATATCCGTTTCCAAGTTCTAATCTATCTGTGAACCAAATTTCATCAGGATATCTTCAACAATAACAAACCGACATACTAACTATCTAGTCCTAATCCCCCCACCTTCTACCCCATTTTTGGCGATAAAAGGTAGCAAATGTCCTTTCCAAAGCTTTAATTCATCCCTGTACCAAATTTCATTAGGATATCTTCAAAACTGATAAACTTTCATCCCCTTATTCCCCCCCGTAAACCCCCTGTATTTAGCTCTAAACCATCTTTGTATCAAATTTCATCCGGATATCTTCAAAAATGACAAACTTTCATACAAACTTTGATCCCATGGCTCATGGATCTACTTCCCCCCTTATACCCCCCTTTTCGTGATACAAGGCCTATGTCCGATCTCAAGCTCTAATACACCACTGTACGAAATTGCATCAAGATCGGTTCAGTGGTTTAGGCGTGAAAGCGTAACATACAGACAGACAGAGTTACTTTCGCATTTATAATATTAGGATGGATCTAAGACTTAATTGTAGTACGAGTAGAAGAAACTCATGAAGTGTTTAATGAGAGAAACAAACTGTGTCACTGTGAGAGTAGGTATAGAACAGCTATACCTACTTCGGATGTCTATGCAACATGTACAATCGACAAAGGAGATACGTATACACCCTTACATATACAATTTTATTTGAAAAGATATATACTTAGTATAGATGATTCACTTTAGTAAAGGTAAGTAAAGTTGTAAGGGTAGGAACGTACACCTTTGTCGACTGTAGGTACGTACGTCTGGGTATTAAAAGTAATTTAATTAATAAAAACATTATTGGTTCGCAATCTCTTCATCCTAGCGTTACTCCCAGTCGCATCCGAAGCTATCAACTCGGAGTCTAGGGTCCGCTTTTACTAGTTTAACTGCAGATTTGGCTAAACTTTGTCATTTTCCGTGAAGTGAATGCCATCTGGCCTCCACAACCCCAAGGCGATATCGAATTATTGCAGTTAGACCAGTTGTTGAAATTTGAGGGCTTCAACTACCAGTAACGACTGCCACAGATGTCTGTATGGCAACCGGGACAGACGGCTTAACGTGCTCTCCGAGGCACGACCAGACTAATGCATGCATACAAATATTTGCACGGAGCGGAGATCGAACCCGCGCCTCCTGCGCAGCGGCCGCGTTCACTACCGCTACGCCACGGAGGCTGGTTCGCAATCTATTATTTTAAAATCGTGTCATTTTAAGGTAATAGATTACGTGTGTTAACAAGTGCGATTTTGTTTATTTGAACTGCAGCCTGCGGTTTGCACAAATAGAAGTGAATGTATTGTATCGATCCATGAGACGTTTATTTTTATTATTTAGCTTGCTACTAATATTATAAATACGAAAGTAACTCTGTCTGCCTGTCTATCTGTTACGCTTCCACGCCCTAAACCGATTTTGATGAAATTTTGTATAGGGGTAGATTAGACCTTAAGAAATGACATAGGCTATGTTTGGTTGGTCGCGAAAGCTAGTACAGGCAACAGCTAGTACATTCATATATAAATAGGTACATAATATATTGACGTCAGCCAATTGATCAATTTTTGAAAGGTCTCTGTGAATTGGCACTAAAATTTTCACGTTTTATTTCCCCAAAGGCTTCGAGAAATTCCATCTGCTCTGAGTTCGCTGAAGTAATTAACCGTAGGTAGTCTAATTTTTCTTTTCAACTTTCATTAAAATTTATATTTTGTTTTATTATTTCTTTGATAATAATAATGAAACAAAATAAGAAAGAGAAAATTATGCATTTAGCGCATTGAGAAAATTTGTGGATGCCGTTATGATTAGGTATTCGAGTTTCATATTTTTGACTTTCGATCCTACAAAACATAAAAAAGTAAATATAAGTAATATCATATATTTATTGTTCGAACCGAATGGTCAAATATTTTTCATTCATCTTTCAAGTTCCGTTCACTGTGAGCCATAAAATATTGGAAGCCTGTTTTTAATAGATACCTGTCTAAAAGCACTTAAGAATGTTTGATAAAACGTCTACTTTAATGCAAGCGAGGTGCAGGGAGTATTAGGTATCATAAATATACCAAGCGCTAGCTTAGATGTATTTTTCAGAGCTCTAGTCACAGAATTAACGACATTTATATATTAGTTTTGCAGCGTCAATCTATTAACGGCCGGACCTAATATGCGATCTCAATCCAAATATGTCAATCCGAAGCTTTTTTAAATTGCCATTTATCCAAGGTGTTTGCAAGAAAGTAAACAATTACTTACCCGACAAAAACATCTCGATATTATTATACCAGGGAAAGTATCTCCGCAGGAATAATGAATTTATTACTAAGATTATTTATGTCAGAATGAGTAACAAAACGACAGAAAAATATATCACTATTATTCATTTTGGCACAACAGCCTGCCTCAAAAGTTCCTAGCATTGAATGTGTGATGCCAAAATAGAGTTGTGAATTTTTTTGTGTGTAAAAATCTATTATACCACTTAGGCGGCAGACAAGCACCTGACCCACTAAATGGAAAGTGATTATCGTGGTTACCCTTCTTGAAGAACCGCAGCAATCACAGCAGCGAGTTCATTCCATAGATCTTTCAGAAGTAAGTGTAAGTAATGTATGAAATAATTACGAGTATTATTTTGAATTAGTAACCTCTCCATGTTAAATTCGTATAGAAATATAACATAGATGCTATGGAGGTAGCCCTACTGTAGTCTGGTCACGTAGTAGGTATGGTAATCTGGGCCTTGATTCTGCTATTTTTTTTGACGTGACAACGTCTTATAAATTGGTTTGCCGGGCGACACTTCAAGAAACTGCGTTACGCTCTGCGTTACGCTCCGCGTTATGCGCTTACAATGAGAGCGAGTGAGAGGCACGCGTCCCGCCTAAGAGCGAGAGAGACAGACATAAAAAGTGAACAATTATTAAATTTTGTTAATATGAAATTCAGTGCGAGATTCTTTGTATAAATTAATGTTTTAAATATAATTCTTTGTATAAATAAATGTTTTAAATTGTTACTATTATTTCATCCTTCTTCCTACTATACGAATGAATATTCACATTAAAATTATTTTACCACTCAAAGTCGTTGTCACGTAAAACTTTCGCCTGTATACCGACTTTACAGGCAACCAAATTTTTTTTTTCATGGCAAAACCACTGCGGTACCACAGACACTGTAACTATTGCCATTTAAGTTTAGACGCTACTAATGTGCTGTTAAAGTCTCAAATTAAATGACAATCTTGTACAATGAATGAAAAATGTTAAAAATGTTTTCTTTTTTCATTTTGGACTTTAAGACTCAGACTATAAAGTCTAAAATTTAATGACATTTCATGCAATGTCAGTGGTATGACAGTGGTTTTGTTTTGTTATAAAATAAACAGAATCAGAGGCCTGTTCGTGATCGTCCCTTCACCGATATATTGCATGTCGCTTACTCGCTTCGGACTGCTACGAATGTTACCATATTATTTGATTGTTATGCAACCTGTATTTTGTTTTTAAGAAATCCCAATGGTACACATAACGGTATTTCCGTCCCAATTAAGCAGTCCGACAGGGGAAGTAACTCTACAGGATACCGCGGCTATAATAATCTCGTTTTGTATTCCCAGTAGTGAGTAGGGTAGCCAGAGGTCACTGGAGAGTTTTCTTTTACTGTCAATGGGAAGACCAAAGGCATGTCCTACTTTATCTTCTGCACTGACTGTACAGAAACTCTCTGTTCTTACAGGGTCGGCAGCACGAGTGTGAGGCCCTGTTGCACATATCCATAGGCCACGGTGACCACTTTCCATCAGATATGTGCATGTCGGTTACCAACCTTTGATTTACTATCGGATAAAGTAGTAAATTCGATTTATAATTGCATATAAAATGCAAGAGAGTCGCCTTCACTGATGTAGCCACCTCTTGGGGCAACGGTCAGGCTATGTGGGTAACAAATGCCTGGCAATGGCGTCCCCCGGCAGGTCCAGGTAGAACAGGTAGGCCCAAAAAGTCCTGGCTTGACGTCGTGCAGGGTGACATGCGTGCAAATGGTCTCACTACCATGGACACCCAAGATCGTGTGAAGTGGAGGAGGAAGAGCCGGAAGGTGGACCTTGAGATCCGAGGGCATTTCGGCCTCGGATGCAATCAGGGTAACGTCTAAATGTCGATGATAAACGCAGAAAGTTCGATGCCCTCTTATTGTTACGCTTTTCTTGCAGGTACATTTATATTATTCCATCATTATTAATTTTGTATCTTTATGATTATACTGGAAAAGGTGATACACGCACAACAAAGACTGTATTCTTCTTAATCCAAGTGCAATCCTTGTTGTCTATTACATATAAAGCTTGCACTTGCAACAGCAGATGTTCCTGCATTAGGGGGTTTGGCTTGTGCATAAACCGTAGATTAGTTTTGAAGCACTTATTTTAATATCACACAATCATAGCATCTGAGTCTAAAAGCGGTAGAAATGTAACCAGTTTTTAGACGTAAATTGTGACATCTTAACTTATCTAATATATCTTAACTTATGGTTACGTTAAGTATGATTACATTATCAATGTTTAGAATTTTGCAGCATTGTCGTGAGTAAATATTAAATTGGCCCCAGTTTGTTTCTTAAGATTTTTGGTAAGGGTAGTGATTTTAATAGGTGTGATTTTTTATTTTATTACTACACAGATACATTAATTCACAGAATATTAATATTAAATGCACGCCCATGAATGCCAATGGAGGTCAGTAAAGCAAAAGCGCCAATGGTAGACACTTTAAGGACCTTTTTCAGGTCGTCAGTCCATCTGGTTAGGAGTGTAACTACCTTCCTTCTACCTTCTCGCTGTATCTACTCCAGGACTCGTTTGCTCCAACAATTCATATATTAGGTCCTTACGTATGAAATTAGCGTTTTGTCGTACTGATCAATTTGATCTGAAATATCTCCTCTTTGGTTAAGAATTCCAAATTCAAATTAATAAATTCATTTAGCTGGTTTTTTTTTCTTTGGAATACAGTCATTCATTTGTTATTTTCCTCATTATTTTTTCTTTGGCGTCGCTTATTACCGCGCAATGGAAAACATGAAATATCGGTATATTTACGAGTACGAGTTCTACCGTGGCACCAGTGCTGCAGAAACAGCTCGAAGAATTAATGATGTGTACGGCGCTGGTGTCGCTAAAAACAGCACGGTACGTTTTTGGTTTCAACGTTTTCGTTCTGGAAATTTCGACCTTAAGAACCAACCCCGTGGACGGCCGGAGATCAAAGTGAAAAACGAAGAATTAAAGGCTATTGTGGAAGCGGATTCATCACAAAGCACTTCAGAGATAGCAGCAGGCTTCGGAGTAAGTGACAAAACTGTATTAATCCACTTGAAACAAATCAGGAAAGTAAAAAATCTCGAACGATGGGTACCTCATGAATTGAGTGAATCGAACTTGCAAACACGGGTCGCCTGCTGTGTTACTTTGCTCAACCGACACAATAATGAAGGGATTTTAAATCGAATCATTACTTGTGATGAAAAATGGATATTGTACGATAAAATCGAAAGCGCTCATCGCAATGGCTGAACCCTGGAGACCCAGCCAAATTCTGCCCTAAACGAAAATTGACTCAGAAAAAGTACTACTACTTGGAAGTGTTTGGTGGACTAGCGCCGGTGTCGTTCACTACAGCTTTCTTAAATCTGGCCAAACGATTACGGCAGATATCTATTGTCAGCAACTGCAAACCATGAAGGAAGAACTAGCTGTTAAACAACCGAGATTGGTCAATCGCTCTAGGCCACTGCTGCTTCACGACAACGCAAGACCACACACTGCACAACAAACAACCACTAAGTTAGCTGAGCTACAATTGGAATGTCTGCGACATCCACCGTACTCCCCGGACCTTGCTCCAACAGATTACCATTTCTTCCGGAATTTGGACAACTTCTTACAAGGAAAAAAGTTCCACTCCGATGCAGCAGTCCAAACCACCTTCAAAGAGTTTATTGATTCTCGCCCCCATGGTTTTTATAGTAAAGGGATCAATGAACTACCCATAATAATGGCAAAAGTGCATAGATAACAACGGTGCATACTTTGATTAATTAAATATGTTTTACAAAAAAAAATCGACTTTTTATTCCTCCCGTACAAAACGCCAATTTCATACGTAAGGACCTAATACTTACCACAACTAAAACACATACGGGATTCAAGAAGCAGTTTCAGAAATATTCAAAAATACAATCTGCTAAAGGAACTGATATAATTTTCAAAGGGACTAATTTCTGTGTTCTCCAAACGCAATCATTCAAAATGTCTGCGGAAGCGACTGGTCATTAATCATAAGTCTACCTAAGACTTAAATAAAATTGAATATCTATATCATTTGTAAAGTAGTTGTGTCTGTACATTGGAATTATTTAAAAAGAAAACTGGTGTTATATTATTATTATTATTTTTTGAAATTCATGTCTGTTAGTTGGCAACGGATACAAAAACTACTAAACAGATTTTATACAGTTCTTTCGCTAGAACAGTCTTGGTCAGACTTTAAATCTGACGCTTGTTTGATTGAAATCGTTTGAGCCGAATCTGAGATATGATCAAAAGTCGTGGTAACCGACAACCACGCAGACGGAGCCGTGGGTGAAAGGCTATTTCATAATATACATCAGAAAGAGCAAAGAAAGACGTCTTTGCTTCTCATTCTTCAATATTCTGTCTCTTTCAAATCTGTTATTCGCTCACTTCAGAGCAACATTTTTCCGCCTTAGCCGTTGTTTAATTTTCTTTTATTATTTTTGCTCCTGACATAATTGAAGAAATATGATGTCGACTCACGATGTAATTATTCTGAACTTCGAGACCCGTTGCGATGCTTAAACTTGTCCGTTCTTTTAAATTCAAACGTATAATTTATTTATATACCGCGGCCATAAACGTATATTTATGGCCGCTGTATTTTTTTCCATCTTTTTTAGGTTGTCAATTCGCCTGACAACTGTCACATCTCTTGGGTTTAAATATTCATAGCATTAAGTCATAACCCAGCACAAATTAAGTATATTCCAAGACCTACGTATTGAATATAATAGCTCGACGTCTTTATTTTTCAAACTTAATTACATCTATAAGTAAAACCTGAGCGTCATTATTTTTTGCAACATAAAGTAACAGGTGGCAAGCCATAACTTTGGTTTATATCGAGGTTAATCCCACCACTGAAGCAAACAGAAATCGTAAATTGTCTTCCTTGCTGAAGTGCGACCAGCTTTTTTGTTTATTTCTTTAGGAATATTTTTGTTTTAGTGAAGAAAACATATCTGGCGTTTTGTTTACAGACCGTAAAAGTGCTGAGAGTTAATTAGTTAAAATATGAGCTTGAATACTACAGATACTCAAAACCCCCAGAGGAGAAAATATTTTTGTGTGTTGTTTTTACTTTTTTGTTAATAAATTCAGTAAGGGAGCCCCCATCACTCACTGTCGGCTCTTGCTGACGTAGGGGTTGACAAACCGACGGTAAATGATGGGTTTGCCACTTAAATTATTTTATTCTTTGGAATATCTATCAATCTATTTTTTTCTATTGAACTTTATGCACGAGTACATAGGTTAGGATAGGTAGGCAAGGTGCATAGGTAGGATGGTTTGGCCCATTCTTTAATTTTTATTTAAAAATTTCCTACTTACTCATTTACAAATAATTATTTGTAAATAAGTAAGTAGGAAAATAACGTTATTGCTTGTTAGAAGAAGAGAAAATATTAAAATAAAAATTAAAAAGTGGAAACCTAAACTAATTTGCATCCGATTTATGCCCTCTAATCATGAATGTTCTGAAAGCCTCTTAAGTTTTCCAATTAGACTTAATAGTAGTGGACAAGTATGATCTAAGCCCTTCTAATTTCAAAGGCTTTCAGCCATTATATCACTGTTAAATAGATAACTAAGAGAAACAAACTTCTCTTTGCTGACTGTCAGACTTAAACTTGGCCAATATGAGAGGACAGATGGCCAATTGTTTGCCTTGTAAGTGTATAGCAACTTAATTAAATTGGTTAATAAAAATATTAATGATTAACCAATAGGCACTTTAGGTGCGTATTCGGTTACATAGTTATTTTAAATTACAAAGTTTCTAATTCCTAAAGAACGTAGTTAGGTGAATACAATATTGATAATTTCAACGGAATATTAGAATCAAATAAAAAAAAATTAAATATTCATGACCTCATCGGCATTCACCATCAATATCTAATAAAGGCCAGCCATTGTAAAAGCAAAGGCAAGACAAATGTTAATGAGCTGACATAAAAGTAAAACTGTCTGAAGCTTCTCGAGTATTCTAATAATTTTGTACAGAATTTACATTTCAGTAGCAGCTGATCTTATTTAAAGATGAAAATTTTAATTATTTAACCTGATAATCTTTGTTATGAGAAGAGGAGACCATCTTAATGAATATTAAATAACAAATTGGTTTATGTATCTGTAGATATACATATAATTACGACATGACAAAGCCGTTAGCCTTCTTCTGGTTTCCTGCCCGGTTGACATTGATGTGGAGTAATTTCTAGACACTTGAAACTAGGTGTATATTGTTTTTACATGTTTATCAGGCATCTAGGTATGTACTATTATGCCCGGTTTACATTATTCTTGTAGCATTTCAGTCCAGTGAGCGAATCCAGTCCTCCCACTGGATTATCAGTCAGTTCAAGTTAAAAACATTGGAATAATGTGAATGTAGTGTTCATCAATCCTGTCCAGAACTGGACTGGATTGATTCGGTGGATTACTGGACTTTTTTTTATCGTGCGGGTAATCACCCCGGATACCTCCCCCACCGGATCCGGAGGGCTGGAATAAAGTGAACCGGGCATTAGAATTACATATAATTACTGACACAGTAAAATAAGTATATTGCAAAATAAAGGTGCCATACGTCTCGCTTTCAAGCACTCCCGAATATTATATTCTTGTTGATGAATGGGACAGCCCTCTACAAACGGTGCACACTATACGGTAAGTAACTTTATTTCACTCACGCTCAAGCTGTGGAATAGACTCCGTGCTGTGGTTTTTCCAAGCGATTACAAATGGGGTTCTTCAAAAAGGGCGTTAGAAGTTTTCTACAGGGCCGACAGTATGAGTGTGACCCCCTTACCTATATTGCATAAATTCATATGCCACGGTAACCACTTTCCATCTGATGGGCGGTGTACTTGTCGGCCGCCTAAGGGGCATAATAAATATCGGTAACAGTATCTAAGTAAAAAGTCACTTATAACAAATGTAAAAAAATATTCCCAAAATATGTCCTGCCCTTTTCTAAAACTATTTGGTATCCCTACAAACAACATCACCTTTGCTTCCAAATATTGCCAAAGAAAGAAACAGAGACATAACTTTAGCGCGCAAGTATGAGAGTGATGGATATATTTGCTATTTCGAACATAAAAGGTATAATAAAAATAAAATATTATTACTGCATTCCCTTACAAGCACCTATATACTTGGGTAATGCTAAGATTTGTCAAGTAGGGAGGTGGAGGTAATCTATAAACCTCTTACATATAGAATAATGAAGGCATAACGTAATGTTTAGGATGGATGAAAGGGAGGGTATTTGAAGTACAGCTCCTGCGTTTTCTGCGTGCATTGATTGGGATTTTGAAACCTTTTTCATTCTAGCGTTAATCCGGGTTGTATCCGAAGCTTTCCTCGTAGTCCGGGCTCCTTTTAAAGGCTAACTGCGTGTTTCGCAGAACCTGACTGTTTATTTTACGTCACTGGTATCGTGATGGGTTCTAGAGCTTGAAGGAGTAGCATCTGGTCTATGCCTATTCCAGACGCAGTAAAAATTGAGTATCTAAAATATTAAATTTTCGTGTCACAATGTTCATTCCCATATTCCTCCGAAACGGCTCGACCGATTCTTATGAAATTTTGTGTGTATAACGGATAGATCTGGCTATCAATTTTTTATACCCCGATTCGCGATAACCGACATCCACGCGGGCGGAGCCGCGGGCGACAGCTAGTAATCTTATAAATATACTAGTTTTTGCCCGCGGTTCCGCCCGTTGTATAGATGTTGGCCGATTCTCAGACCTACCCGATATGCCCACAAAATTTCATGAGAATCGGTCAAGCCGTTTCGGAGGAGTTTGGCAACGAAAACTGTGACACGAGAATTTTATATATTAGATTTTTCGTAATTAATGAAGACCTACCCCAAAGACCAATACGATAATTTTGCATACATGTTTTCAGGACTATAGAAAAGAACTCAAAAGGAAAAATGGTGTGCTCCTTAAGAGTAGTAAACCAATTTTGAAGTTATTGATTACCAATTGTATATTAGCGCGAGCGAAATCACTGGTAAAAGCAAGTGTACCTAATATAATTTTAATTCAAGCACCGACTCCAAACTATATTATTCACAAGCTTATTATACCACTCAAGAGACAAAATTTTGTGGTATGACCCACACTGCCCACATAGTTTTCCTAATTTGGTGCATGAAAATTACTAGTAGATAGTTTAATATTTAATAACTCAATATGAACTTCGCAGGTCATCGTGGCACTAGAACAACGTCATAGAAATTTAATAGACTCTGCTTTCAGGTTCAGCTTTACACAAATCCTTTGCTTTTCAGATTTTTCGAAAGCTTTAAAAGTTTTCAAGGACATTGACCTCAAAATGAACCACATCAACCATGAACCGAAGCGCTTCAAATTCTGTACACGGAGTCAGGAGAAAAACATTTTTTTTTCGTTGGAAAATATTAATTACCAAAAATGAACTTAATGACAAATAAATGGACTATTTCTAATAATTACTGATAATAAACTATTAATAATAGCTATTATTGATGATTTTCAATTATTACTGACCATAAAGTGTTAATAAAATCACTATTACTGACGCTTTTAATCATTTTCATCCTTATCTAAAATAATTATGTCACGGAATAACGTCTTTGAACCTCGTGTACCCTGGACTGCAGCGGTTAAAAGTGGGACTGAAATCCAAAAGAGGAACGTTCACATTCCCATTTTGCATTAATAATCTAAAATAGGCTAATAGAAACCATTGTAGTAGCGGCCAGCAGCCTTAGCGAAAGTGAAACTGAAATTGAAAAACCTCAATGAGGCGTGATAATAGCAATGAAAATCTATACTAAGTTCGTGCCCACTATGCCACAGAGATCCGCCCTACAGAATACCATGGCTATAATATCCATGTGTTGTGAGTAGGGTAGCCAGAGCTCACTGGAGAGTTTTTGTGCCGTCGGTGATAAGACCAATTGACTTGTCCTGCTTTGTGTTTCCACACTGACGACACAGAAACTGCCGTATGTTTAATTATAATTAGTTGAATAGAACTGGATATATGACCATATAGAACCGACATCCATGCAGACCCAGCCGCGGACATCACCTAGTCCATTATAAAAAGGCCATCTCTTACAATATCCTCCTATACTTCCTTAGGTAATACTACAAGAGGTAATAATTTAAATGAATTACTCCATATTTTACGGACCCCATTAGCGTTTTTAATAATGTAACTCTCTAGAATTTTTTATTCATTATTCTTTGTTATTACCGTTCTCGAGCGACTCGGTACTATACAGTAGATGTTGCTTAAGTACGCAATAATTTAACATAAGCTTGAGGTACATTTACAAGGTACGATTATGAGGTAGACCGTAGAAGTAATTATTATCATAATTACCTATGTATGTAGTATTAGAGAAGTGTCCCACTCAGGTGGATTGACGACCTGTAAAAGGTGGCTATTATAGACAAGATGCGGAAGGCGGAAGATCGGGAGCTATGGCGCACATTTAGAGAGGCCTATGTCCAGCAGTGGACTGCAGTAGCCTAATTGATGATTACGATATCTGTTCGAATTATTGTTCTTACGATACATACAGGTGCTTACGCCTATTTCTCTTTGGAAAACACAACGGCCCGTTACTTTTTATTTCCCTTAATGACGTGTGTACTATTTATTACTCTGGGTAAGGTTGAAATTTTCCACTCTGGATATCTCAACTCTGATATAACTTATAATGAAAATAATGATACTTATACTAGTACTATTATCTAATCTGTGCTTATACGTGTGTTTGACACAGTACAATAAAGTGGTATCAAAACTATTGATGGTCGCTGAAAACACAAATGACAACACTAGTCTATACACAGTTACCCAAACCCCTTTAACTTCACTACATAGTATAAAACAAAGTCGCTTTCTCTGTCCCTATATCCCTTTGTATGCTTAAATCTTTAAAACTACGCAACGGATTTTGATGCAATTTTTTAAATAGGTAGAGTGGTTCAAGGGGAAGTTTTATATGTATAACCGGGATCTAACGCCACGCAGGCGGAAAAATATTTGCGGTACGAAGTTTGCCGGGTCAGTTAGTAAATTATAATGCTTTTATGTTTCGATCCAATCGTGCCAAGTTACCTTATATGACCTAGGGTATTTATCAAAACGCACCTATTAAATTATTTCAACTTGGTTAATTGAAAAGTCACATTTAGGGTTGCGTTTGCTAGAGGATGTAATTTTGTTTTTGGAAATCCTTTTAGGTTTCAAGTTAAATTCAAGTTTCTGGGGTTGCAACCCTTGTGCCACAGCCGCCTACTTAGAAACAGGTGGAACTTTGCTACCGTGCCTGGAGGTAAAGTACTCTAAATACTGGCGATAGCGAATTTCACTCCAAGTAAACATTACTTTATTTTTAAAAAGAAACAAAACTACATTCTACGATTTCTGAAGAATGGCTTGCCATATCTGAAATCCGAAAAACATATCCTTTATTTTATACCATCAGCTGATAGGGTCAATAATAAGGATGAAATCTCTCCAATAAACATGGTGAATTAAATAAAGAGAAATCCAAGAATTTTAAACTTATAAAATAAACGTTTCTATCTTATAAAAATGATCCGGGGTTTCTTGACAAACGTTACAAATAATCTTATTTGTAAAAATGCTCACCATTTTTATGTGTGGATGGGTCTCACAAAAAATCATCAGATCAGCAATAAAACCCATTTGAACCCCTTTTTTTTCAAAATGGTGGCCATGGCCCATAAACTTGGATTTAACTTTAAACTGATTCCCTCCCCCCACACTTTGCATCTTAAAAAGAAAATGAAATCGTCTTGCAAATGCACGCTAAGCTCAAAAAATGTCAGATTCCAATGGACTAATAGACAAACTACAGATCTTATGTGTTTGACCATCGACTTATCCATGCATGAACGAATTTTTAGAAATAGTAAGAAGCTTAGCCTGCTCAGATATGTTTGAATCCAATAGTGTTTGGATATTTTGTTGAAAAGGCTGATTATATATTATTGCTTAATGCACAGTATAATATACGTATTATTGAACCGTTCACATAAGAATACATTTGATCTATTATAAATTGTAAAGCTTTTATTGTGCTTCTCAACGCTCACAATATTTTGAATCCTTAGTAATGCTAATTATATTAATGAACTTGACTGTACACTGTTCAAATCTTCACGTGCCTTATAAATAGCTTCGTCGTTCCATAGCTGTGAAACTCAACTTAAACTCAAAGCTCTCGACATAAATATGTAAATAATATGACCTTGAGTTATTTGTATAAATAAAGAGATTTATGTTTGTTAAGATTACAGTTAAGTACAAGTTACTATTTACACAGAGGTAACAACAATCTTTGTTTTTAGAGTTCCTTCCCTTAAAGGCAAAAAGTCCTTTATATGTCATGTTGATACAGGTCGATTCAGACCAGGCAAAAAAATGTTCCCTTTATACCACTACCACTACCAGAATAATGGAATTTGACATAAGTTTGGCTTTGCATCAATAAATTTTAGCGCGTCAGAGGCTGCTCTATAGTCCGCTGCGTGTCCTCTAGTGTTCCCCTTAACCCAGTTTTGTACGGAACCACCAGTAGGCGAGTTTTTGTTTTAAGTAATATACGCATTAATAAATATAATGACAATATTCAGTATCAGTCAATCAATTGAGCATATTGCTATTATATTATTAATACAAAATTGGTTTGACATTGCGTGTGGGACGTAAAATGTGGCTAGTGAAACGTGGACGTATAATACGTATCAGCTTATCCCCTTGAAATATAAAACATTTAACTGTTCGTATTAATGATTATTTCATATGCTACTCATGTTATTCTCTAGATTTGTATACATTTCTTGAACATTTCGGGTCAATTTTTATCGAATAAGACTTAATAGCACTTTCAGATTAATATTTATAACACAGAAACTGCTCGAGTGGTTTTCCGCTTGGTCTAAAATGACTCTTCTTTTGCACTTCTAAGGGAGGCCACACACCAAAGTAGCATTTACTGTGCAGGCTTCCTTTACAAGTAATCGCGTCTAGTGGGAAGCGGTCCTATTCAACATGCAGTTTATTGCTCATTGAAGGCTACATCAATTAAGAAAGGGAACATTGTTTCTTTCTAAAGGAACTACTAAGACTAATGTGTTATTTTCAATTCAAAATAGGAAGTGGATATTCTGTTACACTCCAGAAAAAGTTTTAAAAAACTACAATGTACGCATAATAATATTGTTCACCGATAAATTGCGAGCCAGTCTTCCATACGAAACAATTTTACGGTACGTAAATATCATGCATTCAGCAGGAAAGTCGAAGGATTTCTGTTCAATTTGTAGCAAGTTGTCGCAGCGAATTTTCTTGGCACTTAAGAAATCGTACGATTCTTTAAGTAGTAGTATTATTCGGTACACAAGGTACTGAATATTTTGTCAGACAAGGTGTATCGATGCCCCACCAACATGTTCAAGATTCAAGCCAACCTCACTATATAGCCGATAGTTGGACATCTCCTGATTTTGTCAATCGGTCAATCTGGCTGGGTTAAAGAGAGAACCACCCCAAAAGTAGCTTACTTCATTATAATTTTTTTATACCACTGGAGTAGACAGTTGTAGACACATGAAGTTTGACAGCCTTTGTGGCGTGGTAGTGAACGCAGCCGGTACGCAGGAGGCGTGGGTTCGATCCCCGCTCAGTGCAAATATCTGATTGCATGAATATGAATATTTGCATTAGCCTGGGTGATTCTAGACAAGCACACGGCCTACCTGGTGGGAAGTAGTTACCGTGGCCTATGAACGTATGCAAAACCAGGGGAGTCACACATGTGTGGGCGTCAGCGTAGAATACAAAGCAGGAATAGCCTTTAGTCTTCCCACTGACAGCACTTGATGTAGCAGATAACTAATCTATCGTTTACTATTTGAGCTCTATTTGATCTAACTAGTTCTAGAGGCTGTTTCAATCTGAGTCTTATGATCTTTTACGAAATGCAAACTTCTTTTTCTTCCGGCCTTTACTTACTTTGCTTGTAGCTGATTCTTCTAGGTTCTCTTCTCTAAACACATATGTAATACATATAATACATGTAAACAAATGTAAATTTGAAAGTGCTCGCTACTTCAGTGGTTATGGAGTCATCAGCCTTTCATACAGTGGTTCCGAATCCTGTCTGCTCCTAACAGAACAGAGAGAAATACTAGTAAACTCAGTCACTAACTAATTTACTTCTTAAAAGAAAAAAAAACTCTAGTTATGTCATGATTCACATTATTGTAATAAATAATTATATAATTGTAAAGTAGTCGTGTCTGTACATTGGAGATATTTAAAAAAAAATACTTGGAGTATGTTATATTGACGATACTGAACACGAAAATATATTTTTTTGGAATTCTTGTCTGTTTGTCTGTTTGTTCGCGATGGACGCAGAAACTACTGAACGGATTTCGATGCGGTTTTTTTTGTTAGAAAGGGGTTGCTTAGACTTAAAATCTTACGTTTGTTTGATCGCAATCGGTTGAGTAGAACCAGAGATGTGAGCAATAATGTCGCATTTTTGCTTGAGATTATTTTTATGGTAGATTTTTTATAGCTTATCATATATAAGCAACTATGTGAATAAATAGACTTTATTTTTACATACACAATTGTGTATATAAATTCGTATTTAATCAATAAATTAAAATTTGTAATTCTATAATTTAGTTATAAAAATAAAACTAGATGGCGCAGTTTTAAACAAGATATTGTTTCGTTCACATCAGAATATACAAGAACTGTTATTTCAATTAGAACGTTTTCCTATTATTATATCTCCTGTTATTTATTTATAATTGCATTGAATTTAATATCCTGGGTCTTCTTCTTCAGCCGCGTGGTCCCCGGCAGAGTAGAATTTGGGCCACCCCATCACTTTCCACGAGGTGTCGTACAAGGCGACTAAGGGATACAGGGCTGATTCACATCAGACAGATATGTACAGCCCAGATTCAGCATCAAATTCATGACTCGAGTCAACAATAGTGCCCGGAATACGACAATAGGCTCACTCCATATTACCAGGAACCAGGTCCGCTTTTACCAGTCTAACTGCGGATTTGGCTGAATCTCTACAACCCAAAGGCGATATCGAAGCATTGCAACTAGACCAGTTGTTGGACTTTTGAGGGCTTCAACTACCCGTAACGACTGCCATAGCTGTTCGTATCGCAACTGAGACCGACGGCTTAACGTGCATTCCGAGGCACGACCAGACCAATGCAAATACCCATATTCATGCATACAAATGTTTGCACTGAGCGGGAATCGAACACGCGCCTCCTGCGTAACAGCCGTGTTCAGTACCGCTACGCCACAGATCCTTAACATCCTGGGTAATTCATACTAATATCATAACATAACGAGTCTGTAACTCTGTATAAAAGTTCGTTAGACTGTGCTAACATTATAGAATGTGAAAGGAACCCTGTCTATCTGTCTGTTGCCTTTCACGCCTAAAACACAGAACTGAACCGATCTTGATGAAATTTGATGCAAAATTGGATTAGAGTTGAAGAACGGACATGGACTAACCTTTATAGCCAATAAATAAGTTTTTAAGGAGTTAAACCGACAAAGAGAAGAAAAAAGAGGCACTGAAAAAAAAGTAACTGATATTACAGCTGTTCTGTTAGAAGTCGGTGCATAGCCCGATAAATCATATATAAATTGATTACATCATAGTACTTCAGGCACATTCAACAAAGTTGGCACTGACTTCTAAGAGTGTTTCTTGAAGTCGGTTTATAGTGAGTTGTAAGTATGTATCTAACGGATCCACCGTTGATCATTTGCTTGGTTTGTTATTTGTTTTTATCATCAGATAAGCAAGATGATTTTAAAGGCAAATACTCGAATTATATAAAAGCAACAGATACAGCATCTTTGCCTACATTTCGAGGATTTCCATAGATTCCTAGATTCTTACGCTCTGGATCCCGCCATCTGATTCTGACTCCCTTTACAAGACAACACCAATCACCCAACAAAATAAAAGATCATAATAATCCGTTTCACAAATTATGGCCTTAACATATTCCGTTGAGTTCATCACCTATTTAGCTCCCATAGTAGTGAAATTCTGTGAAATCCTGATACTCGAATTCTTATTTTGTGGTAGTGGCGAGGGGTCCATATAACTCAATACCTGCCAGCTTCCCTTTGCATAGATGGTAGAGATGTTTAAATTCGATAAACTACACCGAGGTAAGAATTATCTTCCACCGACATCCATTATGAAAATTTTCGCTTTTTGCCACTGTTGTGGCTTTACTGGGGAACATTCTCCCTACCAGAGCCACTGAGAAAACGTACTTAAGGCTGATAAAAATCACGGCGCTTATGTACACAACATTATATTGATCAACATATACGTGCTGTTGAGTGTTATTATTAAGTTGTATTTTATCAATTTTGACTATACTGTAATTTTTTGAAAACGAAACGACATGATTGCTCCCACAAACAAAATAGGCGCTTTTTCCTATTATTTTGAAGTCTTCTCTCAATTCATTATTAGCAATATAAGCTTACAGTTTGCACCAAAGCTCATATTTGCAGTCAGTTACATAAATATACATTACATTATTAATTATTTATATGATAAATTTCTTGAAATCATAAAAATATACAAATACTATATGTTACACAAATACTTTGTCACAGTAGAATATGTCCGCAACTAGATCCTTTTTCAAAAAGTCATTCAGGTATTGAACAGCTCTGTAAGTAGGGCTACTCCATGCCAAAAAACGCCAATCTGGTGGACAAGTTAAGAGCTGATGCTGTCGCCGTCCAGCGCCACGCATGTACGTGTACCACATTGAAGTGGATACATTCACGAACCGAAAGGTTGTCCACTTTAAAATTTAAAAGTAACTAATTAGCTTGAGTTGTAATATATCAAGACCGATCAAGGATGATCTCATATGAAGATGGATGGGTAAAGAAATGGCCTATCCATCCACATCTCGACATCAGATGCGGACTTCTTCGATATGGGATCCTTCTGTGTACCCTATCCAACACCATAAGAATTATAAAATTACTTTCATCATTTCCGTTCGTTCTGATTTTAATACCGTGATAAACTAACAAAAAGCATACCGAACGAATTGTGAACTTTCTTTTGAATTAAAATTCATCAAAGAATAAATCCTGATGAAATAGATAGACCGATTAGAGCTTGGGGAAAGACATAGTGAAGTAGAAAAGAGAGACAACTGGGAAGGAACAACCTAAGGGGCAGAAATGGGAGCAGAGAGTCGAATAGAGAGATGCAAGTTAGAAAGTCGAGTAGAGTGGCGAGTATATAGGCAATTTTTTTTAATATTCTTTTGATGATCTTAATACTAGGCAAATGTAAATTCGTTCATATTTAGTCTTAAGAAATCACTTTTAGTATCAATATACCAAAAGAGACATATATATAAAGACATTTCAAAATGTTACAATTGAGTTTGTTGCTGCACTACTACGTGGTAATCTTAGTTTTAAACGGAATTCGACAGCAAAAGATGTAATCACGTTGCACAATTTTGTAAAATAAAGAATTTGAATTTGAAGTAGGGAGTCGAGTAGAGAGGCTATTAGAGAAGTGAATGGGAGGCAGGTGGAGAGGCGAGCAGAGAGTGAAAAAGGGATGATCAGAGGATCGAGTAGAAAGTCGAGTAAAGAGTCAAATAAAGAGGTGTGAAGAGTATCTATTAAGCTCTGAATGCTTGACTCTGCGCTAAAATTTACGACACTACGCGATAAGCGACTTCTACGCGGGCGAAGCCGCGGACTACAGCTAGTTGTAAATAATACCTTGATGTTACAATAAAATATTTCTTGAATGTACTCATATTACGCAATGAGTACTACAAACCATATGAAGTCTCCAACGCCTTGAAGAGTTCTTGATAAGGCTCCCAATAAATCGCGGGACTAACTTGTCAAACCTGAGATTTATCTTGTCGATAAGAGAGGAGGTTTTAGGTGTTAATGTTCGAATTTCTCACCGAGAGGGCTTGTTTAGGGAGATTTTGGGAACGTGGGCATGGTTTTAAGGTGTGTCTTATTATGAACAAGGATATGTTTGTGCAAACTTCAGCGCTTTATTGGCATTGTATTTAAATAGTGTTTTATAAAAAAAAGTACATACTACATTCACGCCTATTTACCTCCAAGGTAGGTAGAGACAAAAACCCGCCACTTACATCTAATTTGACATACTTTATGATTCGTTCCAGTAGTTAAGATTACAATGCCCATGCCTACTTGAAAAAACGCATTCGCGTATTTAATTGGGCAGTAAAAAAATAAACCTAGAGTTACAGCAAGTCACATTAAATGCGAAAAAAATTGGTTTAGAATCTATAATAATATGATATTTTATAAACAAAATTAGATAATTTTGAAATCGAATAGCCTCTTTCATCCTAGCGTTAATCCTAGTCGCCTCCGAAGCTATTAACTTGGAGTCTGGGGTCCGCTTTTACCAGTCCACCTGCGGATTTGGTTAAACTTCGACATTTTCTGTTAAGCGACTGCCATCTGACCGCCACAACCCAAAGCCGATATCGAAGCATTGCAGTTAGACCAGTTGTTCTACTTTTGAGGGCTCCAACTACCCGTAACGACTGCATAGATGTTTGTTTGGCAACCAGGACCGACGGCTTAACGTGCTCTCCGAGGCACGACCAGACAAATGCAAATGCCGGTGAGTATCCAACTGACAAGTTCAGTGGTTACAAATTGGCGCCCAACGTGGGGCTTCCGGACGAAGGCTGTCAATTTTGTTTTTTTTTATTCGAATAGTATTCGCCTTTTATGTTTGGCAATAATATGTTAAAAAGCTAGTTAGTTTTCTTAAGCATGAAATTAAAACTGTATGTGGATAGAACTAAAACCACCCAAGCGCTTATTATCCTCTATACAGTATTTTTTTAAATATCCAAAAAAAACTTACAAATGGGCTTACAAATATATTTGAAAGTAGTCTGGTAAAAACATGCTATTGGAGCATAATAGAAAAATGTTGGTGTATACCTATCATTATTTTCACGTATCTACTAAATAGCTTTTATATTCGCAAAAGTAATTTGAGCATCTGTTTTCCATCAATGCTTATAAAATATTCTGCCCAATATGAATTTTGTTATTTATATAGATCTCTTAGATCTGAGTATTTGTATGTTTATTAAGTGTAAACCCCATTATAATTATCAGCAATGCTACAATGACTACGATGGTTTCAGCTTGACGGACTCGTACGAAATTTTTTGACCGCCTGCTAGAACCAGGATTGTCAATAAAAATTCAGGGTTAAACCATTTCAATGATATTATTAATACAAAAATAACTAAAAATAATATAGTCGTAAACAAATTAACTGAGTAAGCTGGATAAGCATTCGTTGATTGTAGTGTAGGTACGTTCGTATAGCCTCCGCAGGGAAATTATGTTGGAGACATTCACCCACTGTCGCGCTACAGAAATTTTATATAATCTAAAAACGGTGGTTAAATTTGAAACTTACAAAAAGAGGCTAGCAGTGCGGTTTATTCGTACCAGGCATGAAACCCGCTTGAAACGGTGCGTGATTCTGGGTCTGGACCAGGTTTAGCAATTCACATTAAGGAGTTGCTTCCGCTAGGATGCACACACTGATGCTAATTCTGTTGTGACATAACTAAACTAAAATAAGCTAAAAAAATCTCTAAAATTTAGTTTAGTCCTGTCAAACGTCGTTCGGTATTCTGAAAACACACGGCTTACCTAAAATTAGTTTGACACGGCCAAAATTCGCTAAGTTACTTCATTTAGTCTTTTTTTAGTGAATCGGTATTCTGTTGTACGTTTTAAATGTCAAAGATTCACTATAATAAGAACTGTCACACTAAAATTAGACGCCACCTAAATGATGCCGACTATGTTAGTGATAGGTGTAGTTCTATGTGGTACTCGGTCCAGAACCTCCACACGGTGCACCCTGGGCTACAGAAACGGCAGCGCCACTCTCCCGTAGGGCTAATGCTGCCGTTTACGGCAAATTCCGACCGAGGCGTAGCGACTCTGCAGAAGATTGCTCGGAGGTTTGCCAAGAATCCCTCTGACTTGCACAGGGTACAGTGGAGAGCAGGCATGTGCTAGACTAGTTAACCGAACATTTGGCTTCACCTCATCGGAGCTAATGATCAGATGGCTATGTCAGACTCGAACCAACTAAAGCCGCACGGTGTTTCATCACATCGGCCTGTGTGGTGGTTTTTTGGTTAATCATGCTAGCGTGTCACAAAGGCTGAAAAGCCGCAAGAGCTTTTACGCATATGTTGACTGCGAACCCTCTCTAGCTAAGCGTAACAATTGCCATAGATGTTCGTGTGGCAACCGGGAACTCTCCGAGGTATAACTAAACTAATCCAAATACACTTATTCATACATACAAATATTTGCACTGAGCGGGAATCGAACCCGCCCCTCCTGCGTGGCGGCCGTGTTCACTACCACTAAATCACAGAGCCTGTCATTTTATATATATCGTCTATTGAGCATTAGGTTATTGAGGCATATGAGCTGTATTTTGATTAAAGAAGGCTTACCGAAGAATCACTGGAAATTTTGGAAAACCGGTGAAAGTTTCCTCAGAGATGATTTTCATCTCCGGGCACATCATACTGAGAATCTGATGTCAAATCGTAGTGTCAAATCGTAGCGTCAAATTGACTTGCACAGATTCCATGATTAATAACTTTATTTACATAGATAATAAAGACATGTACCGCGAAATGCCAGGTACGTGAACCGTCCCGAGTAGGGCCAGATTCCTGAGGAGGGCCAGACTCCCAAGGAGGGCCAGACCGAGAGGGATGGCCCTGGGTCAGCCGGGGTGCGAGGGATATGTCGCATGACAACCTCACCTTCGGCCTAGAACTACGACCCACAGACGGCGTGCGGTTTAGTCGGTTCGAGTCCGACATAACCTTCCCCTCCGGCTCCGGAGATGGTGGATTACCCGCACAAAAAAAGGGACGTGAACCGAGTAAAACTGTATTTATTTAGGTTTGATTTTTAAAAAATCACAGGGTTTTTACTATTGTATCAATATTATGCATTAATTTACATTTACCAGCATTTTAACAACCTATAAATACAGTTTTTAAAGATTTTATGAAAAGACCCTTTATCATTGAGCGGCAACACTTCCATTTTCAACTTTTAGCGATGTCATATTCGAATTTAGCGCTCTGTCTTAGTGAACACTAATTTTAGTTGGACTAAACAACAGAATAGCTTTATGTCAATCACTAAGCTAAAATAATAAAATTTTAGAGAAATTTAAGTTTAGAGATGTCAACAACAGAATTAGCATGACTGCATGACACAACGCACTTAACAGATTTACTTATAGTCATCGACTGGTCGCAAATAAACACAGAAAAAATGAAATAAAAACTGCGTTGGTAAATCCTATTTACTAAAATTATAAATATGCAAATATGATAAGATGTTTGATACTTACTCAATCACGCTCAAATGGCTGAACAGGTCTGGCTGACATTTAATACAGGAATGCAATATCGTCTGAAATAACACATAGACTACATTTTATCCCACAGGTTGCGAGGAACGGGATTAGAATGCCAAAATAGAACTTAAAAGCCAATACATGAAATTATTACTCCTTTGTGACCAAATTTTTTACTCACAACACGTGTGAAAACAAAATGCATAGGTCATTCGTCGCAGTGGTCCCTAGAGCCAAATGTTAAATCAGTGAACCGTTTTACGTCTACCTCAAGGGTTCAATATCGGTCGTTCATGGTCAGCTGTCCGCCTCCTAATAGTACTACTACTAGACAAGTACCTTGAAATATTCAAATTTAGTTCCCCTCGGAGCCTGGTAGAAATAAATACTTAAAAATGTAACATCCGATGGGTGGGATGGGATGGGATTTATAAAGGAGAAAGTTAAGGGATGAATGTTTGTTACAATTTAAAGTAACCTACCTCCTTACAGATTTTATTACTACCAATATTCACCGAAATGAGAAGAAAATAAAGTTCTAAGCAGAAAATGATACCTTAATTCTTTATTTTGCGAGCAAAACCGGCAAGTAGGAAGTACTTACCAGTTTATTTTCCAGATTAAACAGAAAAGTTAGTAACTAAACTTTTATGAGTACAAAAAAGACTGTTTATCATTTAAGAAAAATGTAAAAATTCATATATCCAATGGCTTGCGAAATATGGCCAAAACACCCAAGTTAGTAAGCTACCGAATACTTTTTTATTAGTAAAGTTGTCCTGCCCTCATTACCTATCTACTACCTTTTCAAAGAAAGTAATTTCATTACAGTAAAACCCTTATGGAGCTAATTCACTTTTTAATCGTGTGCCAAGCCATACCGCCCAGACATTGGAGTAATTTTGAATTATTTTATTAATCAAATTACTTAACAAGACTTACTTTAAAAGAAGTATTATCCCAGGATACTTTTTTATGAGTTTAAGAACTTATCAATATTCTCTTATATTTTAGCCTCCAAATGTGTGCCCAAACGGGTTAAGCAGAAAACTGCCTGCTGTTATTTGAGAACGACGAACGCGTCGCCTGCGCCTTCGCCGAGTCCACCACGACCACCACAACCTCCCTGCTTTCCGGCGGGACACAACCGCCTCACTACGGGACTCGACTGCCTGTTGCCTCCCTCTTACCGCCCCGAGACCTTCAGCAACCTCGTTGGCCGATGACAAACAGTTTGGGCGCATAGGCGATCAACAGCTCCTCCTCATTATTGTTTCTTCCTCGTACCCCTTTACGAGCCACCGCTCCTGATAGAAAAGTGGTCTTTTTATAGAGATAGTCTCCCACCGGACGAAGCCAGAGACGGACAACCCATCCGCCCTAGTCTGCCCCCATTACGCCCTCTGCAGTCGAGGGAGAGGGACACGTGGAGGGTCTATTAGCGACCGCTGCCTGGGTCGCTCCCGCCTTGTCAGGAGGAATCCTACGAATCGGAGCTCGCAGGCCCGCTATCTCACGATCCTCTCACGCAATGAAGTCTGCTGTCGGGTTTTTTGTCAACGGCTAACAAAGCTCCTAGGAGTAGGAGTCTATTAATAGGTTCCGGTAATTTAATAGTTTCCTTCTTCCTTCAGTCCCGGGTCCTTTAAGCGGGCGTGAAAAAGTATCTGATGAGGCCGTCAAGCTGAGTGTCGACATTGTTAATACGGTACATGCATGAAATGGTGATCCTCTATCCTGAGACTTTACCTCAGCTTACCATCAGGCGAGGTGAAGTCAAATTGACGTGTCCTATATAAAAAAATAATTTAAAAAAGATCCATTTTTTTCTTTTTTTGAGTTCACGTATCAAATCTCAGAGAATCAAAGAATCAATTTCGTTTATTCAGTTTAGGCACATAAAGAGCACATATGAACGTCAAAATTTTACAATAATGTCAAGAAATTACTAATATAATATTAAACTAAGTAAATAAATAATTTGAAAATGATTCTTTCGCTGGTTCGGTAAGTTGGTTCTACTGAGAAGAGACCAGCAAGAAACTCAGTGAACAATATTATAGTTTCTTATTTTAAAACAATTTGTTTTTTTTTGAAGTGAAAACTTCTTTAGCGGCGTTGGATGGGTGTAAAATGTTAAGGAAGCGTCAGGATTAGTTGACCTTTGAACCGTAACCGACGACTGACGTCATACAAGATTAGGTACAGACTATGTATTTTGCAAGTTACAATAGTATCGTCGTAGCTTAAACAGTAAGCACGTCGACTGTAAGTCCTTATAGTTTCAGATAGTATCGGGTTCGAACCACCTGGCCTTCAGGGATTTTTTGTGATTGTTTTTTCATATTATAATTTATTACTTTTGGTGATTATTTTTTCTTTTTGTAATTTATTACTTTTTATGATATTTTTTTCTTTTTGTAATTTATTATCTTTTGTGATTATTTTTTCTTTTTATAATTTATTAATTTCTTCTGACAGAAAATTAGCAGAAAATAAGTGATAGGTTCTATGATTAGCGCTATATTATAGGTATGTGTAGTATAGCGTAGTTATGATACCTAGTTATTAATATGTATGTGTGAGCTTCGTATGGCAAGCACTCGGCTTGCGTTGCATTGATTGTGAATGAGTTCGGATTAAACTGTGGTCTAGATCGCGTGTGTTTCCTTGTACCTCCCCGTCCCAATACTTTACAGTGGCGCAGTCGTTCAATTGATATTAGTTACGTGGCGGTTTAAATCATCGTTGTTAACAGTTTGAACCTTTACAATGCCAACGATAGGCAGAATTAACGAGTTCGATATAGTGTCCGGTTCGTGGAGAACATATATTGAGAGGGTTGAACAATATTTTGTGGCAAATGCGATCGACGACGAGCTCAAGGTGGCTACATTATTAGCTTGTGTTGGTGATGCGACATACGAGCTGATGGTAGATTTGTGTTCACCTAAGAAACCCAAGGACTTAAAGTTCGCTGATTTAGTGGCAACCGTGCGTAAACACCTGCAACCTACGCCATCCTTGTTGGCCGAGAGATATAAGTTCAGAAAGAGGGTACAACAGAAAGAGGAAAACGTCTCACAATTTGCTGCGGCCTTGAAACATCTGGGGAGGACCTGTGTGTTCAGGGATAAGTTGGAAGAAAATCTACGGGACCAATTTGTCTGTGGGTTGTCCAGCGAAGTTATTCGGCAACGTTTATTTTGCGAGGGAGACCCATCTTACTCTGACGCGTACAAGTTGGCTATATCTTTGGAAGCAGCAGCCATAGACGCGGCAGCGGTCGAACAACCGAACAACGTGAGCGAGGGCGCAGTGCAGGCGCTGCGCGCGGGCCCGACTGGCCGCGGCGGTGGCGGCGGCGGGCAGCGGCGGCGCGCGGCTGGCTACGGCGGCGGCGGCGCGGGCGCCAGGGGAAACCTGCGCACTGGCGGCACGGGTGGCCCCAGTGCACACCAATGTCCTTCCTGTGGAGGCAAAGACCACGTCAGGAGTGCGTGCAAGTTCAAGGAGTATACGTGCAGAGTGTGCCTGCAACCTGGACACTTGGCACGTGTCTGCCAGAGCGGGCGGCAAGGCAGAGGGGACCGGCAAGTGTTACAGCTGGAGCGTGACGTGGGCGGTGTGCCGGGCGGCTATGATGTCAATTGCAGCAAGGTGGCCGGCGGCGGCGGCGGCGGCGGCGAGGACGGCCCAAGCGGGCTGTACATGGTGCGGCTGCGCGGTAGCGAGCCCATCATCGCTGACGTCGAGGTGGCGGGCCGCAGCCTACGCATGCACGTGGACACAGGTTCCCCGATTTCCTGTATCAGTGCTGGTATGTACGGTCAATTTTATTACAAACATAGACTGCAGAAGAACGAATGTTATAACTTCAAAGGTTACGATGGACAAACGATAAAGTGCATAGGACATTTCGATGTGAGTGTGCGTTTCGGTAACTTAACTAAAATGCTTCAATTGTACGTAATCGAGAACGGAGCGGTACCCTTACTGGGTCGTGTGTGGTTGAAGGAGTTACAAATGGATGTGATTGTGGTAAATGCGTTACAGTCTGTCAGTAGTGAGCGTAAACTACAGAGGGACAATAAGTTTAATATAGATGTATTTATAAATAAGTATCCGAGTGTATTTAGCGGAGAGTTAGGTAAGCTGCGCAACCAGACGGCGTCGCTGCGCGTGCGGGAGGGCGCGCAGCCCGTGTTCCGGCGCGCGCGGCCGCTGCCGCTGGCGCTGCGCGGGCCCGTCGACGCCGAGCTGCAGCGCATGGAGGCTGCGGGGATTATTTCACCGGTGCCATCCTCGGACTGGGCCTCGTGTCTAGTAGGATTTTAGAGACAATGGAAAATGGGCAAAGGGTGTTGTGTTGGTTCGAAAAGGTAATAATATGTACGAAATCAGGACTGAGGATGGTCTCCGTTGGACTAGACACGCAGACCAGTTGCGCTCGTGCTCGGAGCCGGCAGAGGCTTCCATAACAGTAGGGGATGCGCCGACTCAGTTGCCTCAGGCTGCTGCCCCTGTGACGATCTCACCCCAAGCTGCTTCGGGCGTTGGGGTGCCTGAGTCGCCTCGTCCCCGTCGTATCGTACGACCCCCTTTACGCTACGGTTTTGATAACTAACATAATTGTTAACTTTAAATTATAGTTTTAAGTAGGTATAGTTTACCCATCTCTTTGTTGAATCCTTACTTATGTTGTAGTTTAGTGATGTAACTGCACAGGTACTTATTACTTACTTTTCTTGTTGTACAATAAGCATAAACTAAAACACCTATTGTTTTGTAAACTTAACAAGGAATCATAAAGTGTATAGAGAGGGAGATAATGTAGTATAGCGTAGTTATGATACCTAGTTATTAATATGTACGTGTGAGCTTCGTATGGCAAGCACTCGGCTTGCGTTGCATTGATTGTGAATGAGTTCGGATTAAACTGTGGTCTAGATCGCGTGTGTTTCCTTGTACCTCCCCGTCCCAATACTTTACAGTATGGTATGTTCTTTTTTATCTTTTTCTATGTATATAACGAAGAAAGAAAAAAAGAAAATGTTTTCACTTCTGCCGGCACTCCCAGAGTGCAACCCGTCTTTTTTTTTCATAGGTTTATATTGTGCGAGCAAGCAAAGAGATTATGATGACCATGCATTTTTATCATTAAGGTATTCGTTTACTTTGTAATATCCTTTTATCATTAAAGTCTTTTTTACTTCGATTTTAAACTTATTTAGTGGCATGTCAACCAACTCTTGAGGATTTTTATTAAACATTTTAATATTGTTACCTACAAATGAATTACCAACCTTTTGAAGTCTGAGTTTTGGCACTACAAGTTTATTTTAATTCCTCGTATTATAATTGTGTACGTCAGAGTTTTTTTTTTAAAGATCTAGGTTCTTGCGTACATATAAAACATTATCGTAAATGTATTGGCAAGCAACTGTTAAAATATTAATTTCTTTAAATAGTTCTCTCAGCGAGTCACGGGGTCTGAGGCTATAGATTGCTCGTATCGCTCGTTTCTGTAATATGAAAATAGTCTCAATATCAGCAGCTGAGCCCCACAGCATCAGACCATACGACATAAGGCTGTGAAAGTAGCTAAAATAAACTAATCATGCCGTTTCCTCATCAGTAAGTGACCTTATTTTTCTAACCGCATAGGCAGTTGAGCTAAGTCTTCCTGCCAAGGCTGCGATATGAGAACCCCATTGCAGTTTACTATCTAGAGTCATACCAAGAAAAACTGTGGTATCAACTATTTGAACAGACTCATCGTTCATTGTAATATGCGTATCTATCTGTCTTACATTAGGCATAGTAAACTTTACACATTTTGTTTTCTTCGCATTGAGCAGCAAGTTGTTACTTGTGAACCAATGCAATATTTTGGAAAGGTTGATATTCACATCGTCAGGTAATTCTTTATGTCTATCAGTTTTAAAAATTAATGATGTGTCATCAGCAAATAATACTATTTCACAAAGATTTTTAGTGAAGTGAGGAAGATCATTTATATGTATCAAGAATAAAAGGGGTCCTAATATCGAGCCCTGGGGAACTCCCATGACTAATGGGGCGCCAGATGAGTTAGTGCCATTAATATTGACTTTTTGTACTCTGCCAGTGAGGTAAGATTAAAGTAAGCTAAGTGAGCTGTTAGAAACACCGTAATAACCTAATTTTAGTAACAAAGTCTCATGATCAACACAATCAAAAGCTTTTGATAGATCACAAAATATACCGATGGCATCCTGCTTCTTGTCCCATGCATCAAATATATGTTTAACGAGTTCAACTCCTGCATCCGTCGTGTTTCTGCCTTTAGTGAAACCGAACTGTTTCTCATGAAGTAATTTATTAGAAGCGAAATGTGAAAGCAGTTGACTAAATATACATTTTTCAAAAATTTTGCTGAGTGCTGGGAGTATGGAGATGGGCCGAAAATTAGATGGATCACTTTTGTCCCCTGCTTTGAATAATGGAATGATTTTACTAAACTTCATGAGTGTGGGAAACTGTTTATCATCGATACATTGATTAAATATAAATGCGAGATAAAGGGCAATAGTGGGCATTACTGATTTTATTACATTGGTTGAAATGCCCCACAGATCCTCAGTCTTTTTTATATTTAGTTGCTTAAAAGTTTTTATTACGGTTTCAGGGTCAATATACTGAAAATCAAAGTTTACTCTACATTTATCAACACAAGATTCAAGAAGAGAAGCAGCTACGTTTTTTGAAGAATTTAATTTACTAGTTATGGTAATTGGAGCATTTATAAAAAAAAATTCAAACGCATTGGCCACGTCAGCATCAGCACTGATGTGTCCATCATCTATTTCTAACTCGAAGGATCGATCACGTGACCTTGCTTTACAGGTTTCTTTGTTGATAACATTCCATGTTGCCTTAATTTTATTATCAAATTTTTGTATTTTATCACGGATATAATTAGATTTGGCCATTGAACAGACTTTCTTAAACATTTTAGAGTACTTTTTAGTATGTTCAATGATTTGTGGATCATTTGTACATGCCTTTGTCTCATATAATTCATACAATTTCTGTCTACTCTTATAAATTCCAGGTGTAGCCCAATCACTAAATTTAATTTTGAGTTGATTAGTGTTAATTGTTTTAGTTGTGAAAATGTTATTAAATTCGTATTTGATTACTCCGAACAAATCTTCGTAAAGATCATCCGGGTTTTCAGCAATACTTAGTTCCAAAAGTGATACTTTATTATTAATATTTTCTTTAAATTTTTCTAAACGATATGTTGTGATTGGTCTACATACTATATTTTTTGGCAATGGAACATGTTGGTGCTTAAATCTAGCTAACTGACCTGCATGATCGGATTTTATGAAGTTTATTATAGATTTGTCGTTTACATCGCTGTCAGTAAAAATATTATCCAAGCAGGTAGCTGTTGTGGAATGGTGCGAGTTGGTTCACAAAAAAGATTTTGTAAGTTAAAAGATTTAAAAAGATTGAGGAACCTTAACGCGTTCTGGGAGTTTTCTAAGAAATCAACATTAAAATCGCCACATACAACTACCCTCTTCTCTCTTACATTGAAATGCCCTTTTTAAGATTTCTTCCATAATAGATTCAAATAGGTGGTAATCTCCGGAAGGAGGTCGATAGACGCTAATAATAATATATTGATCAAGCTCTGCACATGATATTTCAATATTTCGCTCACTTGAGAGTGCTACAATATCTTTTCTTTCTTTAGATTTTAATTTGTCATTAATTAAAATGAGTGACCCACCACTTATAGCGGTATCTCTAGTAAACGAACTAATGATTTTATAATTGTCAATATTAACTAATAGTTCATGTTGTTTCAACCAGTGTTCAGTTAAACAAAGTACATGAATATGCATTACATTTAAAAATAATTCTAGTTCTAACTCTTTGCCAGAAAAACCCTCAATATTTTGGTGAATAATATTCATGAACATAGACTTTTCCTTTGTCCCTAAAATTAAATTGCTAGAGATTTCCCCTATTGTCCTAGAATTAAATTTAAATGACTGTCACTCTTATTTGGAACAGATTCCAAGGTCGCAAGACAAACATTGTCATTTTTCTGCTCAATAAAAGCAGGTTGGTTAGCCAAATTCTTGGCTGAGTATTTAATATAATATGATAGCGAAGATGCTATCTGTCTCTTAAAATATCTATTCAAATAGAATTTATCTTTTGTCAATAATAATTTATTTTCTAAATACAAGTTTAGAGACGATATTCTTAGCAATCCATGGATTCTCCGTGCGGGTGCCGGGTCCATCGCGTTGCTGAGTTGGGAACTCGGGACAGTGCCTGGGACTTGCGACCCAAGTGTAGGTTTAGAAGGGGCCCCTTTTGTTGATGTACATCAACACTCACCTTCACTACCCAAGTTCCCCTCCCTGCCTAACCAAATTTGATACGAACCTACTAGTGCCGCTTTAGACATTCGTCCTAGTAATGAGCTTATTGTAGCTCTCGATAGGCCTAGATCTTTAAGTAGGTTATAGAGAGATTTAGCTGGTATACCTCTCGCTCCCACTTCTACTGCATACAAATTAACCACGTAACCGTTTTTGATTAATTCGTTTGTGAGATCGTAGTATTTATTTTTCTTTAGTGTGTGGTCCTTCGGTATATTTGTTTCCCACGGTACAGTAAGTTCCACAAGGACCACATATTTAGTCTTTTTCGAGTATAGAAATATGTCCGGTCTAGATGACGAAACCCCAACATCCTCCGGAATTTTATAGTGCTTTTCATACGTGTCGATTAGGAGAGTCCAATCTGGGGCAGTATCTAAGATTGAATAAGGTTTGTTCCTGGATTTTATGGATGAACCTTCAGACACAAAGTTGATATGACGTCTGTTAGTAGTCAATCCTTTTTGGGCTCTAGCTACTGCCAGACTCATTGCTTCGCGTATGATGAAAAGCACCTTATCGTGGCGGCGTGAGTATTGGCCTCTATCAAGAAGCACCCTACATCCTACTAATATGTGCCTAGCCGTCCCTATTGCCTCACCACACGTATAACATTGTTTTTCTGTGGCTTTCCCCCACCTTACCAGATTACTCTGGTCTGGAAGGGTCATCTGAAAGGCGTTAAGGTAGAATTTTAACAGGGCCGGCGACCACTCATATATCAAGGTGCGCCACTTTAAAGCCATCGGTATGCAGAACTCTCCCATTGTCAACCATTCGTTTTGGATTTCCAAATTCATCGCGTGCACTCGATATTTATCATTTTCGTCTTGCTTCAGAAAGGACCTAAGTATATCCTGGTCCCTTTTTGGCTCTCGTACTCCCAACCCCACTTTGTTCGACTGGGCTCCTATCATAAATCGTTTATGGAATATAAGTCTAGATTCAAGCTCGGACGCGTTATTATCTTTCGGGAGTGCCCTGACTGTGTCATCTTGGGATTTACCTAAGATGTGGGCTTTGGTAACTCTAAGGTGTTTATAGAGCTCCGATGGTTTCTTTAATTTCATCCCAAAATTATTCTGATCCCTAAATAAAGCAGAGGGATCAGCAGAGTGCGCTAGTCCAAGCCACGATTTTAGTGATTTTATGACAGTTGCATCTATTTTCGCGAGTAAGGTTTTGCCGAAATCGTATACCAGAAAAGGCCAAGTCAGACGTGATGTTAGGTAGTTGTCATATATCCAAGCTTTTTTGATATTATTCAGTTGTAGCTGATCTATCTTATTTAGGTCGTTTATAAACATATTGACAACTTCATCTAAGGATGGTGTGCGTCCTTGATGGTCTATCTTTCTCCCAAGAAATTTAAATGGGACCGATTCAGCGACTATGGAAACTGGTTTACCCCCTATGAAGAGTCCCGGGTCGTAGGAGGTAAATTTGGTGTCCCGTCTACCCAGACACAGACAGTGACACTTACTGGGCTTCGTTCTCAGTCCATTTGTCCACGAACAGAACTCATCGATTTCCTTTAATAGTTGCTGACATTGATTTGGATTACGCGTCAGTATTGCGAGGTCGTCAGCAAAAGCTAAGATGGACTCAGTGTATTTGTTATTTACTTTAAACCGATAACCCCATTTCTTTTCGTGACGTATTAATTTGGTGATTAAGATATTAATTACTATGTTAAATGCTATTGGTGACAGGCAGCATCCCTGAAACAGCCCAACATTATACCGTAGTGGTTCTGTGTGGTCTTTTTGGAAGCTTATAGCAAATTTTAGTTGTGAGTAATACGACGCGATTATCTCTATTACCACGGGTGGAAAGTTATACCATTGCAACGCGTATATCATAAGGTTATGTGGAATTGAGCCAAATGCGTTTTCTAGGTCTATCCAACATACCGTTATCTGTCTTTCGTATTTTCTGGCATCTTTTAAGCTTTCCGCTAACAGACTATTGTGTTCCAGACATCCAGAAATTCCGGGTAAAAATCCTTTCTGGTGGTTAGGTCCGAAATACCTATTGTTAATCATAAAATTACACATTTTTGTTTGTAGAATTGAGAAAAATATTTTTGAAATTGTGTTAGTTAGTGCTATCGGTCTAGTATCTTTAGGATGAGTCACTTCGTGTTTTTTTGGGATGAGAACAAAAACTGCTTCGCCAAATGCGACTGGTATATTCTTTTCTGACCAGATTTTACTGAATATATTTGTGAGATGTTTGCGAACTATTGGACATTTTTTATACACTATATATGGAACACCATCAGGGCCCGGAGCCGATTTAGATGATTTCTTTTTTATTTGTATCTCTAATTCCTCTATGGTAGGTGCATTCCCTTGGAATTGTACTAGAGGGTCATGGGGTCTTTGGGTTTCCGGTTGATTGTATGGTGTTCTACATTGAGATATTTCGTAGGTATTTTTGTAATGTTCGTAAGTTTGTTCCTTGGTCAATAGAAGTTTACCATTTTGGCTTTTGAAGATGTTTTTTGAATACTGAAAAGGGTTTTTATCAAAATCTACTTCATGCCTTGCCCTATCGTAGCTATCGCGATTGTTTGCTATTTGTTGCGATATACCTTGAATTAGTTTCAGAATTGATCTTAATGCCCTAGACAGTTGATGACTAAGATAATAATCGCCTAAGGCTTTGGCGTCTCGAAGTTTTTTCTTTAGTTCCCTTTTCTTTCTCCGCAGTTTAGTTTTAAAAGAATTTTCCTTAGTTTTAGGAGCATGGTAATTTGACGGTGGATAATGCTCACTAAAATACGTGTATATTGTATCTTGGAAAGTGTTTACTTGGCTATTTAGATCTTGTTTCTTGCCTGGATGTTCTAGCAGAATTGCCAAGTTTTCGTCATGCACTTTCCAGGTTGAGTTTTGAAGACTCGGAATGCTAAGACGTGTCCGGATGTTTATGGACTCCTGGTTTCTTTGACACGATGGTTCACCATGGGATGTATGAGGGTCTACTCTATCCGTAGTGACTGTTGAAGGTCTTACCGACGGCTGTCGTGCTTCAACACCATGTGTATTCAAATGTTTGATGAACCAGGCTCGTCTCTTGTATTGTTTCCCGCACGTGGGGCATTTCAAATCCGTATTATCGCCAAAGTCATCGTTTTTTCCTTTCGGTGGACAGATCTTTCGCCCCCCCTCTCGGACTGTCCTGGGGGTATTTTTCTTATTAGGACTTTTAGCGCGATTTTATTCTAGGGTTTGGCTTGCTAGGCCATGGCCCTCGGCTGTCTTTCCAGCAGTCAGACGTCTTTCCGCCTGTCAGCTGTCTTTCCAGCAGTCATCTGTCTTTCCAGCGTCGGCCCGTCTCTCCGGGCTGTCATTTGAAAATGAGACGATATTCTTAGCAATCCATGGATTCTCCGTGCGGGTGCCGGGTCCATCGCGTTGCTGAGTTGGGAACTCGGGACAGTGCCTGGGACTTGCGACCCAAGTGTAGGTTTAGAAGGGGCCCCTTTTGTTGATGTACATCAACACTCACCTTCACTACCCAAGTTCCCCTCCCTGCCTAACCAAATTTGATACGAACCTACTAGTGCCGCTTTAGACATTCGTCCTAGTAATGAGCTTATTGTAGCTCTCGATAGGCCTAGATCTTTAAGTAGGTTATAGAGAGATTTAGCTGGTATACCTCTCGCTCCCACTTCTACTGCATACAAATTAACCACGTAACCGTTTTTGATTAATTCGTTTGTGAGATCGTAGTATTTATTTTTCTTTAGTGTGTGGTCCTTCGGTATATTTGTTTCCCACGGTACAGTAAGTTCCACAAGGACCACATATTTAGTCTTTTTCGAGTATAGAAATATGTCCGGTCTAGATGACGAAACCCCAACATCCTCCGGAATTTTATAGTGCTTTTCATACGTGTCGATTAGGAGAGTCCAATCTGGGGCAGTATCTAAGATTGAATAAGGTTTGTTCCTGGATTTTATGGATGAACCTTCAGACACAAAGTTGATATGACGTCTGTTAGTAGTCAATCCTTTTTGGGCTCTAGCTACTGCCAGACTCATTGCTTCGCGTATGATGAAAAGCACCTTATCGTGGCGGCGTGAGTATTGGCCTCTATCAAGAAGCACCCTACATCCTACTAATATGTGCCTAGCCGTCCCTATTGCCTCACCACACGTATAACATTGTTTTTCTGTGGCTTTCCCCCACCTTACCAGATTACTCTGGTCTGGAAGGGTCATCTGAAAGGCGTTAAGGTAGAATTTTAACAGGGCCGGCGACCACTCATATATCAAGGTGCGCCACTTTAAAGCCATCGGTATGCAGAACTCTCCCATTGTCAACCATTCGTTTTGGATTTCCAAATTCATCGCGTGCACTCGATATTTATCATTTTCGTCTTGCTTCAGAAAGGACCTAAGTATATCCTGGTCCCTTTTTGGCTCTCGTACTCCCAACCCCACTTTGTTCGACTGGGCTCCTATCATAAATCGTTTATGGAATATAAGTCTAGATTCAAGCTCGGACGCGTTATTATCTTTCGGGAGTGCCCTGACTGTGTCATCTTGGGATTTACCTAAGATGTGGGCTTTGGTAACTCTAAGGTGTTTATAGAGCTCCGATGGTTTCTTTAATTTCATCCCAAAATTATTCTGATCCCTAAATAAAGCAGAGGGATCAGCAGAGTGCGCTAGTCCAAGCCACGATTTTAGTGATTTTATGACAGTTGCATCTATTTTCGCGAGTAAGGTTTTGCCGAAATCGTATACCAGAAAAGGCCAAGTCAGACGTGATGTTAGGTAGTTGTCATATATCCAAGCTTTTTTGATATTATTCAGTTGTAGCTGATCTATCTTATTTAGGTCGTTTATAAACATATTGACAACTTCATCTAAGGATGGTGTGCGTCCTTGATGGTCTATCTTTCTCCCAAGAAATTTAAATGGGACCGATTCAGCGACTATGGAAACTGGTTTACCCCCTATGAAGAGTCCCGGGTCGTAGGAGGTAAATTTGGTGTCCCGTCTACCCAGACACAGACAGTGACACTTACTGGGCTTCGTTCTCAGTCCATTTGTCCACGAACAGAACTCATCGATTTCCTTTAATAGTTGCTGACATTGATTTGGATTACGCGTCAGTATTGCGAGGTCGTCAGCAAAAGCTAAGATGGACTCAGTGTATTTGTTATTTACTTTAAACCGATAACCCCATTTCTTTTCGTGACGTATTAATTTGGTGATTAAGATATTAATTACTATGTTAAATGCTATTGGTGACAGGCAGCATCCCTGAAACAGCCCAACATTATACCGTAGTGGTTCTGTGTGGTCTTTTTGGAAGCTTATAGCAAATTTTAGTTGTGAGTAATACGACGCGATTATCTCTATTACCACGGGTGGAAAGTTATACCATTGCAACGCGTATATCATAAGGTTATGTGGAATTGAGCCAAATGCGTTTTCTAGGTCTATCCAACATACCGTTATCTGTCTTTCGTATTTTCTGGCATCTTTTAAGCTTTCCGCTAACAGACTATTGTGTTCCAGACATCCAGAAATTCCGGGTAAAAATCCTTTCTGGTGGTTAGGTCCGAAATACCTATTGTTAATCATAAAATTACACATTTTTGTTTGTAGAATTGAGAAAAATATTTTTGAAATTGTGTTAGTTAGTGCTATCGGTCTAGTATCTTTAGGATGAGTCACTTCGTGTTTTTTTGGGATGAGAACAAAAACTGCTTCGCCAAATGCGACTGGTATATTCTTTTCTGACCAGATTTTACTGAATATATTTGTGAGATGTTTGCGAACTATTGGACATTTTTTATACACTATATATGGAACACCATCAGGGCCCGGAGCCGATTTAGATGATTTCTTTTTTATTTGTATCTCTAATTCCTCTATGGTAGGTGCATTCCCTTGGAATTGTACTAGAGGGTCATGGGGTCTTTGGGTTTCCGGTTGATTGTATGGTGTTCTACATTGAGATATTTCGTAGGTATTTTTGTAATGTTCGTAAGTTTGTTCCTTGGTCAATAGAAGTTTACCATTTTGGCTTTTGAAGATGTTTTTTGAATACTGAAAAGGGTTTTTATCAAAATCTACTTCATGCCTTGCCCTATCGTAGCTATCGCGATTGTTTGCTATTTGTTGCGATATACCTTGAATTAGTTTCAGAATTGATCTTAATGCCCTAGACAGTTGATGACTAAGATAATAATCGCCTAAGGCTTTGGCGTCTCGAAGTTTTTTCTTTAGTTCCCTTTTCTTTCTCCGCAGTTTAGTTTTAAAAGAATTTTCCTTAGTTTTAGGAGCATGGTAATTTGACGGTGGATAATGCTCACTAAAATACGTGTATATTGTATCTTGGAAAGTGTTTACTTGGCTATTTAGATCTTGTTTCTTGCCTGGATGTTCTAGCAGAATTGCCAAGTTTTCGTCATGCACTTTCCAGGTTGAGTTTTGAAGACTCGGAATGCTAAGACGTGTCCGGATGTTTATGGACTCCTGGTTTCTTTGACACGATGGTTCACCATGGGATGTATGAGGGTCTACTCTATCCGTAGTGACTGTTGAAGGTCTTACCGACGGCTGTCGTGCTTCAACACCATGTGTATTCAAATGTTTGATGAACCAGGCTCGTCTCTTGTATTGTTTCCCGCACGTGGGGCATTTCAAATCCGTATTATCGCCAAAGTCATCGTTTTTTCCTTTCGGTGGACAGATCTTTCGCCCCCCCTCTCGGACTGTCCTGGGGGTATTTTTCTTATTAGGACTTTTAGCGCGATTTTATTCTAGGGTTTGGCTTGCTAGGCCATGGCCCTCGGCTGTCTTTCCAGCAGTCAGACGTCTTTCCGCCTGTCAGCTGTCTTTCCAGCAGTCATCTGTCTTTCCAGCGTCGGCCCGTCTCTCCGGGCTGTCATTTGAAAATGAGACGATATTCTTAGCAATCCATGGATTCTCCGTGCGGGTGCCGGGTCCATCGCGTTGCTGAGTTGGGAACTCGGGACAGTGCCTGGGACTTGCGACCCAAGTGTAGGTTTAGAAGGGGCCCCTTTTGTTGATGTACATCAACACTCACCTTCACTACCCAAGTTCCCCTCCCTGCCTAACCAAATTTGATACGAACCTACTAGTGCCGCTTTAGACATTCGTCCTAGTAATGAGCTTATTGTAGCTCTCGATAGGCCTAGATCTTTAAGTAGGTTATAGAGAGATTTAGCTGGTATACCTCTCGCTCCCACTTCTACTGCATACAAATTAACCACGTAACCGTTTTTGATTAATTCGTTTGTGAGATCGTAGTATTTATTTTTCTTTAGTGTGTGGTCCTTCGGTATATTTGTTTCCCACGGTACAGTAAGTTCCACAAGGACCACATATTTAGTCTTTTTCGAGTATAGAAATATGTCCGGTCTAGATGACGAAACCCCAACATCCTCCGGAATTTTATAGTGCTTTTCATACGTGTCGATTAGGAGAGTCCAATCTGGGGCAGTATCTAAGATTGAATAAGGTTTGTTCCTGGATTTTATGGATGAACCTTCAGACACAAAGTTGATATGACGTCTGTTAGTAGTCAATCCTTTTTGGGCTCTAGCTACTGCCAGACTCATTGCTTCGCGTATGATGAAAAGTACCTTATCGTGGCGGCGTGAGTATTGGCCTCTATCAAGAAGCACCCTACATCCTACTAATATGTGCCTAGCCGTCCCTATTGCCTCACCACACGTATAACATTGTTTTTCTGTGGCTTTCCCCCACCTTACCAGATTACTCTGGTCTGGAAGGGTCATCTGAAAGGCGTTAAGGTAGAATTTTAACAGGGCCGGCGACCACTCATATATCAAGGTGCGCCACTTTAAAGCCATCGGTATGCAGAACTCTCCCATTGTCAACCATTCGTTTTGGATTTCCAAATTCATCGCGTGCACTCGATATTTATCATTTTCGTCTTGCTTCAGAAAGGACCTAAGTATATCCTGGTCCCTTTTTGGCTCTCGTACTCCCAACCCCACTTTGTTCGACTGGGCTCCTATCATAAATCGTTTATGGAATATAAGTCTAGATTCAAGCTCGGACGCGTTATTATCTTTCGGGAGTGCCCTGACTGTGTCATCTTGGGATTTACCTAAGATGTGGGCTTTGGTAACTCTAAGGTGTTTATAGAGCTCCGATGGTTTCTTTAATTTCATCCCAAAATTATTCTGATCCCTAAATAAAGCAGAGGGATCAGCAGAGTGCGCTAGTCCAAGCCACGATTTTAGTGATTTTATGACAGTTGCATCTATTTTCGCGAGTAAGGTTTTGCCGAAATCGTATACCAGAAAAGGCCAAGTCAGACGTGATGTTAGGTAGTTGTCATATATCCAAGCTTTTTTGATATTATTCAGTTGTAGCTGATCTATCTTATTTAGGTCGTTTATAAACATATTGACAACTTCATCTAAGGATGGTGTGCGTCCTTGATGGTCTATCTTTCTCCCAAGAAATTTAAATGGGACCGATTCAGCGACTATGGAAACTGGTTTACCCCCTATGAAGAGTCCCGGGTCGTAGGAGGTAAATTTGGTGTCCCGTCTACCCAGACACAGACAGTGACACTTACTGGGCTTCGTTCTCAGTCCATTTGTCCACGAACAGAACTCATCGATTTCCTTTAATAGTTGCTGACATTGATTTGGATTACGCGTCAGTATTGCGAGGTCGTCAGCAAAAGCTAAGATGGACTCAGTGTATTTGTTATTTACTTTAAACCGATAACCCCATTTCTTTTCGTGACGTATTAATTTGGTGATTAAGATATTAATTACTATGTTAAATGCTATTGGTGACAGGCAGCATCCCTGAAACAGCCCAACATTATACCGTAGTGGTTCTGTGTGGTCTTTTTGGAAGCTTATAGCAAATTTTAGTTGTGAGTAATACGACGCGATTATCTCTATTACCACGGGTGGAAAGTTATACCATTGCAACGCGTATATCATAAGGTTATGTGGAATTGAGCCAAATGCGTTTTCTAGGTCTATCCAACATACCGTTATCTGTCTTTCGTATTTTCTGGCATCTTTTAAGCTTTCCGCTAACAGACTATTGTGTTCCAGACATCCAGAAATTCCGGGTAAAAATCCTTTCTGGTGGTTAGGTCCGAAATACCTATTGTTAATCATAAAATTACACATTTTTGTTTGTAGAATTGAGAAAAATATTTTTGAAATTGTGTTAGTTAGTGCTATCGGTCTAGTATCTTTAGGATGAGTCACTTCGTGTTTTTTTGGGATGAGAACAAAAACTGCTTCGCCAAATGCGACTGGTATATTCTTTTCTGACCAGATTTTACTGAATATATTTGTGAGATGTTTGCGAACTATTGGACATTTTTTATACACTATATATGGAACACCATCAGGGCCCGGAGCCGATTTAGATGATTTCTTTTTTATTTGTATCTCTAATTCCTCTATGGTAGGTGCATTCCCTTGGAATTGTACTAGAGGGTCATGGGGTCTTTGGGTTTCCGGTTGATTGTATGGTGTTCTACATTGAGATATTTCGTAGGTATTTTTGTAATGTTCGTAAGTTTGTTCCTTGGTCAATAGAAGTTTACCATTTTGGCTTTTGAAGATGTTTTTTGAATACTGAAAAGGGTTTTTATCAAAATCTACTTCATGCCTTGCCCTATCGTAGCTATCGCGATTGTTTGCTATTTGTTGCGATATACCTTGAATTAGTTTCAGAATTGATCTTAATGCCCTAGACAGTTGATGTTGATTAATTAAATGAAATTTATTCGAATTATGAAATGTCAATGTGTGTAATGTTTGATTGAGCTTATATCTAATATTGTTTTCTGCTTCCGACAAACTACGGCTATATGGAAGTGTAAATAAAATTATATTTTTAACATTTAATAAGCTCAATGATTCAAAACATTTCATAAGAGCATTTCTGTCTGCATTTCCCTTGTCTCCCACTAAAATTAAAATTGTACTGCTGGTGTTTAAACTATAATTCTTTATTTTTTCTATAATAGTACAGTAACTCAAGCCCGGCATACAATAGTTAATAACTTTGTGTTCTAAATATGAACTTAATAACTGGCCCATTGATTCCCCCAATTCATCACAAAACATCACTATTTGGGATTGTACATTATTTTGTTCGGTGAAGGAGCTACTGGGTTTCCTATTTGAGTGAAGGTAGCAAGGACGTACAAACTGGCTGAGGACTGAGTAAATTATCTTGTGATGCCAATGTAGAATTTGGACTCATCAGGTCCTTCATGGCCAGAATGTATTTCTGATACTCACTTTTAACATTACAATATTTGTTGGTCATTGTGTCTAGCGATTTCTTTAAATTAATAATATCCGTTTCTAACATTAATATGTTACTATTGTATTCAGATATGTTATTTTCAATTATTAAAGAATACATATCAAGTTCATCACCTAATTGCCTTCTCTCATTAATATATTTTACTTTTTTATACATACATTTTTGTCTTTTAATCAAATTTGAGTTTTTCTTATGTATCTATAAATTTTTACATATTTCTTAAGTTTATTTCTACTGCACTCAACTCTGCCCATCTTAGGATAAAAATTATGAGCTATTAAAGTATCATCCTTTGTTAAGTCTATAGTAATAGTGGGTTCTAAGTTAGGTTCAGTAGAAACAAGGCTGGGCACACTACCGGCTAATTCCTCAAACAAGTTATGGGTATGGGATACTATGGTGTCACGTTTCTCAGCCTCAAGGTTGTTAATGTGGTGGTGAGCTTCTTGCAGTTCCTGCTCTAAGACCGACATGCGCTTGAGGCCCTGCTCGTACTCATCGCTGCACTCCCTAAACCCAGCCACAATATTATACAATCTGTCCCGCTCGTCTAACACTAACCTATGTTCTGTGTGCAGCTCAGCCATCAGCTTTTTGATTAAATCGTGTTTATTTAAACTATCCAGTAGTTCCTTCTCATTGTCATCTTTTTCTTTGTGCAACTGTTCAACCAGCGTTTTGGATGCATCCAACTCCTTCAAAGTTAGATCCAGTTTTCTCAAGGTATTATCTAGTTTAGCCTCATCCCGGCGTGCAGAAGACATGCTACGTGTGATTGGCATTACTACTTTTTATAAATTTATAAAGGAATAAATACCAAAATGCAGTTTGATCAGTAGGTACCTACCCTACACAATTAAATATGAGACCTCAAAACGAAATGGGTTGAATACGCTGCAAATATGCAAATATAAACTAATATGATAATAATCTGTAGTTATTGATACGATTACCTGTGTTAAAATCATAATAAATATATATATATATAATAATAATAATAAATCATTTTATAAATAGATTTACTTGTATAGAGTTACATGGTAAATTTCAAAGTTCTCCCTCATCCTAACGTTAATCCTAATCACATTCGAAGCTTTCAACTTGGAGTTTGGGGTCCGCTTTTACCAGTCCGTATGTTTGTATGGCAACCGGGACCGACGGCTTAACGTGCTCTCCGAGGCACGACCAGACCAATGCAATTACCCGTATTCATGCATACAAATATTTGCACTGAACGGGGATCGAAGCCGCGCCATCAGAACAATGCAATTACCCGTATTCATGCATACAAATATTTGCACTGAAAGGGGATCGAATCCGCGCGAAAAGTTAAGCAATACTAAACATACCAGTTTTAGTATAGGTGATCAAGATTTGCCAGTCGTTACAGGCAGTTGGGGTCCCAAAAAGTCTGGCAACTGTTTGAACTTAAAAATTGCAATATCATCGGTGCTTTGGGAATTTGAAATTTGATTGAGTACTTGCTTACTTTTTTCAAGAAAAATTAGGGTACGCAACTATTTCAATATACTCTACCCTACCAGCGGTTTTGCATGAATTGATTCGGATTCTCTTCATCTTTCGTATTCGTAAGAAATTATACTTTTCTGTAGGTATACCACCCCTGATAACGTTTATGCAAAATTATATATGAAGCAAGCTCATTTTTGGCACAACAAATATTAAAAATGCCCAATGTGAAAAGCTTAAAGTTGGTATAATGTAGATGTAATACCTAAGTAAAACCTATATCAACTAGCTATGTATATCGTTTATTACTACAAAAATCGCTGCCTACAGCAGAATTAGATCACCTACTAGAAAAAGACACCTAAAGTAAATAACTGTAATATTGTTAATACACTTTTCTTGGCACAGGATCTTAGTAGAAAGTACTTATTTGGAATTGTGCCATTATATTTGACCTTTATTGAATTGTAATTAAGAATTTATGTGTGGTTGAAGCCAACTAGCTTAATCAGCCGTTAAAATAACTGCCTAGGCGGGTAACTAAACGGTGCCATTCAATGAACGGCCTGAATAATATTCAGCCGTAACGTTTATTACCACATTTGATATACTAGCTGGCTAAAGCTTTGGCCATTCGTAAGATGGGGCACCACCCCAAAATAAAATAAAAAATTACATACACACATACATACATACATATACTCACGCTTGTAAATCCCCGAGGGGGTAAATAGAGGTATATTCACAGAAAATAAGTGATAGATTTATTGAGATAGCTGTGCAATCCGATTTGGTTAGATCTAAAAAAAACAATAACGCTCTGTTCCCGTATTAAGCCTTCGTGGTTATTTTTTTTATAACCATGCAAAAATGAGTCATTTTCTTAACTGTTTGATTAAATGGCTAAGCAAGTAATTAAACATCATCGATCCAAGCCATTTGCCTAGCCTGGCTATCAACTGGCTGAACATCATTCGGTCGCTAATTGAACAGCGCCGTTTAGTTACCAGCCTAGGCAATCAATTGAACGTCCTATTAAGCTACTTGGCTGCAACATGGACATTACATATTGAGATTTCGGTCCGTATTTCAGAACAACGATCGAATCATCTCTCACAGTGAGATAAGTCGTGATTGAAAACTGTCTATCTCTCTGGAATACGAGCCACAATTTTCTGTACTTACAAATCCTACATTACGAGTAAGATATCACATCTTTCTCCCTCTTCTTTAGTGCCTCCGTCCATCGATCTATGAAGGTTCACTGCCTGCATTATTTAAAACCAATACATTTGAGTGGCAGCAATGAAGGCACTGGAGAGATGTTGGCCGTAAAAAACATTGAACGTGTCAGATTTTGGCATCGTAAACTCGTATTGAATGTGTACGTGATGTCTCGTATACATCAAAATAATAAGATATGATGTTACGCGTGATATTTTATTCAAAGCCAGATCTTACCTTCGTTGATTTACGTTTTCTAAAAAGGTTGGGTATTCACCAACTGTACCATTATCACCAATCATACCTTTCTCTATCTTAATCGCTTCATATTTTATACACATACGTTGAAGGGACAGGTCTATAAGACAAGCATTAGGCCTATCCTTTTACACGGCTGTGAGGCGTGGCCGCTGTTGGTGCGATACAAGCAGGAGCTGGGTGTCACGGAGATGAAAATGCTGCGGTGGATGTTCGAAGTCACGCGTAAGGATCGCGTGAGAAACTCTCGCATCCGCGACAGTCTTCATGTCCGTGACATCGTAGATAAAATGCAAGAGCGTCGCCTTCGCTGGTGTGGCCATGTCTTACGGCAACAGTCAGGCTACGTGGGTAACAAATGCCTGGCAATGGCGCCTCCGCCGGGTCCAGGTAGAAGGAGTAGGCCAAAAAGTCCTGGCTTGACGTCGTGCACGGTGACATGCGTGCAAATGGTCTTTTTGACCGCCCAAGATCATGCGAAGTGGAGGAGGAAGAGACCCTGAGCTCCGAGGGTGTCTCGGCCTCGGATGCAATCAGAATAACATCTAAATGTCGATGATGATGAATGATTTTATACACATACGCATACTCACGCCTGTCAATTCCCGAAGGGGTATATATTTTTGTGGGAAATCCCCACGGATCCCCCCCCCCACCTCCGAAGCTGGAGGGGGAGGTTATGTTGGACTCGAACCGACTAAACCGCACGCCGTCTGTGGGAAGATGTGCTAGACCGAAGGTGAGGTTGTCTCGAGACATATCCCTCGCACCCCGGCTGACCCAGGGCCATTCCTCTCGGTCTGGCCCTCCTCCCCGAAGGGGTAGGTATAGGTGTATTAACACCCACATTTCTCTAACTATGATTTTCAGTTCTATGTAACGCACCTATTGCCGTCAAGCAGCACTTAGTCATGGGCCGTATGTTAACTGTCGGCTGGAAACAGCCCTATCCCTTATTCGCCACGACACCCATGGGAAGAGATGGGGTGGCCCTATTCTACTCCACCCATAACCAAACCGGCACAATAAGTAAGAGTAACTCCTCTTCATTTATTTTTCTTACTTATAAAGTGATAACATAACAGAAACATTACTGGAAATAACGCGACCGTCCGGAACTGGGAACTTTTTTCTTGACTTTATTTGTTAGTGAGGTTTTTGGTCTAGCTTTATCGCGCTCGCTAGAGCTAGATCGGTCGATTAGAATTTTCATTTCAAGTTTTAATTCTCTGCCTGATGTTATCTTATTGATTTACTTCTGGTGTCGATTCTTACGACGCTCGCTTTAAACGGGTTAGAACAGAAGAAGACATAGAAAGAAATGCATTTATATACAAGCCTTCAGGCTTTCACAGACTCGTCGTCGCCACTGAAGATGTCGACCGCAGTGATCGACGAAACGTCTGGAACGCAAGTTTCACATGGACCACGGCCAGACAGCCCAGAAGCAGTATATTCTACATTTATATACAGTTAATACATTAGCGTTTACCAGTGTATTACTCACTAGATGGCGTGTGGCGTAACTTCCTACAATTTCAGTGACAAATTATAAACGGATTTCTTCAGCCCACTGTGCCTATTACCTATCTACCTACATTATTGCTCATTCCATATATGATAAATGTGCTCAAATAGTACACGTTTCTTGGATTTATTTTGAGGATAGCACATATAGATATTACATAACAAATTCACCAAGCATAGATATTACAAAACAAATTCACCAAGGCTACATGGCTCCACTAATTTACAACTCATTGTCAGCGTCGATTATAGACCTGCATTATAAAAAAAAAATTGTGTTGCATTAAATAAATGGTTGGTGGACGAGACCTTTTATACAGTGGAAGACTTTTTAAAGAAATATGCATGTCGTTCGTACCACTGCAGAAATGCGCTGTAGCCGCCGCTGTGCTCTTATTGAGACTGCAATATTATTAGATTTTAGGTAGTCATTGCTATGTATAATTATCTGTGTTTGCATGCCAACATTATGGCGAAATGTGCTTATATAGTTACTATATTTTATGTTACCATCTCTCATTGTACCACATTACATGCAAACGAATAAATGAATAGGAATGAATATGAATATAATTTACAAAAAAAAATCACCAAGCATAGATATTACAAAACAATCCGCGCGCGCCAATATGTGTCGCGATTCAGGTCCTATATATAAAGAAACGATTAATACCGATGTGAGAGACATCTTATCATAAGTATTTAATATAAGTAGGCTAAAATTTGAAATTCCAACAACACGTAAGTAATGTATATTCTAAAACAGTCACAATATGAACGCCCTGCAACACTTCTGAGTTTATTTAACTACTTAAATACGTAACTAATAGAAAACCACGTCTTAAAGTTGGAATGCACACTAGTGAGCTCTATTCATTTGATATCCTGCCAAAACTCTTTAATACATCATCGAAGTTATACTTTACAGGGGCTTAGGTTCCGCCACTACCAGATTGATACTTTTACTTGAGTACCTGACTGAATGGAGATAATAATATGTATAAAACAATTTGTACTTAATTAAGATGTACTCATGAAAATGTTACTAAAGCAGGCTTGAAGCGCCGCCATTTCATCGAAATGTATATTTCTGAGATGATCATAATTGTACAAGACAGTGAATTAACCTTCAGAGTACCGGAACGTTGCTATTGGTCGTGACACTTCTGTTACTTATATAATATTCTGCAAGTGAGGAAGGTACGAAAGACTTATGAAATCGGAAATCAAGGTATGACTCCGAAGCCAACCGCATGCATACGACAACTACAGATACAGTCCATACATTACTTCGTTATCGTTCAGGCTTCAGCACACCAAACGCGATTCAGTAGCAGCGCAGGTCAGTAGCAACGTGGGAGTAGGCACACTGAACGCTTCGGCAGTTTCAAAGTAGTTGCAACGCTGGAGCACCTTCAGTATGATGGGGTTGCAGGCAGTAGGCTACAAGATGCTTAGGCTGCGCGGCTTTTCACTAGTATCCATCACGCAGTTGCAAAAAAATACAACAGTCCTCTACCGCTTTCGACGCGCTGCGCTGCAATGCCTCCAGTGTGTTGACCAACATGGCCGCCATAGTAATATACAAAGCCGCCTGGTTTGTTACGGCGCGGACTACTTAGGTGGCAGACAAGCACACGGTCCATCTGATGGATAGTTACCGTTGCCAATGGACGTGTGCAACACTATAAGAAAAGTAAGTCTCTGTGCCTTCAGCACAGAAGGCAATACAGGACAAGCCTTTGGTCTTCCATCACACAGCTCTCCAGTGAGCTGGGAACAACACAAGGTTATTTTGGCCGCGGTATTCTGTAGAGCGGAAGTACTTCCCCAGTTGGACTGCCCAATTCCGACGGGAATACCGTCTTGTCCTACCTCATTACAGTTATTACAGACTATATATGTATCCCTGTGCCAAATTTCAATCAGATCCGTTGAGTCACAAGCGTGATTGAATAACAAACATACAAACTTCTTCACATACTTTTACATTTAATATTAGTAGAATTTATTTTATGAGTACATCACAGATCGTGGCTGTATTTGAAGCAAGATAAATTTTTATCAAGAGGTCACTTTTGGGTGCCGTTCTAATTTTCAAGTTATCACGCGATCATCGCCAGTTTTCTTTACCCTGTGATTATAATAATATGATTCAGACTAGAGTATTCTCAATACTTATATGCTTAATTCTGTACGCAGATAGTAGGCACCTACCTATACAAGCGCCTTTAATATGTGCCCACGCCCACATATACATGCTTATAAGCCCACATTCGTGGAAGATCGGCGTAATTCGTGAAGGTGCCCAAGACGGTACAAAGTGAAATGGCAAAAGCCGGTAAGTGGACCCCGGACTTCGAGGTGATAGCGTCGGATACGACCAGGACTAACACATACATAATGTTGATGTATAATGTTATTGACTGGCCCACTAATTCCAGCAAATACGCAGTCTTCTTTATATAAAATACAAGTAAAGCTTGTGAGCGCGTATGACAAACTATGCACAACCGCGACCGTGCCTACAAAGGCAAAATCTTCGTGAATTACTTATGAATTCCATATCAGCGCGTTCATGAAAAGTAAATCGAAATATCGCACCCCCAGGAAAATGAGGCGTAACTTGAAAACGTTAACTTTACAGGAGAGCAAAAAAGCTGCTAAATCAAGTGTATTTTCATTTTACGTCAGAATATTACGAAAAGAAAATCACTGTACGTATCTACACTTGTACTAAGTATTCAAACCGCAAGAAAAAATAAATACATATTCGTACTTACGCCTTTATTTCACTGTGGGTGAGATATATATTTTTAGTAAAGTAGCAGAGAGAAAGAAAGAACTACTAACGACAAACCTACTTAATGTAGAATATACTGCTTCCGGGTTGATTGGCCGTGGTCGATGTGAAACTTGCGTTCCAGACGTTTCGTCGATCACTGCGGTCGACATCTTCAGTGGCGCAGGGCCGGGCGACGACAACTTCGCAGACCTTGCCTCGCCGGCGGCTGACGTGCGACTGACGCCTGAGGGATTTCAGCTCCAAAAAGATTGGTACCCAGCACTGAGAGCCACTCGGTATCACAGTGCAAACAACCAATCAGGATCGAGTACGTCCGCGCCACAGCGCTCGACCAATCAGAATCGAGTGAGTCGATTCCCCGCTCCGACCGTGCCTATAAATACGGCCGTGATTCAAGGCTCCGCGTCAGTCGCACGTCAGCCGCCGGCGAGGCAAGGTCTCCGAAGTTGTTTTCGCCCGGCCCTGCGCCACTGAAGATGTCGACCGCAGTGATCGACGAAACGTCTGGAACGCAAGTTTCACATCGACCACGGCCAATCAGCCTGGAAGCAGTATATTCTACATGCAACGCCGGCCGTGAAAGCCTGAAGACTTATAAACCTACTTAAACAATTAACGCCTACACGGGTTGTCGATTTAATTAGTTGAATCCTTTCAGGTCACTCGCGACACACAAAAGTACTAGGTTGATAAAGTGTTCAGAGGAAACTGTTTAATAGAGGAATGAAGTACCTAGAAGACATATTCCTTTTCAGTTATTTTATTAATTGAATTGACGTCCTGTCTGCAGATAGGTAGATATAATTCATTTAAATAAAATTACTTACATAGTCTGAGTCTTCTGCCTTGCATCAATCCTGGACTTATCCGAAGCTTGGAAACAGGGGGAAACCGCTTTTCACGCAGTTCTCTGGCATATGTGTGAACATACATAATGATAAGAATGTAATATTTATTGCGACTAAATATACAAAGGAACGACGTCCATGTGTGCCTGGATACTTATCGTCTGAGTGAGAGTTTTAAAGATGTAGGAGCTCGCGTCTTAAAGCGGGCACGCGCGGTGCGGCAAATATATTCTAGATCAGTTTCTGAATGGTCAGTGATCCTCTTTCTAACTGACAAAGTGCAAAACCCAAAAAAGAACAAAATAAGGTCACATTGAGTGATTCTGCTAAAAATGAATAACTGAATGAATGAAAATGAATCTGAATATATTCCTATAAAATTCGGAAAATGATCACTCATAAGAGCAGAATCACAAAAAATCATTTACAAAGCAGATTCTAATTTCAATATCGCCAATATCAAAATATTATCGTAATACGATTTCAATAAGGAGACCTTTTTAGACCTGCAGGTGTAACAAAAAAATATATTGCGATACGAAATACAGATACAAATATCATCTGGTATAAATACAAGATCTGCATAGCTTACTGATTCCAGATGGCGCCTATTAACTATTTAACATAGTATTGCTTTCGTTCTACCAATCCTTGCATTCGGCGCATAATAACAAACATTACAACACAGTGAAGGGTTGTTTTTTAAATAAGAGATTCACAAAAAGCTGGGTATATGTTGTGAATATCTAGTTGTAATAATTATAATTAAAATTCTTAATGTACAATATACAGGGTGGACCACCCCACCCTGTGTATTAAACAGGGTACTCACGTAACCGTAAAGCATGTAATGTATCTGAGTACGTGAGTACGTGGGCAAGAACCCGCTGCGAGCCTCTCGCGCGAAGATTGTAGAAGAATCGCAGCGACCCGCCGAGTGACGGTATCACTGCGAGCTCAAAGACGAAATCCGGAAGTTCGTAGCATAAATACGAGGTGACAGAGGACAAGACTTACCCACTTACGGGTTAAATATTACATGCTACATCCCATGCTACACGACTAGGTGAGTGCCCGACTAACATTACGTATAAGGAATCTAACGATCGTACTAAGCTGGCTATCGAGCAGACATTCGCTATAAAGCCCAGTCCAGTTGACAGATTCTTTGATTCACAGGCTGGTGGAATCCATCAATAAACCACAAACTGAGTAAACATTTGAGTAGGACTACCAAAAAATGTATCTAAAATTGATGTTTCGGGCAATTGGTGCCCATGAAACACATTTATCTAACCTAGCAGTTGTAAATAGAGACTGCAACTATCGGCATTTGTTTTTTCGTTGGGTCTTAACCCCACCGAAAGAAATTCGACCAACGTCTTTTTAAGGAACTAAAGTTTCGTAATCGTGTAATGGTGACCCCCAGATCTCATAATAAAATCATGCGACTGTTTCGTTTATTTAGAGAACGATATTATGAAGTGTAAACTTTTAAGCATATGAACATATTGCCCGAGGTTGAAAAGTCAACATGTTGTATTTTGATGTTTCTTACTGTACCACTGGGAGAGAATATTCTGTATACATTTCCCAAAGTTTACATTTTGGGTGTGTAAGTTTAGGATCGTGTCATTAATATTAAACAGCCAACATTCAAGTCGTAGGAATCTTTCAAGTATACAAATTGCCCCATTTGTATAATCACTTGTGGTTATAAAAAGCTTGATGTATGGCGACATCAGCAAAGTTTTTTAAATACATACCGATAAAAAGCAAACCTCATTTTAATATTACTCTTACACGATTTTCCTATGTGTACCTATGGCTAGCTGCACCTACTATGACTCTAACTAAAGATAAATAATATGACAGACTGTCGAACGGATAGTCCGTAGGAATATTCGCTTAGTTATAGTTAATGTACTCTAGCTATCTAGGCTACACGAAAAGTGTCAAATCGTCATTACCTTAGCGCCATCCCAGTTGTATCCAGGGTTTTCACTTCAGAACCCGGGGACTGTATGTTTTAAGATATTTTTATACCACTTAGGTGGCAGACAAGCACTCGGCCCACCTGATGGAAAGGGGTTACAGTGGCCTATGGACGTGTGCTAGGCCAGGGGAGTGACACTCGTGCTATGGACGCTGTAGGAAACTTCTTATATCCTTCGGCTAATGACCGTTAACATTAATGTATACAGTTTTAGTTATTTAGGTAGTTCACCATTTATTCTATTTTAGTGTGGACAAAAGTCGAGATCGTATTCTCTCAAAGAACATTAATTATGTGATTAAATAAGAGCTGGGTCCATGGGTAGTAATTAAGATAATGCCCTTGTGACAGGTGATATTGTAAGTAGATGTTTGGAAAGATTTGTAAATCTTCCATTTCTTTTTATATTCTGCTTGCGTGTTATAATTTTGTTGATTGGACTTACCTTTATTTCTATAAATTAGATAAATGGGAGATGGTTAGACAGAGAGTAATTTCTCTTGGATACGAGTAACAGGGTTAATAGAAAATAAAATAAAGTGTAGATTGGGTAATTTCAACCACAGACTGATTACGAATACACTTTGGTTAAAATAAAACTTTCTAACGGATTTTCTTCTTCTTTTATTTATTATAAATTTATTTATTACATGTAAAACTTACAGCTACCAAAACATGAATAGCGTTGAATTAGGCAATAGAAAGTCAGTAACAAGCAGTGGCGGCCTTAGGGGGTGGCGAACAGGGCAATCGCCCGGGGCCTCGCCCTTATAGGGGCCTCGCGCAACAATCCAAGTAAATTAAAAAAAATATTAAAAAAGTTCGCGTGATCGTGATGCCGGTAGAAAATTTGAGTCAGGGAGTTCAAAAAGGAAACGAGCTATCAAAAGAAAGCAGGCACCTTAAACAAATAAAACGATTAATGACCACTATATCGGAAAAAGTATTCAAAATGAGCTCATACAAATAATGGCAAGTCACGTGAAGACTCAAATTGTTGAAAAAATAGTAAATAATAAATATTACTCGATTATTCTTGATTGTACTCGCGACGTTTCTCGTGTTGACTTTTGTAAATCTTTCAATGTAAAATATTTTGAAACTCAAATTTGATTTATTTGTATAATAATTTTAGCATTTCTCCTTAAACATGACAAATACCTAAACCAAACAACCAGACTTACATTCGCATCATATACAAAGGGCTTCGCAAAGACCTACCGCCCGGAGCCTCGCAATGGGTAAGGCCGCCGCTTCTGGTAACAAGTTTTCGCTTATATTCGCTGCATATGTAAAACAATGTGAATAAAAACACGCATTGCACAAACCTTTCTTCTTCATCTTAGCGTTATTTCCAGTCGCATCTGAAGCTTTCAGCTTGAAGTCTGCAGTCCAGTTTACCAGTCTAACTGTGGATTTGGCTAAACTTCGACATTTTCTGTGAAGCGATGGCCATCTGACCTTCACAACCCAAAAGCGATATCGGAGGATTGCAGCTAGACCGATGGCTTAACGTGCTCTCCGAGGCACGACCAGACCTATGCAAATACTCATATTCATGCATACAAATATTTGCATTGAGCGGGGATCGAACCCGCGCCTTCTGCGTAGCGGCCGCGTTTACTACCGCTAGGCCACAAGGCGGTCCTGTGTAACGGATTTTATCGCCATTTATTTGGTTTTATTACTATACTCCGTTATTAAGACCTCAAAGTTTATGTTGTTTTAGTCAGACAAAATCAAAATAAGATTAGAAAGAATTTATTCCCTGGATGTCTCTGTCAGTTTCTAATAGGGAAGATGCTGTAGGGTGGAGCTGTTCTCAAATAGAGACTTTAGACAGCACTTTAAGATCTATCTAAAATTCGATTACATATTCGGCTGTTTATACGTATAGTGCACTTCTTGCTCATTTATTTTCCTTGCATGAACTATTTCAACAGGCTTACTATCTTGCGTGAAGGCAAGATAGCAAACGAGTACATGTACTCCTCATCGTTCTCCTTTTACCAACTCAGTTGAAATCGGCTCGATAAATATTTGCACTAAACGGTAGTTGAACCCGCACCTCCTGCATAGTAGTCGAACACACTACCACCACGCCACAGAGGCAGTCTGTACTCTTATCATCCTTAATTCGTTCTTTGAATAGCCGTATACCAGTTACAAATTAATTTTGGGTGCGTCGGCCTCATGAGGCATTAACAATTTATTCGCTGGATGTGCCTGACAGTCTCTAGTAGGGATAATGCTGTAGGGTGGAGCTGTTCTGATTAATGTTTATCGATATATCAACATGACACGTACTTGGCAGAGGCAGCAAGTATTTTTGGTGCGTAAAATGGATTTTGATATAAATTTTAAAAGAAATATGTGTTTTTGTCAAAGATCAAAACTTATTTTAAAGAACGTAGGTAATAATTGTTTGAGTGAAAAAGTCTGTGTTAGTGTTTGTGAATGTGCAACTTCTTTGTACTTTCAATGCTTAAACATTCATTTTTGCTTGATTATTTGTCACCAGTTTAAATATATTTTCTTATATCTTCTTCATTCCATCTTCTAAACTTTTTAAATGTCTTTTTTCCTCGCTCTTCTTATCTATACTTACTGCACTCATGTTTGTGATGGAACTCTGGTGTCCAGTTCGGCCTGGAGGTGGCGGCAGTGTCTGCGATACAGTGCTAAACTAATGCCGACATTATCACACTATTATGTTATTATTCCTGTATTTGATTTTATTGGATAAAGAAATTATTTAAAGTTATTAAAGTCTATAGTACAAGTTGTACGAACTTACAAACTATAAAAGGCAATATATTACAATTTATAAAAATGGGATTATACTTAATGAAGTCGTTGGTCAGGCATCACCTTTTCAAGTCTGAATTAGAAATTCCTAGAGGTTGTTAGATTCATTTGTCACCATAAAATCATTGAATAATGTTATAATGACTCTCGGTGATCACTTGTGAGGCATTTTAATTTGAAGAAAGTTTTATATTCCGCAATGCGATTGAGTAATAGCTAACGTTTTACTTAAAAGTTTGTATTTACTGCCTAAATTGGAAGCTTCTTACAGGTTATTATAGCGTCGGCATAGGTGTGACGCTCCTGGCCACGGTAACCACTTCTATCAGATGAGACGTGTGCTATTTACCACCTTAATGGTAAATAAGGCCGCCCATTGTGCATTTAACTATAATTACTGTAATCCATTCCATACTACTGTCTCTTATAATCTAATGTTGGTGTACAATAAATAGTTATCTATCTATCTATCTATCCAAAGTGTAAACTTTAAATGCATTCAAGTTTGGAGCTTAAAACGTAAATCTAAATAAATAGTCTGCCATAAAAGTTATTTCCTAGAACACTTTGGGAAATCGAATAGCGCAACGTACGAAAACGACTTGTCATTTTATGCAACAACGCAATTCATCTGTTCTGTAAGGAAATGGAAATGTCTTGTCTCTAGGTGATTTTCCATTAAACGGTTTTTTTTATACCACTTAGGTGGCAGACAAGCACACGGCCCACCTAATGGAAAGTGATTACCGTGGCCTATGGACGTGTGCAACACCAGGGGCGTCACACTCGCGCTGCCGACCCTGCATGTAAACGCAGATAGTTTCTGTGCCGTTAGAGTACAAATGTCGGCCCGCAAAAGGCCGACATTTGTACTCTTACTCTGTTGCACACTAAACACAATTAATAGTAGTCTGTGAAAGCAATTATGTCCGTTACATTACCGTTTACAGTGTGTCCAACTTTGTATCTCTGATGATATTGAAGATACTGATTAATTAAACTTATTACTGATTGCAATCGTTTTTTTTTTGACTTTCTATAAAATAAAAAGTTCCTAACACTAGTAACTAGTGATCCGTAGGTGCCATATGTGGCATGAAATTTTAATTTATAAATTGTTCCACTAATGGCGCCTGCGAAAAATATCGGTAGGTGCCCAATGTGGAATACCTAAGGTGCCATTCACTCAGGTGCTATTAAAACGGGTGCCCAATATGGAATACATCTAATGCGACTATAATTGAGCTTTATCGCTAGCATGTACCTAGTTGTAAAAAAGAACTTTCATCCACTAGCGGGTTGAGAGTAAAGAGTTTTTCACATTTGCCCTCAACCCAACAAATATTTCTGTCACTGAATTATTAATATTCACAATTTTCCACAAGTTTATTCGAATTATATCCCCAACTGGCCTGTTAACACTTCACAATGTCCTAAACTATTTGACGTGGGGTAACAAAACTTGGCGTAATAAGCTATGAAGGATCGTTGAGGGCCCGACCCTTTCAAATGAAGGTTCCGATGTGAGCACCTTCCGGATTTTTAGTATGGATTTTGTGGGGCAAGACCCGAGACCCCTTTAGTGGATACAGTTTTGCAAGATGACATCGACAGCTGTAAGCTGTAGATATATAAAAACTGCCAAAATGGAACCAATATTGCCATATTTTGTGAAGGTATTTGTTTTAGTTGACTTGTTGACTAACATCTTTACAGCTAATAGGACATTACTTTTACGTGAAACCACAGATGAAACCACAGACATAGGTAGATCTCTCCCAATGTGTGCTATTGCTGGAGAAATAACGAGAGACAACAATAAACTCAAATAACAAATTTATGGATGAGTATGTAACTAAAAATAAAAAAGCTACACATTAACTAAGTTATTAAATAGTATTGGCAAAGTATAGGGAAGAATCAGACGACCTTCTAAACATCCCTATTCTTATAACTTCCGCATCGCTAGCTTTCTATTCTTATGTATCCAGAAGACACATTAACACAGAAAGTTAAACTAAAGTAGAATTATACATGACAGTCCAGAATCTGCGACCGATTATAAATTATCAATCTACTATATAAAATAAGTCGGGTTTTCCTTCCTGACGCTATAACTCCAGAACGCACGAACCGATTTCCACGGTTTTGCATTCGTTGGAAAGGTCTAGGGCTCCGTGAGGTTTATAGCAAAGAAAATTCAGAAAAACCGACATCCACGCGGGCGGAGCCGCGGTCAACAGCTAGTTTCTAAAATTTGTTTTTGCTTTCCATACAAGTTAGTACAAAGGAATCTTACTAATATTATAAACGCGAAAGTTTGTAAGTATGGATGAATGGATGTTAGTTACTCTTTCAATTAAAAACTACTGAATGGATTTTAATGAAACTTTACAATAATATAGTTTATATATCAGAATATATATAGGCTAAAATTTATAACGATAACCGATATTTTAGCGATAACCGACATCAACGCGGGCGAAGTCGCGGACATAAGATAGTTAATCCTAAAGGTATTAACACACTCACAAATGTAACATTCGCATGCAAAACGGTACTCAAAAAAAGAAATAACAAGCACGTAACCTATAGTCTTCCGAATCTGAGAGCTTATCGCCTTCAGTAACGCACTTCGTGATTTACTAGGATTCTTGTTATCCTCTTCAACTAAGATAAATGGTAGTGTTAGAAGAGGGTCTCGGTCGATAATGTATGTGGGATATGAGCTCGACACTCGACACATCTCATTAACAGGAAAATATCGGAACGTATTCAGTTTCGATTCCTCAATTTTGACGATTGTGGGATCTATTATCGTAACTTTGAATGTAGACACAATTAAAATGGTGAGCCATGTCTGATGACAAAAAGTCAAGATTGTCTATTTGCGTCAATATCATCATTTCGATCGCATTCTAGTCCGGGGCTATATTTTCGATTATGGTATCTTATATCTTATCTTATATGTATATATAAAAAATCCGTGTCACGATGTAAGTATGTTCGCGATAAACTCCTAAACTACTGTACGAATTTTGATAAAATTTTGTAACCGTTTATAATATGGCCCAACTTGAAAGACAGGATAGCTAACATCTCAATTTATTCGATAACTTTACTACGGCTATACCCACATCACTCGTCACGATGCGCCCAACTAGTTTCGGACCCGACCGGAGTCCTTATTCATGAGCCGCGCCTGGATACTCTGCTCATGAATAAGGACTCCGGTCGGGTCCGAAACTAGTCGGGCGCATCCTGACGAGTGACGTGAGTATAGCCGTAGTAAAGTTATCGAATTATAAAATGGCTCACGATAGTTTCTATACAAAAATCTCAATTTATGACCGCAATCCGAATTCCACGCGGGCGAAGCCGCGGGCAACGGCTAGTAAGACTTTAAGTATTGGGTGCGACTGCCTTTAGGTCCTTTAGGGCCTTTAGGTCGCCCATAATAGGCCTCCTTGACCTAACGATTATTGACAGCAGGGACCGATGTTTAACGTGCCCTCAGAAGCACAGAAGCACTCAGATGAAGTTTCACTTACTGGTCACCCATTCAAATGGTAACCGCGCCTAGTTAGTTAAACCTACTAATCGTTTACTGAACAATGAGCGTACAAGACCAGAAGTGCTTCTTTTTCTTCCTATTCTGCATCAACGTGAGTGACATAAACGTTTCAGATTTTACTTTAACTCGAGCTAAGTAATATGAATACTGTTAAAGTGGCAGATCAGCTGTCACTTTAAGTGGAACAATCGAACTGTTTTATACTTAGTTGGAGACAATAAAACACAACTTGCATTTTTTATTTCTATTTTGATCTATATAATTGTTCAAAACTAATATGCTAACTTAAGATTATAAACACTTAGCTGTAACGAAACCATATCGCCACCTAACTCGATACTGACGCCATCTATCGAGGTTTGAATGAAACTTTACAAATAAATCGTTTTTATTTAACCTTTCACATCCGTACTGAACAAATACATAGATATAGACCAAAAGCTAAGTATCTACCTATTGCAAGGAAACAAAGGTTTGAAGGGGCGCCATGGACAAGCTGGATGAACCAAACTGTCCCCTGGGGGAGGGATGGGGAAATGGAAGTCATCCGGTGTCCCCACGGTGAAAGTAGGTACCTACCTGATTACATAGTTAACAGATTTTATTTCGCCCGTTTCTGATTTTGAAAATTATTCGGTTGCTAGTTAGGTATGGGATCATTTTGGTGTCATCTCTACTCATCAAAGTGTGTTAAACTTTTGGAATTCAAAGTCTTTGCCTGGATACTAAAATATATTTTTCACTTCTCATGCTCTTAAAATGTTACTTTACTCCCTGCATAGCGGGACTAAAGCTCCTTTTTAATCTCTAGGGACTAAAGTAAATTTTTTTTAATTTACTTTGATAACTCCTAAACAGCCAATCACGGTGTTTGTGAATGGGAGGATTATCACCTTTTTAGTGATTGTGTAGGTATAGAAATAACCTCAAAATGACATTTGAAAAAATCAAATATCCCATTTAATTTCGTGAACCACGAATAATGATATTAATTTAATTAATTATTATGTAAGTATTAAGGATAAGTCCATTTTATTATCCATTTCCAATTAGTTTTAAATTATTTTTCAAGTTTGAATCTGTTGGCTAAATATTATATATGCAAGCATATAAACCGTACGTCACTTAACAACAAAAAAAAACCGCGGGACAAATTTCTTTGCAATTTGAATTTTGAATAGATTATTCGTAATAAGCTTGCGTTGTAATCACCAATTACTTACACCAATTAATTGTGCACCTTAGAAACTTTGTTATTATAAATAAATAAAAATAAATAAATATTCCACAACATTTCACACAACGCTATCTAGATCCATGGTAAGCATAGCTTTACTACCTTGTATTATGGAATCTAGAATACGGATAAAAATACTTAGATATTTTTTTTTGTAAATGCATACATCTTATACATAGAAACACCCAGACCAATGCAAATACCCATATCCATGCATACAAATATTTGCACTGAGCGGGGATCGAACCCGCGCCTCCTGCGTAGCGACCGCGTTCACTACCGCCACGCCACGGAGGCTTTACCCCGTTATCGATATGATGAAATTAATATGTTCAGGTTGAAAAAGATATTTGCATATTTTTTTTTTTTTTAATATTATAATTTTGTATAAAAAGTCGCTTTTTTTCCTCGCATTCAAAGTGAAAAGTAGAGTGTTTAACGTGGGACTAAACAACCATAATGACACTCGAACTATTAGCCACCCTCGCTTCGCTCGGGTGGCTAAAACATCTCGTGTCATTTTGGCTTGTTTTAGTCCCTTGTTGAACAATCTACTAAACCATGGCGATTGTAAGCTCAATATTTCTGAGCCTTCCCGACATTGTTTCCGCCGTCTATTCATTTGAAGTCAGTAATAATCAAAGCTTTGATGTCTTGAGAACCGTTTGTGCTCGAGGCAATGGCTGGCAAAGTGGCAACTAACTTGAGAATAAGTAGGTATCGTGACGGAGACTGAAAATTGTTGATTTGTGAAGAGATTCTGACAAATAAATCGAGAATAGAAATAAGTTTCTGTTCATATACTCGTTAGGTATATTCAAGTCATATAAGTTATATATAAGTTAAAAACAGAATAGAAAAAATCGTTTTATCTATTCCGCAGTTAAAATATTGCCAGTGCATTCAAGGAATTGTAAATAAGTTGAAATATTTACATAAGTATAGGTAGTAAAAACATAGGTACCTACATAGGTATACCTATCTATTGAATCGTACAGTTTCATATAATTTGATTCTATATGTTTTAGGAAGTTTACCTTTAGGTAAGTTTATCTAACTTTACATTTAACTGTAATAAATGTAATTACATAAAGGAACCTGTTTACTGTTGAATTAGATTAGAATACAAAATAACTACCAAATTCTCAATTGCCAAAACTGATTTTCACTCTCATACTGCAGCCCCATTAAGAGTATCCATTACGGTATGAAGCATTATGTGGGGAATACCACAAATGCGTTTAACAGAATAGCAATTACGCGTAACTTTGCGAACGCGTGTTACACTTGTGGTCAGACGAAACTACTGCGTTATGTTGCGCAGAAATAGTCCGCTCTAGAAATAAAGCTGGATTTTGAAACCACGAAATATTCAAAGCACATTCCTTGGGGTGGAATTTGGGATATATGATACTTTATGTTTTGTACAACGCTTTTAATATTCTTTGGTATTTTTGTTGTGTAAATGTGTTAGATAATGGTTCGACTGCTGCGTCCAAGCTCATTGCAAATATTTGTATGCATAATTAGCGTGTCTAATTGCATTGGTCTGTCGAAATGCATTTTCCAGGCGATATGAGTATTTTCATAGACCATTTTTGAGATAGGTAAAGCCATTGAACGTGGTACACTGTTACCGACAATTCTTTTGACGAATTGTGACACTAAGGTGGCTATAAAAAATAACCTATATCTATTCATCTCGAGGTGGGTGATGTCCACCTCGTTAACTTGAATAGATAAGTTTAGAAGGCTACTAGCCACCCATACATATACTGTATGTGAGACGTCCAATAGTTGAAATAATCAACATTCAATAGTGCAATCAAACATAGTTCAACCAAACGTAGGTAAATGAACCAGAAGTCGAATAGTCCTATATGCATTGTAAACGTATGTTATTTAATCGAAGTTGAAATAACCGTAGGCGAATTGATACTTATCCCTTCTCTCTCCGCAACGAGTAAATTTTTTTACCGGTGTTGCATGTATTATATACTGCTTCTCCATATGAAACTTGCGTTCCAAACGTTTCGTCGATCACTGCGATCGACATCTTCAGTGAGGCAGTCTGGGCGGCGACGAGTGCGTTGACCTCGCCTCGTCGGCGACTTCTCTGCGACTGACGTTGAAATCCGAGTCACTAGCGTATTTATAGGTGCGGTCGGAGGGGGAAAACGACGTTCTTGATCCCGATTCCTCGAGAGCTGGGGAACAGACGTACTCGATCCTGATTGGTCGTTTGCCCTATGATAACAATTCATATGGACCATGGCAGTGACCATGGCCAAACAGCCCGGAAGCAGTACATTCTATTTAAATGACAAACATACTTTTTATATGCTAATGCCTGACACGTAAATCCTGATTGTTGAGTAAAAGCATTGTAACTAGGTATACCTCCGGACATATACTTTGGCCTTAAGTCACAAGATAAACGAAGCCCTGGTGCAGTTGGATTGTTTGGTAACAATCTATGCTTGGGGAATTTGAGCTCGTCACCACCGCAGCACCCCGAACTATTCTCAAAAGACACTGAAAGAAAGAAGTACTGCGAGTATTGAGTACATTTTGAGCACATTTTAGGTCCAAGATATAAGTCACGAAATACTCCTGAATAATGCGATTTTTTTTGCCTTAATTAAGGTAATGGACGGTGAGAGCCCATTACCGGCGCTTTGGCATAACATTTGGAATAAAACAACGGAAAAATTAGAAGTACTTATTTTGAAAAGAATGTTGAAAAGGAATATCGAAATAACAGTAGAATTTGGCTGTATTTTTTTAATAGGACACGTCAATTTGACGTCCCCTTGCCTGATGGTAAACTGAAGCCAAAGTCTCAGGAAAGAAGGTAATTATTACTTACCTAACTAATTCTATAACAACAATATATATTTAATAACAATATATAAATAATAACAATAATAACTATACTCATTTCGGACCCGACCGGAGTCCTTATTCATGAACAGAGCATCCTGGCGCGGCGGCGCCAGGTGCTTTACTGAATAAGGACTCCGGTCGGGTCCGAAACTAGTCGGGCGCATCCAGACGATTTACGTGAGTGTAGCCGTAATAAATGTATTTTAGTTGAAAAATGTCTCACGATAGTTTCTATATGAATTCAGCCAGATCGTTAGTGTGATTGAGAAACATACATCTAAGTAGCAAAAGAACTTCACAAACTTTCACATTTATAATATTAGAACGATTGTACGAAGTAAGATGATCCGTGCAGGGCCTGATTAACCCTTAGGCTAATTAGGCTGCAGTCTAGGGCGCGAGGATAGGGAGGGCGGGCGCGCCGAAATCGTGTCTTCTTATGCACTAATCTATTATCATATCAACCCTACGTATTTCAACTAGACCGAGACAAAACAGTAAAACTAAATGCACTTTAGAGTTCCTAATTTTAACAATAAATTTTAAAAATTTAAACCGCATTTATAACAAAAGAAACGGGCGCAAATTTTAACTTCATTTTCTATGGGAAATTCCTAATTTAAACAGTGCAGCCTAGTTGTGCCATGTTGAAATTTTCACACTATTACTCTACTCACAAATTTTAGGCCGTCCGTAACACACCTAGCGGGGGCGCGTCCTCATATTTAACCTAAGGCATTCAGAAGTCTTGATCAGTCGCTGAATCCGTGTGATGACAGACAAAGAATATAAGCATCGCCCCCATCTCACCCGAAGGGTGTCTTAAGAGGCGACTAACGAAAAAATACGCAGACGATATCACTGCAAAAGAAGGAAATCTCATAATAAAACCCTGTACCAACCCGTTTGGCCACCGAGGAAATAGTAGGCCAACGCCTCCCAACATTGGTAGAGGCCTATGTCCAGCATTGGACTGCGGTGGACTAATTGCTTGATTGACATTCCCGAATATAATCTATCCCTGTACCAAACTGCCCCTCTAGACAAGTGGCAATTCGTTGATCGGTGTTTGATGGGATTTGACGTATGTGACAGTCGTTAACGCATGTCATAAACGTTAAATCCTATACATTATGTCATTCTATTCCATCAAACGCCGAACAAAGAATTGCCACTTGTCTAGAGGGGTTGAGACATCAAATTATATTGACAAATTTTCCCATTTTTAAAATTAATACGAAAGTAGAAAGTAAGATATTAGTCTTTTATAATTACTCTGTGTCATGTCTAATTAATGTAAACGTTATGAAGTGCTATACGAAAGCAACTTCTATATCTACCCGCACTTATTTTTATGAGAGCTATGAAGCGTCGCTTATCAAGGAATACAGTAGCCAAATAAGTTTATGTAACTCGTAAACATTTTACTGAAGCATAAAGTAAAATGACCACCCATATTCATGATAATAAATTTGGAGATGATAATATTATTATAAGAGCTAAACTCTATAAATAACAGAGTTTAAGTCAGAATTATTTGTTCTGTATAAAATATTGGAACGGCACCTACTTACAAACGTAAAAATATATAATAAAGATTTATTAACAAGTAGACAACCCCTCTAGACAAGTAGCAATTCGCTAACTGCCCCTCTTGACAAGTGGCAATTCGCTAGCCGGAGTTTGATGGAATAGAATGACGAATGTATTAGATTTGACGTATTTGACATGCGGTAACGACTGTCAGATACGTCAAATCCCATACATTCGTCATTCTATTCCACCAAACGCCGGCTAGCGAATTGCCACTTGTCTAGAGGGGCTGGTTTAAAACGTAGCTCCTATCTGAGAAGACATTTTTCCTCCAATAGAAGCGGAATTTATTTGACTTTGTTGATTTATATTGTTTGACGACAGATCTACAACTATTTTGCAGACAGTCCCTATTATTTAAGAAATTAAAAATCAATTTAATGGGCTACAGCTTAAATCACACCTTGGGAAGAATGATAAATGAAAAACCAGTAAGTAGGCACCTATTCATTTTCACACCAAAGTCGATAGGATAAAATTAACAGCTAGGTATTTATAACGTTTATCGCGCTTTATGTCGCCAGACACTATTATTTCTAAGCATATGTGAAATATTGGGTCATTTATTACACGTGCTATCTGAAATGAGCAAAGTTCATAGACTTTTGTCAATTAAATAAGTGAATATATCAAGGTAATGTTTATCTATAATGTCAGGCAGATAGGGTTTCCTTAGAAGATGGGGGTCCAAGCTAGAAAAGAATAGGTAATAAGTAACCAAAATTACTGATATTACCTCTAACTAAGCTAAATTGCTTGTGCTAAGAGTGGGTTCACATCAGTAGTGTAAGAGTAAGGGTAAGGATTCGAACCCGGGGGCCCTCGATCGTAGGACTAACTCCTTAACAACTAAGCTTTACAGACGCCTATATCTACTATTCAGGTAACGATTCAGCTAGGTGAATTTAATTTTGCATTCATTTACAGCTAAAGCGTCTTCGGAATGTTCCGGTTTCATCACAGCGAGGTGTGCCCGGTTCGTTACTCTCTGTCTACTCTAACGTACAGAGAATAGCTACCTACTCGCAAAGTCACTAAGTCACACACCAGCCACAACCCTATATGTGAGTGCAGACTGTTAGTTAATACTCAGACGAATTGTTTTGCATAATTTGACTTGTGTAAGTCCGAAACTAGGAGCTTGTGAGAGAATCTGAACTATTACTGCAATGGAAATGAACAAATTATATATACCGGGTGTAAGGAGAACGCTCCCGAAGCCGAATGAGTACTCCGGGTACACTATATATTGTTTTTTTTTTTCGATTTGGAGAATATAAATTGTCGTTTATTTTTCTTTTTCTTTTTAGTTATTTTCGCATTATTTAATCTCCATCATATTACCAAAGCTCAATGAAACGGTAATTTCATAAAAAAAACATCACTACAAAAGAAGCACGCGCTTGGCGCCATTTGTTTTTTTAATATTTATTTTAAAACTAGCTGACCCAGCAAACTTGTTGCAATTGCCCATATTTTCTCACCGTTTGAACCTTCCGTGGACATCCACAAATAGGTATTTCAAGACTAAAATTAGCCAAATAGGTTCAGCCGTTCTTTAGTTTTAGCGAGACTAACTGAATTGTAATTCATTTTTATATATGAGATGTGCCGTGTTACTATATAAAAGTTCCTAGGCAGGTAGATTGTTTTTTTAAAGAATTTTAGCAACCGAAATTATCGAAAATATCTACTAATATTCCCTCTAACCAATCCAACTAAACTAAATTGCTTGTGCTAGGAGTGGGTTCACGTTGGTAGTATAATGGCCAGGATTCGAACCCGGGACCTCTCGATCGTAAGGCCGACTCCTTAACCACTAAGCTACCGATGCTAAGACACTAAGAACTTAACCAAGTACAGTGCTGGCACCATACTTATTGTAGTACAGAGTAATATCGCAATGTCAGGCTTATGTGGCAGGAACGTAATATCTACCACCGCTGCCTTCATCTGTAATGGAACTTTTCAAATTGCACAATATGTAAGAACCCATTTCTTACTAGGTTGGTACTCTGGAAAAATAAACCATGTCTCTATATCACTACTCGTACCTTTGGATGATGAGCAATAGCACTTATAGGTACATAGGTTTAATATGGTGGATTTTGAAGTATAAAATAGGACAGCGTTTCATAAATGGCATAAAGAGGCCACTCGCTCGACAATAGCGAAAATAAGATGCTGGGTAGAACATCTAAGAAAAAAAGATCAATTAATAACCATATCACATGACATGCTTCCAGCTCCCGTGATTCCCTCTTCCCACAGTCCCAGGCTCTTCATGCGTGGCGTGAAAAAGTATTTGATGAGGCTGTCAAGCTGAGTGCCACCATTGTAACATGACATGTATCTGTAATGGTGTCCCTTATTTCTGAGATTTTGCCTTCACCTTACCATCGGGCGAGGTGAAGCGAAATTGACGTGTCCTATAATAAAATGACGATAATTCTGCTCCTTTAAAAACAGAGCTATATAAGTTGGTACGGTACTGCTTGAATCAAGGCTAGGTAGGTGTAGATAGGTATACATATTTAATATGTTATTTAATTAATATTTTCCATCTATTCCTACATATCTACCCTAAGCGCAATACCTTATCACCCGCATTTCAACATTATCCAACAGAGCAGCGCGTTCATTAAAATGTAAGCGCCTTGCGCCAAATTTGCGGCAATTCGTTTTGCAGCGAAATGCCGGCAGTTAAAGAGAAAACCTGCTGCTACCGTCCTGCGAACGTTCTACGTACAATTTCATCAAATTTTAACTAATTAACCTGCAAGCTCCCACATAAGAAACAATATAAATCTTCTTGACAAATTGCGAGGGAAATCGTCTGTGAATGTTCTTACCTTCATTTATTATTAAACTAACAGGAGTTACGGACTTATTTTGTAATCGTTATATATGGGATAATACTGCGTGTATTTCGACCTCTAGAGTGCGAAGTTATGAAAATAAAATTTATTAATATAAAATCATGACTATAGTTTGAAAATTTGTACCTAAGTTTTAGCACAATTTCACAACTGTTTTTTTTCTACAACTGCAAAAAATTTACAGGTATATACCTAACGTATTTAACGTTGGTCTTAGAGGTAAAACAATGATAGCTATACTATCTCGTAAGCTCATTCAACGCCTTCCAGAATTTGCCGAGACTTATGATAGCAACGCATTTGAGTGATATTTTACGACCGCCATGGCCTGGTAATATAGTAAGTATTATTATCTTAGCATCTATATTTATCTGTATTCTACAAAGGATTCAAATTATTATACAGTTACTTTACTTAATAAAGTATTAAGTATATTCCTCATAAAACACATACACATAGCTACGTTTCTTCTCTACATTAAAAAAATGCTAATTTTAACTAGACCGTCACAAAATTCGGAACATAATAGGTCGTTACATATGAAATTGCCGTTTTCTTGAAGAAATTGTAGGGAACCCAATTTGCAGCAATAACATTTTTGCACTGTTTTTTAGGAATGACAAATCCAAATTTTATTATTTGTTTTGTGTATGAATGTGAAAACTATTATAACAGCAACTTTTATTACATTTTTGGAAAGTGACAGCTGTAAAAAAGTTAATACGAAATTTATCATCAAAATGGATAGCATTTATAAAGTACTGTTTTTGAAGATCGAATTTAATTTATCAAGCGGCCATTAAAAACTAAATTTATTACAGAGTTGTACCTAAAATCTTGAAATCGACTTTTTAATAAATTATAAATAATGGAAATAGCTATTAAATTACAGGAATAACGAACTCATGAATCAGTAAGAAAATTTCGGCAATTACATATGTAACGACCCATTATTTGGACAATGGCCATTTATTACGATATTCACACGTTAGTCTGCAACGCGCCGCCTGAACAAATACTTAGTAGGTACTAGGAATAATGGTCCGAATGCAGTTATTGGGTTAAGCGGCTGTGCAAGTTTTACGATGGGATTTCTTCGCTGGTTATTACAAATGATCGTGTTGCTTGTGGAAGCAGATGTTTTACTTCTCTATCTCCATCCATCCATTTAACTATATCCACATCTGGATATGATGGTAGAACACATTTAAACTAGGTATGCTCATTTCAGGTATTCGGGTAGATGTACCTACCTATAGGAGAATTAATTAAAAGTATTCATGACGATAATGGAGGTAAGACACGATGGTATTCCCGTCAAATTGAGCAGTACGACTGGGGAAGTACTTCCGCCCTACATAATACCGCGGCCATTATACCCTTGTGTTGTGTTCCCGGAGGTGAGTTTGGTAGCCAGAGTTCACTCGAGACTTTTTGTGCTGTCAGTGGGAAGACCCAAGGCTATTCCTGCTTTGTCTTCTATACTGACGGCACAGAAACTATCTGTATTCACAGGGTCAGCAGCACGAGTGTGACTCTCCTGGTGTTGCACATGTTCATAGGCCACGGTAACCACTTTCCATCAGGTGGGCCGTGTGCTTGTCTGCCACCTCAGTTGTATAAAAAACGTACTTAGTTGGTCAAAGCATTCGTATGGTCGCGGGTTCAAGTATTGGATGTTCACTTTTTCCGTAAGTCTAGGTATGGGCCTTTCACCTTTCACTGTTCTTACCGACGACGGCGACGTGCCAAATATAATGGTTCTTGCCCACCTGTTGTACCTACAGTTGCTCTCAGAAGTTAACGTCTGCTTTAGTAGGAAATAGAAAGGGAAAAGAAGACATTATAAAAAAGATAAGAAGAAAATATCACATTGCTACTAAAGCTGAAAAAGTGAAAGTTCCCCAGGTAAAGTCGTTTTCATTACCTAAAGAAGTAGTAGAAGGTAAGTAACCTACCCGAAAAAATAGATAAACTTGGCATGCATTCCACAAAGACCTTACTAAATCATTCGCACACAATACTTTAACACATCTGTTCACTTTGGAATGAGCATTTCTTTTTTCCCAGTTTTATGGCAGACAGGATAAAGGTTTGGACATTAATGGCATATAAAACATACCTACCATATTTGTTAACTTTTACCCTAAGTCAAAAAGGGACTATTTCGGGTGATGTTCTTTTGGCGGGTTTATTTTTATTACCGTTACCTATATTGGGATTGACGTCTGTATAAAGGCAATGAAAAAAATGGTTCAGGTATTTCTATATTTTGTTTGTATTGCGTCTACTTCAATATCAATATGTACGGTATTGAATCGAGATATAGGTAGGTACAGGGTGGAGGGGAAGTATTCTAAATACTGGAGTCACTGGAGATAGCGAATTTCCATCAAAGGTAACATTAGTTTATTTAAAAAAAGAAACAAAGCTGCATTCAAATAAATTTGAAAGCTTACCTACTTGCCACACCCGGTAATCAAACCGACTAAAATCCGAAAAAGGAACTTCCCTTATTTTTATGGCATCAATCGATAGTGTCAATCATAAGAAACAAATCTCTATAATAAACATGGTGAATTAAATGAAAGGAAGTCCATAAAATCAAAAGAAGCAAAAATGCTAGTCTCTTTGTGATCCGATATCGGGAGATCCAATTATGTCGGGCCGGACAAGACAGATACAAACATAATAATATATTATGTCATACATATGACTTCCTGCGATTTCGGATGTCGGGTAGTATGAAAACGCTCTTAGGGCCTCAAATACCTCAATTTTACTAAACTTCATCAAACCAATCGCTTATCATACAATGCTTTAATACACCTTGCTTAAAGGAACCGGGATTGTAGGCAGGAAATTAATTCAAATACTATGGTAGGTAGTAAGAAGGTAGTAAGGTCACTTTTATTAAGTAGGTCACTTTTTGTAGGTCTATCTCTTCATATCAAAGTTTAGTCAAATCCATAGTAAAGTAGACTGATAAAGTGGACCTAAAATGAAGAAGTAGTTATAGGTACTAACTCTTCAATAGGTAGTAGTTAAGTACTTACCTACATATTAGGTATATTAAAGTCATATATCGTAAAAAATTGGCCGAAAAATTGACAAGGAGTAGCGCCGACTGATTAATAATAGAAACGATACGATAACAGATTCCTACTTATAATACAGTCATATTAAACCATAATCCATGTCGAACACTGGTTGCTCCCACTTAGGGTTACCATCCGTCCGGATTAATCCGGACATGTCCGGACTTTTAGACATTTGTCCGGACCTTGTCCGGATTTCTTTTTGAGTTATGAAACTAGATACATACTATGTAATATCATAAATGAAGTCGCGCACGGATTGTTTTGTAATAATCGATGTTTGGTGAATTACAGCTCGTCCACCACAGAAGCATCCCCAATATACACCCAAGAAACGTGTAATGCGCCTTTAGAGCACATTAGGTCCAAGATATATGTTATGCCCCGAGCAATACCATGCCATTGCAACTAAGTGTCCGGACTTTTATCAAAATGTCAGGCTTTTTGTCAGAACTTTTCAGAATCCTAAATGGTAACCCTACTCCCACTATCACGTTATCATAAGGTTAGGAGATAACGAGTTCGTATCTTTACCTACACGCAGATAATTTGTTATTTTAGGATCATTTTCATCCTGTAAATGTACTGGTACTGCTAGTGTAAAAGGATCTTTTATAAACCCCTCTTTAACCTTTAGGCGTGGACGTGATTATTTTGTTTCACTTCTATGGACGTGGGTTCACTGGGAAAACTACGCTTTATGTTTGGTTATCGTTTAGAATGATCAAGAAGAAATAGTTTTAACTAAGTATTTAATTAAAAACAAAAAATTAATTATTTTACACAATGAACATTTAGCAACTGAGTTATAAAACTACTCTTGGTCTAAAAACGTTTGATATAATGTAATAAGTGCCAAGTGTTTCGTTTTTATTTAAATCTACTAATGATACGGTATGGATCAAATTTAATACACATTATTTGGTAAATAACGTCATTATGGTTAACACCCCGACTCAGAGTATTCCGACTCGGATAGGTTAGGCGATGCTAGCTAAGGCGGGAGTTCCGCTTCGCTTCGCTCCCGCCTTAGCCTACGTGGTTATTTTTTTTAAACCAACCAGATATTGGATTTTATTTATACGTTTTGTTTGAAAAAAAAAAACAGTACTTTTATGAAATAACATTTTGTCAAATGACATTTGGATAAATGCTTAATTTGCGAAACATATTATTTGGTTAAATGAAGAAAGGTCAATTGACATCTTGATATTTAATACATTTGGCAAGAATGGTGTTTTTCTTTTTTTTTTAAGAATATTAGCAACCGAAATTATCGAAATTACTAATATTCCCTCTAACCCCTGCCCTCCAACTAAGCTAAATTGCTTGTGCTAGGAGAAGCCGAGTACGTAAATAGATCGAAATAATCAGCCGTAGGTACGTTCGGAAAAAATGATCGAATTATTCAGAAAATCTGGTTGGAAGTCTGGTATTATCGTCTCATGGAAATTGCCAATTATTTACCTCATGTATTCACTTTTTCCTATCCTTAATCGATATAAAAAAAAAATATTGACATTAGGTTAGTAGCTTAGTTGGAGGGCAGGGGTTAGAGGGAATATTAGTAATTTCGATAATTTCAGTTGCTAATATTCTTAAAAAAAAAGAAAAACACCATTCTTGCCAAATGTATTAAAAATCAAAATGTCAATTATATTGACCTTTCTTCATTTAACCAAATAATATGTTTCGCAAATTAAGCATTTATCCAAATGTCATTTGACAAAATGTTATTTCATAAAAGTACTGTTTTTTTTTCAAACAAAACGTATAAATAAAATCCAATATCTGGTTGGTTTAAAAAAAAATAACCACGTAGGCTAAGGCGGGAGCGAAGCGAAGCGGAACTCCCGCCTTAGCTAGCATTGCCTAACCTATCTGAGTCGGAATACTCTGAGTCGGGGTGTTAACCATAATGATGTTATTTACCAAAATTAATGTGTATTAAATTTGATCCATACCGTATCATTAGTAGATTTAATTATAAACGAAACACTTGGCACTTATTACATTATGTCAAACGTTTTTAGACCAAGAGTAGTTTTAAATGATCAGTCGGCGAAACCATTGTTTTACCAAACGTTGTTTATCAAGTGTAATTTTGCCAAATGACTTTTGGTCAAACAGCAGGACCCCATAAACTAAACGTAAAACCTTATGCAAAATAAAACGCGACACAAATAATTTTATATCATGGCAACACTGATTAGTTGTATCTGAATGTTGTCAAATGTCAAAAACAAATTAGTTATCTGTGGTCCAAAATTAGAACGATAAAAATGACGAGCTGTATATTTTTTTATCTAAAATATTAAAATTATAATAAATTAATCGTGTGTTTAGCATTATGACTGTTTGGTGGGAAGTCGAAAATGAAGAACTTTACGCTGTTGGTAAGTATTTGCACAACATGCCAATGTTTTTGTTATAAAAGTGTAGTATAGTTTTGAATAATAATCTTGTAGGTGCCTCCCGCAGAGATGAGATAAATATAAACATTGTATCAGACAAGCTAACTGATACTCTGGACTATCTTCGTTATCCTGTCAGGGATAGTTTTGGGTTTCTCCTATAATTAGGGCAAATAACTGTAATTTATTATTGTCAGTTCCACTGTCATTGGCCACTCCCATAAATTGCAGTGATTAAATAAGTTGATTGATTACTAATTCATAGCTCTTAATTAAATGGACGACCGTGCAGTTATGTTTTTGTTAGTTTTATATGCATTAATGATAGACTGAAGAGATGATGATGTTTTAGTCCATTTAAACATAAAGTCCAGTTAGATTTCATCAATAAACCATATACTTTATTGATAAAATATACTATATCACAGTTTTTGTAGTGTAATAATAACATTCTTCTTAGTTTTGTTAAGTAATGTTACATTACATAAATACCTACTCTATTGTTACCTAATGTTTTTAATAAACAAATTAAAAAAGTATTTCATGCTAAGCACCTATAATGTAAAAATGATTTAATATAAAAAAAATATATTATTAGTTATGTTTACCAACTGTATGAAAGGTTTGAAGACAGACGAGTTAACTTGAGGAATGTAAGACGGTAAATTTTTGGAGGGAAACTTCTCAACATTTAGATTTTATTTTGGCCCTCTAAGTAGTTTCAAGACCTTATAGACTAGATATTATTATTTAAGCAAAGTGATAAACAAATAGTTTTATTTGGTATACCATATTATTTTGTAAGTGCTACTTGCACTTTCATATTCAAATCTCAAAAAAAGAAAATAATAAAAGACAATTAGAAAGTCATATTCTTACTAAACTGACTGCTAGTTCACAATGTAGCCTTGGTCTTAGAAGACTACCGATGAATTTATCTACCTTTTTTTCTTATTAGCCAGCAAGTACTCCTGCAAAGTCTTCAAGGTCAGATATACTTATGATACATTGGCTGGACACATTCCTAATTACCAACCAAGTAACTCTGAAACTATATTATGATGCTTTTTGAAGATTAGGGGATGATCACTTATTGAAAAAAAAAAGTTTTTAACATATTCTATACCAGCTAAAAGTGAATAATAACAAATATCTGAATCTGAAACTAATCTGAAACTGAAACTAATCTGAAACTGATTAGTTTCAGATTCAGATAGTAATAAACAATTTTTTTTTACCTTAGACTCCATTCTATTAGGCACTTACCTAAACATAAACAATCTTGATGTGCATCTTCAATGAAAATACTTGTACTATTCCACATAATTTAAATAATGTGGAATAGTACAAGTATTTTCATTGAAGATGTGTAGCAAGTTCCACCAAGTGCCATCAATCAACAGCATAAGCAATCTTAATGTGTCTTTTTAATGTGTTTTATTTAAAAACTCAGTTGATTAAAAATTTCTGTTTATAAACTAATTTTAAAGAGTAAAAACCAAAATTGAACCACTAATTAGTCAGTTAGTTAGCTTAGTTTATTTACATATTTAATATGTACTAGTGATCCGCCCGGCTTCGCACGGGTGGTAAAAACGTTCCCGTGGAAATCCAATATAGCCTATGTTACTCAGGGTGAATGTAGCTTTCCAATGGTGAAAGAACTTTTGAAATCGGAATCCTCTTTATAATAGTAGTGTAGATGTGTTTTTATAACAAGTCCCTATAAGATTGTTTACCTTTAGTTTAATACCTAATTGAATAGAGTATATTTCTTTGGAGATTACAATATATTATTTTAAAGCAAGCAACCGTTATTGCACATATTCCCTGTAACCCCTTTAGTTACGCTAAATTGCTTGTCTTAGGAGTGGGTTTACATTAGTTGTGTAATGGCTATGATTCAACCCTGGAATCATACATTTCTTATTTATTGATTAAAGACTTTATAAATTGATTAGTGGTTAGCAGCAACTGTGGAGGGTGACTTTGCTAATGCAGTTCTTTCTTCCTTTACATTATATACGTACTTCCTTTACATTATATAATACATCATTGAAGGTAAACAATGTCAATCCTGAACTTCTAATAATAATGTTACAGAGTAGTTCTAGTTAATTGTCGGTATCCACTTACAAGGAATTTTTAATTCTCTAATAGGTATTTTATTTTCAATGAAGATCTATTGGCTTGTTGTTGCTATGCCTATATATTAGTTCAATGTGGGGATACCAGATTGCCGGGCGGATGATCCATCCGCGACTTCTGCGGGCCATTTGATACATGCTATATCATGTTATGATAAGAAACTTCAATCACACACATGTTTTGTTATTCCTATAATTGCAGTATTTTAAGTGTCTCAACTTCATGATATCTTTCTTAGTGATCTTTGTGGAATTCACCTTATTATACCATCAGGCCCACCTTATGGCACCGGTTACTGGATCCAAAGTAGTATATGTACTGTACATAAGTAATACCCGTTAAAGTTTCTTCTTCCCCAAGTGTTATTTCATCTGCAGTTTTAGTACTTCCCCTACATGGCGTCTCTTAAATTGAATGGGAACTCCCCTTACATATTGATATTATTGTTGTAGCTGTCTACTATTCCTAGTATAGTTTAGTATTCCTACAGAAAATAAATGTATTTGGTGAATATGTGTATGTCCCAGCCAACTAGCTTGGACAGACGTTCAATAAACTGACTAAGAGAGATTTGTTACAACATTCAATAAACACACTCACTCAATCACACTCCGAGAGGCCTGTAGCAGACCCGGCGGCCTGCCCGCTTTTTAGAAGGAGCTTGGATGGTTGGAGTAGGGCAGTGGATACACAAACCACACGATCACGCAAAAAGGCCCAACTACAAGGGAAATGCGGAAAACGAGCCCGCGAAAAGAAGAAGAAGAAGAATATTCAATAAACTGGCAGGCTAATGCTAATGCCATTCATGTGATTGGATACCACCCAGAAATAAGACAGAAAGTTAGTGATAGGTTTATTGAGAAAAGAAGCGCATAAAAAATAAAAAAATAAGCAAAGAAACATCATCGCTCAAGTCATTTGCCTAGCTATTTAATCAAATGACTGAATATCGTACGGGCCGTTAAATAACAGCCAAGGCGGGTAATTGAACGGCTGATTAAGGCTGTGAAATATAGATCAAATTATACCTTTTCCTAAATTTTCAGCTAGTAACAATTTTACAGCATGGCGATTATTCTGTCATTGCAGGTTTAAGCTTTCAACAGAAACTAAGTGACGGTTGTCTATTTTGTGCATCTTTAATTTACATCCGTTCATAATCAAAAAATACACTATTTTTAGTAAATTAGTAAATTGGTGTGACCCGAATAAATTTATTTCCGTCATCGTGTGTTTGAATATCAAACCAATTACTATTCAATGACCACTCCGTTCTCCTTTACCGGGATTTTGAGATACATCTCAATAAGGAAGAATTGTGGGATAATAATAATAATAATAATTTGTATCATTTGTCCCTTATTAAACAGACAAGTATAATTATAGCAGTTTGCTAAAGTATAGTATTTCATGACTTATGATTTCCTGGGAATAATGATTGATTTTACAATGTACTTACCGGTATTTTTAAAACTGGTACAGTCGCGTACAATTTTCAATAAGTTCTTAAAGTGGGCAATGTTTATGCATTGTGAACATAACAACTTGGTGCATTTTCAAGAAAAATAAAGTTAACATTATTTTATTAATTTACTAGCTGTCGCCCGCGGCTCCGCCCGCGTGGATGTCGGTTATCGCGAATCGGGGTATGAAAAATAGATGTTGGCCGATTCTCAGACCTACCCGATATGCCCTCAAAATTTCATGAGAATCGGTCGAGCTGTTTCGGAGGAGTTTGGGAACGAAAACTGTGACACGAGAATTTTATATATTAGATTTACTTACTAGCTGTTGCCCGCAGCTCCGCCCGTGTGAATGTCGGTTATCGCGACCAAACATAGCCTATGTCCCTTCTCAAGGTCTAATCTACCACTATACCAAATTTCATCAAAATCGGTTCAGTGGTTTAGGCGTGAAAACGTAACATACAGACAGAAAGACAGAGTTACTTTCGCATTTATAATATTAGTATGGATTTATGAAAAACACGTAGAGAAACATAGGTGGAAATAGAAGTACAGAAGGAGAGGACTTTTCTCGAAAATGCCCCAAGTTTCATTTTTTCAAAATTTTCATTTTATTAGCTACTTAGTAAAGTCTTCAATTGCACATGACGCGGAATAGTGCATAATGAATAAATATTGAGTACACACGCTAGTACATACGTTATCAAATAATTAACAATTCAAGTAAATATTAAACTTTGAGTTGATACATTTAATAACTGATGACAGTTAATAATTGTATGTTTACACGACTGAGATTGATTATAAAACGATAAGATTACCCAAGTTGATCTCTTCATAAAATGCCTTCCTTTGGAAATTGAGTTACGAGCCAATCTTGTATGATCAGACACTAGAGAACGTAGTTTTTTTATATTTTTTAATAATACATTAGTCCATTGTTTTCACAGTCAATAAATTATCTATAAAGTAATAAATCCCTATTGGATAAAGTTCACTGGCTAGCACGCATATCTCATGACTCAATAGCTTGGGGCATAAATAAACAATGTGAATTCACGTAGCTTTAGACCACACGAGACAAATGCTATACACAAAGATAAATTATTGAAATAGCTACTGGTTGCTGAAAGGAATTATTACAATTTTAGCAATTATCTACTGTACTCGTATGTACACAAATTGCCTTTTAAATATCTTGAAGCAGTAAGATGTTACGTAGCGAATGTGCTTAAGCATTAGATAGTTATATGTACTACTTAGGTTCTATACAGCTATCTGCTAAAGCTAAAAGCTATAGCAATCAGCTAAATTCAAATCGGAAATAATGTGATACTCGTAATTACTAATGATGTACCGATTCTATTATTGAAATCGCGTTGATGTTGAACGATTTATAAGGGTGGCCCATTTTTCAGAGACTTTATCTTCAGCTAATCATCAAGCAAGATGAAATCATTTTGACGTGTCCCAAGTTTCTGATACTGGCTGGCATCGAGGAATGAGGAATTCTGTTTACGACCAAACACACAATCTTCAAATATTACCTACTTTCCTAGTTTCAGACCCTTGTGAACTATAAACTTCACGTTATGAAAGTTTAGCTTTACGCCCGAATTCATAAATACATATCTTGTTATTTTCAATTTAGCAAGAGAAAATGCTAACCCTTAAAATCTTTTCGTTATATGTCCGTAAGTTATTATGTCAGCTATAATCCATAGTTCCTCTGGTTGTGACTACCTACTAGGTATTACAGTTCCACCTCTACACTCCTACGTTACCGAATTGTCGCGCCCAATATGAAAAATTCGCACACACGTCCCTGCGTGCCAATCATTGCCAGTCAGTCCCCTTCCGCCACCTGAGGAAGTCCAATTATTATGTATGTCAAAACACCGGCCTGCCAATAATGTAGTTGTCCAATCAGCATAATAGAAGTGATTCAACTGATTATTATCCTAACGATACGTGTTAGAGTGAATCCTAGTGTTAGTAGTAAATCCGATGGAGTAAGATTTGAATATTCAAACCTTGAATAAGCTACCAACATTCTTGTGAAATAATACGGATCGTCATGCTTGGCCTTGAAAGCGACGAATGAAAGACAACTGCATGTGGCGGAGATGAGAATATTAAGGTGGATGTGTGGTGTGACGAGAATGGACAGAAAAAGGAATGATTATATTAGAGGAAGTTTGAAAGTGACACCAGTGAGTGAAAAAATGAGAAGCGAGTGACTGTCGTGGTATGGATATAATTATGAAAAGAGATGAAATTAATGTTGTAAGAAAACATTAATTTCATCTCCTCATAACATCTCTCGGCTTTAAGAGCAGAGATAAGCCCAAGAAAAGATGGATGGATTGATTAAAAGATGATATGCCAAAGAAGGGAGTAGGTACCTAACTGAGAAAATGACTTCCGACAGGAATTTATGGAGGAAAATGACATGTTGCGCCGGCCCCAAATAATTGGGACCATAGCAGGTCCACTAGGCCAGATGATTCTTTTCAAATAATATCTTATAATATGATTCAAGGAAAGTAACAATTTTCGTTTGGCAATTCACTGGTAATATCCTATTATATTATTAAATTTATTAAGAACACAACTCACTGAACACATCTCACTGAACACAGTTGGGTGAACATTAACAGTATCATATAAATTAATTAAGAGAACAGCTCGCTCAGCACGCTTAATGAGCAAACAAGATTGTATCGAAATCAGTAAATTATTCTCGACGCATCGACCAACACTAATTAATCTCTCAACAATGTGCTCAGTGCTCTTTGACCTATAAAATCGGACCTAAATCCTATCATCCGAACACAGAATCAGGTGGCCGTATTGCTCCGATATCTCATTACGTTGATATCGTGTGACAGGTAAATGGATCAGTTGTCTGATAGATTTATAAATCTCTTACACGTCTTATTGACTGAGGTTAGGGTATACTGTAAGCGAGAAGCAGTTTATTTACTTCTTTGTTAACCTTTAAAAGTATGGAGGAAGAGAAGCGTAATGCGGAAGACTGCCCGGTCTTCTATGCGACAACGCTGGACATGGGCCTCTTTTAATGTAAGCCCATTCAGAGAGGCCTATGTGCAGCGTCGGACTGCGATAAGCTATTATTTATATTACGTATAAGAAAATGCGTCTATAGTGCGGTGAGTGCGCGACAGCTCCAACAGCTACCTGCAGCTCCTAGAAGAGTGAACGCAGATTGTGCATGTAATAACGCAAGGGGCATTCACGAGCTGGTTTTTATTTATGTAATGTTTGGTCTGAAATAAATATTAATTTAATTTAAGCCAATTTATTGTTTTAGATATCCAAATATATTTATCACAAATAATGTAATAAAATAAAGACGAAAGAAATCAAATTTTCCGATAGATTTCTCCTAGCCATTTGTTTATCAGTAGGTACGTATAGACATTCTGGTTACCGATCAACTATGGGCGCAACGAAGCAGCGATGTTTGAAGTATCGAACTTATGGCTGGAAGTGGTTTGGCCGCCAAGCCTATCAACCTCTAACTAATCTTGGCCACCATCACTGGTCCCCTCGATTTGATGGAGTGCAAGCCCTCCTCCAACATCGAAACGTGCGCCAAAACATTGGACATTCATGCTTAGATAATACAATAACCGGAAGCAGCGACGTCTGTTCCCTCCGCAAGATTTCTAAGAGATTTTGCTTAACTTTGACTTCGGAAGGAACAACTTTCATTATTATAATGCATCCACCAAATTCTGGCACAGATAAATCCTCTGTCGTAGTGCGAAATATGACGATGAAAAAATCGCTATATAACAGTAGGCACTCACAGCAGAATCGTAAAATATGTAATACGTAGGATTTCGTTAGTTTTTACAAAGAGTCAACTTGGGGAATTTTTTTTAAATGTTGCGCGCCGGAGTGTAGATTCTTTATTTTATTAATATAATCAACAACACATTTATTTTACATTAACATGACTTAACAAAACATTTAAATTTTATTATTAATGAGCGTGGGTACTCCCATGTTGATTGTTGTAAATACCTCAGGCTTTTTCAGTACCATTTTATTTGAAATGAGCCCCGTGTGTGCAGAAATATTGCTGTATTTTTCTTGGATTCGAGAGAATGCCAATTTGGATCCTATTCTAGTTTCTTTCATCTTATTTCACTGTTGAAATCAGATGTTCTTACTTGTTGTTCATATTAACCTCAATGACCATTCAATTCAATATACTGTCAGTCGCCTCTAGACAATGAATAGATCTATCCTCCGCATTAACATTCAAACAGCGCCCAAGCAGTGCTCAAACGCGGTTTTGGTGCGCGCGCGCACATATGTTTGTCTCCTAAGTGACAAGTGCGTGAGTCAGACACGCATACCGCCCCTATTGTCCCGTATTAATTGTTTGTGTAAGTACAATGAGTGTTAAATATACTTTACTCTCTATATTTTTTATACGGGTTGTTTCTTTTTTATGCCTGATACCGGATGACATTCGTTAGTGTGTTGAAGGGGTTTAATACATTTGTGACATTTTGTCTCATTGTTACTAAAATGTATGGCATGATATGGGAAATAATGGACAATGATATTATTTTGTTGTAATTAATTTTTGGTGCACTAACGAGGATATATATAGTTATAAATATAATTTTTATACCGCATGTGCCTGCATAGCCACCGTGCACGTTTCGTGTCCTTCAGACTAAAGACGATTTAAATAATACCGATTTTAAGTCTTAACCTTCGCTGACATAACGGATACGAAAGAGCTATCTATCTATCTACATGTCATACGCAGATGAAGCCGCGACCAATAGCTAGTATAAAAGTCTGTCAAGATTGTCAAAGATTTAAATAGTCAATAGATACTGTTATCGACTGTACAAACTTACGTGCAGATTGTTTGGCCAAATTAGCACAACATTACCCATTAGATACCTTTCTATTACAGGATGCTTTAACCATATGTATTTTTTACGTTAAAGTACTTGCCAGTGTGATAAGCATTGGTGTTAATTCGGCATGTCCACCCGATTAAACTAAACTAAACTAAAAATTCTCTTATTTTAGTTTAGTTCAACGCTTTGTCTATTCGGTTTGGCCACCGAACTAAAAATAGTGCATGCATTTTTAGTCAAGGTCACACGACTAAATTGAATAAACCCTTTTTAATCTGTGAATGCAATGAACGAATGACAACGTCCTTGTTGTTGAAGTGTGAGAGAGACAACTTAACTTCTTGTCAAAAAACGTGTTCAAATTCAAACGTGACCGTAAATTAAACCTCTGAAAAAATAAAGAAACCAAAACAACAAACTTGGCGGCATGGTAATGGGAATATTACGTGAAAAGAGGAAAAATAAACAATGTATGTGTATGTGTGTGTATGTCACAATCACAAAAAAATCCTCTTCGCTTAATTTAAGGTGATTTTCAAGTATCTCCAACAGGAACTTGGCCGCTGATGACCCTAAAGAATTTTCTAAATTTACGGTCGGCCATCTCAAACGGATTTGATGCATCCTTCGACCGAAGCAACCTGGCCCGTTCTTCCCGATTTCTGTAAAACAAATACATTTCTAACCTTAAAATAAATTTCAAACCCAACCTTTATGATAATAGTTAATTTTTCAATTATTTTTATTGTTACACAATTTTTACATATACAGATGTATTGGCAAATATTAAATTAAATTAATAAAGTTACTATAGGTATATACACAATACTAAATATAATAAAAAAACTAAGACTAAAAGTTAAAATGCGTCGTGGAATTCATCCGCATCGCATGCCTCTTTTGGTAGCGTTCCCAGAAGACTAGCAGCATTGCCACGTTGTATGGCAATACTTAATCTCTGACCTTAAATGAGGCCAGCCTTCTGGTCACGAGAAGCGTCAGCCATACATTTCGCAATCTCCCTGAAGAGATTGCGGGCGCTCGGACCCCAAGGCCCAAACGTTTCGACTCCAAACGGCACACATTCATAATCTCCAATAAGATTGGAGTATTTGCGCCGCTTAACAGCCGCTGCAGAAGCTGCAGCGGCACCGGCACAGCTAGCAGTGCCAGTTATATGGGTAGGGGCAATGGTGTCGACGCATGTTGCGTCCCACACCAGAGTCCTACCCATTTTCCAAGGCATTATTGGCATACCATCCAGTCTCTTGCCATCGTCGCGCGCCAAACCGTTTGGTTCAAGCACAGCTGGCATACCAGACTGAGCACGGCGGATTATGTCGTTGAGGCTGGCGTGCCGTGGAATTCGCCCCGCGATCCTGCAGCATGACAGGCCATGGTGTCCGAGTCGGTCAACTGCTTCTCCACAATGACATTGATGCGTAATTTTTTACTGCTAGGTCAGTTTTGAACAAATAAACACATATTTAGTTGATAAATTTTCTTATTTACCTTTCTTGCTCCTCGAAAAAAGCAGCCACAACGCATACGTTCATTTTTCTGTAATTTAAAAATTTCAACCAGCACAAATAATCAGCAGAACAAGGTTTAGTTTAGTTTAATCGCGACCAAAAATATGGCCACTAAAATAAGTCGGATTTTAGTTTGACAGGAATAAAATTTTGCCTTACCGAATAGCAAAATAGCAATTTTCACTAAATTGAATTCGACTAAACTAAAAATAGTTTAGTCCTGTCAAATTAAGTTAGTTGGTGTTTTCCCGAATAAGAAACCGCAATTTGACGTGACTAAACTAATTATAGTTTAGTTTAGTCGGAATTTTGCCAACCCGAATCGACACCATTATGTTTTGTTTAGATACATAACGGCTGAATGTATCTATTACATTGCTTGTATTTATTTTAATTGGTCATTTTAATTGACATTCCGTTGTTTGTGATTATTGATTGATTCTTCTATGATATCATTTCAATCAAAGACAAACTTTTTATATTTATAATTGTTTTAGTAAATAGATAGGAAAGAAAATTTTGGGTCAATATATTTTTGAAGTTTTATCCGTCTCATCGCATAATGTCCTTTTCTCGAAATGTCCTTTCTCATAATGTCCTTTTCTGCATGGATTACTGCATGGTTAAAAAAAACAACGAAGGCTTAATGCGGGAGCGGAGCGGAGCGAAGCATTCCGTTGTTTGTGATTATTGATTGATTCTTCTATGATATCATTTCAATCAAAGACAAACTTTTTATATTTATAATTGTTTTAGTAAATAGATAGGAAAGAAAATTTTGGGTCAATATATTTTTGAAGTTTTATCCGTCTCATCGCATAATGTCCTTTTCTCGAAATGTCCTTTCTCATAATGTCCTTTTCTGCATGGATTACTGCATGGTTAAAAAAAACAACGAAGGCTTAATGCGGGAGCTTCGCTCCGCTCCGCTCCCGCATGAGCCTTCTAACCTAACCTAACCAAGTCGGATAGCGCAGCTATCACAATATAAATACTGTAATCCTGATTTTGAGAAAGGGACATTATGAGAAAGGACACTTCGAGAAAAGGACGTTATGCGATGAGACCGTTTTATCGTAATTAAAACAAGAAGCTGTGTTGTTTTTGTGCTGTCCAAACACTAGGTATTCTTGCTTTGTCTTCTACGCTGACGGCATTGAAACTCTGTGTTCACAGTGTTAGCGGCAAGAGTGTGACTCCTGGTATTGCACACGCCCTTAGGCCACGGTAACCACTTTCCATCAGGTGGGCCGTGTGCTTGTCTGCCACCTCAGTGGTATAAAAAAATATTGCACTTCTTTTTGAAAAATAATTTCGAAATCAGGATGTTTCAAAAATAACCTGGGAATTAACAGAGGTCCATAGCTCTTTCTGGCGGCAAATGAGTAAATCCACCGCTGAGTATAAAGATCTACAGTAAACTACCTACGACTAATTGCGCTAAACACTTGACGAATATGTGCTTTGTAAGTGAATGATGCTATTACACCATACATTTGAAGGCCGACCTCCTTAGTATGTACTAAAGTACCTGATTTCGTTCGTCATATCATTATTGCGCGCCATCTAGCGCAAAAAAGCGGATCTTCATCGTAACTTAATGCCGCAACGCGATATAAAAGTTGCTATGCTGATTATATATAATAAGTTCCTGTAAACAAGAACCAACATTAAGGGTTAATTCCACTGAAATAGTAGCGGCCATAGTTTGTTACTAAGAATACTTGTGTGAAGGCTCGCGCAGTCACGTCGCCCTGTCCCTCCTTCGCCTTCAAATGACTGCGATCCGTTTCTCCCGTACGTAGATAAGATTCAAAATTGTTCGTAAGATTTTGCCCCAAAAAGCTGCTGCCGGCCGCTGCTATTTCAGTGGGGATTGACTCTAATAGTTAAACTAGTGACGCTGTAAACGGGTTTTTCGATTTATTTTTTTTACGAATTACCCGCCTGTAAGAAATATAAGCGAAAAATTGGTCTCATTCATAAGCTCAAGGTTGCGCAACGAGCTATGGAAAGAGCTATATTAGGAGTTTCACTGCGTGATAGAATCCGTAATGAGGAAATCCATAGAAGAACCAAGGATACTGACATAGCTCTTAGAATAAGCAAGTTGAAGTGGCAGTGGGCAGGCCATATACCTAGCTCGCAGAACCGATAACCGCTGGGGAGTAAAGGTTCTCGAATGGCGATCGCGAACTGGAAAACGAAGTGTAGGACGGCCCCCACTCGATGGACCGATGACATTAAAGCAGTGGCACGAAGTCGGTGGATGGTGAAGTCTCAAGATCGGTCGTCATGGCACTTTTTAGGGGAGGCCTATGTCCAGCAGTGGACGTCTATTGGCTTATAGATAGATAGATAGATAGATAGAACAAATATAAGGTGAGGATAATATCCCTTTTCTCTTTCAAATTAGTCCTACACTCTTCTTCCTTATACCGAGGGCCACCATTGTAACATTGCTGGTGTCTATAATGACACATATAATATAATATAATATAAAGCTTATACAGACGCACAATCAGAAACTAAAAATCGTTACACTCGTAACTTCAAGAAGCAGGCAGGCAGCGTTTTACTTCAGAAGTTATAAATAGATGGCGACATTGTTTTGGCATTTTTTTAAATAATATTTAGTATTAAAATAAACTTATCAAAACTAAGACATACACTAAACACATTAATGAGCATGACTGAATAAAACTATGAATATTCTAATCTATACTGATTCTGCCAGATTCTGCAGTAATTTTAAAAGTTACAGATATAATGCCTTATGTCGCTAGATGGCACAAAAATAAATAAAAAGCACGATTGTCGCGAAACCTTGTTTATTACATTACCAACGAGTTTTATATGATTAAATACTTACTTTATCATTGTGTTTAAGTTCCGAAATAATTTACGTGATTCTAATGCCCGTTTGCACTAAACTTAAGAGCATCTTAACCTGATGCCTAAAATATATAAGACACCCTTAACAAGAAAATGCATTGCACCAACCCTAAGATACTCCTAAACACGCTAAGTCAATCTTAATTCTTATGACACCGAATAAGTGAGTCATAACGTTTTAAGAATCTCCTAACCCTATTTTTTGACAGTTGTCAATCAATGTCCGGTATTTTAATGTACTGTTTGGCACATGACATTAAACTAAATAAATAAATGATATAATAAAAAAAAAAAATTAAATACAACGTGACTTACGCGACTTGACTGACGAGACGAGATCGTTTTTTTCGTTTTTTTGATGACTGATGATTTCTGCTTCAGTAAAGTTGTGGGGACTTTACTGAAAGCTCCCCCAGGAGATTTGGAACGAAAACGAAATGTCACAATTCACTGTAATATCCCACTTTCCTAAACTTGTGTGAATTGTCCAAGACGTTATGTCTAAAAATCCACCATTTTTACACATAAAAACTCGAATTCACACCAATTTCGAAAAATAAAATATACCACGATGTGCGCTTTCCCGCGCTCACGCCAAAACTCCAGACGAAATCGTTAAAAAATCATAGACAATCGCTCAATTATCATAGACAATTGGGTAATTCATTCGTTCATTTACACCTTCATTCGCTTTACTAGGCTTATCTTAAGTTAGGAATGTCCTTTCGTAAACATGTTGGTGCAATTGAAAATAAAGTTAGGATTATCTTAGACTTAGGAGTCACTTTACAAGGATTAACCTAAGTAGAGTTTAGTGCAAACGGGCATAAGTCAGCAAACAAGCGTTTCAACATGGTTTTACCTTATTTATTTCTTTAAATGAGTCTACTAGTGCCATCTATTTATTTTTGAATATTACTAAAGATATCTTTTTAGTATCGGTACCCCATGGTAATGGTGACCTTCTTTCCTGAGACTGCCTTCAGCTTACTGCTAAATTATTTATTACTCCCTGTTGTTAACATATGGGTGACTAATAAATAAGTTGGGCAAGGCAATACGTCACGTTAGCATTGAATGGCACTGGTCAGCGGTGCCAATGAATCGCAATAGGACCAATAGGTACCTATTGCTGATGAATAGTTCGTGACTTTTGACTTTCTTGCAATTGAGGCCAACAGATATGATTTATAGGAGAGTCCAGTACATCATATCACAAGTTTTATAGGTCATGATATTAAGGACGAAATATGTATTAGTGCTTGTTAGATACCAAGTCAATCATAAGGCAGATATACTAATATCATAAACGCGAATGTTTGTAAGTATAGATGGATGGATGAATGTTTGTTAATCTTTTACGTAAAAACTACTGAATGGATTTTAATGAAATTCAACCATAGATAATACTTATACATCACAATAACACATAGTTTATAACGATAACCGATATTATAGCGATGGCCGACATCCACGAGGGCGAAGCCGCGGGCAATAAGTTACTAGCCCGCAATTATCGTGACTTTCAAACAAACGAAAGATATTAAGTCTAACCAAGACGTCTTAAACAAAAAACCGCATTAATTAAAAGCCATTCAATGGTTTTTGCGCTCATCGGAATAAACATAAGAATTAAAAAATATTTTTGTGTTCAGTAATAGCCAATATAACACGACCACTTTACAATAAGGTACCTATATACAATAAATATATAATAGTATAGATATTTAGATTCTGAGAGGCTAGGTAGGCATCCAAAACCTAGCATACAGCATTGAACAACGCTTACCTTGTTATCATTTCCATATGACATCGGTCGAATGGAGACGCCTTTCTAATATATTTTTTTTGGCGCAATAGTTCGCGTTGAACATTTCAATTCCATGCACATTATGTCTGACAGACTGGCGATAACGATATTTACACATTGAATCAAAATATTTTTAAATACTTATCTCAAAGCATATCTACAGGGAAATCCCATTTGAACCGAATAAGCCCACACCGACCCTTCGTCAGTCTGTCTGTCTCTCATAGGTCACAGGGCTGTATTTTTAAAACCGTACCTAATAGCTAATTACTGTTCTAAAAATACGTGTTACAGATTACTTATGTTTTAACAAAATAACGTAAAGAGTCTTTCTATCTAAAGGAAGGTCTATAATTATATTTTTAAAGATGTGTACTAGTAACCAAACTTAGTACTATTCCCGTTAATTAACCGCTCCAATTAAGCTAATATTAATGGCACAAAATAGATAATGGTGTGTTACAATAGGAGGGGGTTCAGGTTAGTAGCGTAAGATTAAGAGCCAGGATTCGAAACCTAGATTTGGTCGAGATTGTCAAATTTGTTAGGCTCGAAACTGGCTTTCTTCTTATACCATAGTACCTTTGATCGAATGAAACTAGATTATTGGGCAGCTTATTTAAAATTATTTTCTTTTTCAGCCATATACAACTATTCACCTAAATCAGGCTCGCCACATCTGGCACTGGACGTCGGCGAGCTGGTGCACATTACGCGAGAGACAGACGAGTGGTACTGGGGTACCAGCCTCAGGAAGGATGCTAGCGGTGCCTTCCCCAAGAACCATGCCGTCATCAGAGACTGTATTGTAGATAGGTAAGTTCCTATATCGTCATTCACGAAAGAACCGTAAAAGGCTACCCCTTCAGAGATTTACGGGCGTGAATATTATGTAAGTAATGTATGTAGGTATACTCATGCATGACGCTTGTGGACTAAAAGACGAATAACGTGGTAGTGAAGATGTAGTGGTCAAGGTTGAGAAAAGGATATTTGAATGGCTCTTGAATGGAATGAGAATGCCGAAATAAAACCAAATTATGGAAAGGAGTAATAAGACAACAGACGCCGGACTCCCATCCGAGGGCGCCTTTAATGGGATATGCCAGAGGCTACCTCGCCCCCGGCAACTAATGACCCGACCCGGCCGTGCGATTTTGGTCCGTCCGAGTCCAACATAACCCCCGCTGCATCCGGCTGGGGAATGGACACTTTTGTCCAAACTTAGCCTCCTTTTTGGGCCATTGTGCGTGATCCGGCTTGGAGGGCCCACCGTGGATATTTCCGCACGTGAAAAAACAAAGACTAGGCTCCATAGTGCAAACAGTATTGGCAGTCGAATAAAGATTAATGAGAGTACAAGAAGTGTATAAGGACAGATGTTAATTAAGACATGTTGCTTCTACTTACCACGAAGGCAGGATAACGTAATTATATGTATGTAAATAGTGTTACATAGCTATTATATTAACACACGAAAGATACTCTCTCGTACATTTTATTATCGATATATGAAGTAGCAAATTAGTGCTAACTGATAATATTTAATTACACAGCAGCCGGCTTCAGTAACATATACTTAAACATCAGCTATACAAACATTATGATTACATGCATAATATATGTATGTATTGTACCCAATAGTGACTCATACAATTGTGTCAATGGGCAGTATTATCAATCACGGTCATCGACCTTGTCAATTTGTTTATTTTTTATGTTCATTGTAGTAAACTAGAGCGTGTTCTAGACCTTTACGCGGTATTATTATATGTTTGGCCTCTTTGACGTGGCGGTAGTAAACGTGAATGCTACGCAGGGGGCGCGTGTTTGATTCCCGCTCAGTGCAAATATTATATGCATGAATATGGCTATTTGCATTGATCTGGTTATATCTCGAGAGCACGTTAAGCTATCGGTCCCGGTGGTCACACTAACATCCATGGTAGTCGGTTTCCTAAATAACTTTAACAACTGGTCTAACTGAAATGCTTCGATATGAATGGGTTGTGGAGGTCAAATAGCAGTCGCTTCACCGAAAATATTGAAGATCAGCCAAACCCGCAGTTAGATCGAAAAAAAAGACGGGTTGCACTCTGGGAGTGCCGGCAGAAGTGAAAACATTTTCTTTATTTCTTTCTTCGTTATATACATAGAAAAAGATAAAAAGAACATACCATACAATACCTATAATATAGCGCCAATCATAGAACCTATCACTAATTTTCTGCTAATTTTCTGTCAGAAGAAATTAATAAATTACAAAAAGAAAAGATAATCACAATAAGTAATAAATTACAAAAAGAAAAAAACAATCACAAAAAATCCCTGAAGGCCAGGTGGTTTGAACCCGATACTATCTGAAACTATAAGGACTTACAGTCGAAGTGCTTACCGTTTAAGCTACGACGCTATCTATCGTAACTTGCAAAATAGATAGTCTGTACCTAATCTTCTATGACGTCAGTCGTCGGTTACGGTTCAAATGTGAACTAATCCTGACGCTTCCTTAACATTTTACACCCATCCAACGCCGCTAAAGAAGTTTTCACTTCAAAAACGGAGCCCAGACACCAAGGTGAAAACTTCGTATGCGACTGGGTTTAACACTTGGATGAAGAAGAGAAACACAGTTATTGATGTTGATTCTATTTTTACAATTTTTATGTCAGTTACAGTAACCTAAAATGTACTCTAGAGTAGACATGCATTATGTTTTTATGTAGAGGTGTCCTCTTTTACAGTGTATTTTATATTTTGTTACACAAAAAAACTGTACAACAAGTTTGAAAGTAAAAATCTGTGTATGCAGTTCAGATTATCTTCAGGAATATCTTTAAAAAATATGAATAGTGTCCTAAAAGCGTTTTACTGCAAATGGTTACGGTGTCTGCCCTGTCTCAAAAATACACCATGGAGAGAACCTGTATTTTACGCTTAAATTCTGCCAGATCTATTTGGCGCTACGTAATACCTTCAATTATTAACCTATCAGAACCTCTCGGCAAAAATCGCAGCCAGACTCACGACACCCAGGTAGTTTTAACTAGTTTGACATTCAGAGTGTCCTATGATTAGCATCTAATTCTGCTCATCTAGTGTCTCATTTGGTAAATTAGCGTTTATAAAAAAGTGGGAGCATTTATTTTTTTAATTTCAAAGCATTTAGTGTGCTCACTATTTACTCGGATGCGAGTGGCATTAACGTTAGGATGAAGGAAGTAAGCTAACTATTTAATTCGATTGAAATTGAAAAAGATGGTTGTACTTATAGGAGATTTTTTGAGGATTTCTCCCGTAAGGCTTAGGCCGCACTGCGGTTAAACTGCCGCGGATTTTAGCGAATGGAAGCGGCCGCGGTGAAGGTTTTTTTTCCGCGACTGATTTTAGAACCGCGTCCTGTTACAGAATGGCTAGCGGGAAAAAACTGCGCAAAATGCGGCCTAAGCCTAAGGGATGCAAGGGACTGGTCGTGAGTTAACTCCGGTCTTGATCATTGATTTTTCTAATTTAATAGATTTTTATATCTGTTCCAGATGTGATGAGACCGTCGTGGCTTCGGCTGGCGGCGGTGGTGTGGTGCATGATATTGCTATCACACTTAGGGAATGGTTGCAGCACTGCAAGAAGTTGTACATCGTATGTATTTCTTTTATTTATTTACATGGAAATAAATCTGCGGGTTTATAGTGGCAAGAGGACAGAACCAATCAAATTGTTTTGTCCCATGTAGGCATCGAATCTATTGCAGTTGGTAGGGTGGCCAATTTGGAATTACTGGACTGGGCTGCGGGTGTTTTTTATCTGGGATACCTTTATATACTGTCGTGTCCTACCTCCTAGCTCTCGCCGAATTAGATTTCTTTTGTGAGAGTGCACGAACAAATAATGGCCTAGGGAAGAGGGGCAGTTCGACGAGCGACGTTGTTCTAAACTAAATTTTGATGGCAGATCTACTATTTTCCTGCAAACCCTATTATTTCGGCGGCAAATAAATCACACCCTATAAATAAACCTACATCCAAAATTTACTTTTCTTTCAGAACAACGATGAGCGTCTCAAATATATGGAGGTGAGCATACGCGCTCTACTCGAGCTGCGAGCTCAAGCCGCCTCTGAAGCGTTACCACAGGATCAACTCCGCAGAGTCGCTAGGACTGCCGTCTTCACCATTGATAAAGGCAATCGGTAAGGATTATTCTTTTTGATTACACTACACTGTACTGCACTACACTGTACTGCACTACACTGTACTGCACTACACTGTACTGCACTACACTGTACTGCACTACACTGTACTGCACTACACTGTACTGCACTACACTGTACTGCACTACACTGTACTGCACTACAATGTACTGCACTACACTGTTCTGCACGACAATGTACTGCACTACACTACTGCACTACACTTACTGCACTACAATGTACTGCATTACACTGTTCTGCACGGCACTGTACTGCACTATACTGTACTGCACTACACTACTGCACTACACTTACTGCATTACACTGTACTGCACTGCACAGCAACGATGAGCGTCTTAAGTATTTGGAGATGAGCATACGCGCTCTATTTATTTATCTCAAGCCACCTCTGAAGCATTATCACAGGATCAACTCCGCAGAAATAATATCCCCGATTGCCCCTAATCCCTATGGCCATCGGTGAAGACGGCAGTGTGTACTAGGTTGCTAGGACTGCCGTCTTCACCGAAGGCAATAGGGAAGAATTATTCATTTTGATTGCACTAAACTACACTTCACTACAGCGATGAGCGTCTTTTTTATATAGGACACATCAATTTGACTTCACTCCGCCTGATGGAAAAAAGGCAAAGTCTCGCTAAGAGGGTCACCATTACAAACCTGTACCATGCTAACAATGGTGGCACTTAGCTTGACGGCCTTATCAGATGCTTTTTCACGCCCCGCATAAAGGACCCGGGACTGCAGGAAGAAGGAAGGAGACTCGTGAGCTGGCAGGAAAATCCAGGTCTTAATGGTGCGGCAAAGGAATGATTCACTGAACCGCTTGATTCTTAAAGTAATATTCTTCACGTGGTACTTTCTTAATTTTTCATTCAAAAATAAGGAAGCCATTATTTGACCATGGAACTTCCTTTTCTGTGAATTTCTGTGATTACCTAATTGGGTAAATTCTCTTTGCAGAACCTTAGGTATGGAGCTGGCAGTTCGAACCGCAAACAGTCAACTCGTGGACCCATTTCAAGTGTCCACGTACAAATTGAACTCTATGCACGATGAAGCCAATACTCGTATTGAAAAGAATATGGTAAGTTATCATAGTATATCAAAAAGGAAGCAGTTATGGATTTTCGGGACGTGGCCCTGAATTTTCAAACTATTGCTTTTGTCAATTTATTGGCTATACCTACCAATCTACTTACGTCACTGTATTTTTTTTACACAAAACCCAATCATGCCCAATTTCAATCTTCAATTCCATGCTGACAAGGTTTATGTAGAATATACAGTTTCCCAGCTACTTGGCCGTGGTCCATATGAATGTCAGTCGGCGACTTCCCTGCGACAGACATCGAAGTCGCTGACGAGAAGACGTCTACGCACTCGTCGCTGCTCGGACCGGCGCCACTGAAGATGTCGACCGCAGTGATCGACGAAACGTCTGGAACGCAAGTTTCATATGGACCACGGCCAAACAGCCCAGAAGCAGTAGATTCCACATGCAACGCCGGCCGTGAAAGCATAAAGACTTAGGTTTGGTTAAAGAGGCCTTCATCTTGTATACACAACTTTTTATATGACATGATTTTTTATTGTTTTTTTTTACTATTCCTTTAAATTTCAGATTTGGTCATTCATGCCTAGTTGAAAATTTCACTGTGGATTCAAGTCTGAGCCTACAAAAATGTTAACGGGGACTAACGGGATTATGGTATAGGTATCAATCAATCAATTAGCCCACCGCAGTCTACTGCTGGACATAGGCCTCTCCCAATCTGCGCCATTGCGCCATTTTTGTGGTATAGGTACATACAAATCTTAGATTTGCCTGACGAATTCCCGTTAACATTATTGTAATGTATATGATGAAATGCAAGAGTTTCAAAAGTTAATAAGTCTGCTAATGTATATCTCTAAGAAAGTTATTTCAATTGTTTTTTTCCAGGAAACAACACCGGCCACTCCACCCCCCACTACCCCACCAGGGGCCCGAACCTACACAATAGCAGTCCGCGTTCACAACTTCGTGTGTCGGATGTCTGACCCTGCAGAATTAGCGCTCGCCTTATACGATGTCAGCGGGAATAAGCTCACGGAACATTTACTGCTTCGATGGCCTTCCTCGAATCCTCTGTCTGCTGTACAATGGGCCTACCCTATGCTGGTTGTGTTTACTGTGAGTATTTATGTGTGAGTTATGCTGATACAGTGGGGAAGTGGCCCCACTACCTCACTTAAGCCCACCATATAGGCTCAAATAATATGATCAAACAGGGTGGTTTAGTTTGATCGAATTATCTGAACGTGTATGGCGGCCATTACGCAAACATGCAAATTGACAAAGATTGTTTTCGGATTTGTTGGTCGAGTAGTCATAATTTTACAGAGCGTGTGAGCGAGCGGTCGTCTTGTTGTGGTAGATAATTTCAAAATTTTAAAGCAATTAATATACTAACATACACGACGCGCCCCAACACGCATGTAGATGTTTTTTTTTGTTCCAGGACTTCGGCTCTGATATACTGAAGAGTGAAAAAATATATTTAGTATGCAATATAGTACGATCAGGTTCCATGGAGGCGCAAAATATAGACCACAGGTAACATTTTTTTATTATAAACTGATTGATCAATGAAACGTTGTTCTGACAGAATAAAGCCAAATTAAGCAATGCTTTACTGTTCATACAAAAAAAATCTATATCTACTGTGATACATGTAATTTTGCACCCAATCGCTTACAAGGGTACTACTCTCACCACTGTCGAGCTAGCTATCGAGCCACCTCTCAAGTATTTGAAATTCTCTTATACAACCTTGGGGCATATATGACAAGTGATCTATCTCAATTTTATGTCAAATATTTAACATTTTAGGCGTAGTTCAGTAGCACAAACCCCACCTACAGCGACATCTGGTCGGCAAATGAGGAGACCTTTTGGCGTTGCGTGTGCAGACATCAAACAGTATGTTACGACGGACAGCGCCGACAAACATATACAAGTGCCTTTTTATGCGTGAGTATTTCCTCTGGGTTTATAGAATGAATAGGCCTGAATGCGAATCCTGATCATTTCACTATTAACATGATTAAAATCCTGACGATATTGAAGGATCACCATCTACATAAATGCTGGAGATTCTATAATATAAAAATGAATAGCTGAATGTGTTGCTAACCGCAAATCTCGAAAACACCGATTTCGCTAATTCTTTTTTTAGAATTTTCCTTGCAGTAGGACGATGGTTCTTACGCAGAGAAAAAATTAAAAAAATGCCCGAAAAATTTAAAAAAACAACACTTAAAAGTCAATTTGATCTTTAATACGGTATCGTTAAGTTCAATTGTTAGTGGTGCCATGGGGTTCAAGTATACCACGGGCGACGCCGCGGCGAGACAGCTAGTAGCTAAAAAAATCTTTGGAGCAATAAAAATAAACCTCATATTACGCTTATTACGCGAGTCTTATTTTCATTGCTCCAACTCCTGTCCTTAACATAACAATACAATTACCTACATGAAGCAATTTGTAATAGTAGTTTCCACGGCGGCGGTAGGACGATGCGCGCCTCCCCACACCGGGGTTGAGTCGGGGACCGCGTGGTCTCCCCCTCCCGAGGGCCAGACCGAGAGGGATGGCCCTGGGTCAGCCGGGGTGCGAGGGATATGTCGCATGACAACCTCACCTTCGGCCTAGTACTACGACACAGACGGCGTGCGGATAGTCGGTTCGAGTCCGACTTAACCTCCCCCTCCGGCTCCGGAGGGGTGGGTATACGTGGGGACTTCCCGCACGTTAAAAAAAAAAAATAAAAAAAAATGTTAGTTTTAGGTACTTATGGAAAATATTTAAAAAAAAAAATTTCGTTACAGATATGAAAAGGAAAATTTAGACTCTTTGTTAAAGAAAGTGATAACTAACCGAGATGTCAAAGATGCGAAACACTCACAAGGATTGTTCGTCTCGGTGCGGCTGTTAGAAGGCGATTTAAAACGGGTGAGTTTCTACAGTTCAATATGAAGGAGACGCCACATCGCCACCGGCTAGCGAGCGAGCGAGATGGCGGGCGAGAAAATCATCAGTATCCCTCGCACGAAAAACTGTCGTAATCGTATCGTAAACGTATATATAGAGAACGGAGCATTGTGATTGGTTTACAGTGGGCAGGTGGCCAATAGGGAATATGCATGTGATTCAAATACCGCCCATTTTTTTACATGTGGTCATTTCTTTTAGATTTACGTACATATTAATATTTTTTAATTTAACTACGATTTGATTAAGAAAATAATTGCCGAAAAGTGCGTAAGTTGAGAGGGAAATTCAAATGAGTTAAAACGTAACGCTATTGGTACACAGTTCCGACCAATGGCGTTCCGACTCGGGAGTGTACTTTGACGTCATATCCCATAATAAAAAATATCAGTTTATGTCGTCTGGTGTCTATTTGTTGTGAATAATTGTCCAGTTGCATTATTAAATTAAAGTAAAACACAAAATATGAATGTTATACAATCCAAAACACTTTTCACACTATTCACGACATCATGTAGTTGTTAGCTGTCATGTGCATTGACGTCACGACCAGCGCGCCTACATGGTGGTCGTTTGAAAAGCTGATGTCAGCCTACTATTTTAAAACTTTAAAAAAGAACCAAATGTTGTCTGTTTGGCACTGTTTCTTTTTTAAATATTTATATAATGATGTAAATAATCATTTAAAAATATAAAAACAAAACATGCATATTCCCTATTGCAATGATTCGTTCTCTCGATACCTTTACGGTACGAATTCCAATATTATTCGTGCTTAGGGTATTGAACTTACATAGCTTATCAAAGTTTGAAGTATGAAAAGAGGTGAAACGAAATATGGCACGCTCGCTAGCTGGTGATTCAGTTCCTATGTAAAAAAATATATGTGTGAATTATAAATAAATATCTAAATTTGTATTATTATCCGTTTTCTAGAACTGAAAAGTTTTAATTTGGCTGTGTAAAGTAATATTTTGAGAGTATTCTATCCCTTATCTTTAATTTTTTAGTAAGTCTAAACTAATTTTTACATACATACAAATACTCACACCTGTAAATACCCGATGAGTTAGGCAGTGTATTAACACCCACATTTTTTATATTAATTTAAACAGATTCGCGAAGAAAATCCCCACCTAGTGGTGGGACACACTGCCGTCGCTCGTAAGATGGGATTTCCGGAGGTGATTCTTCCCGGAGACGCACGTAACGATCTCTATGTCACCGTGTGTGGGGGATCTTTCTCCAAAGGTGGGGGAAAATCCTCGGAGAGAAACATTGAGTTGGTGGGGAGGGTTGTGGACAAATATGGACAAACTATAAAGGTTGGTTATCAGTAATAATCTATCAATTAAGCTATTGCAGTCCACTGCTGGACATAGGCCTCTCTCAATGTTGGGAAGCGTTTGCCTACTTATTCGACGCTGGCGAGACGAACTCGTACAGATAGAGATAGATAGATAGATAACTCTATATTTTCCACCAACATTAAATTACAAGAGACAGTAGTACGGATTACAGCAGCTATTGTTAAATGCACAATGGGCGGCCTTATCGACTTTTCATTCTCTTCTTCTTATACGCAGCCGATATCACTTGTCATCTGCGTATTTTTCCGTAAACAGCCTCTCACGACGCCCTTCGGATGGTGATACTTGTATTCTTTCTCCGTCACCACGCGGGTGCTGTGAACAACGTATCAATGTGCCTATATTTCTTTCTTGATGCTTCTAAGAGTTGCGGTTTCCTATTACATTTACATTCCAGGTTTACAACTTGACCGTCGCTTCGAAAGAATGCAGAGGCGCCTCTTTACCTTATCAATTTAAAAACATTTTGTTGAATATAATTTTATTTATATTTTATACTAGCTGTTTCCTATCGCTCCGCCTGCGTGAATATCGATTATTGCGAGGAAACATAGCGTATGGTCCTTTTGTCTAATATATATCTTGTACAGAATTTCATCAAATCTGTTGAGTGGTTTGGGCTTGGAAGCGTAACAGACAGACAGAAAGGCAAATTAGAAGTTACTTTCGCATTAATATTAGTTTGGATTTATTAGACCAACACATTTTACTATAAACTATGTTATTTTCAGGGCGTCATATCGATAGGTGCTGGGGTACCCTTGGTAGACGAATACGTTTCTGTGGTATATTATCACGACGATAGACCGCGGTGGCAAGAAGTCTTCAAGGTAATTCTTTTTTTAATTTCACGCATAAAGTACAGTCAGCTTCGTAAGTTGATTAACACTAACATATTTACAAATCTTTTATAAAGTTGTAAAATATGTATTCATTTTTCATGTTTTATGTAGTTTTGTAGTCCCCATAGCGCTATATAAATATTTTTAATGTTTAATTTCATTAAATTATGAGAGAATTAGCAGCCACAGTGATCAATAAATTAGAATTTGTTAAGCTACTCTTGTAGTTGACTGTACAACGGCGCTCTAAATGCCTTAGGCATTCTCTACCAGACATATTTGGGTGGTGCAGCGCTATAACAAGACAGACACAAAGAAGTCTACATTTTATGTTCAATAATATTAAAAGTAATTACATAAACTTTCTTAATTACATTTCGTTTATCTACTTCGGTTTCGTTATATTCGAATTTTCAACTTGACAGCTGTTTGAATATAGTATGCATATTGCTATCCTGTTTCAATAGAAATCCTTACTGAAATACTGTATCAATATGAATCCATATTGAAACAAGGTTGCAATATACGAATCGTCATAAATTCTAAAATAATAAAATGAGCAAAGACATTTTCACGTAAAGCCATCTATAGAATTGACTTCGAAATCAAGTAAAATTCAATAAACTTTTTAAAAATGGAACGCAGCGGCATTCGATTCTTTTGATTTTAAATCAAAACAATCGAATGCAATAAGGCTGTTTCTCCTTGAATAACGTTTCTATATAAAGACAATGTAAAGACTTTGTCAGTGCTTGGCAGTGCGTGGAGCGAACATTTTTTTTAAAGAATACACTTTAACTTTATCTGTGTTTTATTTGCAACCTCGTAGATAATAGTAGTTTATGATACTGTCGCATAATAAGGGTTCTTATAACACGAGTGTGTTTTAAAAAAACGAGCCGTAGGCGAGTTTTTTTATAATATCACACGAGTGTTATAAGACCAAGTTATGTACAGTGTCATACACTACGTTATCTACTCTCATACTATACATATACATAAACTAATTTATTTTACAAACAAAACCAAACTTTGTTTAATTTAAATGTAAAATGTTGGCGCCAAGGTGCAAACATCGATTGCGCATGCGTGTTTTTTTTTTTCTTTTGAATCGGCGGATTCTTTTTTAAAGTAGAGGTTCAGTCCAGATGGAGGTTGTATTGGTGCATCGTTATGATTAAACAGTTATTTAATGATATAGGTGTCCATACAAGACGTGTATCGTAATAAAACTTATTTTTTTTGGCCTGTGCGTAATGTTTGTCATAAGAGTTTTGATTTCAATTTTATAATCTTTGTATTATAGTATCAGAGTAGATAAAATCTTGTATGCAACTGCACGTTATCGGTCTTTTAAAACTCGTGCCCATCTATTTCGGTATTCACTTCGCTCATACCGAAAATGACATTCGTATCAAAAGACCATCCATAACGTGACAGTTGCATAAACAGCTATTAGATATATGGGCTGCGATATTACTCCCACCCAAAATATATGATAGCCGAGACTTATTTTAAATACATTTATGACTGGAAGAAAGGAAGGTGCTCTATTTTCAAACTCATTATTTAATTTATTTTTTGAAATGTAATGCTATTTTTTTATATTAAAGTAAAACATATTTTAAGCTCCAAAACTGATTCCAATTTATTTTTTGAAATGTAATGCTATTTTTTCATATTAAAGTAAAACATATTTTAAGCTCCAAAACTGGTTCCAATTTATTTTTTGAAATGTAATGCTATTTTTTTTATATTCAAGTAAAACATATTTTAAGCTCCAAAACTGGTTCCATATAATATTTTCACGCCAGCCTACTCAAGATTTTGATTAACTTCCATCCAACAGGTATGTCTAAACATCGAAGCGTTCAAAGACGCGCACCTAGTATTTCTCTGTCGGCATCGCTCGTCGAACGAGGCAAAGGATAGGGCAGAGAAACACTTCGCATTGTCGTACCTACGGCTGATGCAACGTGAGGGGACTACCACACCTGATATGCAACACAATCTATGTGTTTATAAGGTAAGTTGCAATTCTTTCTTTCTTTCTTTCATCTGTCTCGAATAGGGTGTACGGGACCCCATAAATGGCCTTCGGGGCTGAGCTAATCTCACTTGTAAGCCGGTACATATTCTGATGTTAGGGTTAGGTTTTGGTGAAGGTTTTTTCTATCGGAGTTCGGGACTTAGACGGCAGTAGACGTTCGTATAAAGTCATATTTATAGATTTACATAATCACGCCTGAAATCCCCGAAAGGTTAAGCAGAGATGTATGAACACCCATGTAATTTTCGACCCTGAGCTTATTGTCTTCAATGGATCCGCTTTCCAAGACTGTTTTCCTGTATGCAACCAGTAGTGTCGCTAAGGTGATAAAAGAGAAAAGTTATCATTTATGATACTCATAGTTTATATTGAGAAGGTTTTTGGCTAGGGATGGCTTACACCGCTTATAATAGAATGTATCTTAACAATTTTGACGCATAGCCAATTCCGCTCAAATCCTCACGAATTTATGTTGTAACCTATCTTGTTTCAGATCGACGTGAAACGCATATCAGCTCTAATGAACGACAAACAAAACAAGCAAGATCAAGACGACAAACACGCCAAAGGACAGCCAAACGACAAACAGCACAAGACGATAGGGGCACTAGACATAGAAGCGGAGGCTTCAGCGGCGTGCCTGGGAGTACCCGCCAGGCGGAGCGAGCTACCGGCGGGGGCGGAACACGGGCTAGTGCGCGGGCCGCTGGCGCTCGTGCCGCGGGACTCGCTCACTGTCGCCACGCGGCTCTGTTCCACCAAGCTCACGCAGAGAGGTACAGTAACAAGAATAATCTAGGACTTATGATACCTTTGTTTCGTGCAGAAGTTCCTTTCGGATATCCTCCCACCACGCCGCCAAACGAGAGCTTATGTCGGACTCGAGCTGACTAAAATGTCATGCAGGAGAGTTACGGCCCCTATCAACGTCTCCTTTGTCTCCACCTCTGTCGCTCGTTAATTTTCAAGTTAGAATCAACACTTGAAGTATGCATCAACCCTCACTTGCTTTCCCTTGTATAGAGCCGCAGTAATTTCACAACTACCGTACTGTTCTCCAATTTTACCTACATCCATCATTAGTCTTATAAAATTGTCGGTGGATAATTGAATTTCATCATATATGACGCAATATTTACATTTTTTAATAGAGGAGATACTGGGAGTACTCAAGTGGGGTACGCACCACGCAGAAAAAACCTTACGGAAGGCGCTAACCCAGCTGATGCACGTGCCTAGTGAGGAACTCGTCAAGTTTCTACAAGACATTCTGGACGCACTCTTCAATATACTTACACAGGTACTTTTTCATGCTGTTAGAAATAAAGTAAGGTCACAGTAGTGCTTCCGTAATATACAGATTCGATATTGAGTCTCACTAAAGGTATGATTCCGAAGGCGACCGCAGATACACCGTACCGCGATACATACATTACTTGTTAAATTTCGATACGGATAAAGGTGGCGCAATACCTGCCTCCCCATACTTGGGGGCTACATGAAGCACCGTGGTCCTCACACTTGAATTGATCCGAGGACGGCCAGCTCGAAAGAGACGTCCTTGCGTTGGCTGGGGTGTGAGAGATATATGACTCCGGTAACCTACAACCCACAGACGGCGTGAACCGACGACATAATCATTCCCACCGGTTCCTTATCTATGGGGATTTTACGGACAAGAAAAGATTTATTTTATATCATATAGGTGGCAGACAAGCACACGTCCCACTTGATGGAAAGTAGCCTATGGACGTGTGCAGCAGAGGAGTCATACTCGTGCTGCTGACCCTGTAAGCACAGAGAGTTCAGAAGACGGAGCTGGACAAGCCTTTGGTCTTCGCACTGACCGCTCAAAAACTCTCCAGTGAGCTCTGGCCACCCTACTCAACGCCGGGAACACAACATGAGGTTATTATGAGCGCGGTATTCTGTAGGGCGGAGATACTTCCCCGGTCGGACTGCTCAATTGGACAGAAATACCGTCATGTCCTACCTCCGTTGATTAGAAATATCTAATAAGATATTGTTTAATTCAAGTGTGTTTATCCCACAGGTAGAAGAACCCAACGTACCTTTATCAGAGGATAGCTACGAAGTGCTGGTTCTAGACTGCCTACTTCGCGTGATATCCCTGGTCACTGATCACAAATACCAACACTTCCAACCGGTTCTACACGTTTACATTGATGAGAGTTTTTGTGATGCCATAGCTTATGAGTGAGTTGAAATTTTTGTTATACACATTATTTATTAAGACCGATTAACAGACAAAAGCAACAACAGAAGTTTGGTGATTAAACGGCAGTCGTTCTCGTAAGAGCTAAAATTAGCCAAATTATTATATTATATAATATATATATTATAAAACCCCGCTGGAACCAGAGGGGGGCGTTACGTAGGACTCCAACCGACTAAACCGCACGCCGTCTGTGTGTCACAGTGCAAGGCTGAAGGTGAGGTAGCTATAGTGCATATCCCTTGCACCCGGGCTGACCCAGGGCCATCTCTCTCGATCTGGCCCTCTTCGGGTGGGGGGACCACGGGGTCCACAACTCGTCCCCGGTATGGGGAGGCGCCGCCGTGCACTGCTTGTGCTAGGGTGACAGGCGGCTCCACACGTCACCCCCAGGCAGGATAACGCACTCTGGCTTCCAAGCGTGCGAAGCTTAGGTACCTGTTTTGGATAAAGTCGGGATTGGCGTTCGGATGAAGAAATTAATTCATCATTTATTAGACAGTTGTATACATTATTTTAAAACTTATAACTTGACAGTTGTAAGTTTAATGTCAGTGCTCGAATATTCTATTATTAATTAACTTTAAACTGGTGACGCATAGTCTCACAGACGACGTGCATATTTTGGAAGTTCTTAGAATTGAGATTTCCTACCGCTAGCCGCGATCCTGTGTCTTAGAACACAGAAGTATAGTTGGTTGTATAAAAAGTGTAATAGTAGAAGTAATACACATCCAAAGATTAGGCGTAGCCTGTGAGACTACGTGTCATCAGATCTAAAATATCTGAACCAACGTTTGAAATCTACAGTATACTATACAGTGTTCTATTTATTCCATGTCAGGAAGTTGATCTCAGTGATAATATGGGTGATCTCGGAAGCAAATTCTGGCGAGGCCGCCCTTAAACGTCTGTTGCTTTGTATGAAGTGCATAGAGAGTCTCATGAGGCTTATCGTACGAAGCCGGCAGTTGCGAAGCGCCTTGAACTCCGAAGCGAAAGAAATCAACGATGGAAGCGATTTCAATACTCTATTTGAGGTGAGTTTTTAATGTTTTCTACACTGACGGCACAGGAACTCTCTGTGTTTACAGGGTCGGCAGCACGAGTGTGACACCCCTGGTGTTGCACACGTCCATAGGCCACGGTAACCACTTTCCATCAGGTGGACCGTATGCTTGTCTGCCACCTCAGTGGTATAAAAAAAATACATGTTGTTTTCCTGTGATTACAATATGAGGTTCTTCAGAAAGGCATTGGAAGGTAGTAACAGGGTCGATAGCACGAGTGTGTCTCCTGTTGTTGCACGCGTCTATAGCCCACGGCAACAGCTTTCCGTCATGTGCACCGCCTGTGTAGTCTGTCACTTAAGTGCTTTAAACAAAAATATTTACGTTTCGGGTGTACGAGACCCCAAGGACAAAACCAGCCTCACTTGCAAGTCGACACACCTGAGCTGATTAACGGATGTGGCTCTAGTTCAGGCCTTCCCTCGGTTTCGGGAGGTCAGGCGACAGTCGCTTCCATAAAAACTGCATATGCTGTTGTAGAGGGGAAGGCGCGGCGTTATCGGACCCTGGGTCTAGCTGTGAAAGCCTTGGATTCAACCGGGAACCACGCTAAGATTGAAATGTAGATGACTTACGACTCTGAGATAATATTTTGCCATTCATTTGTGTTCTTACATACTTGACGAACTAGGTAACAGTGCAGTAGAGTATTTGACTGCTACTTCAGAGGTCGTCAGTTCGAATTCCACGAAGTACAAATACTATTTGTATGCATGAATATTTTTGTTTGTGGTGGTATGGATGTCTTTATTTATATAACATGTTCTTAACAAAACAAAAAAGTATAAAGTTACAACCCGCTTACTTTAAGTTTAGACCTGATCTATATAACAACGCCAGTTACAAGCTTAAAGAAAACGGGTTGTATATTTATTAAACTAAGCTTTTACCGAGCAGCTCCGCCCGCGTGGATGTCGGTTATCGCTATCAAACATAGCCTATATCCTTTCTCAAGGTCTAATCTACCCCTATACCAAGTTTCATCAAAATCGGTTCAGTGGTTTAGGTGTGAAAGACGGACAAACAAACAGTCACACAAATACCCTTTCCCATTAATAATATTAAGTATGGATAATTAATCTGAGTCTAGATATTACGGTATAGAAAGTCCTAGAATATAATTATAATTAATGTTATATTCTTTATAAAATAATGAAAAGTAAGGATATTAATACCAAATTACTAATTACAAATTGGGTACTTTCCTGTAGTTAAAATAAATTATTTAGCTGGACTTATTAAATTAATAATGGTAAAAGAGTGAAAACAGTTGCGTCGGTTCTTATTTTTTCGTTCTTATTTATTTTTAATCATCCATCCAACGTTTAATAGTATATGATTTGACTATTAAATATTATGACGTCACAAATATAGTTTTCATACAATTTTCCTTATAAATTACCGTTTTGACGTTTAGAAAAAAGTAACTAATTTGACTGGTCAGTCAAGTACCCAATTATTATCAAGATTATATCTCCCTTTATCACAGACATTGCTGAACGAAATGGTTTGGTTGATGCGCTGCGGTGACCACGCATTGACTTGCCAAGGGTCTCTGCTCAAGTATATGCCTCATGCGGTGCCACACATAATTAAAGTTTATCCAGATGCAGAACTCAGGTAAATGTTTAGAAATTGTTATACATATTAGTTCAATTAAGTTCTTCATTTTTCAATGTGGTATAACATTGTTATGTTCTTAATAACGTCAATTATAATTAACTTAGTTACTACTGCTTCCTAGGCGTTATTGGAGATGTACACGAGATTACAGGTTCGATTCTTGTATGCTTCAAAATGTTATTGAGCTACTTGTTAAGAAATTTTCGTAAGTTACAAGGATTCAGAAAACTTTGACCAATGACATTAGCAGCCATAATTGTTACGTGATTTCAAAATTGTAGTTCTCGAACTGAGATTGGGAAATAAACCCTTCTAGAAATCAAGTCTAAAAGGGTACTTCTACTTAGAAGATTATTTCACTCTCTATCTATAGCAGGCGTGGGTACATATCCGAAATAAACAGAAATACAGACATGTAAAAATGTATAAATTGTTTTAGGTATCATACATACGCTCATTTTAGTTCATTAAAAATCCGTTTTAATTTAGATTCCAAACACATTTATTTCTGTAGATTTACAATCTTATATCTTAAAAATATGCTCTATTCAGCCAAAATAATCTCTTATTCTAACACATTTATGTCATTGAACAGTGCCTTCATAGTCTGCGCGCTCGACGCTTTACCCCTCGGCCGTCTCGGCAAGCAACGAATGCACGCGCTATTGGACCTCGTGAAGGGACCCCTATGTGCCTCACCCGGGGCTAGATCCTTGCTACTTCCACACTTGGCCACCACGACCAAGGCATTACTGAGAGACAAGGCTGAGGTGAATATAGGACACTTTTCAATCAAATAATACACAAAATACATATCGAAATATAAGTACAGGAAGTTAGTCGTACAGGACATACAGACAGATACATAAATATATTCACGCCTGTAAATATCCAAAGGGCTAGATAGATGTGTATAAATACCCGTGTTAGACATATATTGAAGAGAATAAAAAAATAAATATTTCCGTTGATACTAATACGAGTTTAAAACCAGTAATGAAGTTATATTTGAGCCGTATAGTAGTCAAAATATTACTCAAAGATACAGTGCAACATGGTACTTTTGATTCGAATTTTCCGCATAATTCCTTCACAGTAAAAACCCTAAATACAAATGCAGAACTTATAAGTTTAGGACAGATTCGGAGACATAAAAATATAAATTATTTTAGCTAAGTATAAAAAAAAATACCCGTATCATTGTAGAGTGCAAAAAAAGTCACCTCTACGTGATTATTTTTATTGGGTTATATAAATTCTCCCGAATAAGTTTGAACGGGAAATTAAATTGAACTGTTGCGAAGTCAGGGTCGCTAATAGTAAATTAGTACTATAGTCATTGCTTGAAGATGTAGCATTTTTTAAACCATATCAACGTCTAAAACTCTTTTTACTACTATGAAACATCGTTTCTTAGCAAATATAAACATCACATCATATAACACTACATACAATTAGCTAGAATGTGACTTGTCTTATTGATGACTAATTTAAAAAAAATTTAAAGGTTGTGTTATATTTCATGCCTTTATCAAGTTATTTGTACACAATTTAATATAAATCACATTTAAAATCATAACGTGGAGATATCGTAACATCGACTTAACAAACATTTTAATACACATCTAATAAGTGGCACACAAATATTTAGGTAAGTATATCTTTTTTATCAGACTTTTATTTAACTAGACCAGTTGGACGGAATGAAATATTTGGTTACTTATGATTAATTTTCGTGTAGCCGTGGTCTGCACAAAATCCTCTTCCTTTTACAGTTTACCCCTAAGGGTAGGTTGCACCATCTTACTTTAACATTAACAGTGCAGTTAAAGTACCGGTCAGGTATAAAATAGATTGGACCATTTGACAAAGGTTAAAATTACGTTAAAACTTTACGCTAACTTTAACCGGCCATGCCTGGGCGGTTATTGTCAATGTTGACGTTAAATTCTATCAAACAATTCACTTTCTTCATCAACTTCATCAATTGTCATTCCAATAAGAACTGAGAGCATTTGACAGCTTACGTCTAGTATTACCACATTAAAAACCATTAGGAATGTAAGGTAAATAATGTCTGATTTGACTTGCAACTCTGATAACTTTAAGCGAACTACTAAATACACTGGTGCAACACATTTTAGCAGAAACCGTTAGAGTAAATGTCACTGTTAATGTTAAATTTCACGTAAACCTCTTACTTTAGCAGGTAGTATGGTGCAAACAAGCCTAAGTATGACACGATATTCGTTCCAAACTGCTAGTCTAGTAACATACATGTCTTTTGTTTTCATTGGCAACATTTTTCGGTGTAACCAAGAGAAATTATCAACTAACATTTCAAATTACAACTATTTCACTGTTTTATTGCACTGTTTGTGGGCTTGTAGAGCTTGTCTAAGCTCAAATATTACACTACCTTACTTACACACAGAAGCTAATTTTCGGACTTGTTGGTCAAGTAGCGCTGACCTCTATAACTAGCTGGACTGGCTATTCCATAGAAAATTTGTTTGCAAATGAGGGGGGGGGGGGGGTCATTTCTGGTTAGACAGGCTCTAGAGACTTTTAACGTTAAAGTGATTTGAGTTTGCGTTCGAAGTTCTCATGGTTACACAAAATGAAAGGTATTCCTCGTCAATAACATTGTGTACGTCTAGTGTCCTTAAAACCACCGGTTCGTGTGATGGTATGACGCACCGCACTACGGTAATGTACCTCGTATATGTGTTTGTATTGTGTATTCGTTCGTGTATTACTGGCAAGTTGGTTACTTGGGAAACAAACGCTTTTTGGAGAAGGAGCTTTGTAGGTACTTAGCCGAATTAAGCGATGACTTTTTACATAAAGATACTTTGTTTATGAGTACACTCGAGAGTAGTTTGCTATATTCCAATTTTAGAGAGCTTAACACCGTTTTACTACAGGAAAGTACTGTATTTTTTTAAATGAAAATAGAAATTAAAAAGTGATCTACAATTTGGGCTGGGAATAGTAAATTTAATAAAATATTGGACTGGACTCGGTTATGCAAGTTACATTATTAGGTGTTTGACTACGTATTCAATTTAGTTACTTTCTTTAAACGTCAAAACGGTGAGTGGAAAATTACTACACAATACCTTCACGTTTGTTTCCCAATTATCCATTACTTAGCCCACCCAGGTATATGTGTGAATTATGTGGCGCGTCGCCGAGTCACCGAGGTAAGCACCGCTCGCCGATGCATGCAGCCCGTTTTGCACTTTATGTTCTTCGTTATAGATGCGTTTGTTGCGCGGAGTTTTCACTGTGCCTTGTAAATTGCTGTTACATGAGGTGTCTTAGTTTATATATTGTGTATTGTCTTATTACTTATTGTATTTTTATAATTATTTGTCCGGTTTTTATACATCTATTACCGTTTTTATGTATCTGTTACCGTTTTTATATATCTGTTACCGTTTTTATATATCTGTTACCGTTTTTATATATCTATTATCGTTTTTATACGTATATTACCGTTTTATGCCTTTATTACCGTTTTTATACATCTATTACCATTTTTATACATCTGTAACCGTTGTATACATCTGTTGCTGTTTTTTATACATCTGTTTATAATTGATATTGTTCTCGTGTGAAATAATAAAACTAAGGCAACCAAGAACGTTAATTCTTACCTTTTTAATTTTTGTGACCTGGAATTTTACTTAAGTACATACTGAGTATCACCTTCATACATTTTTTTCATTCATTACATTTTACTATCAAAAAAATAAACATAAATAATTATAAAATTATTATTAATTATTTACGCAGTGAAAACTCCTATGCCATCAGTGTTTAAGTGGATGTGACATACCTATAAGTGGAAGGGCACCATTGTAGAAAAATTAGTTCATATAGTTAATAGGAAACTAAGAATAACACTTGGTTTTGATTGGGATAACTATATACGGTGACGGATGTTAATCGTTTCATTTATTTATCTATACATTATATATATCGTCTATATTCGGTCGATTCGTTTTTATTTTATACGAATCGCATTTTTTAGTATAAATCTGCATGCTTGTAATATCACACAAAACTAATGTTTATTGACAGTCTTTATTGTAATCAATTTTAATACCTCCCGAGGATTGAGGGGTCAGACAGCAGTTGCCCCCTCCCCCCAAAATTATGGAAAGGAGAAGTAGGAAAACGGCTCCCAAGCAAACATTGCAAGCTTTGAAAAGCGTTTATGTTCTGCTATCAAATTATAAACAATATGGAATCTTAAAACGTAAAAAAAAATAAAGACTGTATATATTACTATAGAATATTCACCACTCCGAAATAAAGTTTTTGAATACGGTAATCCACAGAGATTCCTTATGACGCTACTATCATAAGAAATATCTCATAAGCACTAACAGGTTAACTTTCAACGCATATGCCGCGTAGCACCCGCATCGTGAGATATGCACACAAATCTTAAAACGAAAATCATCACAAATTATTTCTAAACATAAAAAATAATAATTCTATACTGGCGCTATCGCACTGTTACTTATTATGTATGTACTAACATCACTTTATGTTTGTGTGTGCATGTAATGTACATGTCACGTGTGTGTAGTGTGTTTCAAACTATGTAATGGGCTTACAAAACGCACAAGCTTCACCACAGCTTTGCCAGCGCATGCAGATTTATACACGGAACACCGTGCGTGTGTTTGGTAAAGCTGATAATAATATTATTGTTGATAATAATAATATTATTGTGTTATTATACACACGGTCTTCCGTGTATATACTGGTCTGCGCTAGCAAAACTGTGGTGAAGCTTGTGCGTGTGATACCCATTAGGTCACCGTAATATGGTTCATTTGGATTAAAATTATTATATTATATATTTTTATATTAATAGAAATACTTGTATTTATTACATTGGTTAGTAAACAATAATATCGTCAACGTTAGATTTTCATGACATGACACCAATGGCGGTTAGAATATCGTGTTCTGTGCGTTGCAAAGGTGCAGAAATATCGAGACTATTTCTCATTTCCGAAGTAGATACCACTTATTTGAAACCTTCGTATATCATCTCTATATGCTCTGTATGAAAGATTGTGTACAGTGTATTCAATAAAACACGACAAATATGATTTTACGGGGTATGCAATGCGTTAGTTGTTGTTGTAGTTGTGGGAAATCTTGTGTTGCAAGCTTACCCAGGCAACCGTAAGCATTTGTTATTAGCCAAATCGTATATATATAATCGATTGCCAAGCTAGTGGTATAAAAATTTAAAAGTAAAATTGGAAAGCTTAGGCGCTACGCAGATGGCAGTGTGCTCTTAATAGTTCTAAAAACTAGTCTTATCAGTAAATACGGTTGGGGCACTTACTTTACTTTACTTTCTTCGGCGCTACAACCCTTTGTGGGTCTTGGCCTCTTCAACAAGGACTTTCCACTCCCGACGGTCCTTGGCCTTCCTTCTCCAGTTGGTTAACTTTTTCATGGCCTTGAAGTCTTCCTCTATACAGTCACCCCACCTCTTCTTTGGCCTCCCCTCTTGGCCTTTTCTGCTGCGGCTTCCACTCTGCCATGACTTTTGGCGTTCTCTTAGCTTCCATTCTCTCAATATATCCCGCCCATCTCAGCCGCTGTGACGCCACTCGCTAGACGCTAGTCGTCTGACAAGCACGCAAATGCAACTTCATATGGATAAGAATTTTAGCCGCCTCGCACCTTCGTCTTTTCAGCGCTTTAAAATGAATTACATTGATTATATAAAATTACATATTTCATATAATCAATGTAATTCAGTCAGTTGATACAACATTGTAGAATTGTAATTTTTGTGTTACTACGTCATTTTAACAAGCGATTGGTTTCAAGGATATTATATCAATTTCGTCAGATAATGTACTGAACTGTTGATAAAAATATCAATTGTTTTGATTTCTTCATTAGTTTAGTATTACTGTAACTGCCACTTTAATAGTGAATAATAAATTCAAAACTAATGTTATCACCGTTGTAATAATTAAAGCGGTATGTAAATGTAAGAATATAAATTAATGCGTATTTATGATAGAAATATAGGTAATAATAATGATACTCCCTTATTTAATTTAAACCTCTTGAACCATGTTATTGCAAATAATAGTTTTATTTTTGTGTATCCTATCAATAACCAAAAGTATTTTCTTATAATTTAATGTTAATTAATACCTAACACTTTTATGTAAGTACTTATAACAAAACATTGTGTGCATTATTTATTCAATACTATACTTCAACATACTTAATATATAACTCATAATTTATCCATTATAAGTATACCTATTCATTTCTCATTTACACTTCACTTTCAAAATAACATTGCAACATTTTGTTGTTGGTGTTCAAAAGTTTAAAAAGTAATGAATATTAAAAAAGTAACAAGCGCCTTCGATGTCGCTTGACACTAAATTGTGTGCAAACTCTTGATGTGTTGCATGACTTTGCGCTAGTGTTCTGCCGGTTGACAGCTAAGTGACGTCTGACGTTTACTGTCAAAATCAGCAGTCAACTGACAGTGTGCTAAGTGTAACGACTGATTATTATAAATGTTTGGCATTGAATAATATCTGATGTTGACAAACGCATTAAATCGTAATCGCGCGTTATGCGCAAACTAGTACCTACTAACCGAAATTAAATTAATAGAACAGAAGTAAATTATTAAAAATAAAGATTTTATTTATAATGGTCAGTCTTTGGTGTACGCTTGTGACGAATTCCCGATATATAGAATTTATTTATTGGCTTCAAAATATTAATTGTCATATTACGAGTATGAGAACCCTTAAAATACTTATACAAATTTGATTAGCGGAAAATTAATATGAGTATACTTTTTTATATCCCTGTTTTTACTTTCATTTTTAAGTTGAACTTCTGCGTAAATTCATTAAATTTCTACATCGTAATATGACAAAATCAAGCCTAAAGGCCTCGACACATTTCTAGCAGTCAGCCTATATTCGGGGATAAGTCAGTGTGCGCTAGCAATGTGTCGGGTGTGGCAGTGGGACCGCGAGGCCGCCCTCAAGGTGCGTTCCGTCGGCAAGGCGGCGAGGCTACTGGGCGCTGACACGGCGAGGCTACACGACGACACGCATCATCAGCAGATCGTATGTATACACCTTTAGAATTAGTCACTGTCTCGAGGTATATTAATTAACCTAACGCTGTCCACTGCTGGACATAGACCACTCTCAGTGTTGGCCTACTATTTCCACGTTGGCCAGACGGGTTGGTACAGGGTTTTCCTTCCCTCGCTTCGATATCGGCTGCATATTTCTTTCGCTAGTCGCTTCTTACGAGGTATAGAGATATAAACCCTGAGTAACCGAAACAGTACCGCGTATGTAAGCTGTAGCTTCAGCTAGGGGCACAGACCCGTGACTCTCGTGTGTCATCGTCCAATGAAATAGCAGGAAAATTTGTCACGTGACTAAACTACTCATTTTAAAAATGAGTAGTGTGAGTGTTCAGAATGTATAAAAGCGTTACGCTCGTGGCAATTGTATGCGTAACAAAATACATCCACATTATCGGTCTGACACGCGTTTCTGACACGGTCACTGAATAATGTTCGGTAAAATTGTCATTGTAAATGGACTCACCAAATAAATGAACGAGCAGGAGCGACACAAACACGCCCTGCAGCCTGCATTCTGAGCACACCCTGTTAAGGATCTTGCGATATATTTTGTATCTTAAGATATATTTCGCATCTTAAAATAAGATTCCCATATCGCTCGATATCTTAAGATACTGTAATATGAAAATTTAATTATTATCTTAACCGTGTGTCCACAAAATGGAACACAACAACAATACACAACAGAATGTATATTGAGCGATATTCTATCTTAAGATAAAATATAATAGTAGGTATCTTAGCCGTGGGTGATGCGCTTAAACAGTATTAAACTTTTTTACTCAGTGTAATTCATCAGTGTTACATTCGAGAGATACATGAGTCTACACTGATTTGCTACGCGATCTGTCTCCTCACTCCTCCTCACACATTCGAACTAAATAACTGGCTGCCATGTTTTAAATAAAAGAAATTGGAGTTTTTGGCATTGTGTAGCTGAGTAGGTATATCATCTAAGTTGTAGCTGTACAAATCCCTTAATTTTTCCAAGTACCTACCTCGAAGTTACTTATAGTCGACTAGAGGGTTGGATTTGGTTCAGAATTGATCCAAAAGTCCCTTTTAAATTAAACACTGCACGTGAGGGGTTAAATTTCAGTGCGATAAAACCCTGAATCCGTATCCACGGACTCAGTATGTGAATAATGTAAATATTGTATGTATTTTCATGTTGTGGTTCTGCTAATTTGTAGATATATGTGTACTACATTCATGCGTTCCATAAATCATGCTTTTGCTGTTTCATTAACAAATAAAGTATTGATTGAAAATACAAAATTGTTCAGATTGTCCTGCCATATTTAAGAAAATTAGCTTGCTTGCTATTTCAAAATGGAGATCGCATCGAAAATATACACGATTAAACGAGGGATGTCTGATATGCAAAGATTTCTTATGAAATACATTTGATTCTTTTTTTTTTTCTATAAATTTCTGATTTCGTTTAGTAAGTTCCACTTGTTGGATGTATTTTAATCGTCAGTATTCAGAAGCGTTCATACAATATTTAAACATTATTTTACCAAGAATTTTATACTCTAGTTTTTTTAATGATATTTATATTATGCAGAAAATAATAATATTCATATAATATGTAGTGTATCTCTGGTTTCACGCAGCCGTGTCTACGGTTGAAAGGATGGTGTAAGTATAACATGGAAGTTTCTGTTATAATATTGTGTACAATAATTATTATGTATGTCTGCTTATGTAATTTCGTTAGTGATCAAACCAATAAGTAATTGCTCTTTCATTTTTGTTTCTCATATTTCATGGAAAAGATTTCCTTATTTATATGGTAACACACAAATGCAACCCTTAGTGTTGCAAGTTTAAAACTGCGACTGCGTTCTTACATTTAAATTATATTTCATTATATATCAATATTACTTTCAGCCGTAGGAGTCCATAAATTACGTGAAGTAATTTCGTTTTTATTTAGACCCAATATGTATAAATTGAAACAGACAAATTTCAGAAACGTGTACATTTAAAACTCATATTTTATTATATTAAAATTATAATAGGAACTTAAGTAAATATTTTAACAAAAACGCTTTTTCCTAAATATAGCAATACCATCACACTATACCAGTCTGAATATTTTTAATTAATATCCAGTCAGTCAAACATTATCGCCAGTACGGATATCCTGCTCGGTATTCCCTGAGTGTGTCTTTATCAAAACTGTTAGTTCGGTCAGTAACATATTATAACGAGCAAGTCTCTTTAGGTGGAACTTTGCATCGAAACATTGGGTGAAGTGATGTCTCTACTCGCTCGTGACGATGTCGGTCCTGTGGAGGCGGACAGGGGTGATCTGGCCAAGAGGCTACTACCGACTGTGTTGAAGACTGCTGCAAGTATGTTAAATGACCGGAAGAGTACTAGAGATAGCAATTCTGCGGACGACGCTTTGTTGGTAAGATTTTTTTTATATTTAATCAAATTTTGTATTCTAAAGTTATGATTCTTATTTTGAATTTTGAATTGTCAAGGTTGAATTGATGAAGCGTCAACTATCCATTGGCAAGTTCAAATTTGTAGTATATCCTTTATATTTTTACTTTATATATACAACACAAACAATTATATACTATACATTAAATAAACTTGTTGATTGTTAATTTTAATCTTGTAAATAGTCATAGGTAACATGGCACATTTTGGTTTGTATTTTGTAATTTAAAAATAATTATGTATATAATGTTACGATAGAAAAATTTGTTACCATGTTGTTACTTTGAAAAATTATATTAAATACAATTTAGTTAATATGGAAGTAGGAAGTAACATTGTATAAGTTTATTGCATCATATTTTTCCCTGATTTAGATAAAGGAATTGCATGCCTATTATGGTGGAATATGGCGAGACTATATACCTATTGTATAACTATAACACCTTATTTACAAAAAAATAATTAATTTGAATCTCACTGTACAACATGGGAAAAATTTTGGTAGTGTCTAAACCCCTGACTTCTCTCGACAGTCGGCAGTGTTAGTGCCCAGCGTCACGACGCACAGATTGTTTAGTCTGAGGTTTTTATCACATTCACCTGCAACGTGTAAACGGTGATTTATATGCCATTGAACCAGTGCCACCTGGTGGCAAACTTGGGAAACATTTTTGCACATATAAAAACTCCGGTGAATGTGACAAAAACTCGCATTAAGCACTCAGCTAGTAGTATATGAATGAAACTTATTGAAATCATGTTCAATTTTTTTATTGAGATGAGCAGAGAATAAACATTTAATTAATATTAAAAACATAATAAAGTTCACATAATAGGTGAACCCTCCTTACCGTACCCGGGGCAAATGTATCTATCACGCTGGCGGCATTGCACCTTTGGATAGCGAATGCCAGTCTTTGCTCTACGTACGAGGCGGAGCGAGAGTCACTGGTTTTACCGCTCAACCTGTGCCCCAATTCAATCCTAAAATCAATTTGCTTAATAAATTTTCTTAATATTTTAGCGAAGAATTATATCCGTGCTCTTAGACATGGTCCGGCAAATGTCAGAATATCAGTACTCAATGGTGGTTCACGCGCTCGAACTTGAAAACGCGGGTGGTCCGGGAAGCTTAGTGAACGATGCGCTGTCATTATTCCTCACTCTACTACAGCGGCCCGTGTTCAGGCCTCACTGGGCCGATATGTTGCATCTGCAGCATTATGTTATGTTACATGCTTTGCGGTGAGTAATCGTACTTCGTACTTCCTACTTATATATATAAGATGCGACAGACTGTAAGTATGGATGGATGATTGTTACTCTTTCACATAAAAAATACTGAACGGATTTTATTGAAACAAGCTTAAACATTACAATAACACATAGGCTACAATTTATAAACGATATTATAGCGATAACCGAAATCCACGCGGGCGGAGCCGCGGACAAAAGCTAGTATATTATAAATGCGAAAGTAACTCTGTCTGTTACGCTTTCATGCCTAAACAACTAAATCGATTTTAATTAAATTGTGTATAGAGATAAGGTAAGGATATAGGTTATGTTTGATTGCGATAACATCTAGTTTTGAATAAAATTCTGGACGATATTTTATATCAATATTTTTGCCAGATACTGGCCCTATTCTTCTGTACCGGGAACCCATACGGCACTTTTTTATTACAAATACAATTCACACCTGTAAGTCCCCGAAAGGGTAGGCAGAGGTGTATTATTAACACCAACATTTCGCCAATTTTGATTTTCGGTCCCACGCAAAAGAGGACGAGAATCAAAGTTGGAACTGTTAACCAACACGTCAATATTTTAATGAAATATTACAGGTTACTATCAACAACGCTCCGCCAACGTCTCCAATCTACCGACGACAACGATACCGAAGCTCTAACCACCGTTCATACGATGTGTCGCACTTGGCTAGAAGCGGGCGCGTCACTAGCGACCTCACAGTCACTACAGTTAGAAACGTTACCGGCTGCAAGAAAGCAGAGGTTGACTGCGCTGTATGGCGATATACGGCGAGGGGTCGCCGATTGCTTGAGCGAGATGTGGCATAGCTTAGGTAAGACAGCCCAAAAGTCCACCGTAGTAGCACCCCGTTTTATCCTCAAAACACCCAAAATACGTATACTGCACATATAGAGCACAATTTTGAGCACATTTTAGGTCCAAGATATATGTTCTGATAAATACATTGCTTCTATTATCGCACTGCTCGCTATAGGCAGGGAATTCCGTCTCAAGTTGCTACTAGAAACTTAATTCTTCATGAAAGGAACTTCATTCTGCGTACACCTATAGATTCTGACATCTTACTGCTGTGGTTTCCCCATCAGGTTCTTACAGGGTGGGTAGCACAAGAGTGACGCCCCTGGTATTGCACACGTGCATGGGTAAGAGGTATAAAAATACATCTAGAAGTAAAAGTGAAAGGAATGGTTTTGTTTGCTAACTGTAAGCTGTCAGTTAAAACCAATCACGTTGCGAATTATGTTGAAGATCATCAATGCACATTCTTACCGAAACCAGTTATGTGCAACATAGAGCATTCTATACCCATAACGCACAGAAATATATTAGGTAGGATAGAACGGCCATGCTCAGTGTTTACCTGCATGTTGCGCGTGGCGACATTTTCGCACTATAAATACTCACTTCTTCATTTTTATTCTACAGTTGGAAAGAGCCGAGTATGGCAATGTTTTTAACGATGTTATTACAAGCTTGTCTTAACAGTACTGAGTAAGCGTTCGAAAGTTCCTGTCTCATAGGACAGAAATTGACCAAAAATTTTCTTTATTTATTTATTTTCTTACAATTGCAAATACAGGTATGTGGGATGTTAAGTTCATACATTTAGGTACACTATATTTAGCCTTGCGGCGTGCAATATTATATCAATATAAGTTAAGGAAATACAAATTTTCAGATAATATTATATGTTAATGTGGGAGTGAATACAAGATCAATGGTGCATGTCAATAAACTAATTCTACTATACGTTTTATAACATGTCAGTATATTTGTCTACACCATATTTAGGCTTGCGGCGTGCAATATTTTGTACCTACTGTAAGAGGTCAAGGAATATAAAATAGAAATAATAATGCCATGTCGATATGGGAGTCAATACAAAATAAATAGTAACCTGTCAGTAAAGCTAAGTCTAATACAAGTCGTATAGAATGTCAATACGCTAGACTATCACAGCTGATCACGTAAATAATCCTCCACAGAATAATAACACTTCTCCAACAGTATTTTCTTAAGTGTAATTTTAACAATATTATAATTAGGTTCCTCTAAAATTGACTTAGGTAAGTGGTTATATATTCTAGGAGCCATGCAGAATAGTACATTACTGCCGCGGCCACCAAGTGTAGTGTTGCCGGACGATCGTGAAGTATGCGGGCCAAGGCGCAGCCAAGGCACGCATTACGGAGTCCGGCAACGCTCAGTTGTGGCCAAGGCTTGTATAGTGCTTTTTTCAAACAATGCGCGGAAATTAAAACTAAGTAGTATCTAGGCAGAACTTTTAAGTTACCTACTTTTCAAAATCAATGACGAACAACATTAATTTTTCACGCGGCGAGATGTTCATTTGTTTTTTATTTTTCTTAATAAACAGCATTCTAGTTGCAAACCCGTTCTATATTTAAATAATGCCTTGGATAAGTTACCTCCTTGGTTGCCATGGTTCGAAGTAAAAGATGGTTCCATTTTTTAATTACACGACAGATATGAGTTTACATAGTAATTTATTTGGCCGCTAAAACACGACAGATATGGATTTTCATACAACTTTTGCCGGCCGCTGCTCGCATGTACAGCAATTTCGATTTATCTCGAAGAAGGTTGTCAAAATAATGTTCACATTTCCAAGCATGTTTGAGAAAAATACTTTTATCTACTCTGATACTATAATACAAAGATTATAAAATTGAAATCAAAACTCTTATGGCAAACATTACGCATAGGCCAAAAAAAAGTTTTATTACGAAACAGGTCTTGTATGGACACCTATATCATTAAATAACTTTTTAATCATAACGATACACCTATACTACATCTGGACTGAACCTCTACTTTAAAAAAAGAATCCGCCGATTCGGAAGAAAAAAAAAGAAACACGCATGCGCAATCGATGTTTGCGCCTTGGCGCCAACATTTTACATATAAATTAAACAAAGTTTGGTTTTATTTGTAAAATAAATTAGTTTATGTATTATAGTATGAGAGTAAATAAAGTAGTGTATGACACTGTACATAACTTGGTCTAATAACACTCGTGTGATACTATAAAAAACACACTCGCGTTATAAGAAAACTTATTATGCAACAGTATCATAAACTACTATTATTTAAGTAAGCTGTGGAGTTGGAAGGTATACATTTTTTAGAATTATGTCTAATACTTCTCAATTTCTCGAACATATGAGCATTCCTCTTCACAAATAGTATGGTTTCTAAAATATAGACACATGGCTGAGTCAGAATGTTCAATCTCACAAAGAATAAAAGTTGCCATGCTTTTCTCGCTCCCATGGCCGTTCTATCCAAATATATTTTTCTATGCCATAATGCGAAATAAATCGCCAGTAGTAGTATTAAAGATATGAATTGATAATATTAGATATTTTGTTCACAGGTTACCACAAAAGATCTTTCATCCCTTGTATGGTGGGGCCATTCTTAGAAGTAAGTTTCCTACGTGATGAGGAGGTGCGAAATATTACCATACCGCTATTCTTCGATATGATGCAGACTGAGTACAGCCATAGCATTGCTAATGGGGATGTTGGTGAGTACATATTCTGTGATTTGAATACTTAGGTAATGCTTATTATACTTTGTGCATACTAGCCACAGTTATCAATGGTATTTACGTTCTGTAGATGTTTTCTAAACATTTGATTTAATGGTTTTGTAAATCCCCGAAGCGGCTGGCAGGTGTGTATTACCATTCACATTTCGCTAACTATTTTTTTCGGTTCTATAGTCCGTTTTTTTTTTTTAATTTCTGATAGTAAAATGACATTACCTGTGTTGCTGGTTTATAGCAATTAAAATATAGTCATGTGCTACCAGTATCGAAAGTTGTCGATAAACTAAATTTAGTACCGATTTTTGTAGGTTATTTTATTGTTCGCTTATATGGTTAGTGTACGAAACTAATAAAAACTTTTTAATTTAATTTTTTTTTAAATGTAATAAAGTCAAACCACTTGTATCTAGGCCAAAAATATTGTCGATAGATTCGAGCACGTTACTAAGCACTAAAAGCTGGTATCATTATTTCACAATTTGACATTTGCAGTTGTCAATTTACTATCTTAAATAAAAAAACGGAGCCTTGTCAAGCGGGTACTTCGTTATGGGCTGTATCTTTATTGTCTGCCCTATCCCTTAGTCGCCTGCTAGGACACCCCCGGGAAGAGATGGAGTGGCTCAATCCTCTCCTCCGGGAACCAACACGGCAATATGGAATAGTAAAATTTTAAATCTAATTCTAATTGAACCAAGCTATCCAGTATATCCATCAAACCTATAATACTTCGAGGGAGATTTATATTACTTAACTTCCTCGCTTTCCTTACTGTACGACGATATTCCCGTACAATGTAGGAGGTACGACACGACGGTATTCCCGTCCAATTGAGCAGTCCGACTGGGGAAGTTCCTCCGCCCTACAGAATACCGCGGCCATATTAACCTCATGTTGTGTTCCCGGCGGTGAGTAGGGTAGCGTAGTTCACTGGAGAGGTTTTGTGCTGTCAGTGGGAAGACCAAAGGTTTTTCCTGCTTTGTCTTCTACACTGACGGCACAGAAACTCTGCGTTTACAGGGTTGGCAGCACGAGTGTGACTCACCTGGTGTTGCACACGTCCATAGGCCACGGTAACCACTTACCATCAGGTGGGCCGTATCCTTGTCTGCCACCTCAGTTTTATAACAAAGAAAACCACAAACCCTGAAGATCAGTAAATCTTCATTACTCCACTAACATCACAATTTTCCCCAGGTGAGAGCCCCCTCAAAGACTTAGAAAGCGAAATGATCGATAAAGTAGACGTACTAGTCGAACGCGGGTACGGAGACGCGGCCTGGCGTGCTCGCTTCGTGTCACTATGCGGGGCCTTGTGTGGGGCCGCGGGCGGAGGCCTACGACCCGCCGCCGCAGCCCTGGTGGCGGCCGCGGCGAGGCAATTGGACGCTCTCCTGCAGTATAGAGCGGCGGCGAGGCGGTCTGCCACGCCTCATCGCATGCATCTTACCACTTGTGTACTGCATTTCTACCAGCAGATTGAACGCCCGCATATGTATATACGGTTAGTGTAACCATCATTGCATACCATTTAATGTAGTAGATTGTGAATGTGAGATGAAAATACTATTGTGGAATATCTTATCGTCAAGTTTCGGCGTTTGTTACTGTTTCAATTTACTAACTTTTAAGCTCTCGCGTTCCATGATATATAATAAGGGAGAACGGGAATTAACGCGATCATGGTATAGGTACCTATTTACATACCCTTGATTGCCTGACGTTTCGACCAGGTTCCACCGGCCGGTTTCTATTTACCTTTATTGATTAATCAGCTTTTGCCCGCTGCTCCGCCCGCATGAATGTCGGTTATCGCTATAATATCGGCTATCGTTATAAATAGTAGCCTATGTGTGATCACAATATCACTACTACATACAGTAGCGCGACGAATGTACTTACACAGAGCAACGGGAACTTGCGACGCGTCGGGGGGCGCGGACGCGCTGTCCGCCAAATCGCGTCTTTTGCGGGAAAGTTCACTGAGGGCTATTAATATAAAAACGTCTAAAAATTAAGTGTCACGAAAGTATCTTGCAGTACAACACATGTTAATTCATTTTTCTTTTCTGACAACCCTTGCACATTTGCGACGAATAGCGTAGTAACTTACGCGAGCGGCGGCATCGTCCAATATCAAAGGCGTTTCTGCACTGTATGTAGTAACACTGTGGTGTGATTGTAATGTACATATAAGCTAAATTATATAAAATTGTAAAGTTTCATTAAAATCCATTCAGTAGTTTTTACATGAAAGAGTAACAAACATCCATCTATTCATCCATACTTACAAACTTTTGCATTTATAATATTAGTAGGATATAAAAATAAATCGCATCTTAATCAAATCATCATCTTGCTTTAAACCTTTTCCCATGGCAGTTGGAGTCCGTTTCCCAGTCTAACTGCGATGCGGCTGAAATTCGATATTTGCTGTGAAGCAGCTGCCACTTGATCTCCACAACTAATTAGCGATATCGAAGTTCTGCAGATAGAAATTTAAATCTCTCGTAGTTTTCTTTCTGATCATTTATTCTACTTACTAACTCTCCGAGTAACCAATTGTCTTATCCCAAAAGTTAAATAAATACCAAAGTTAGTATAAAGAAGAAATAATATCTTGATCTCTCTCCTTGTATAGATTTTAGACCTGGCCTGTACGAAACAAACATTTGCTTTCCCTTACCAAACGATACTCCGTTTGGTAAGAACGCTTACAAATTGGCACATATATATTACTAGCTTTTGCCCGCGGTTCCGCCCGCGCGGATGTTGGTTATCAAGTCCAAACATAGCCTATGTCCTTTCTCAAAGTCTAATCTACCCCTATACCAAATTTCATCAAGAACATTTCAGTGGTTTACGCGTGAAAGCGTAACATACAGACAGACAAACAGACAGACAGTTACTTTCGCATTTATAATATTAGTATGGATTTTTTGGTTGTCCATTCTCACAAATTCTTTTATTTTCAGTTACGTCCACAAGCTAGCACAGATGCACATCGCGGCCCAACAGTGGGCTGAGGCGGGCCTCTCTTTGGAACTACATGCGAAGTTACTGTCTTGGAGCCAGGACCCGTTACCGCCTCGGTTGCGACACCCAACGTTAGAACACGATGCCCCTACGCATCGAGATTTGAAGGTTTGTGTTTACTTACATTTGGCGGTACTTATTAAAGTTATGGTTGATGGGCCTTAGCGCGTAGCTGAGCTAGTATCATGGAATAATATAAAACAATATTTGTAGAAAAGACAGTTTTGGCGCTTGCGTATGCTCGCAGCTCCGATTGCGTGAAATTCAGATACCGAATAATATAAAACAATATTTGTAGAAAAGACAGTTTTGGCGCTTGCGTATGCTCGCAGCTCCGATTGCGTGAAATTCAGATCCCGAATAATATAAAACAATATTTGTAGAAAAGACAGTTTTGGCGCTTGCGTATGCTCGCAGCTCCGATTGCGTGAAATTCAGATCCCGAATAATATAAAACAATATTTGTAGAAAAGACAGTTTTGGCGCTTGCGTATGCTCGCAGCTCCGATTGCGTGAAATTCAGATCCCGAATAATATAAAACAATATTTGTAGAAAAGACAGTTTTGGCGCTTGCGTATGCTCGCAGCTCCGATTGCGTGAAATTCAGATCCCGAATAATATAAAACAATATTTGTAGAAAAGACAGTTTTGGCGCTTGCGTATGCTCGCAGCTCCGATTGCGTGAAATTCAGATCCCGAATAATATAAAACAATATTTGTAGAAAAGACAGTTTTGGTGCTTGCGTATGCTCGCAGCTCCGATTGCGTGAAATTCAGATCCCGAATAATATAAAACAATATTTGCAGAAAAGACAGTTTTGGCGCTTGCGTATGCTCGCAGCTCCGATTGCGTGAAATTCAGATCCCGAATAATATAAAACAATATTTGTAGAAAAGACAGTTTTGGCGCTTGCGTATGCTCGCAGCTCCGATTGCGTGAAATTCAGATCCCGTTCCCACTGCACGTGGGAACCTATAAAGAACCCGAGATAAAATGTATATGTGCGTTATTCCAGACTGTGTTATTGTATCTCAAATCAAATGACAATTTATTTAAATAGCTTTATAATAGGTTATATAGTGTTACATATGAAATTGCCTTTTTATTGAAGAAATTGGAGGAAACCCAATTTGTAGTACTAACATTTTTGCATTTATTTTAGGAATGAAAAATCCAATTTTTTTTTCTGTGAATGAATGAGACAACATTAAGCTAACAGCAACTTTTATTACATTATTGAAAACTGACAGCTGTAAAAAAGTAATACGAAATTTATCATCAAAATGGATAGCATTTAAGAAGTACTGTTTTTGAAGAGCGAATTTAATTTATCAAGCAGCCAATAAAAACAAAATTTAATACAGAGGTGTCAAATGTTGAAATCAATTTTCAAATAAATTATAAATAATGGAAATAGCTATTAAATTACAAGAATAACGAACTCATGAATCTGTAAGAAAATTTAGGCAATTTCATATGTAACGACCTAATATTTTACTGAGAACGTATTAATCATGTTTACACAGTATATTTAACTACTTATTTATTGTAAGTCTCAGCTCTAATACAGTACGCGTTATATTGGCACGGTTAGTTCGTATGCGTCAGTGTGGTGGCGCGCGTGTCGGCCGACGTTAATGATGCGTTCCAGTTCCGTATACGTCACAGACTATGATCTATCCCTGTACCAAATTTCTTGCTTTGGTTTTGCTCAGAAGTTTCTCTACTCTCTCACTCGCGTGTTGGCGCTTAAATGTAGAAAGAGGCCGGGACTCACTTAATATTGACTTGAAAAGCTCGGCCTCACTTGGAAGCACTTACTCACTTGGCGACAGCTTGGCAACCATACATTTCAAAATTAACTGCTTGGTGTAGTCACCATGGCGTCCTAATGAGGCAGAACTCTTTGTAGCAACTTGCTCCATATGTTGCTATATTTTACAAGCGATCTGCCCCGGTTCCGCACAAGTGGTAAAAACGTTCTCGTGGAAATCCAATATAGCCCATGTTACTCAGGGTGAATGTAGCTTTCCAGTGGTGAAAGAATTTAATTTAATAAAAAAAATTAATAAACATACAAAAATACAAATCTTTCCTTTTAATAATAGTAGTGTAGATGTAGATTATGGTTTCTAAGACTACCGTTGTTCTTACCTTTCATATAAGCCCAGTATTACTATGTCGTAATGAGTTATTACCAATTTAATCCAATTCGTTACAGGAATACCTATACCTCGAAATCGCTGAACTCTTAAACCGCGGCCGCCAATGGGAGCTAGCTGTCGAAATAGTCAAACAGCTTGTCACAGTGTACGAAGAAGAAGCCTTAGGCTACGGCCCTTTGGCAGAACTACACAATCAACTGGCCAGTCTATACGAGGCGATGTTACGGACCGCGAGGTCGCACCCTGGGTACTTCAGGGTTATATACCATGGGAAAGGCTTCCCGGAGTTGTTGACGAAGGCTGTTCATGTGAGTGGAATGTTAATTTTTTATTGTAAATGTATTCTAAAGTTAGGTTAATTGTGCGGGGTGAAAGGAAAAATAAGTATTGCCCCATCCGGTTGGTTAGGTTAGGCTTTTTGTCAAACTATTACGAATGGTATCTACGGAAGAAAAAGATCATAGTCATTTGAAAGCGAAGGAAGGGCCGCGCGGCGCCGCGTGACGTCGCGCTGCTGCAATCATTTCTAGTAACAAACTCTATGCGGATCTCTTTCAGTGGGGATTGACCCTTAATGTCAACCTATTTCCTGATTGGGCAATAGAGAGCTGCCTAGGACATTACTCTAAAGAGCTCTCCTAACTGAGACCCAAGTATATTCGACAATATTACAGCAATGTTTTAAATATTAGCCTTTTATAAGGGGATACACAGCTGTCAAACTGAGGGGCTACCATTGTAATATAATTGATATCTATAATGATGACTCATTTACTTGAGATTGTACCTTTAACTTACTATGAGTTTTTACCTACACTCATAGTACCTTCACTCATACTTAATTCAGAACATAAAATATACGTAATCGATTGACATAATATTTGTACCTTTTCACGCCAGCATATTATACCTCGAACCAAACTTAATGGCGGCTCAGAATTTCGTACGAGTGCGGATTCAGGCCAATCACGTTAGACTCACTCTCTTTTCTCAAACGCCATTGATCTGAACCCGCACTCGAACGAACTTCCGAGACGCCATTAAGTTAGGTTATACAACAGTTGTTTGTCTTAAATTGTTCAGGGCTACATCTATCGAGGTAACGAATATGAACAGCTGCACGACTTCAAAGACCGACTACTAGACGAGTGGCCTGACGCTGAAGTGTTACCGAAGCTCGACCCGCCCGGGCCCGAGATTACCGAGTCGGATGGACAGTGTATCCTTTTTATAACTACAAACATACATGTAATCACGCCTTTATCCCCGGAGGGTTAGGCAGCGGTGAATTAACACCCACATTTCACCAATCTGTATTTGGTCCCACGTAATAGGGGGTGAGCCTATTGCTGTATTCCGGGCACTATTGTTGACTCGAGCCATGCATCAGAGGCTGAATCTGGGCTGTACATATCTGTCTGATGTTGAATTAATCAGCCCTATCCCGCCTTGTACGACATCACATGGGAAGAGAAGGGTTGGCCCAAATTCTACTCAGCCGGGAACCACGCGGCCGGGTATTATAACTAGCGCACAAAAATAGCACCTAAAAAGTACCAGTTAACTAATAATAGCATAGGTAGAGGTTATTAAGTTTGACGGCAAGTACAGTATCCGACAAAATTAGATGATGACGGCACAGCTTTGGACTTAAATGGAAGTTGTTTATTATATTATATCATATATACCCTCAGATATTAAAAATATTAGCTCTTTTAACGTATTCAAAAAGAAACTTACAGAATATATTATTTCCGACAGTGTGTAGTAGGCAATAGTTAAGAATAACGGTGTTTGTTGTTTGTTAACAGTGTGAATTTGAAATAATTATGTGATTATCATGATATTGTGCATTAGATGAGTTTCTTGGTTTGATTGTGGTCCATAGGTGTATGTCCGTATCGCACGTACTTTTTATTTCATGTACCTACTTTATACTTAACATTAATTCTCTTGGCGACGACGAACTGATATTTGTAATTTGTATATTTAGCATTGTTCTCATGGAAGTGATGTAAATCTTATTATGAGAATAAATATCTTTAAACCTAAACCTATCATATACATTACAAACATTTATAGTTTATTCAATTTAATCAATTATATGTATTGCTGATTGTGTGCTATGCATACCTACATTATTCGCCGCTAGGAACCCGTGGGTACGATCCCCGCTCAGTGCAAATATTTGTATAGATAAATATGTATATTTGCATTGGTCTGGGTGTTGCTATGTATAATATGTATGTATGTACAAAAAAAAAAGTATATAAGTATGTTTATCCGCATTCTAGAATCCATAACACAAGCTAATAAGCTTGCTAGCTGTTGTGAAATGTTGTGGAATATTAATGGTTAAAAAAACCTACGAGTGTAATACACTTCGTCGTAAGCAGCCGAATAAGTAGTAACGAATAAACACATAAGGATGTGTAGGTGCGCTTTAAAAAGAACCAAAGAATGACATAGATTTGATTATTGTCTACTATTGGTACAGTGACTTGAGATTAAGTATCTTGCGAAGGAAACATTTTTATGAAGTTTTTTTTTTTGTTTATTAATAATCAAATATTCATAGACTAAAACCCACTCACGGGCTCAAAGGGCTCGCTATAGTCTGGATCAGTCGAATTTTGTCTGGCTCCAAATTCCTTAACTACACAAAACAGATTTACAAATAAACGCCGTGGAGCCGGTAATGGGAGACAAGCTGAAGCGTCTCTCCGGCAAGCCTATAGCCGAACAAATACTGCAGTACTACAAACATAATAACGTCGATAAGTTCGAGTTCTCCAGGCCTTTTCATAGATATGGTAATAATATTTGAATATTATTATACCTGTATACTATTTATGTGGTTGATTGATGGCACTTGGTGAAATTTATTGTTACACATATTGAGAACACACTTGTACTGTGGAGAAGTACAAGTGTGTTCTCAATATGTGTATACCTGGATAGTTATTGTTACACAGATTGAGAACACACTTGTACTGTGGAAGAAGTACAAGTGTGTTCTCAATATGTGTATACCTGGATAGTTATTGTTACACATATTGAGAACACACTTGTACTGTGGAAGAAGTATAAGTGTGTTCGCAATATGTGTATACCTGTATAGTTATTGTTACACATATTGAGAACACATTCGTACTGTGGAAGAAGTACAAGTGTGATCTCAATATGTGTATACCTGGATAGTTATTGTTACACATTGAGAACACACTTGTACTGTAGAAGAAGTACAAGACAAGTGTGTTCTCAATATGTGTATACCTGGATAGTTATTGTTACACATATTGAGAACACACTTGTACTGTGGAAGAAGTATAAGTGTGTTCGCAATATGTGTATACCTGTATAGTTATTGTTACACATATTGAGAACACATTCGTACTGTGGAAGAAGTACAAGTGTGATCTCAATATGTGTATACCTGGATAGTTATTGTTACACATTGAGAACACACTTGTACTGTAGAAGAAGTACAAGACAAGTGTGTTCTCAATATGTGTATACCTGGATAGTTATTGTTACACATATTGAGAACACACTTGTACTGTGGAAGAAGTATAAGTGTGTTCGCAATATGTGTATACCTGTATAGTTATTGTTACACATATTGAGAACACATTCGTACTGTGGAAGAAGTACAAGTGTGATCTCAATATGTGTATACCTGGATAGTTATTGTTACACATTGAGAACACACTTGTACTGTAGAAGAAGTACAAGACAAGTGTGTTCTCAATATGTGTATACCTGGCTAGTTATTGTTACACATATTGAGAACACACTTGTACTGTGGAAGAAGTATAAGTGTGTTCGCAATATGTGTATACCTGTATAGTTATTGTTACACATATTGAGAACACATTCGTACTGTGGAAGAAGTACAAGTGTGATCTCAATATGTGTATACCTGGATAGTTATTGTTACACATTGAGAACACACTTGTACTGTAGAAGAAGTACAAGACAAGTGTGTTCTCAATATGTGTATACCTGGATTGTTATTGTTACACATATTGAGAACACACTTGTACTGTGGAAGAAGTATAAGTGTGTTCGCAATATGTGTATACCTGTATAGTTATTGTTACACATATTGAGAACACATTCGTACTGTGTAAGAAGTACAAGTGTATCTCAATAAGTGTATACCTGTATAGTTATTGTTACACATATTGAGAACACACTTGTATTGTGGAAGAAGTACAAGTGTGTTCGCAATATGTGCATACCTGTATTGCTTTTTAAATACTGCTTAGGTGGTAGCCAATCACATGCCTACCTGTTCCCCGATTTTACTAATTTTCAACCATAATCATACCACTGACACTGCAAAAAAATGCCATTAAATTTTAGACTATTCTATATGCTCAAAGTCCAAAATTAAATGAAACACATTGTTCATAACATTTTTTTCATTCACTCTACAAGATAGCATTTAATTTTAGACTGTAACCATAGAACAGAAAAAACTGTTACAAGTGTGATAGGACAGATTTTATAGCTGAACTAATGTTGCCAAACTCACACATACAACCAGATAATAATACGTTGCAGTACTAGTAAACAATTGTTTTTATTGGTCGTATGTCTTTAACACCAAATTAGCCTTAAGTAAACAGCAAAACGAAAACACACCTTATTCATTCGCAGTAGAGATTACTTTAATATACGAATTTACAACGCTTCGCATCTGAAATAAACGTGCTACGGGTTACGAAAGAGTTCAACGAATTCTCAATAGATGTCAGTTTATTCTAAGAAAGCTATTTAACACTTAAAAACTTAAGGAATACGGTTGACATTACATTGAAGGTCGAAATTGTACGCTCTTGCAAACCTCCGCATATGAATGATATGCGTGCCACACCTACTTCACACTTCCACCATTTTTTTTTCTGTTCCGTGACTGTAACAGTATAATAGACAAACCTAAAATTAATACGTGCGTCAGTGACGTCAGTATGAAAAACCCAGTGCCCTAAGTATGAAAAATAGTCTTCCTATCAATCAAAGAATCAATTTCGTTTTTTATTCACTTTAGGCACATAAAGAGCACATATGAATGTCAAAATATTAAATTAAGTAAATAAATCATTTGAAAATGATTCTTTCGGTAAGTTGGTTCTACTGAGAAGAGACCAGCAAGTCCAGTGATAAAACTAAATATAATTGTGTGGAACTTGTAAAGTGAGTTTTTAATATATATAAAGATAGTAAAATGAAGTTCCATCAAGAAGTTTCAACAAATTCAACCAACTACAAAAATAGTCTTATTCGTAACGTAAACTTATCGAGAAAACGGAGTATTGCGATTGGTAGGCTTTACACGCACACAGGTTCACAGTAGGCAAGAGAATGGAGAGAATGGAGTATTGCGACCAATCGCAATACTCCATTCTCTCGATAAGTTTACGTTACGATTACGAATAGTTTTCGTTTTCGGGCACTGGTCTCAAATTATCGCGCACTTTTAGGATATTATGTTTAGTATATATTAATATTTTATACCTTTCTTCTAAAAATAATTATTTTGTTTAGCAGAAGAGCCTCTTTCGGGCTCAACAGATGATCTCACGAATCAAAACGAATTTGCAACTCGTTGGCTCGAGAGGACAGAACTGCAGATCAGTGGAAAATTACCAGGTATTTATCTAAACATACATTTATTCTTGTATACGTGTGTTTGTCACCCTACTCCATCTATACGACTGACCCGATAAAATTTCTAAATGGTTTACTCATTTACGTCGGCACGGCTGAATGGCTCTGCCCCTCTAGACAAGTAGCAACTCGTTATCTGACGTTTGGTTGAATAGAATGCCGAATGTATGGGCCTTGACGTATGTGACAGTCGTTAACGCATGTCATAAACCTCAAATCCCATACATTCCTCATTCTATTCTACTAAACGCCCGGTTAACGAGTTGCCACTTGTCTAGAATGGCTGGCTGAAATTTGTATCATCCAGATCGGAAATCATCACGGAATATATCGAAGTTCAGCCGCGTCACCGTTAGACTGGAAAGCCGACCTCAAGTGACATGCGTGGCCGCCGATGGCGATGACGCGCTTACACATTTTTGCATTCTACCTCCTACCTAATTATCTGATGACCTGTGAATGAACTTATTGTTAATATAGTTAACTACTAATGGCACTAATGCACGGTGAAACTCTAATGAGTTTATGTTGTATTTATATGTGTATACATGTTGTCTGTATGTCTTCTTAATTGAATAATAATAATTTAAAGAAAAATGAGTAGAGAAAAGGCTCGTAGAATGATAATAGGTTAACGTCTAGAATTGCTTATAGATATTTTATCTCAGGGCAATACTTTATATCTTCTAATATATAAAATTCTCGTGTCACAGTTTTCGTTGCCATACTCCTCCGAAGCGGCTTGACCGATTATGATGAAATTTTGTGGGCACATCGGGTAGGTCTGAGAATCGGCCAACATCTATTTTTCATACCCCGATTCGCGATAACCGACATCCACGCGGGCGGAGCCGCGGGCGGAGCCGCGGGTGACAGCTAGTTTTATATAAGGGAACTGCATCTGTAAACGAGAGGTGCGGGGTTCTTATGAAGTAAGCAGCGAAACAACAGACCAAGTAATATACTCTTCAAAATATATTTGAGCTCAACAACTAAGCTAGACACAATTACAGAACAACACAGTGCAATGGTTACACAATAACCACGTGCGCGCTGTCGGGAGTGCTTATGCGTGGCGATCGCGTAACCTTGCTCGGTTCAGACTACAAACAGGACTGCCGAGGAGTGGGTCTCAGGCTAGCACCAGAACAATCCCCCGCACCGCGCGCGGACCCCCGCCTTAATTACGGTGCGCTGGCGTTGGCCACATCTGTTAGTACAATAGAGACCCATCCCTCGGCTACAAACAATGGGATCTTACCTAGTAACTTAACCTAAACTAAATATAACAAAGAAATCCTCTAAGATACTAGGTACATACAACATAATATTCTTAAACTATCATGAGTAGTCGTGCTCGTTAACACCACCCCCCAGTTGGAGGCTTCCACCGATAACTGAACGGTAACAAGCACGGCTACTCGAGCAGCAGGGCGACGCAGCGTCCCTGTATGTGTTCCTATGTCTACATTATGGCTACCTTATGTCTACGCACAATACATGTCCACACGTTGTCCACAATTCAATTTACTTTAGAATACACTGTCTCAAATATCGACCACTTCCACTTCACTTTCGGGAACGCTGAGTTAAATGTCCACACCTTCCACTTTACTCTCGGGCGCACTCTGTCAATTGTCTCTTTGATCTTGGCTCTTCGGCGGTTCGGGCAGCGCCTAGGGTTGCGGACGCGATGGCGCGGGCTCGGAGGCCAGCGTCGGAGCAGCGGGCACCGCGTGTGGTGAGACGGCATTGCCATCCGGCGGGAAGGTGCAAAAATTACGTCGTCCAGCCAGCGCACACGCGGCGGAATGTGTTTCTTGCACATAGGCGATGCTTGGCGTGGTGGTTGTGATAGTGTGATATCGTTCGCACGTGTTGGGTCACCTAGCGCCATGCGCAGCAAACCGTCGCCGTCAAGCGCGAGGCGCTCAGGCGCACGGGAGCCATCGGATGCCACCTGCACTGCAACGACATTGTCATGTGCTTGGCGCTCGGGCGTGGGAGGCAAGGCTGGTACGTCAACAAGCCAGCGCGGCAAGTGCGCTGTAATCTTACCGTTTGCGACGTTTCTGGGTGAGCCGTGCAAGTCAACCTCCGCGCGGCGCTTGGCAACGCGAGTGGCGGCGGATGCGTCGTCTAAACAGCGCACCACGTGCGCTGTACAATCAGCGATGGCGACGCTCGTCGATACACCATGTGGTTCATCTGCCCGGATGCATAGAGCAGGCGCGCGACGGGCAGCGGAGGCGTCATCCAAACAGCGCACCACGTGCGCTGTACAATCAGCGATGGTGACGCTCGCCGATACACAACGTGGTTCATCTTCATGGACGCGTTGAGCAGGCGCGCGACGGGTGGCGTCAGCGATGGCGACGCTCGCTGATGCACCATGTGGTTCATCTTCCCGGACACGTAGAACAGACGCGCGACGGGCGGCGGAGGCGTCGACCAAACAGCGCGCGCGACGGGCGGCGCAGGCGTCGTTACTACAGCGCACCTCGTGCGCTGCACCATTTTCACGTTGTGCGACGCTTGCTAACACGGTAAACTGTACCTCTTCCGGCATGGGACGGATAGGCGTGCTAGGGGCGGCGGTTGCGTTGTCACTACGGCGGCGCACCTCATGTGTTGCAACATTATCACTATGTGCACCGCTCGCCGGTACTCTATGTCGCTTTTCTTTTAGCGCTGCTATATCCGCCAAATCGAGCGCGAGTTTTATCCTTACCAGGCCCAGCGCCCTCTCTTTTTCTTTCTGCGCCATCTCTTGATCTATCTGCGCCATCTTCAGTTCCGCTTCATACTCAGCGCGCATTCGTAGGACTTCGCGGCGTGCCTGGCTGAGTTTTCCTGATGCGTGGCTGGCGCTATACGGCGCGCAAACCGTGCGCTCCCAAGCCGGTGTCATCTCCGATGGCAGTACTAATTCACCGTGGTCGCTTAGACCACCCACCATGGAGCTCCTGGCTGGCTGCTTATGCATCTTTTACTGATGATGTGAGCCCGTTACAGTCTTCATTCGCTCTTGTTGCACTCCTTGTCTGTCATTTCCCACTGTAAATATGGCTACTTACTTCAATCCGGCTCGAAGGACCACTTTTGTAAACGAGAGGTGCGGGGTTCTTATGAAGTAAGCAGCGAAACAACAGACCAAGTAATATACTCTTCAAAATATATTTGAGCTCAACAACTAAGCTAGACACAATTACAGAACAACACAGTGCAATGGTTACACAATAACCACGTGCGCGCTGTCGGGAGTGCTTATGCGTGGCGATCGCGTAACCTTGCTCGGTTCAGACTACAAACAGGACTGCCGAGGAGTGGGTCTCAGGCTAGCACCAGAACAATCCCCCGCACCGCGCGCGGACCCCCGCCTTAATTACGGTGCGCTGGCGTTGGCCACATCTGTTAGTACAATAGAGACCCATCCCTCGGCTACAAACAATGGGATCTTACCTAGTAACTTAACCTAAACTAAATATAACAAAGAAATCCTCTAAGATACTAGGTACATACAACATAATATTCTTAAACTATCATGAGTAGTCGTGCTCGTTAACAGCATCAGTTTCTCACGTGGACAATAGGGATTACAACTTTGATCGATAATGCGGTTAGAATTCTAAGAAGACAATCATATGAGTCCACTGCTGGACATAGGCCTCTCCCAATGCGCGCCACTTCGTCCGATCCTCCGCCTTCCGTATCCAATCAGTGCCACTTTTTTCAGGTCGTCAGTCCATCTGGTTAGGGGTGTCCTACCTTCCGTTTGTCTTCTCGCGGTCTCCACTCTAGGACTCAGCTGCTCCAACGGCCACCAGAAAACAAAACTAGCGCGAAATACATATTTTATGTAGAGAATTACAAAAGCCCCTATAGACAATGGGCAATACGATTTTTATAAAGAATATAGATTGTTCAATGTATTTGATTGACATACGTTGACTACTGTCATAAACGTCAAAATGCGTGTAAATCCATCAAAATCCTATTCCACAGTACACCGGCCAACGAATTGCCATTTGTCTAGTGGGCAGATAACATGACGTCTCTCTTATGTTCTAGGTATTCTCCGCTGGTTCGAAGTCCGTTCTCAGCGCACCTACGAGGTGTCGCCCGTAGCGGCCGCCGTAGAGGTGCTACGCGACACGAACAGAAAGCTACGCTCGCTTATCGTAGAAGCCAAATCGCCTAATTCTCCACTACACCCTCTTACTATGAGGCTTACTGGTAAGCATTGTGTTATTATCAAAGAGCAAGAATGTAATAAATATAACAAGGAGGTTTTCTGGTTAGGAAATTATTATTTGATAACTGCTAAGTTACTTGTTTCTATTTTTAACTGACTTTAAAATGAGGATTTTCTGAATTCAGTTGCATTTTTTCTAAATGACGACCACAGAATTTGTAGTTATTTCTCCGTCAGTTTTCATCAATGACAGATTTTTTTTGCGTGTGGAATCCCGCACGGGCTTCACCCCATCGGTGCCGACGATGGGTAGGCGTGTTGGAATCGGACCGACTAAAACCACACGGTGTCCTTCGCAAGTGTCCATTGCCGTGTTTTCGTTTATATCAAATGGGTTTGGTTGCAAATGGGATTAGTGTTTGATAAGTCAAGCATTTGCACTCGAAAACGTACTATTTGGTAAGATTCAAACAAGTATAAAACTTAACTAGTTTTTTATATCGGAAATAGAAAGTAGATCAACTTTACCCACAATTTAAATTTCTTTTATAATACATAAATAATAGGTCTAAATTCCACTGTACCCCATCTCGAAAAACTATCGTAATCGTATCGTAAACGTATCGAGAGAACGGAACATTGCGATTGGTTGGCTTCACACACACAGGTGCACAGTAGGCAGGCGGCCAATAGCATTAAAAAAAAAATATAATACCCGTCAATGCTTCATTCTCTCGAAACGTTTACGTTACGATTAAGATAATTTTTCGTGATAGCGGCAGAGGCGTTCCTCGTTACGCTTTATCTCCACTAGAAAAGACAGAAACTATGGCACAATTTTTTTTATACTACACCTATTCAGAAAGTGTATTAGTTCTTACTTGAAAAAAGGGAAGAAAGTACGTAAATCCAAGCGATTTACTTTCTCCCCTGCTGTAGCGGGGAGAAAATAAGCACTTACTCCCCTCCTTTATTTTTTTTAATTCAAAATAACATTGAATTTCAATAATTGTAATAATCTAATATATAACATTCTCGTGTCACAGTTTTCGTTGCCAAACTCCTCCGAAACGGGTCGACCGATTCTCATGAAATTTTGTGGGCATATCGGGTAGGTCTGAGAATCGGCCAACATCTATTTTTCATACCCCGATTCGCGATAACCGACATCCACGCGGGCGGAGCCACGGGCGACAGCTAGTTTTAATATAAATTTTAACTAAAAATGTTTTTTATTTTCCTCATAGGTGTAGTATAAAGCACTATGTACCACTTGGTAGAAAGTGCGATTACCAACTTGTGTGCATTGAGGCCCTCAGCTGCGCTTCGGGCCTCAAACTACACCCGCGTTGGTAATCGGTCACTTTCTCCCCTCGATGGACAATGTACTAATGCGCCTCTATTCATTTAAATAACAGGTATTCTAGACCCGGCGGTGCAAGGCGGTATAGTGAACTACGAGCGCGCGTTCCTCACGCCCGCGTACGAGGCGCGCCATCCGGAGAACGCGCCTCTGTTGACGGAGCTCAAGGATCTCATCGCCGACCAGATACCGCTGTTGAAGCATGGTAACGTATTATATAGAACTACTATCATTTTGTGCTAATGTTGTAAGGAAGGTTAATAATAATAAGCACACTAGTGAATAAACACTTGGCTAAGGCCACGGGTCTTTACCTAAAAATACTGGCAGTAGCTGAGTTACTAAAAAGAATTTAAACAAAATAATTAGTACATTACTGCCGCGGCCCCCAATTGTAGTGTTGCCGGACGATCGTGAAGTATGCGGGCCGAGGCGCAGCCGAGGCACGTATTACGGAGTCCGGCAACGCTCAGTTGTGGCCAAGGCTTGTATAGTGCTTTTCTCAAACAATGCGCGGAAATTAAAACTAAGTAGTATCTAGGCAGAATTTTTTAGTTACCTACTTTTCAAAATCAATGACGAACAACGAACAACAGTAATTTTTCACGCGGCGAAATGTTCATTGGTTTTTTATTTTTCTTAATAAACAGCATTCTATTTACAAGCCAGCTCTATATTTAAATAACGCCTTGGATAAGTTACCTCCTTGGTTGCCATGGTTCGGAGTAAAAGCTGGTTCCATTTTTAAATTACACGACAGATATGAGTTTACATTGTAATTTATTTGGCAGCTAAAACACGACAGATATGGATTTTCATACAACTTTTGCTGGCCGCTGCTCGCATGTACAGCAATTTCGATTTATCTCGAAGGAGGTTGTCAAAATAATGTTCACATTTCCAAGCATGTTTGAGAAATAATTATTATTTATTTATCAGACAATAAAACCCATAGTTCGTTAGTACAGTACAATCTCACTAATCCGGCACTTTTAAAAACCGGAGGGTGCCGGATTATTGGAATGTTCGGATTACTAGATTATAGTGAAAAAGTCATAGGTTTTCAATCAAATGAAGCATTTCATAGAGGGAATAAATGTATGTAATGTATTAAATTATTAATATTAAATCGTATATAGTAGCACACCCAACACCATATTCTTTTGCCAATTTGCCCATGTTTTCTCTACTATCTAACTTCTATAAAATCTCCATTTTATTAAAATCGAGTGTCTTGTGTTTGCGTTTGTTTGACATTTTTAACTATAAAACTATTCTCACTTGAAAAAAACAAATACGTAAACACGTGCACGTGTTAAGTTTTGAGCTTAGACTGCTAGTCGACGACGCAGCGACCGAAGCGCACAGGAGTAGAGGGGCGATGGGAGGCGTGCGCGAAGCGTTCCGGATTATTGGACGTACCGATCTATCGAAGTGCCGGATTAGTAAGATTATACTGTATTGTTAGTTACAAATGATTTCTTATTATAATGTTAATTGTGTTAGTAATTGGATTTTTCTAATACATGAGCTCCAGATACTTTTAAACTTTAATGCATTATTTTCCATATTACAAGTCACATAATTCAATTCAAATCAATACAATTTAATTCAAGTCTATTTATTTCAATTTAATTCAATTCAATTCAAAATCATTCATTTGAATTAGCTGATTATGTGACCACTCAGCCCCTGAGTCTCGGGAAAGACGGCCGCCATTACAGCTTGACAGCCTCATCAAAGGTTTTTCCAAGTCTTGACTAGGCATCTCATCTCATTAGGCTAGTCATCTTCGTTATTGAAACGAGATAACACTTATCAAATATTAAATCCTAACCGCACCGTACACTCCTACAGGCTTGGACATCCACGCGGTCCGCGCGCCACCAGAGCTAGCGGAACTACACGCGCACATGGACAAGTGCTTCCGAAGGGTGCAGCAACACGTGCATCAGAGATATGGTCGAAAGGTACGTAGTACTAGTGTATCATATCACTAGGTTTGGAGTTCAAATTTAGACTTAGAGCGTTTTCATATTCATCCGATATCGGTGTCGGACGCCGTTAGCCGACATCCGATAGCCGACACCAAGGTGTCGGCTATCGGATGTCAGCTAACTGCTGTTTTCACATTTATCCGATAAAATCGACCCGATGCGGCCAATTGCTCAAAAATACTACTACACTAGTTGAGGATGCCAGGGATGAAAAAAAGAAAGAGAAGCAATTTTCGACCTCATTGACATGATATGGAATTGAGTTTTTTTCTTATATTCGTGATTAGCGTCGTCAATTAACGAGAAAAGACAGGTAACAAAGAAAATGTCATTTATGTCCAAATTGCTTGTAGTCGCTGTTTTAGTCTTCTTGTGATCCGATATCGGGTAAAAACAGTGGCGTTGGCTCCGATTACCGATATCGGGCCGGACAATTTGAAAGAGAGATACATATGTCATACATTTGACTTCCTCCGATATCGGATGTCAGAGAATTCGAATTTTGACAGTGGAAATATTGTAATTCATGACATTATTTATGTGCATTTAGACGCTTATGGATATTTTCCTATGAGTGTGAACAAACAAATAAACTATTTGATCGAGTGAAAAACAAACGAAACTTCACTTCCTTGAGACTACAATTTGACCAAAATAACGATTCATATTCGAAGGCAGAATAAAAACTCACTAAATGACCCACACTATCCCGAAGAAGTAAATCGCATTTTAAGCTTTCAGCGTTTAGCTCGGGGTCCGCATTTTCCAGTCTAATAAATAAACAAATATTCCACAACATTTCACACAACGCTTTCTAGATCCACAGTAAGCATAGCTTAACTAGTTTGTGTTATGGAATCTAGAATGTGGATAAATATACGTAGATAGGTTTGCCAATTATTTTTTTTTGTAAATATATACATATTATACATAGAAACACCCTGCATATTCATGCATACAAATATTTGCACTGAACTGGGATCGAGCCCGCGCCTTCTGCGTAGCGGCCGCGTTCACTACCGCCACGCCACGGAGGCTGTCAGTCTAACTGCTTGATTGGCGAAAGTTCTATATTTTCTATGAAGCGACTGCCATATGACCTCTCCAAACCTAATGGCGATTGTATTTTCCAGAACTGCGACTTAGACGACTCATCCGAAGTGCAGTTGCGAATGCCGTTCCGCGACAGTCTGCAACAAGAAACTGGCAGTGTTGCCAGCAACAGGATATCAGACATATCCACTACCAACGAGTAAGTTTATTCCTTTATATTGAGGGAAGTTGGGAATCGCGTTAACATTATTAAAGTATATTCACATTCAAAATAATATATCTTTTTGTCATCACTAAAACTGCCTGATGGTAAAGTTAAAAGCAAAGTCTGAAGATCACGATTACTGACAGGAACAATTTTCCAGTGGCCCTCAGCTTGACGGTCTCATCAGATGCTTTATCACCGCTTAAAGGACCCGTGACTGTAGAAAGGAATTACATCTTGATTGTGCATTTTAATTGTTTCAGCACCTTCTCAAAAGCGGGCAGGTTCTTCAGCTTCAATAGTGTCAGTGCTATAAATCCACTGTCAATGAGGTTGGTTCATTTCTAGTAACAAATAAGGTTAGAGTCTAATAAATGATAATACAGTTAATATTTAGAAGGTCAGAATGCAGTTGCTTAGTCTGGAAAAGTCAACATATGAATAATAATAATAAAAAAAAGGAATTTGAAGCTCCGAAATGCAACCTTTGGACGCAACTGGTAAATCGCTAAGAGAATTATGTAGACAATCTTATTTTCTTGCAAATGCAAGAAACACTACATACGTACATTCACTCCTGTAAATCCCCGAAGGATTAGCAGAAAATCCACATTTCGCTTACTGTGATTTTCGGGCGAGCCGATTACCTCGATTATAACGATCATAACATTGACTTGCATGGAATAATAAAAATTGACACTATATAATGATTTATTAATTTAATATTTGCACGCTCTATGGAATAGAGTATGCTGTACCTACAAGTTCTAAGATATCTCTGTAACTATATTCGAAGCAAATAACCGATTGATTTGATGTGATTTAAACGGGCGAATTGGTCATACGCCGTATCTTTAATGTCGGATGTAGAACAGCCCTAATCTTTAGTCGCCTTCAACGATATCCACAGGAAGAAGAGGTGACCCAATTTTACTCCTAACTACTACTCTAACTACACGTGTTATTTTCAAACCACAGGAACAGTAATGTAAATGTTGTGAATCGCTTCGCAACGCTTCAAAACACGCCCGGCAGAAGAAATAAACGGCATTTAAGAAAGGTAACTACTCTATATTTGACTGTCTCTCTAACTAACAATGCACTTAATCTTATATACGAGTACAGATTCTGTTGTTCTACTCACTAACTACTACTTTTATCTCTTGTCATCTAATGTTGGTGTACAATAAAGGCGGAGGATCGTACGAAATGGCGCACATTAGGAGAGGTCGATGTCCAGCAGTCGAGAAAGAGTTGTTTATCTCTTTATCTTCGTCGTAATAATTTCCTATTTAAATTGATAAGGTCTTGTACTTCATTTATTTTTAGTCGTTACTTATTTTATTCTTTAAAAGATTTTTTTTAACATTGATAACCTTGACTCTAACATTTTGTATTAATTTGACATTTATTTGTAATAATACTTCAAACATGACTTGATTTATGGTAATGGTCTCATATTGTGATTCTCCCTAAATTTTGGGAAAATATAAAGTGGTATCTCACTATTTTTGTCTACTCACACAGTCAATATATTACTCTAATTGACATCTGATACCCAAAAACCATGTATCAACCTTTGATAATGCCGTAAGGCGAAACCGGTCAGGAATTTAATAAATATGTACCTATCTAATGTGGAATAGTACAAGTGTTTTCATTGAAGAAGCTCTATTGCTGCATTGTAAAGTCCACATTACATGTGGTTTGTTGAATATGAATTTTGGTATGTTTACATTTTGTTAATTACGTCGTTTTAACATAAATAAAAAAGAAACTATTTTTTGGGTACCCAAGAGGTAAACACGATACCTTATAACTAAGATTTCGTTGTCTGTCTGTCACCAGAGTGGCAATTGGCTAGCAGGCGTTTGATGGAATAGAATGTCTATTGTATAGGATTTGACGTATTTGACATGCGTTAACGACTGTCATTTACGTCAAATCGCATACATTCGTCATTCTATTCCACCAAACGCCGGCTAGCGAATTGCCACTTGTCTAGAGGGGCTGAGCTCCGAACACGAATAATATTCGAATTCGTAACGTAAATAGAGTAAGATAACGGAGCATCGCGATTGGCCGCCTGCCTACAGTGAACCAATCGCTGTGCTCCATCCTTTCGATACGTCTACGTTACGAATTCGAATGTGTGTGTTTTCGTGCTCAGGGCACTGGCTATATCTCGTGAACCGTGATAGCTAGACCGTTGAAATGTATTTCTGTGGCCGCAATGACAAAATATACTAAAAATAGATAATGTATACGGAATGTTTCGTGCGTGAATCCGATTTTTTTATAATTAAAATTAAATATTAGATAATTTAAATTAAAGTGTATTATATGAACAGCAGAATCGGTACCTCTATTATACTTATACTATTTTCACTATTCTATGACACTATTAAACTAACATTTTTCCTTCTTCATATTGATAAATTTTTAATCTTCACTTCAAGTTAATATTCTCCCAGAGCGAAGTCGGTACACCGGCGAGCGGTAGTCAATGGTACACGTCCCATTCAACGCCTAATGGCTCCGGCAACAACACTCCTACAGTTGTCAACAACAACTCGACTACTCCCATCAACAACTCGACTACACCCAACAACAATGTCAACAACGATACGCCTTCTGCTTCCCCCCTGCGGGAACTAAGGCAAGAGGTGAGAAAAAGATATAAGGTCAGTTCGATATCAAGGTTTAAGCTTGGGTGTTAACAAATGTGGATAAACCCTTAAGAAATGTTTCTAACAACCTTAGACTGTATACCAACTATATAGACGCAGCAAGTGTTATTACAACGCGGCGTAAAAAATGGCTACTAGTTCTGTATAAGTTGACATTTACATTCATGTTTTATCGGTTGATTGAATGTGTGTAGATAGCTTCTATCCGGGATTAATATATTGGAATTTACAAGTGTCGGTAGCTTAGTGGTTAAGAAATTTGCCTTACGATCGAAAGGTTCCGGGGTCGAATCTTTACACTACCGACGTGAGCTCACTCCTATCACAAGCAATCTAGCTTAGCTGTTGGGATTAGAGTGAATATTAGTAATTTCGGTTCTAATATAAAAAATCCATGGTATGCACACATTGACAGTTTTGAGAAAAATATCGACGTTTGTTTAATCACACAAAACGCGTTTTTATGCCGTTTTTTGTGATGCCTTTTGTTAGTACAGCTGTGTCTATACAGTATATGGTCTAAGCTAATGTATATTCTAATTCTGTTACTAATTTCAAAGTGTTTTACAGCGCTACTTCTATGTAAGATGCTTGGATGTACAATATTCTGCCTTTTGAAAACTTCACATAGAATGGATGCCTTTTTTTCATTCATTAGCTCTTGAACGTTCATACTCGCAACGGCTATATTTCCCCTTTCTAATTAAATAAAATGGTAATGCAATGGCGCAAAATCACATAATAATTTTTCTAAAGCATTATTACAGAGTTTTTCGTACTTTTGGTTCGTTTATTGCACTTTATAAATAATTACATGAATATGCATTACATAAATAAAGTCAAGCTTCCGCCCGCTTGGAAATCAGCTATCGCGAGTTTTGGTCATATCTCCGGTTCTACTCAACTGATTGCGGATTTGAAGTATTATCTGAGTTCTAAACAAAACCGCATCAAAAGCCGTTCAGTAGTTTTTGTGTCCATCGCAAACAAATGTATAAAATTATTTTCAACACACTGGTTTAGGTTTTAGGTTTAAATTCACCGCAATTAGGAACATAATGCCAGCTATAATGAAACTGGGCTTTCTGATTGTTATAATTAACAAGATTCTTTTTTTTTAATGTTATCGGTTCTGTTTTTTTTTTAAAGGTGTTCGATACAAAAATGTCGTGTTTAATAGTTTAAATAAATGAATATACTCATTACTCGCTCATTTCGTTCAACTGCGTATTTAAGTAAATAATTTTAACTTGTACTTATTTAATAAACAAAAGTTTCAATCAGTTAACCTAATAACTTTGGTTTTTCTGTAAAAACTTTAATTCCCCCGTTTAGTCCGCGAAAAATTAAAAAAAAAGTAACCTATCCTAACCTAAAAGTCTATGGCTGATCGAGATGCGCTTGCGTAGGAAAACGTAGTAAAAAATTCACAACAAGTTGGCACTTTTGAAATATAGTTATTTATTAATTAAAATGTCTACAAGTAATAGTTATGAAGAAAATGATTTATGTTGTACAACGTCCGATAAATGGTGTGATTAATGTGAAGCCCTTAACGTTATGGAAAATTTAGTACCTGAAAACCGCAAGGGTAAATACCTATTTTAGTATATTTTATTCACAAGAGTGTTGAAAAACATAGCATGATACATGTGTGTATTGATGATTATCGTTCTCATCACCAACCAACCAACCAACCAATAAATCTATAAAACCCTTGTGAATTATAACAATCAAAAATCTACAGTTTGATTATAGGTGTCATTATGTGCCTAATTGCGGTGAAATTAGAGCCAGTTAATGAGCAAGTGTGTTAAAAATAGATATTATATGCCATTTAAACAATATCATAATAAATTATAATATCATAATGCAGATTATGTTTTGCAAATAAATATACCTACACGTATTATACATATAAATCCCCTAACCAATGCAAATATACAAATGCATTCAAATATTTGCAATGCATGGAAATCGAACTTAATTTTATCTTTAAAATATGTTAACGAGGGTATATACAGTGTGAATTTCACTGCTATTTTTTCCGTCATAATTCACTAACTTCATCTTGTACAAACACTAAAAACGGCCCCTTCGCCCAGGCGAGTGAATAACTTCTGCTTCGCCCTTATTTCTTATCTTTAATGTCATATTACATTTGTAAATATTGCATGTTTCTCCCAATATACCACATATTTACTTTAACAATCATTGTGCTAAAGTTATTAGAACGTTAAGTTTATATAACCATACAGTAATATGCAATTTTTATAAGTAATACCAAATTCGAATAGCATTTCCCTCCAATAACTATTCGAGCAATAAATTGATAACGTACGGTTCGATAATACACTAAAGACTGGCTTATTACTTTAAAAAAATATACTTCTAGGCCCGTTAGAACGATACTCAGTCCCGAATCTTCATTTATGAGTAGTAGTTCTGAGGTCAGATGTACATTCAGTATTCAAGAACTGCTTGCGTGGAGATATTATAATCGTCTATCTTCTGAATCGAGTTTTATTCCTGAACGAAGCTTATTTGTGAAAGCTATCAATTTAAAATAATCTGTCGTCTGCTGTAGTTTATGCTCCGTCCGAGACTCAATGCAAATCTACATTCAGGCGAATTGTGTTTTACGGTAATTAGGATAAAATCACAACGATTTTACGCTCACAAAATGACTGGGCATCTGTATCAATTTTATTATATGCTATACGACTTTCTTGAATACGGGTCTAATATTATCCAGTTAAAAATCAATTTTAATCTCGAGCATACACGTCACAAGTCACTGTTTCTCGTAAGCTTTTGCTTGACTGCTGTGTTTTATTTGTCAGCTGGTCACCGAACGACCTTTGCGAAGCGATGCCGAGCGCGAACGTCGGTTGTCACAACGGACAAGCTTGCTAAATTCGTCATCAGCGCCTCCTTCTAATAGAGACTCGTTTGGTAAGTATTCATTTTTGCTTGCCTAATAGAATCACTTGTAAGCAAGTGGCTTCTATCAGCTTCTGTGTCGTTTTTTGACTCTAATGACAACATTTCAACAGAAAATAGTAAGCAAAAAAAACGAAACCTAACGCACCTGTCTCATTGTGGCGCCGCCGCTGGCGAGAAAACGATCAACTATTGACTATTTGTGCTCAAAGAACTTACAGTAGATAGCGTGTGTATGAAAAAAATATATAAATATTTGATCGCTATCTGTTTAGAGTCGCTATCTCTCTCTTAACTAGTTTTGTTGCAACGACAAAAGCTATCAATTCAAAACAGTAAACATATCACAGACAGTAGTTAATTCTTATTGAAACAAATACTAAACAGAAAAATAGTCCACCATAGTAACTGGTTACGAAAGCGCCCCATAAGACTTTTATTTTAAGACTAAGAATAAATTGAACCATATTTATAACCAACAGGTACAACTGACTCTAATCAAGACGACGAAGAACCTCCCCCCCTACCAAGAAAATCAACCCACCGAAGCATGGACTTAGACAGTGATACAAACAACAATGGTGAAACGGCACCACTAGCTCCTAGGTACAACTATGACACAGTTTGGGCCCCGAGAGGCTCGTTCTTGTACAATTCCATGGTACAGAGGAAAAATACGACGAATGAAAAAGCGCCTGCACCGCCACCGAAGAAAAGACAAGCACAGTAACAAATAATTAATAGTTGTTCAGTTGTGGAATGCGATTGTTGAATAAAGTTGTAGAATGCAGAATATAGAATGCATTTTAATGGTTTACGTATAGGTAGCGTCAAAAGTAGATGTTCATTTTTAGTTGTTTTTGATAAAGTATTTTATAGTATTCCAATGATAATGTTCTGTTTTGGGTAAAGGGTAGTGAATTAGTTTTCATTCGGATTATTCATCTTGAAATCTGTGTAATAATCATCTACTATTGAAACTGACTGTACATTTCATTGTCAATATTTATGAACGGAAACGTTGCAGTAAATGGAGTTGAATATGTAAAATAACGTATAAATTAAGTATACATATTAGTTACATAGTTATAGTGCTTCCAAGAAAACGTTATGACTCATTCGCAGAACAAAATATATGACTAAAAGTTACATTGTTGTTCTCTGCAGCTGTTGATAAATACCGATGAATTAAATACCTAAGCTCATGTAAATTATACAATATGTAAAGAAACCTCGGTCCGATAAATAGGGAAAATGAGTATCATAAATACATATATAACCAGATATGAAGTAAAATAAAACATCAAATCAAAAATCAATTAGCCAGCATGACATAAGCCTATCCCAATTTAAACAAGACATAATACGTACTAATGGAAATAAACTGCTATTTTCTAGTATCCCACTGTCTCTTTAATAAAGCTATCCCACTATCTAGGGCTCTGACAGCAGCACAAAATAGATATCCAATATTTAATCGTATGTGGTGAAATATGGGTGTTATTACACCTCTGCCTACCCCTTTGGTGATCTTCAGGCGTGATTATATGTATATTTAATCGTGTAACAGGCCTTGGTGTTATGCCATGTCAATGTTCACATATATTTTTAGGATTAAAAAAATGATACTGAAATTCACTTTCACTGATTGGACTTTAGTAGCCTTAGAATGGTTGAAATCGAGATATCTCTTCGAAAGGTGTCTTGTGACCGAAACGTCATGATGTAAACATATCTCTTCAATTTTAATAGTCGAAGGGAAGCGAAGAGATATGTCTACGCCGCCATGCTAATGCTGTAGGTTTCGTTACATATTATATAAAAAGTTCTATGAAAGAAACTCATATCTCCATAATATGAATGTCTTCACAAAAATGCTAATCATAATTATGGTTCGTCTTAAACAAATGAATTCATCGAGACATTTTAAATTTAAGTTATCCAGTCACTGATGTAAAGTACTTTATATTCTAAAACATTTTCAAACAAGAAGAATGCATTTTTAATGTTTAAAAATAAATTAATATTTCCGATATGACCTTTAAATTCCCATTAGACTTCCTGATCTTCGGTCACTGTAAACCGACATTTATTTTACCCACCTAAATAAATATTGTAGTACTTATTGCGAGTTACCAATTGTTTAAAAATATTCAGACACTTTTCACTATAAGCAATTCTATGAGTGCCTAGTACTGTATGATTTTAATCCTCAAGGTCCTCACGCTAAAATTGAGATATACTGTAAAGCTTAAAAAAATAGACGCTATGGATGTAGGTTCACAAAATTTTGTTTCTCAGAGAGCTAACAGAATATCGTTTAACAACATCATAAGCAGTAGCATTAGCAACATCTATGGCGCGGTATACAGAAGAACGTGGCGGGGACGTATGGCGGTGGCGAACAATTTAAGTAACACAATATAAATGTAGTGTACAATAACGTAAATGACGGGCAACTCGATTCGATGGCGCGTCACTTTAGTGGTCGTCGGAGGCGCTTACGCAATTCTCCCCTTAAGACAAAACTGACGTTATTCACCGCCATACGTCCCCGATACGTCTCTAATGTATAGACCGCGCCTATGGCATTTGTAACGCGTAATTGGAACCCAAAAAAGTCAGATAACTTGGTCTAATTACGAACTTTGATGTCGCTGATGGGTAATTCAGTGTTGGAAGTCGTTGGTTGGATACATAGTTTTTACATATTATAATCATATTTTGTAACATGAACATCCTTCCAGTGAATAGAGTTTATAATCTATATTTAAGGACGCTACGATACATAATGTTGAATTGATTCAAAAATTTGTAATAATATATAATGTTTTTGAAAAATATTTCATCAGATACTTTTTGAGTCAAACTTATTTTTTATGTAGTAAATACGCTTCCTTATTCGATTAAAACCACCAAAAATTTACAAATATTTAATTGTAACATAGTGAATAGTAATTATTTGTAAAAATAAATGATATTTTTGTGATATTTGAAGTTCACTCGATGCCATTTATCCAAAGTTATGTAGATGTATAATAAATTGATCTAATTATGATGTTACCGACATAGATTGAGTAGTGCTAAACTATTGTAAAACTTTGTTAGTAGTAAGATCGATTCATGGGTTGCGAAATTTGTAACTTATTTCGTAGGTGCGGTATTTATGCTGAGGTAGATTGTTAACCGACATTATTTAACTCGATGTAGTTTTTTTAAATTGTATAAATCGATCAAGAGAATTATATTAGCGTAAGAAATTAGTTTTCAGTATTTTTATGGTACGTAATTTTACTTTATACATGTATTTGGAAATGATAAAGTTATTATTATACGTTTCAAAGTTTAAAGATTTGTTCTTCAAGATTCCCTATCCAGAGTTATATATCGGATGATTTTGTATTCGTTACGGAGTGGAGGATTTTGGGCACAGTCATAAACGTCAAATCCCATACATTTGTCATTCCATTCTACGAAACTCCGGCCAAGGGATTGCCACTTGTCTAAATAATATTCAATTAAGACTTGCATATTAATGTATCGAATAAAAATGGTTTATAATGCATTTGAATAATGTACAGGTGAACGAATAATGTATGGGTGTTATATTTTTTTATTCGCGAAATTAATGCTTCCAGACGATTTTGCTATCGAAAATGTGTGCAAAATCTTTCGCTCCGAAACGACTATAAAATCAGCTCATGTAGTACTAGCTTTTACCCGCGGCTCCTTCCACGTGGATGTCGGTTATCGCGACCAAACATAGCCTATGTCCTTGCTCAAGGTCTAATCTACCCCTATACCTAACTTCATCGAAATCGGTTCAGTGGTTTAGGCGAGAAAGACGGACAAACTATACATAAAATTAGTATGGATTTATTAATTAGCACAGTAGACATCACGTTTGTAAACCGAGAGGTGTAGAAAATAATTCCATATCTAGAACCCCGCATTTCTTTTGCCTTAATTTTTTTTTGATAGAAATATTAGCTACCGTAATTATTGATATTCCAGTTAATTTATCCAGCTAAGCTAAAAATAGTTTGTGTTAGGAGTAAATTCACGTCGGTGATGTAATGGCCAGGGTTCGAACCCATGACCTCTCAATCGCAAGGCCGACTCCTTAAAGATCAAGTTACCCACAGTTAACAAGAGATACAGATGCACGCATAGCCACCTTTTCTGTCAACTCTTGGTCAGAGTCAGGAGTTGACTGGTTGTAGTCTTTAACATACCATTTTAACAGATTCTATAGAAATCAAATACAGTGGACAAATCTATTAATTACCGTTTCTCTGAAGTGTAGCGCTATCCCTAAATACTCGTACGCCTGCCTTGGCAGACGACTAGCTGCTAGTAGGGCTCTGCGCCGGCGACGGAGCAGGGTGAATACAATAGACGTGCTTTTATTACTACAATAAAGGTTAATCCCCACTGAAAGAGTAGTTGGCTGTAGCCGGGCTTTGTTCTAGAAATGATCACGAGCAGGCCTGCTTTGTCTATTTTGCCTCAAAAAGCCGCTGCGCGCTGCTGCTCTTTCAGTGGGGATTGGGCCTTATAGGGTTACACTTTGTCCACACGATAATTCATGTTGCCTAGGTAAAATAGAACCTTATGATAGTAATAATAAGAACGCATTGTAGGTATTTTGCTTAAACCCCACAGTCGCTTACGCGGTGCCTAATGCCAACCCTATAAAATTTTATAGATCTTTTTATTGAGGCCTTTGACGTACGTATTAAATTCGCATTTCTTTACTGCTGTCTACACAATATTTTTATTATCATGAAAGTAGATAAACCTAAAATTAAAACGCAGCCATAATCACCAAAATATACAAAAAAATTATAAAAGTATTTCTTATGTTTATTTTTAAGATACATGATGTATTTTAAGTAACAAATACCAAATCTAGTTAGCTGTAACATTAGTATGAAGGCGATTTCTAAGTTCTTTCTAATCCAGTATAGATTCGCTATTTGTATCAGTACGGCGTTTCATGGAATAGAATGACGAATATATGGAATTGGACATTTGACATGCGTTAACGACTGTCATATACGTCAAATCCTATTCGTCATTCTATTCCATCAAACGCCGGCCTACGAATTAACACTTGCCTGGAGGGCCTGTACTTTTTAATTACCATCTTCCTTAAAACAATACTATCTTCTAGTGCTAGGAATTCGAACAAACGTGTAGCTAAAGAACCTAATAAATTCTAAAAACAGTATCCATAGCTACGAATAATTTGTTCAGTTTATAGATTTATGGGTTATAACGATATTCTCCAACCATTTATTTTGACAGCATAATTATGTTAATCAGTTACTTGAATTAAATCATTAAGCATTTTTCGTGCTATATATTTAAAGCGAATTAAGAGAAGAAATTGAATCGGTCTAGGCGGGGTTTGAACCCGCTATCTTTAACTTAGAAGGGCAATGCTTTGACCACTAAGCTACCAGACCTCGCCCTAACCAATTCAAATGTCTCCCTCTATATCTGTCTTTGAGGCGACAGTGGAGCATCTACCGACATTCTATCGAAACCAATGAATGATTTTTCAATCATTTTTAAACATTGATTTTTGACTACTACGCCCATATTATTTAAAATAAATCTTTAAGGAATTTTCATGCTAAATATTTAAAGCGAATAAAGAGATAAAATTGAATCGGTCTAGGCGGGGTTTGAACCCGCAATCTCAACCCAAGACCGATTTAATTTTTTCACTTTATTCGATTTAATCAGATAATGTTATGCCCTAATGAGTTATCAATTTGATTTCATATAACAATTGATCTATGAAGACGTTTCAATTGATTTTACACATCCTTACAAAAAAAAAAAAACTAACAAATAATTTTCTTTTTCTTAATTTTATTATTTACCAGGCGTTTAAGTGATTTCAGTCCATACTAATACCTTCTAATACTTATAAATCCGAAAGTAACTCTGTCTTTTTGTCTGTATGTTCGCTTGCCTAAACTCTGAACCAATTTTGATGAAATTTTTAGACCTTGAGAAAGGACACAAATGCTACGCTTGGTCGCGATAACCGACACCCATGCGGACGAAGCCGCGAGCAAAAGCTAGTAGTAAATAAGGACGCGTTTATAATATACCTAACGACAGTTTTTATTTAATCCCTACACAATAAACCTTCAACATTATTAAAAGTAAGTACAAGAATCCATAACACAACAACAACAACAAATTGAAAAAAAAAAATTGACTTTGACTTTGACTTTGATGTTATGTATATTCATGAGAAAAATTGGTCATCTTTATGCAGAAAAGAACCACCCAGTATGCAGAATGGAACATAGATATAGTGGTTCCATTCTGCATAAATACGAACAATTATCTTATTATTTATGTGACATTATACATCTTGACATTATAATCTCGTGTCTTAGTATAAATTAAATGAAACATACATTATAAGTAAAAATATGGTAAAGCGAAGGTTTCGGGGGCAAAATTATACAGGGTGTATTTTTTTTTCATATGGGACACGTAAATTTGCCTTTACCTTGCCTGATGGTAAGCTGAAGGCAAAGTCTCAGGCTAGAGGGCTACCATTACATACACGCAAATTTGACGTATTTTTGAGACGGGTCAGTAAGGGTATCTAGAATGCCAAAATTTGTCGGTAAATGCAGTTAAGATTATCTTAAAAGGTTATAGATACGTTGTCTAGGAACGTTTTGCGGTATCTATACCGGTTGAGTTACTGCTCTTACTGACCCGTCTCAAAATACAGCCTGTATACTTATATGTAGTTAATACTATTTTATTACTAAAACCCCCTTATTTCTTAGCTAAGTTTAATCACATCGAAACCTGCAAAGCAATAGATAATAAGTTTTAAGAAACTTTTATCATTTTAATGTTTGTTTTGATTAGAACTATAACTTATAACCTGTAAATACTGAGTTATAATGTATTTCTCAGCAGATGATAGCGTGGTATGCTTTGTCGATATTCTGATTCGATACATTTTTACTTAAGTGATTGATTTTATCAGCTTCGCTCCAATGAACTAGTGGTAATTCGTTGACAATTTGTTTGTATAATAGAATGATCAATGTAGGGGGGCTTTTTATGACATAGGAGGTTTGATTGACGTTTATGATAGTCGTAAACATATTTCAATAATTGAATGATCAATGTGGGGGCACATTGATCATTCAATTTTACTACCATAATGCCATTCTTTTATACCATGGCTCAGGTGGCAGACAAGCACACGGCCCACCTGATGGTAAGTGGTTACCATGGCCTATGGACGTGTGCAACAATAGGGAGGTTACACTCGTGCTGCCGACCCTCTAATACTTTTCTAGGGAGGCTGGTTTTTATGATTTGATTATTTAAAATGGCTTCTTGAAAGATCAAAATAGTTTAATTAAAACGCTTGTTTATATATTTTGAAGCATTTGGATGATCTAAGTACTTGTAACTATAGTTTAGTATCTATTGTAAGATATTGTTAATTTTTCTTTATTAAAGCGCGATATACTTGTTTTAAGAACGGTGAATAAAATACAAAATGATTAATTCTGTATTTTATTTACCGTATTGATCCCTATGATAACTGTTATTTTGTGTATCACTTGGTCTTCCATATTTAAAAAATATAGTCCGTTTTTTTTTTTAATTCAGATAGTAAATTGACAACTCCAAATGTCAAATTGTGAAATAATGACATCAGCTTTTAGTGCTTAGTGGCCTAGATACAAGTGGTTTAGCATTATTATATTTTTAGAAAAAAGTTAAAATTAAAACGTTTTTTGTTTCGTACACTATCTATATAAGCATACTATAAAATAACTTAAAAAGTCTGTACTAAATTTAATTTATCGACAACTTTCGATACTGGTGGCACATGACTATTTATAATTGCAAAAATAAAATTAAAAAAACAGACTATACAACCAATTATAATATCCTTCATTTGTTGTTAGCGGCCATAGAACACCAAATATGAAGTGTGTTTATATTTTGTATATTGTATCATAATATACTGTTTAGTTTAGTTTTATAGATATTTTATGTTTTCATGTTGACTCAATAATAGTAGTTTACCAAACAAATAAACAGATTCTTTGTATATTTTTAGTTTTTATTGTCAACTTACATAAATATATGTAATTGTCATTCAGGGTGGTTATGCCAGGCTTAAACCGACTAAAACCGCATGTCGTATCGGGTCTTCAGATGTAAGGATGTAAGGTAGCCCGTAAGGGATTTCCCTGCCCCGGTTGGTCTAAGGTCATTGGGTGAAGCGCCCCGCCCGCAATTTTACTTTCTCTCCTCTCAGCCCACAGAGACCGCACAACGTGCATGTCATGTACAAATTGCTAACTCGCAAAATGTCATTTTTGCACAATGCCCCTTTCGCAAAAAGTCCCTTACGCAGAATGTCTCTTTCGCAAATACTTACCCCATTTTCAACTATTTTACCTCTCAAAATCCACACAACGTTGTCTCACTAGTGTGTGCCGGCCTCATTGTTGTTATTTATTGCTTACCGGGGGCAATAACCGTAACAATATCACAATTTCGTAAATTGAACATTATGTAAACATCCAAATCTTTATAACGGTTAGATAATGCTGTGTGCTTCGTAAATAATGGCCGAGTGATAGACGGCCTTAAAACAAACAGTGTGATTGGGTTCGTTTATAAAAATGTAGACGATTATAGATACAGGTGACAGCCTCTGTGGTGTAATGGTTGTCAACGCAGCCGCTATGCGATAGGCGGGATGGAGTTTCGATGCCCGTTCAGTGCAAATATTTGCATTGGTCTGGACATGTTAAGCCGACGGTCCCGGTTGCCATACGAACAATTATGGCAGTCAAATAGTCGGAACCCTAAAAAATTCAACAAATTGTCTAACTACAATGCTTCCTTCGATATCGCTTTTGGATTGAACTGTGAAGAATAGCAAAAAATGCTCATAGGATGCTCGGGACCGATTTTGATGAAAACTAAAAACTGAAACTTGAAAAAACTGAATTTTCTAATCAATATTTCTTTCCTAGGTATCGAACCCATTGATTTAAAAAAAGACATAAACACTATTTTTCCGCACTTCGATAGCGTCGCGTCGTTAATAAGGAACGAATTTCGGGAAATTATTACAGACAGCAAGCTCAAGTCAAGATCAGCTTAAGTATTTTTCATAAAATTCACCCTCTATATTTGTTATTATCACCCGGCATTTTATATATTACTATCTAATTATTATGAACTAGCTGTTGCCCGCGGCTCCGCCCGCGTGGATGTCGGTTATCGCGACCAAACATAGCCAATGTCCTTTCTCAAGGTCTAATCTATCACTATACCAAATATCATCAAAATCGGTTCAGTGGTTTTGGCGTGAAAACGTAACATACAGACAGACAGACAGAGTTACTTCCGCATTCATAATATTAGTATGGATTATTATATTAGGTATGTATAGGTACCTATACGTAATTATAGCTGTTCCTAATGATAATTTATCGTTTCAAATGGACACTAATTTTATTTATTTGTCTAGATTAAGAAAGCCAAAGGTGTCATCGCAGGTCTATAAATCTGCATTTCTTCATATCATTCGGCTCAGTGGATTTAATATTTAATTTTTGTAACAAAGTACCTAACTATGTAGGGTAATAAAACAAAATTATGCAGCTTCCTATTTCCTACTAGGCAGTTGACTTTACTGTATTTGCTTAAGTGTAATTAATAGGTAGGTACTTTGGGCACAGATTACCCAGTTAGTTGGACTATAAAATAATACGACTTAGCATTTTGTAATGAGTGTTCTCTATTACATGAATAAATAGGAATATGGATGTATGTAAGTTCAACGAGTCGAGTACTTACTTTATATGTACCTAGGTTTAGGTAAAGTCTGCGTCAAAAGACCCCATAATTAATGATAATTTTCAGATTTTCGAGCTTATCAATTTTATATTTCTTAGTAAAAATGCGGCGTAACTACTCAGTGAGCTTATTAAAATGGTTTAATGTTTTATTAAAATAAATACCTAATCAGTTAGTTTCATTCAGATTAAAAAAATACAAGCGTCTACAACATGGGTATAGAAGGGTCTAACAGGGTTGGCAACGCGAGTGTGTCGCTCGTGCTGTTGCATACGTCTGTAGCCTACGGTAACCATCACTTGCCATCATGTGGGGCTTGTGCTTGTCTGCCACCTAAGTGATATAAAAATATGTGCAATCATCATTGAATTTGACGCTGACTTTACTTGTCATAAAATAAATTGGTACACGTATTCGTTTGTTTATAGAAAAAGCAAATCTGCAAGTAAATCGTACAAATGGCATAGGTACCTGCCTAAATCGCTTAGGGAAATTGATGGTGCTTACGTTATCTACTAAGTAATTAGGTATGTGCTTATACTGTTGATTGATGGCACTTAGTGGAACTTGCTACACATCTTCAATGAAAACACTTGTACTATTCCACATTATTAATAAAATTCCTGACCGGTTTCGCCTAACGGCATTATCAAAGGTTGATACATGTTTTTGGGTATCAGATGTCAATTAGAGTAATATATTAGCTATCTGGCTAGAGTAATAATTATATAATTTTGTAAAGTAGTCGTGTCTGTACGTACATTGGAGATATTAAAAAAACTTAGGTTATGTTATTAGATATTATATTATGTTCAGTATCGAATACGAATATATATTTTTGGAATTCTTGTTGTCTATCTGTTCGCGATGGACGCGAAATCTACTAAACGGATTTTGATGTGATATTTTTTGTTAGAGGGCTTGCTCAGACCTAAAATCTTACGTTTGTTTGTTCGCAATCGGTTGCGTGGAACCAGAGATGTGAGCTATTACTGATATCTGAATGAGACTGAGGTTATAGAGGTCGCTTTTTTGCTTGGGTGGATGAATTTACACCACAAGAATAATAAAATTCCTTTCATCATTTTCGTTCGTTCCAGTTATGATACCGCGTAACAAACATACAAAAACATATCAATCGAATTACGAACCTCCTCTTGAATGAAAATTCATCATTGAATAAATCCTGATGAAATACATATACTAATTAGAGCTTGGGGAAGGACATAGTGAAGTAGAAAAGAGAAACAACGGGGAAGGGGCAAGGCAAGGGACAGATGGGAGGAAGAAGATGCAAGTTAGGAAGTTGAGTAGAGTGGCGAGTAGGCAGGTAGTTTTTTTTTACATTCCTTTAAATATCTTGATACATGATACAAGACAAATACATTCGTTCATATACCTATTTTAGTCTTAAGAAATCACTTTATAAACTGACATCTCGAAAAGGCTGCAATGGAATTTTGTAACGAAAATGATTTAATGCTGGTGTTTAATGTAAGGTTAAATAAAAGTTGCTATGGACACTGTAAAAAGTAATTAATATGACTTGTCTACCTGGCTAGCTGGTGAGACAGAAATCAAAAGATGGATTTATAATGGATAATAACAATATAATAATCCATAAGAAGGCGTTACAAGAATTTGTATATATATAGGTATTTGGAATCTCAGGGTGGATTCGCAATAAATATTCTACCGAGGCGTTGTTTGATCCGTTGTGCAGAGATGGGTAGTATGCACTTAGCTCGTTCACTCCCGGCTGCTGATGTTGCCGGCGTGCCGGGGTCCTCGCTGGTGTGCCTTACAGCCGAATGATGGCGTGAAGCCCGGTGCGAAGACCCTGGAAAAAGAAAGAGTGCGGGTCAGTATGTCACATGGGAACTACGTCCAGTGACCGGCTAAAATAATAGCAGGTGAAGATAATCTTCCCAGCGGCAGAACAGCGTAGCTAGAAGCTATAAGAAAAAATATAATTAAGCAGCAAGCAGATGACGTGACCACGGACCGTAGAGGTCATCGGTCACGTGGCACTAAATAGTAGGCTGAAATAGCACATAATAAAAATATAAGATAATAAAATAAAACATAAATAAGCCATGCATATAAGCAGGCATAAAGCTGCGCCGTTGAGAAGTCTTCGCCTGTTGAAAGAAGTAGGAAATGTTGATCTCAAAACTTACCCGGTGCCAACAGCAGTTGGCCGCCGGGGTCAAATTGACCTTCCTCGGCGAAGGGTAGCCGAAGAAAGGGACCACTTCAGCGCCGTGAATAGACACTTAGGTAATGTTGTCCAATCTCGCAACTCAAACATAATCAACCATAGACAAATTAGTTTATTTGGTATCGAAAATTACTAAAATATCGACTAGGTATATTAAAGAAATTATTTAAAATGGATTTATAAAAAATCTACAACGTTACAATTTGTTAGCCGTATCTTCTCCACTAGTGCCTAGGAAGCGGTGGTAAACTTAGTTTTAAGCGGAATTTGACGTCAAAAAGATGTATCTACCATATCACGTTGAACAATTTTGAGAATTAAAGTACATACTTGAATTTGAAGTAGGGTAGGAATGTGACGGTACGTCGTATAACCAAAGCTGAGTAAAATTCGTTTTTGCGTATTTGATTTAAATATTAAGTCAAAAGTGCCAGCCCCCGCCCTTTGGCGGGAGATATGAGTGCTCCGCCAGCCGCACAGATGTTGTGGAATTCATCCAAAGACAACAATTCCCCCACTGGTCTCAGCCATTTTAAAATTAAAGCAATGTAACCGCGGATAAAGAATCTAAATAGATGCATTTCAAACGGATAAGCTGATGTCAGTTACTTGCTTCACATATATTCAATCGCACGTATAAATTCGGTTTACAAGCTACCATACTTAATCGACACAATCCCGTACCGTAGGACTTTCAATTCCTAATCTTCCGTCTGATATATCTGGTTGCACCGCCCTCTGTGCTTAAGAGCCTGCACTTCGACGCTAGGTCTCTCGTGGGAATCGAACCTCACCCGGCCTAGTTATCCCAGTCGGTTGTATTTGCATTATACGACAGCAGGTCACGGTCTCGGTACCATAACTTGCTCCTAACCCATACGTGCGATGCTCATCGTACGCCATCATCATGCAATGCCGCCATCGCTAATAGATTGCAGGGGAGATGAGCATCAACGACTCAAGGCTATCCCGTTGAAGGTATCCTCGGTCTCTGCTCAAGTCTCTGGTCTACCGAACGGACTCATTACATGTGACACGCTTTCAGACATCCCATTTACGGTACCACGCAACCAATCATCAGCGAACACGCGATATAACATATCATGAGATTAATCATTAAATTAATACGGTTATACCTAGATTAAATTACTCAGCCCGGGGTAAAGATACATATGAAATATACAAATAACACCAACTGTGTGATTACAACTATATCAAATTGATAGTATGAAATCAACTCACCGCTTCCGTAGAGTCTCAATAGAGCCATGCTATAACTTACTCAAAGTCTCCCACGCCTAAACACCACAACACGTCAGATCACCAAACCGCCCTCGACTCTCGCCTCCAACCGACTGTCCCGAGTCGACTTCCCCGATTATCAATCGTCGCTCGGGTTTTATTTATGCACGCCCGTCATTACCAGCGACGCTTTCACCGAAATCCTTCGAATTCCTCGCACTTAGCAATCATGTTTCAATAGGTTCTCGCCATTGGCCATAAGTTTTAACGTTTTATGATTTGCACATGTTTCGGGCTTACATTTGTTTAGCACAAACAACCCGGTTCCTTTCCTGGAAAGGATCATGTCGCACTTAGGGAATTTTTAGCTATGGACGATGTACACCAGATGACTACAAGTGGACGTCCGCTATTAAATATCAAAATACCAACGTATTAGAGATGTAAATATTAGGGTTTATTACTTTTCCCATTGTTGGGTAACTTGTGTACCATCACATATTCCCCCCTGAAATTCAGACTCGAGGACTATCATCGAGTATGGAATTTCACTCACATGTAGTACACCCAGACTCATTTCAACTACACATTTAGCAACCAATCATTCAGTAACACACATAATCGCACCGAGCGAGAATCGAACTCGCAACTCACGATTCAGTAATCTCGCGTCCAGCCGTGTGAATCGCACCTAGCGAGAATAGAACTCGCAACCCACGATCCCGTAATCGCGCGTTCAGCCTCGTGAACCGCACCGAGCGAGAATCGAACTTGCAACTGACAATTCAATAATCTCGTGTTCAGCTGTGTGAATCGCACCGAGCGAGAATGGAACACGCAACGTTCAGCCTCGTGAACCGCACCGAACACGCAACTTACGATTCAGTAATCTCGCGTCCAGCCGTGTGAATCGCACCTAGCAAGGATCGAACTCGCAACTCACGTTTCAGTAATCTCATGTGCAACTGCGTGGATCGCACCGAGCGAGAATCGAAATCGCAACTTTCGATTCAGTAATCTTGCAGTTAGCCGGCGTGCCACATAGATTATAATAATATCCGTCAGGTTTTTATTATTATTATCACTAGTTGGAGTCTTATTTGATATTTCAAGCTGCCACATCACATGTCATTAAAATACCATAGTGGCTAATGAGATTTACCAATAAGAATCTTATTTGATCTTCTAGCCTGCCACGTCACAGGTTACCATGACCATTACCTAAGTAGCTTATAAGAATTCCTAGTCGGAATTTTACTTCTTGAAATTCCAACAGGTATAATTTGTTAGAACTTAGTATTCATCTATTCATAAATAACAATGACTTGTGCAATTTGATAAACGGAGGAAATCAGTGTTCTCACTTAATCTCTCCTATACTTTTGTTTTCCAACCAATAGCCGATTTCTTTTCCTTTGAATTTGAAACAGCATGGCCAGTCCTTGAAGCCGGAAATTTTACTAGTTAAATAATGTCGAGTTGCGAAGATACAGTTAAGACCCTTGTGTGTGAGTGAACTTAACATTCAATTTCGTTCCATCACGAATACGATCGTGACGTTCGTGGCATTACACGCTATTACACTCACCTACATTCCAGCGAATTTTGCCTTTAAATTATTATTCCTTTTACTTCACTTATCGTTAAAGTTAGAAAGTTTTTTTTTTCTACTTCATGCAAGCAAGTGCCATAAATAACAAAAGATAATAATTTAAAATCTAACAGTTCTCAAGATCCTTTTGACGATCCAAGTTCCCTGTTTTTATTTTGATTGGCCACTCATGGAGTACCTACTTAACAAAGGCTCTATTAGAGGCTATCAGTAAACAAGGGCATTTCGAAATTTAAATTAATTGTTTATGAAACAACTTATTTATAAAACGCGTTCCCCCCTGATAATCAGATGCTTGCATACGGTATACATACTCAAATTTCCACGTCATAAGGTTATGTATGATTTAAATTAACTTCCATAAGCCAACTTCGTAGTCAATTTTACATAAAATTGTCAATCATGCAACAACTTGTTGATGCCTAATCATCATCATCTATGATCATCTAGGACCATAAGCATCTGGTGAATTCATTACACATAAATAAACGATAATTCCATCTTAAGCTATAATCGCTGCAAGTAAAAATAAACCTTCTGCTCACATTTTGAGGGTTAATGACGGCGTGACTAATTCTTTGAATTATCTTATCTTATCGTATTGGTAAGGTTGAAATTTTTTTTTTTTTTTCTTTATAAATAGGACACGTCAATTTGACTTTACCTCGCCTGATGGTAAGCTGAAGGTAAAGTCTCAAGAAAGAGGGCCACCATTATATACACGTGCCATGTTAACAATGGTGGCACTCAGCTTGACGGCCTCATCAGATGCTTTTTCACGCCCCGCTTAAAGGACCCGGGACTGTAGGAAGAGGGAAACACGTGAGCTGGCAAGGAATTCCAGGTCTTAATGGTGCGACAAAGGAAAGAGTCACCGAACCGCTTGGTTCTTGAAGGAATGTTCTGCACCGTATAGGGGTGACATCTAAGTCCTGCACGTGTCGTCCTGTATAGGAAGGGGGAGGGTGGGACTAATTGGAATAGCTCTTCAGAACATTCACCATGGTAGAGACGGTAAAAAACTGCCAAGGAAGCAACATCTCTACGCATCTGCAGAGACTCGAGGGTACTCGTGACCTCAGGATTACCGATAATGCGGACCGCACGTCGCTGCAACCTGTCGAGAGCATCTAATAAGTACTTTGCGGAACCATCCCAGAGATGTGAGCAGTACTCCACGCAGGAACGAATTTGTGTCTTGTAAAGAAGACACCGTTGCTCCGGCGTGAAAAACCGTCTCACTCTGTTCAGGACTCCGAGTTTACGCGAGGCTGCTTTGATGATACTCTCGATGTAGTTTTTGTTGTTCAGTTTGCAGCGAACATCCATACCGAGGATATTGAGGTTGTCCCGCAGTGGCAGTGGCGTGCTCTGAAGAGTGGGAAGGGGAAGGAAAGAAGATACCTTTGCTGTAAACGCACATGCCTGCGTCTTCTTGGCATTGAACTCGACCAAGTTCTCAGAGCCCCATTGGGAAATGTGATTCAGGATCCGGTCAAGCTCAGTGACAAGAAGCTGCCTTTTTTCCGCAATATGCGTCTGCTTATCCGCAGGACGTCCATGATAACTCCCGTGTAGGGTGCTATCATCCGCATAGCAATGAATGCTGCCGGTCGACAGCATGTCATTGATATGCAGAAGAAAGAGAGTTGGCGATAGGACAGATCCCTGCGGTACGCCGGCATTTACCTGCAAGAACTCCGAGGCTCGTCCATCACAAAGGACGCGAATACGGCGCTCCTGCAAGAAGCCGGCAACCCAGTCGCACAGTCTAGGAGGCAGACCAAAGGCTGGTAACTTGGAAAGAAGCGACTTGTGCCAAACTCTATCGAAAGCTTTGGCGATGTCAAGGCTAATTGCCAATGACTCGCCGTGCTTGTCCATAGCCTCACCCCAAATATGGTTAACATACGCCAGAAGATCACCCGCTGACCGTTTCGGCCTGAAGCCATATTGCCGGTCATTAATTAGGGAGTGATCTTCAAGGTGACGCATGAGCTGTTTGTTAATAATGTGCTCGAACACCTTGCACAGCACTGAGGTGACGGCTATGGGTCGATAGTTGTTTGGGTCTGAGCGATCCCCCTTCTTGGGGATCGGCTGTACATTCGCCTCTTTCCAAGCCGAAGGCACTGTACCAGAGCTGTAGGACAGCCGGTACAGCCGCGCAAGCATTGGAGACAACTCCGCTGCACATTTTTGCAGAACCACCGCTGGAATACCGTCCGGACCACTGGCTTTCCGGACATCGAGTGACTGCAACACTGCTCGGATATCGCGTTGCCTGATACAAATATCAGGCATTGCATGGTCACTGACGGGCAGTGTCGGCGGCTCCATACCACAATCATCGACTCGGGAGTTGGCCGCAAAGAGATTAACCAGCAAATTTGCTTTCTCTTGCGGCTCATGGGCCAGGGATCCATCGGGATTGCGCAGCGGGGGCAGCGAAGGCTGGCAGAAGTTGGCTTGCACGGCTTTGGCCAGTCGCCAGTAGCCACGGCTGCCCGTGGGATGCTCTACTAGCTCCTGACCAAGCCGCGCTATGCGCTGGGCATCCGCTCTGACATAAGCCCTCTTGCAGGCCTTTGTGGCTCTGTTGTACGCCGCCTTGAAGTGGCCCACGTTGGGATCGCACGTAGCGCGCGCCCTGATCCAAGCGCGGTACGCAGACTGTTTATGATTAACAGCCTCCGCGCACTCGCGCCCGAACCAGGGGCGCGCCCTGCGGACACCGGCGACATCAGTGTAGGGGATATAATATTCCATGCCCAGACTGATCTCACCGGCGACAGCAGTTGCGGCCTCAGATGGGTTCTTACCTTCAAAGCAGCGTTCAACCCACGGGATGGACGCAAAATAATCACGCAGTCCATCCCAGTCCGCTGACGAGTAGTGCCAGAGACGCCGCTTCCCCTGCACGGGACGTGGGGGCGCTAAAATGGGCACCTCGGAACGGACCAGACAATGGTCGGATTCACCTAAAGCGGCGCTCACCAACACTGTACTGGTCCGGGCGACTCGTCAGCAGAAGGTCTAGCAGAGAGGGCTCATGGTCCGACCTTTTTGGTATCCTAGTGACCTCGTGTACCAATTGGGTCAGGCCATGCGCCAGAGCAAATGCATGGGCGGCTCTTCCCGCGTGGGTTGTTTTGGCGGAGCCCAACCAGATCTCGTGGTGGGCGTTAAAATCCCCCATAAACACCAGTTCAGCGTTCGGAAACCGCTCCTGCGCATCATCTGCCGCCTGACTCAGGTATTCAAAGAGTCGAGTTGTCTCGGCATCTCCTGTATGGGAGCGGTAGAGGCACACATAGATCTGACTCGTAGAGCCATGGTCTATGTGTACCCAAAGGGTGGAAAAGGAAGGGTCCTCTAGGCAGCGCAAACGGCGACAACAAACATCCGCCCTAACAAACACGCACACCCCGGCTTTTGCGCGGAAATTCTCCTCAAGGACATAGCCGGGGTAGAGTAAGTAGGTCGTGTCATCAGGGCGGCGTATTTGTGTCTCCGTAAGAAACAGCATTGCTGGTTTCGCCGTCTCCAGGTGTTGGTGGACGGCGTTGAGGTTTGTATGGAGCCCACAGATGTTCGTGGACTCCACCTCAAATAGCGAGCTCGAGGGAGAGTTTCTTGCCGCTGTGTAGACCAATCTACTGTTATTATGCGCTGCCATGAGAATGAAGAGGAGGAGGGAAGGCGTGAAGAAAGAGGCGATTGTTGTCGCAGCACAGCGTGACAAAGCGTGGGATATTGGTTTTATCTATGAATGTGAGGTATGGCGAGAGCCGACGCGCCGAACGGAAGGGCCCCCGTACCCCCCCGAGTATGGTCGCCGGGCTCCCTCGTCCGGTCACCAACCGGCACGACGAGCCATATCGGGATTATGCGCGACCTGGTGGGGCAGCCTCCCAGGGTGGTTAGTCCCGGTTCGGCCCCTGTACTATGCCGCGGGCGGCCAGCGGCACCACCGTTTCTACAGGTCTCCCTGTTCGGCGCGTCGCCCCGCGCCACCCCCCACTAGACTACGCCAAGACCCACCGGTCCCATTCGTGCTGCGACCTCAATCCCCCCTGCCCGGCTATGCACTTGCTGACCCCTGAACGCAATCCAACCGAGATTGGATTACTATGGAGGATTTTTCGCAAAAGTGCACGGTGGTACTCACCCGGTCGAAATTTGTGACAAATTTGTGCCATCAAATTTCTACCACCTAACCTCAATGACAATGACTAAATTATGATTTTCTGAAATAAATCACTGTCTAGTGTTGCATTATTTATCGTATAGTCGTCACGCGTCTAATTCCACGCTATGAGGCGTAGGTATATTCTTTTGTCATGGAAGTCCCCTCAAGGTGTCAACAGCAATAATTTTTAAACTCAAGTACCTAAGATCCTTGTTCCAATATATAATATATATAATACATACCTCGCCATATCTGATTTACCAGATATAAGGTGGCTCGGCCACCGATTAGTCGCCTCTAGCGAAAGGTTTCCAGTGGTCACGATGCTCGGCTACTCCGTAGCGCCGCGAGTTGAAACACGATGCGCTGTCTCGATACTGCACAACGCTGGATTTTCATATTCACGAAGCGATGAGTCTTCCAAACAGCCCTTGACTTGACTTCAAACCAGCAAACACGAAGTCCGGTGTTACTGAAATGTTATAGCACACGAGCAGAGAATTTGTTGCGAGAGAATTCATTGAACCTCTTTCTCGATAATCCATTTATATGTAACGTTTTTTTTTTTGCCAGTCAAGATTTAATAACTAAGGTTGGTAACAGCTAACCATCTTAGTTTTAATAGTACCCAATAACCTTTAACATAATTGTATTGTTATTTTTGGGTTTCGAACCCACAATACTCGCCAGATGGTGAGACAATGCCTAGTCCCTTTTTTATGGGGTCTTTTGTTATCACAACATCCATATATAACATCCATTGAACAATCGTTTCTTGCTTATTTTAAATATTTTACATGCTCACGCTAGTTCATGTCAGAATGGGTAGGCAGAAATGTACCCTATCTTTTGTTTTGTCTCCGTGTTGCAAGCCAGAATCTCCTAACAGAGAAACAAATAACTTAATTTCCGATCTGGGTTTCGAACCCTCGTGGATAGTGTCTAAATAGTTGATTCATTGCTGTGCCAATAGGGTAACAACACCCAAGTATTCTGCCGTATTTTAAAACTTCGGGATTCGAACCCGCTATCAGTCTTGTTTCAGGATTATTTAGCCACTTTGCTACATAAGAAAATTCTTAAATGCAGAGAGCTGTGTCGCTAAAAGGTTTCACAAGTGTACAATGACATAAATAGATAAGAAAAATCTTCAATTTAAAATAATCTACTAAGGAGATTACAAGAGCCATTCATCCAATGTATTGCGCAATACAACCTACATCAGTCTGGGCCTCGAACCCAGGCTATATTATAATAATAATATAACCTATAACAGAGATTATTAATTCGGCTACCGTAAATAAGAAATAACTTTAGAATACAGTTAACTTCTTTTTGCCATTTCATAGACTTTGGCCTAGGATCGAACCCAAGCAACTCATGCACGTAGGCCATTGAAGGCAATATGATTCTAAAAAAACACCTCAAACACTTAGTTGGCCTCCTTCTGTCCTTAGAATTTAATTCACCCATGCCATCAACTTAAGTACAACCTAATCATTAAATTTCCTAGTCACGTCCAAAGTATGTAAGTATGTACATAGGAGCGCAATGTCCGCACGTTGTTTCGGATGGGCCGTTAACGGCTTTTCCGGGAGCAACTGCCGCCTGGCCTCCCAGCCCCTAGAGGAGCTATTAGCATGTGGTATTGTACATTTACCGTAGGTAACGTACTTTAAGCATGGTTTTAAAGTATATTTAGGTAAATATACTTAAAACACAAGGTATTTTATGTCATAACTTATAAGTCATAACAAACAAATTCAGCCTTTAAATGTACACTGCATTAAGATATTATATCTTACTTGGTAGCGCTACATCGTCTGTTCACAATACGGACCATTATGGTACCGATTACGTTATATTATATTAAATTATTCTACGTTGTGTTTTGTGTAGTAACTTATTTCAGTTCAACCTCGTTGCATTGAAGTGAAACAATGCATTTTCTGACGAGGATCGTGGTCCACAGGCACCATTTGTGACGGTACGTCGTCTAACCAAAGCTGAGTAAAATTCGTTTTTGCGTATTTGATTTAAATATTAAGTCAAAAGTGCCACCCCTCGCCCTTTGGCGGGAGATATGAGTGCTCCGCCAGCCGCACAGATATTGTGGAATTCATCCAAAGACAACAATCCCCCCACTGGTCTCAGCCATTTTAAAATTAAAGCAATGTAACCGCGGATAAAGAATCTAAATAGATGCATTTCAAACGGATACGCTGATGTCAGTTACTTGCTTCACATATATTCAATCGCACGTATAAATTCGGTTTACAAGCTACCATACTTCATCGACACGATCCCGTACCGTAGGACTTTCAATTCCTAATCTTCCGTCTGATATATCTGGTTGCACCGACCTCTGTGCTTAAGAGCCTGCACTTCGACGCTAGGTCTCTCGTGGGAATCGAACCTCACCCGGCCTAGTTATCCCAGTCGGTTGTATTTGCATTATACGACAGCAGGTCACGGTCTCGGTACCATAACTTGCTCCTAACCCATACGTGCGATGCTCATCGTACGCCATCATCATGCAATGCCGCCATCGCTAATAGATTGCAGGGGAGATGAGCATCAACGACTCAAGGCTATCCCGTTGAAGGTATCCTCGGTCTCTGCTCAAGTCTCTGGTCTACCGAACGGACTCATTACATGTGACACGCTTTCAGACATCCCATTTACGGTACCACGCAACCAATCATCAGCGAACACGCGATATAACATATCATGAGATTAATCATTAAATTAATACGGTTATACCTAGATTAAATTACTCAGCCCGGGGTAAAGATACATATGAAATATACAAATAACACCAACTGTGTGATTACAACTATATCAAATTGATAGTATGAAATCAACTCACCGCTTCCGTAGAGTCTCAATAGAGCCATGCTATAACTTACTCAAAGTCTCCCACGCCTAAACACCACAACACGTCAGATCACCAAACCGCCCTCGACTCTCGCCTCCAACCGACTGTCCCGAGTCGACTTCCCCGATTATCAATCGTCGCTCGGGTTTTTTTTATGCACGCCCGTCATTACCAGCGACGCTTTCACCGAAATCTTTCGAATTCCTCGCACTTAGCAATCATGTTTCAATAGGTTCTCGCCATTGGCCATAAGTTTTAACGTTTTATGATTTGCACATGTTTCGGGCTTACATTTGTTTAGCACAAAAAACCCGGTTCCTTTCCTGGAAAGGATCATGTCGCACTTAGGGAATTTTTAGCTATGGACGATGTACACCAGATGACTACAAGTGGACGTCCGCTATTAAATATCAAAATACCAACGTATTAGAGATGTAAATATTAGGGTTTATTACTTTTCCCATTGTTGGGTAACTTGTGTACCATCACAGGAAGTAGAGAGGCGATTAGAGAAAGGAATGATAGGCAGGTGGAATGGCGAGTAGAGAGTGGAACAGGGATGACTAAAGGATCTAGTTGATAGCCGAGTAGAGAGACGAGTAAAGAGTCAAAAAGAGGCGAGTAGAGTATCTTTTCAGCCCTGAACACCCGACTCTGCGCTAAAATTTACAACACTACGCGATAAGCAAAATCCAAGCGGGCGGAGCCGCGGGTAACAGCTAGTGGATAATAAGATAAGTATATGCAAAACCGAAGCAAGCCACGATTAGTTGCTAGTAAGTATCTACCTATTCAATTCAATTCAATTCAAATTCATTTATTTCGACTATTTTTTCAAGTCATATAGGTACATTTCATTCCAAAAATCATATTAAAATAAATTATACAATTAAATTACAATATAAGAATGACATAAATATACAAATAATAAAAGTCAAATAAAATAAAAATAAAAATCAAATAAAAATAAAAATCAATACAAAACACAAAATACAAAATAAAAATCAATAAAAATAAAAATCAATACGATTTATTAGTCAGTACATGAACCATGGCACAATGGTTCATTTACCTACTGACAGTCAAACCGATCTGAGAATGTCCTCAGGATACCATTAGGACTGGCCCGGACCCGCCGCGCCAGGAATGCGCATCGCTTGCGGATGGTCGTGTAAAAACAGTGAACGCGCCATCCCGCGAACATCCCTGACGCGCTACAGAACCGAGGCAGTCCCACCAGCACCCTGAAGGCATTATTGAACTGGACGCGGAGAGCACTGTACTGTTTCTGCGTATACGAGAGCACTGTACTGTTTCTGCGTTTCCTATACCTAGGCACAGAATAATTAATGGTACTAACGTACCTAGGTACCTACACATTTTCCGGAACATTTCAACTTTTGGTTACTTCATCTTCATGTTTAGTAGACGTGATAAACATTAACCTACCTACATTCATTGAGATGTACAATTTACTTTAGTACATAACAAAATTATCAATGCCTACATTTATATTTTTAACTAAACAATAAGTATAAACCTTCACCTACATCGATAAGAAAATTACAAATTTTTCATCGTGTTTAACGAATGCATTATTTACACAAGAGTAGATTAAGGTAGGTATCTACCTATCTTAAGAGGGTGAACAGGGCCCTGCCTACAGTAGATATCAACACCTTAGGAATTCAAGCCAGTCTCCGCAAAAAACGAGGTTCATTCTACACATTAAATACCTATGGTTCAGTCGTTCAGGCTCAGAATACAGAACAATGCATTCTGAGGATCAGTTCAGTTCAGTTCAGTTCTGAGTGTGCAGTCAAGTTTTCTATAGGTCTGTACTAATATTATAAAGCTGAAGAGTTCGATACAATACCTACCACTTTTTGACGGATTCTAGTTAGATATCGCTTAGTGTTGGGTCAACGCTCCTGAGCATTTTTTTTAACGTATCCTAAGTTACTTCCTATTACATCAGCTGCCTGCTAATAAAAGTCCCGTCAAATCGGTCCAGCCATTTCAGAGACAGACAAAAATTTAAGTGATGAATGTACCGTATTATATTCGTATGCATGTAACTAGTAAAAAAAAATATTTCAATATTACAAACAGTCACTCAAATTTTATTATATATATATATATGTATATATATGTATATATGTATATATATGTATATATATATTTGCATCCCGGAGTTGATATAACGTCCTACATGGCGGTTTTTACCGATGATGTTGCGTCCGACTGACTTGTTGCATCCTGTATACGGACGCAAAATTGACCATCTCTCAAATTCAGCCAGAAGTAGTGTTAAGGTTAGTACAATGGCCGGGTGAAATATTGGCATGGACGTTGTTTTTTCACCGGAGTGCTTTTCGGCGTATTTCTTAGTTCCGCTGTTTGGCGCGCGAATTTTGGAGGTCGCTCCTGTGCGCCGTATATCAGTGGCGTTATATTCGATATTTTGTTTACGTATAACACTCCGATAATGTGGCTTCCTGTATATAATAAAAGTTTTTATCAATTCTAATGTGTGATTTAATTGCGTCACACAAAACGACATCGTCCCAGAGGAGACGTGGGGGTGACAGAGGTGAGGGGGCGGAGTTCGCACGCGACATGCAAGCGGCATGTTTTTGTTTATATTTTTTGCCGGCCAGCGCGGACGTAATAACGCTTGTGGTATAAATATCGATACCGGAAATTTCAATTGTCGTAAAGGACCGTTGCAATTAAGAAAATAAATCAAACTTAATAATTGACGAAAATGAGTGTCCGTAACGACCCATAAAATTTTAACTGAAGTACTTTATAGCCACGAAAAATTGGTTGTGATAAAATTAGATATGTAGTAAAGAACTAATCCTGATCATCAATGGGTCGTACGAGTTAATTAAATCGGAGACTAAGGGGGTACAAGAAACAAAAGAACCTAAAGATTTAGTTATAAAATGGCAAAACTGAGTGAAATAAAAGGGATTTTTACTATTTCGTATTTTTTTATAAAAAAATTCAGGCATAAATTTTACAAAAATGTTAGGAACTCAAAATTTAAAAAAAAATGTTTTCTTTTTTCATTCAAATGGCAAACTATTGTTGAAATGCTGAAAAACAACCGAATGTTTGGAATAATCGGCCAATAAACTATTCTAATAACAAGTTTTCTTAAATAATTATGTCAGTCATGAATTAAATAAGGTAAAATATCCAACATTTACCAAACTTCGCCCACTAGAATTCAAAATTCAAACAAATGACACTATAAAGCAGTGTTTCCTAAACATTGTTCTGCCATGGCCCGGTAATTTCCACACTGCCCCTTCGTGCCCCACTGAATACTTTTAAGCCAAGCTGGTTCCATTAATAATACTACAAAATTGTATAGGTTACATACAATATTTTGGGATCACCTATTTAGTAACTAATTCCCATCTTTAAAAATAAGGGTGACGTGTAACACCCCGACAACTATCGGGGAATAAAGCTCATGTCACACAGTATGGTAAGTTTGGGAGAAAGTTATAGAGAAGCGTGTACGAGAGGCAAAAGCGTGGTTACCCATAACCAGTTCGGGCTTAAGCATGGCCACGGGACCACAGATGCCATTTTTCCTCTTCGCCAACTGTGTGAAAACTCATGGTGTTTGTGAATTTCGAGAAAGCATATGACCGGGTACCCAGAACGGTTTTATGGTAGGCCTTGAAAGAGAAAGCGGAAGTACATAGAGTAGATCTGTGCGATGTACTGACGATCAAGAACCTATGCACGATCCGCTGCCGGCAACGCCGACGAGTCCAATGTGGCGATAGGCTTGCGTCAGGGCTCGGCGCGAAGCTCCTATCTCTTCCTGTTGATAATGGATGCCTTGACATCGGAGATACAGGAGGAGAGCTCCTGATGTATGCTGTTTGCTGATGATCACCTCGCCCCGAGCGATCGCATCCTCCGCCAGGGCTCTTACGCGCAGTAGAACCAAGACTGAATGTTCTGTGATTTCGGCGATCTCTCCAGTTTTACACCCATGGTATTAGATAGTGCACCAATACCAGTCTGCTCCAATTTCCGCTACTTCGGCCCTCTTATCCAGACGGTTGAGGAAACTGATCGAGCAGTGAAGCACAGAATAGATGCAGGGTGGATGAAATGGCGGCAGGTCAAAGTCACAATATGTGATCCCCAATTTCCCCTCAAGTTTAAGGGGAAAATCTATAAGTTCATGTTCAGATCTGCCATAATGTATGGATCGACATGTTTTTCCTTGAAAGCGACGAATGAAAGACAACTGCATGTGGCGGAAATCCGAATGTTAAATTTGGATGTGTGGTTTGATAGTGGCACCAGTGAAAGAAAAATTGAGAACCAAACGACTGTCGTGGTATGAAAATATTATGAGAAGGGAGTAAAGTCATGTTGTAAGGAAGGTTCAAAGTATGAAGAGTTATGTAAGGAGGGGTATGTAAGAAGTTATCATGGACGTCCTGCGGATAAGCAGTCGGATATCGCGGAAAAAGGCAGCTTCTTTTCACTGAGCTTGACCGGATTCTGAACCACGTTTCCCAATGGGGCTCTGAGAACTTGGTAGAGTTCAATGCTAAGAAGACGAAATGTGCGTTTACAGCAAAGATATCTCCTTTCCTTCCCCTTCCCAATCTTCAGAACACGCCACTGCCATTGCAGGACAACCTCAGTATCCTCGGTATGGATGTTCGCTGTAAAATAAATAACAAAAACTACATCGAGAGTATCATCAAAACAGCTTCGCGTAAACTCGGAGTCCTGAACAGAGTGAGACGGTTTTTCACGCCGGAGCAACGGTGTCTTCTATACAAGACACAAATTCGTTCCTGTGTGGAATACTGCTCGCATCTCTGGGATGGATCCGCAAAGTACTTATTAGATGCTCTCGACAGGTTGCAACGACGTGCGGTCCGCATTATCGGATATCCTGAGGTCACGAGTACCCTCGAGCCTTTGCAGCTGCGTCCCTCCCGAACCAGGAACGCGTTCTGCGTACACCGGTGACATCAGTGTAGGGGATATAATATTCCATGCCCAGATTGATCTCACCGGCCACAGCAGTTGCGGCCTCAGATGAGTTCTTACCCTCAAAGCAGCGTTCAACCCACGGGACGGACGCAAAATAATCACGCAGGCCATCCCAGTCCGCTGACGAGTAGTGCCAGAGACTCCGCTTCCTTTCGCTGCGCGGGTCGTAGGGGCGCTATAATGGGCACCTCAGAACGGACCAGACAATGGTCGAATTCACCTAAAGCGGCGCTCACCGAAACACTGTACTGGTCCGGGTGACTCGTCAGCAGGAGGTCTAGCAGAGAGGGCTCATGGTCCGACCTTTTTGGTATCCTAGTGACCTCGTGTACCAATTGGGTCAGGCCATGCGTCAGAGCAAATGCATGGGCGGCTCTTCCCGCGTGGGTTGTTTTGGCGGAGCCCAACCAGATCTCGTGGTGGGCGTTTAAATCCCCCAAAGACACCAGTTCAGCGTTCGGAAATCGCTCCTGCGCATCATCTGCCGCCTGACTCAGGTATTCAAAGAGTCGAGTTGTCTCGGTATCTCCTGTATGGGAGCGGTAAAGGCACACATAGATCTGACTCGTAGAGCCATGGTCTATGTGCACCCAAAGGGTGGAAAAGGACGGATCCTCTAGGCAGCGCAAACGGCGATAACAAATATCCGCCCTGACATACACACACACACCCCGGCTTTTGCGCGGAAATTCTCCTCAAGGACATAGCCGGGGTAGAGCAAGTAGGTCGTGTCATCAGGGCGGCGTATTTGTGTCTCCGTAAGAAACAGCATAGCTGGTTTCGCTGTCTCCAGGTGTTGGTGGACGGCGTTGAGGTTTGTATGGAGCCCACAGATGTTCGTGGACTCCACCTCAAATAGCGAGCCCGAGGGAGAGTTTCTTGCCGCTGTGTAGACCAATCTACTGTTGTTGTGCGCTGCCATGAGGATGAAGAGGGAAGGCGTGAAAAAAAGAGGCGATTGTTGCCGCAGCACCGCGTGACAAAGCGTGGGTTATTGGTTTTATCTATGAATGTGAGGTATGGCGAGAGCCGACGCGCCGAACGGAAGGGCCCCGTACCCCCTCGAGTATGGTCGCCGGGCTCCCTCGTCCGGTCACCAACCGGCACGACGAGCCATATCGGGTTTATGCGCGACCTGGTCGGGCAGCCTCCCAGGGTGGTTAGTCCCGGTTGGGCCCCTGTACTATGCCGCGGGCGGCCAGCGGCACCACCCTTTCTACAGGTCTCCCTGCTCGGCACGTCGCCCCGCGCCATCCCCCACTAGACTACGCCAAGACCCACCGTTCCCACTTGTGCAGCGACCTCAATCCCCTCTGCCCGGCTATGAACTTGCTGACCCCTGAACGCAATCCAACCGAGATTGGATTACTATGGAGGGTTTTTCGCAAAAGTGCACGGTGGTACTCACCCGGTCGAAATTTGTGACAAATTTGTGCCATCAAATTATTATTATCCTCTTTATTCATTTAAAAAACTTACAAATTATATTTTTAAATACATATAGAAAAATAAAAAAACAAACATCTATTTAAAAATATAAAGAGTAGTGTCCCACCGGTATCGGATACAAGGACCAAGCTACCGGTGGTTAGGGCTCCAGAGAAAGGAACTTCCTCACGATGCGCGCCGTATCAAGGAGCACTGCCTTCTGCATCTGGCCCTTGATCCAACCGTCTAACCCGAGCCTCTTCAGGTGTTGGTCGAGGCTCTTTGCTATCAGTCCGTTGACTGACACGACTATCGGTACAATGATTGCTGTGTCAACATTCCACATGTCGACAACCTCGTGAGCCAAGTCTAAGTATTTGATCTGTTTATCTTTCTCAGCTTTCACGAGATTCTCGTCATGAGGAATGGTGACATCGACAATCAATGCTCGGCGTTCGGATCGGTCTATCACCACAATGTCAGGCTTGTTGGCTACAACAGTCCTATCAGTGATGATAGATCGATCCCAGTACAATGTGATATGACTATTTTCTAGAACTGGCTCAGGAACATACCTATAGTAAGGCACCTCAACTTCCACAAGGTTGTATTTCAGAGCAAGGCGCTGATGGATTATCCTGGCTACTTGATTATGTCTGTGCAAATACTCGCCGTTAGCAAGACGAGAACAACCGGAAGTAATATGTCTGAGGGATTCACCAGGTTGGTGACACGCTCGACAGATGTCAACTGTGCCATCCCTCATGATATACTTCCGGTAGTTATTCGTCTTGATAACTTCGTCAGCAATTGCACAGACGAAACCTTCGGTTTCCCCAAAAAGGTCACCGAAACGTAGCCAGGATACAGATGCTAATAGGTCTACTTCGGGCCTGTGGAGGGCCCGATAGAACCTGCCATGTAGCTCCTTACTCTGCCATACCTCCCTGCGGCTATCAGTGCCAATAACTGTAGGCCTACGCCAGTTCTCCTTAGCCAAACCGAGCGGGGTGAGCCCGACATCCACGTTGACTACGTCACGATGCATATCCACGTTGGACTTAAGAAAATAGTCTCTGAGATTGCACACCTCGCGATTATGAAGGGTCTTAGCATTTAAAAATCCTCGACCCCCACATTTCCGCGGGATGTACAATCTCATGACTGACGACCGTGGATGATGCATTCGAAATGCAGTCAACTGAGTCCGGACTTTCCTATCAATGGTATCGAGTTCAGTCTGAGTCCACTTGAGTATGCCAAAGGAGTACATCAAGAGTGGCATGACCCAACTGTTACAAGCACGCACCTTGTTACCACCTGATAAAAGACTGTTAAGTACCTTTTTCAGGCGGCCAAAGAAACGTTGCTGTAGCATTTGTTTCATGCCGGCCTCATTAATGCATAACGCCTGTGACATACCCAAGTACTTATAGGTCTCAGCTACGAGGAGTGATCTCAGGTTAGTGGAATCAGAGAGTTGTATACCCTCCGACTCCACCACCCGCCCTCGCTTTACATGAACGACTGCACTATTATTATTATTATTATTTTTATTATTATTTATAATTATTATTATTTTATTTTAATCGACTTCATGAAAAGAGATGATTTTCTATTCATACATACATACATATCGTCACTCCTGTCCCCTATTGGGGTAGACAGAAACCACGTCCCGCAATAAATTTATTGGGATCTATTATATTAGGTACCTATGTATGTATAGATATAATGTTTGGAGGAAGCAACAAACTTAATAGTTTATGGCGTACATTCAAAAATAATATACGGTACCGATATAATCTCAAATATAGTAAGGAGTCATTTAATTAGTAGAATGCATGGAATTAATATAGTACAATATACGGTATCAATATATCCATACATTTAGATGGATGTAGGAAAAACGATTAAATGCATGGAACGAATACAAAAATATACAATGTGTCACATGATTTCCATCGACAACGGATGCAAAAAACCAGCGAGAATTATTTCAAAATGAATATCTAATTTTCGTACCTAAACAAAATTTCTCGTCGACAATAGAATTCACATGACAGCAATGTAGCTATATTCGCACGAATAACAATTAAAAAGTCATTGGAAATGGTAGACGCCGCTGGGTTCGACTTTGAAAAGACGCAACAAGTCTTCAGCGATTTAAATATATATATATATATATATATATATGTATATATATATTTAAATCGCTGAAGACTTGTTGCGTCTTTTCAAAGTCGAACCCAGCGGCGTTCGACTTTGAAAAGACGCAACAAGTCTTCAGCGATTTAAATATATATATATATATATATATATATGTATATATATATTTAAATCGCTGAAGACTTGTTGCGTCTTTTCAAAGTCGAACCCAGCGGCGTCTACCATTTCCAATGACTTTTTAATTGTTATTCGTGCGAATATAGCTACATTGCTGTCATGTGAATTCTACTGTCGACGAGAAATTTTGTTTCGGTACGAAAATTAGATATTCATTTTGAAATAATTCTCGCTGGTTTTTTGCATCCGTTCTCGATGGAAATCATGTGACACATTGTATATTTTTGTATTCGTTCCATGCATTTAATCGTTTTTCATACATCCATCTAAATGTATGGATATATTGATACCGTATATTGTACTATATTAATTCCATACATTCTACTAATTAAATGACTCCTTACTAAATTTGAAATTATATCGGTACCGTATATTATTTTTGAATTTACGCCATAAACTATTAAGTTTGTTGCTTCCTCCAAACCTTATATCTATACATACATAGGTACCTAATATAATAGATCCCAATAAATTTATTGCGGGACGTGGTCCCTGTCTACCCCAATGGGGGACAGGAGTGACGATATGTATGTATGTATTATGAATAGAAAATCATCTCTTTTCATGAAGTCGATTAAAATAAAATAATAATAATTATGAATAATTATATAAATAATAAAAATAATAATAATAATTTGATGGCACAAATTTGTCACAAATTTCGACCGGGTGAGTACCACCGTGCACTTTTGCGAAAAACCCTCCATAGTAATCCAATCTCGGTTGGATTGCGTTCAGAGGTCAGCAAGTTCATAGCCGGGCAGGGAGGATTAAGGTCGCTGCACAAGTGGGACCGGTGGGTCTTGGCGTAGTCTAGTGGGGAATGGCGCGGGGCGACGCGCCGAACAGGGAGACCTGTAGAAACGGTGGTGCCGCTGGCCGCTCGCGGCATAGTACAGGGGCCCAACCGGGACTAACCATCCTGAGAGGCTGCCCCACCAGGTCGCGCATAATCCCGATATGGCTCGTCGTGCTGGTTGGTGACCGGACGAGGGAGCCCGGCGACCATACTCGGGGGGGTACGGGGGCCCTTCCGTTCGGCGCGTCGGCTCTCACCAAACCAATATGCCACGCTTTGTCACGCGGTGTTGCGGCAACAATCGCCTCTTTTTGTCACGCCTTCCCTCTTCATCCTCATGGCAGCGCACAACAACAGTAGATTGGTCTACACAGCGGCAAGAAACTCTCCCTCGGGCTCGCTATTTGAGGTGGAGTCCACGAACATCTGTGGGCTCCATACAAACCTCAACGCCGTCCACCAACACCTGGAGACGGCGAAACCAGCAATGCTGTTTCTTACGGAGACACAAATACGCCGCCCTGATGACTTTCGCGCAAAAGCCGGGTTGTGTGTGTATGTCAGGGCGGATATTTGTTATCGCCGTTTGCGCTGCCTAGAGGACCCGTCCTTTTCCACCCTTTGGGTACACATAGACCATGGCTCTACGAGTCAGATCGATGTGTGCCTTTACCGCTCCCATACAGGAGATACCGAGACAACTCGACTCTTTGAATACCTCAGTCAGGCGGCAGATGATGCGCAGGAGCGGTTTCCGAACGCTGAACTGGTGTCTTTGGGGGATTTCAACGCCCACCACGAGATCTGGTTGGGCTCCGCCAAAACAACCCACGCGGGAAGAGCCGCCCATGCATTTGCTCTGACGCATGGCCTGACCCAATTGGTACACGAGGTCACTAGGATACCAAAAAGGTCGGACCATGAGCCCTCTCTGCTAGACCTCCTGCTGACGAGTCACCCGGACCAGTACAGTGTTTCGGTGAGCGCCGCTTTAGGTGAATACGACCATTGTCTAGTCCGTTCCGAGGTGCCCATTATAGCGCCCCCACGACCCGCGCAGGGGAAGCGGCGTCTGGACTGGGATGGACTGCGTGATTATTTTGCGTCCGTCCCGTGGGTTGAACGCTGCTTTTAGAGTAAGAACCCATCTGAGGCCGCAACTGCTGTGGCCGGTGAGATCAGTCTGGGCATGGAATATTATATCCCCTACACTGATGTCACCGGTGTACGCAGAGCGCGTCCCTGGTTCGGGAGGGACGCAGCTGCAAAGGCTCGAGGGTACTCGTGACCTCAGGATTTCCGATAATGCGGACCGCACGTCGCTGCAACCTGTCGAGAGCATCTAATGTGAGCAGTATTCCACGCAGGAACGAATTTGTGTCTTGTATAGAAGACACCGTTGCTCCGGCGTGAAAAACCGTCTCACTCTGTTCAGGACTCCGAGTTTACGCGAGGCTGTTTTGATGATACTCTCGATGTAGTTTTTGTTATTTAGTTTACAGCGAACATCCATACCGAGGATACTTAGGTTGTCCTGCAATGGCAGTGGCGTGTTCTGAAGAGTGGGAAGGGGAAGGAAAGGAGATATCTTTGCTGTAAACGCACATTTCGTCTTCTTAGCATTGAACTCTACCAAGTTCTCAGAGCCCCATTGGGAAACGTGGTTCAGAATCCGGTCAAGCTCAGTGAAAAGAAGCTGCCTTATTCCGCGAAATCCAACTGCTTATCCGCAGGATGTCCATGATAACTTCTTAGATACCCCTCCTTACATAACTCTTCATACTTTGAACCTTCCTTACAACATGACTTTACTCCCTTCTCATAATATTTTCATACCACGACAGTCGCTTGGTTCTCAATTTTTCTTTCACTGGTGCCACTATCAAACCACACATCCAAATTTAACATTCGGATTTCCGCCACATGCAGTTGTCTTTCATTCGTCGCTTTCAAGGAAAAACATGTCGATCCATACATTATGGCAGGTCTGAACATGAACTTATAGAGTTTCCCCTTAAACTTGAGGGGAAATTGGGGATCACATATTGTGACTCTGACCTGCCGCCATTTCATCCACCCTGCATCTATTCTGTGCTTCACTGCTCGATCCGTTTCCTCAACCGCCTGGATAAGGGAGCCGAAGTAGCGGAAATTGGAGCAGACTGGTATTGGTGCACTATCTAATACCATGGGTGTAAAACTGGAGAGATCGCCGAAATCACAGAACATTCAGTCTTGGTTCTACTGCGCGTAAGAGGCCTGGCGGAGGATGCGATCGCTCGGGGCGAGGTGATCATCAGCAAACAGCATACATCAGGAGCTCTCCTCTTGTATCTCCGATGTCAAGGCATCCATTATCAACAGGAAGAGATAGGAGCTTCGCGCCGAGCCCTGACGCAAGCCTATCGCCACATTGAACTCGTCGGCTTTGCCGGCAGCGGATCGTGCATAGGTTCTTGATCGTCAGTACTTCGCACAGATCTACTCTATGTACTTCCGCTTTCTCTTTCAAGGCCTACCATAAAACCGTTCTGGGTACCCGGTCATATGCTTTCTCGAAATTCACAAACACCATGAGTTTTCACACAGTTGGCGAAGAGGAAAAATGGCATCTGTGGTCCCGTGGCCATGCTTAAGCCCGAACTGGTTATGGGTAACCACGCTTTTGCCTCTCGTAGACGCTTCTCTATCACTTTCTCCCAAACTTACCATACTGTGTGACATGAGCTTTATTCCCCGATAGTTGTCGGGGTGTTACACGTCACCCTTATTTTTAAAGATGGGAATTAGTTACTAAATAGGTGATCCCAAAATATTGTATGTAACCTATACAATTTTGTAGTATTATTAATGGAACCAGCTTGGCTTAAAAGTATTCAGTGGGGCACGAAGGGGCAGTGTGGAAATTACCGGGCCATGGCAGAACAATGTTTAGGAAACACTGCTTTATAGTGTCATTTGTTTGAATTTTGAATTCTAGTGGGCGAAGTTTGGTAAATGTTGGATATTTTACCTTTATTTAGTTCATGACTGACATAATTATTTAAGAAAACTTGTTATTAGAATAGTTTATTGGCCGATTATTCCAAACATTCGGTTGTTTTTCAGCATTTCAACAATAGTTTGCCATTTGAATGAAAAAAGAAAACATTTTTTTTTGAATTTTGAGTTCCTAACATTTTTGTAAAATTTATGACTGAATTTTTTTATAAAAAGATATGAAATAGTAAAAATCCCTTTTATTTCACTCAGTTTTGCCATTTTATAACTAAATCTTTAGGTTCTTTTGTTTCTTGTACCCCCTTAGTCTCCGATTTAATTAACTCGTACGACCCATTGATGATCAGGATTAGTTCTTTACTACATATCTAATTTTATCACAACCAATTTTTCGTGACTATAAAGTACTTCAGTTAAAATTTTATGGGTCGTTACGGACACGCATATTCGTCAATTATTAAGTTTGGTTTATTTTCTTAATTGCAACGGTCCTTTACGACAATTGAAATTTCCGGTATCGATATTTATACCACAAGCGTTATTACGTCCGCGCTGGCCGGCAAAAAATATTAACAAAAACATGCCGCTTGCAAGTCGCGTGCGAACTCCGCCCCCTCACCTCTGTCACCCCCGCGTCTCCTCTGGGACGATGTCGTTTTGTGTGACGCAATTAAATCGCACATTAGAATTGATAAAAACTTTTATTATATACAGGAGCCACATTATCGGCGTGTTATACGTAAACAAAATATCGAATATAACGCCACTGATATACGGCGCACAGGAGCGACCTCCAAAATTCGCGCGCCAAACAGCGGAACTAAGAAATACGCCGAAAAGCACTCCGGTGAAAAAACAACGTCCATGCCAATATTTCACCCAGCCATTGTACGAGCCTTAACACTATTTCTGAATTAGTTCCGCGGTTTGGCGCGCGAATTTTGGAGGTCGCTCCTGTGCGCCGTATATCAGTGGCGTTATATTCGATATTTTGTTTACGTATAACACTCCGATAATGTGGCTTCCTGTATATAATAAAAGTTTTTATCAATTCTAATGTGTGATTTAATTGCATCACACAAAACGACATCGTCCCAGAGGAGACGCGGGGGTGACAGAGGTGAGGGGGCGGAGTTCGCACGCGACTTGCAAGCGGCATGTTTTTGTTAATATTTTTTGCCGGCCAGCGCGGACGTAATAACGCTTGTGGTATAAATATCGATACCGGAAATTTCAATTGTCGTAAAGGACCGTTGCAATTAAGAAAATAAACCAAACTTAATAATTGACGAATATGAGTGTCCGTAACGACCCATAAAATTTTAACTGAAGTACTTTATAGTCACGAAAAATTGGTTGTGATAAAATTAGATATGTAGTAAAGAACTAATCCTGATCATCAATGGGTCGTACGAGTTAATTAAATCGGAGACTAAGGGGGTACAAGAAACAAAAGAACCTAAAGATTTAGTTATAAAATGGCAAAACTGAGTGAAATAAAAGGGATTTTTACTATTTCGTATTTTTTTATAAAAAAATTCAGGCATAAATTTTACAAAAATGTTAGGAACTCAAAATTTTTTTTAATTTTTTTTTTCTTTTTTCATTCAAATGGCAAACTATTGTTGAAATGCTGAAAAACAACCGAATGTTTGGAATAATCGGCCAATAAACTATTCTAATAACAAGTTTTCTTAAATAATTATGTCAGTCATGAACTAAATAAAGGTAAAATATCCAACATTTACCAAACTTCGCCCACTAGAATTCAAAATTCAAACAAATGACACTATAAAGCAGTGTTTCCTAAACATTGTTCTGCCATGGCCCGGTAATTTCCACACTGCCCCTTCGTGCCCCACTGAATACTTTTAAGCCAAGCTGGTTCCATTAATAATACTACAAAATTGTATAGGTTACATACAATACTTTGGGATCACCTATTTAGTAACTAATTCCCATCTTTAAAAATAAGGGTGACGTGTAACACCCCGACAACTATCGGGGAATAAAGCTCATGCCACACAGTATGGTAAGTTTGGGAGAAAGTGATAGAGAAGCGTGTACGAGAGGCAAAAGCGTGGTTACCCATAACCAGTTCGGGCTTAAGCATGGCCACGGGACCACATATGCCATTTTTGTGTGATTTCGGCGATCTCTCCAGTTTTACACCCATGGTATTAGATAGTGCACCAATACCAGTCTGCTCCAATTTCCGCTACTTCGGCCCTCTTATCCAGACGGTTGAGGAAACTGATCGAGCAGTGAAGCACAGAATAGATGCAGGGAGGATGAAATGGCGGCAGGTCAAAGTCACAATATGTGATCCCCATTTTCCCCTCAAGTTTAAGGGGAAAATCTATAAGTTCATGTTCAGATCTGCCATAATGTATGGATCGACATGTTTTTCCTTGAAAGCGATGAATGAAAGACAACTGCATGTGGCGGAAATCCGAATGTTAAATTTGGATGTGTGGTTTGATAGTGGCACCAGTGAAAGAAAAATTGAGAACCAAGCGACTGTCGTGGTATGAAAATATTATGAGAAGGGAGTAAAGTCATGTTGTAAGGAAGGTTCAAAGTATGAAGAGTTATGTAAGGAGGGGTATGTAAGAAGTTATCATGGACGTCCTGCGGATAAGCAGTCGGATATCGCGGAAAAAGGCAGCTTCTTTTCACTGAGCTTGACCGGATTCTGAACCACGTTTCCCAATGGGGCTCTGAGAACTTGGTAGAGTTCAATGCTAAGAAGACGAAATGTGCGTTTACAGCAAAGATATCTCCTTTCCTTCCCCTTCCCACTCTTCAGAACACGCCACTGCCATTGCAGGACAACCTCAGTATCCTCGGTATGGATGTTCGCTGTAAAATAAATAACAAAAACTACATCGAGAGTATCATCAAAACAGCTTCGCGTAAACTCGGAGTCCTGAATAGAGTGAGACGGTTTTTCAACGAGACGGAGCAACGGTGTCTTCTATACAAGACACAAATTCGTTCCTGTGTGGAATACTGCTCGCATCTCTGGGATGGATCCGCAAAGTACTTATTAGATGCTCTCGACAGGTTGCAGCGACGTCCGGTCCGCATTATCGGATATCCTGAGGTCACGAGTACCCTCGAGCCTTTGCAGCTGCGTCCCTCCCGAACCAGGGACGCGTTCTGCGTACACCGGTGACATCAGTGTAGGGGATATAATATTCCATGCCCAGACTGATCTCACCGGCGACAGCAGTTGCGGCCTAAGATGGGTTCTTACCCTCAAAGCAGCGTTCAACCCACGGGACGGACGCAAAATAATCACGCAGGCCATCCCAGTCCGCTGACGAGTAGTGCCAGAGACGCCGCTTCCTTTCGCTGCGCGGGTCGTGGGGGCGCTATAATGGGCACTTCGGAACGGACCAGACAATGGTCGAATTCACCTAAAGCGGCGCTCACCGAAACACTGTACTGGTCCGGGTGACTCGTCAGCAGGAGGTCTAGCAGAGAGGGCTCATGGTCCGACCTTTTTGGTATCCTAGTGACCTCGTGTACCAATTGGGTCAGGCCATGCATCAGAGCAAATGCATGAGCGGCTCTTCCCGCGTGGGTTGTTTTGGCGGAGCCCAACCAGATCTCGTGGTGGGCGTTTAAATCCCCCAAAGACACCAGTTCAGCGTTCGGAAATCGCTCCTGCGCATCATCTGCCGCCTGACTCAGGTATTCAAAGAGTCGAGTTGTCTCGGTATCTCCTGTATGGGAGCGGTAAAGGCACACATAGATCTGACTCATAGAGCCATGGTCTATGTGCACCCAAAGGGTGGAAAAGGACGGATCCTCTAGGCAGCGCAAACGGCGATAACAAATATCCGCCCTGACATACACACACACCCCGGCTTTTGCGCGGAAATTCTCCTCAAGGACATAGCCGGGGTAGAGCAAGTAGGTCGTGTCATCAGGGCGGCGTATTTGTGTCTCCGTAAGAAACAGCATAGCTGGTTTCGCTGTCTCCAGGTGTTGGTGGACGGCGTTGAGGTTTGTATGGAGCCCACAGATGTTCGTGGACTCCACCTCAAATAGCGAGCCCGAGGGAGAGTTTCTTGCCGCTGTGTAGACCAATCTACTGTTGTTGTGCGCTGCCATGAGGATGAAGAGGGAAGGCGTGAAAAAAAGAGGCGATTGTTGCCGCAGCACCGCGTGACAAAGCGTGGGTTATTGGTTTTATCTATGAATGTGAGGTATGGCGAGAGCCGACGCGCCGAACGGAAGGGCCCCCGTACCCCCTCGAGTATGATCGGCGGGCTCCCTCGTCCGGTCACCAACCGGCACGACGAGCCATATCGGGATTATGCGCGACCTGGTCGGGCAGCCTCCCAGGGTGGTTAGTCCCGGTTGGGCCCCTGTACTATGCCGCGGGCGGCCAGCGGCACCACCGTTTCTACAGGTCTCCCTGCTCGGCGCGTCGCCCCGCGCCATCCCCCACTAGACTACGCCAAGACCCACCGTTCCCACTTGTGCAGCGACCTCAATCCCCCCTGCCCGGCTATGAACTTGCTGACCCCTGAACGCAATCCAACCGAGATTGGATTACTATGGAGGGTATTTCGCAAAAGTGCACGGTGGTACTCACCCGGTCGAAATTTGTGACAAATTTGTGCCATCAAATTATTATTATTTTTATTATTATTTATAATTATTATTATTTTATTTTAATCGACTTCATGAAAAGAGATGATTTTCTATTCATACATACATACATATCGTCCCTCCTGTCCCCTATTGGGGTAGACAGAGACCACGTCCCGTAATAAATTTATTGGGATCTATTATATTAGGTACCTATGTATGTATAGATATAAGGTTTGGAGGAAGCAACAAACTTAATAGTTTATGGCGTACATTCAAAAATAATATACGGTACCGATATAATCTCAAATATAGTAAGGAGTCGTTAAATTAGTAGAATGCATGGAATTAATATAGTACAATATATGGTATCAATATATCCATACATTTAGATGGATGTAGGAAAAACGATTAAATGCATGGAACGAATACAAAAATATACAATGTGTCACATGATTTCCATCGACAACGGATGCAAAAAACCAGCGAGAATTATTTCAAAATGAATATCTAATTTTCGTACCTAAACAAAATTTCTCGTCGACAATAGAATTCACATGACAGCAATGTAGCTATATTCGCACGAATAACAATTAAAAAGTCATTGGAAATGGTAGACGCCGCTGGGTTCAACTTTGAAAAGACGCAACAAGTCTTCAGCGATTTATATATATATATATATATATATATATATATATATATATATATATATATATATATATATATATATATATATATATATATATATATATATAACGTTTGAATAATATCACATGATATAATAACGGATTCGTTAAAAAGTGATGTTATTTCAATTAGTGACATTCGCGTAGGTACCTAAACTTTAAAAAATATCACGCTAAAGAGTTTGTTTATTCGGTTGGCTGGACCCGCCAATCTCAGGAAACACTGGATCGATTTGAAAAATACAACGGTAGATATTCTTTGACATCTTGAGAGCGTTGTAATAACATACCCGCTAATAACAACCTGTTCAAACAGGGTGTATGGGTCCAGTGGCGTAGCTAGGTAACCAAGAGCCCTGGGGTAAATCAATAAATGGGGCCCCATTGCTATCTAAACTGGTTAGGTTTTATCAAGTAAAAATATTAAATATACAAATACATATCATTTCAAGAAATTGAGGATTTTCGTTATGACTTAATATTTTGTTCGTGAAGTTCCTTCTGTCCATAATTTTAGTTTTCTAATTTATTTATGCAATATTTATATTAGATTGTGTTCGAGTAGGTACTCACTGTTCACTGACGACGTTAAAATTAAAAGGAAGGAGAAACGTAATGATACGATACAACTTACAAGATGTCGTTGAGGAATCCCCGGCAAACATTTTATCGCCGCTAGTGTTACCACATTTAACTGTGGAGATCAAAGAAACGATCTCCTTGCGTGTGGGCCTGAATTAATGCACTTACTGCAGCAGGTGACCTGCATTTTTTTCACGATATTTGGCGTTATACAATGAGTCGTCGAAATCTATAGATTTGACATGATTTGTTGACGTAACGGACATCAATATGAGTGGTACTAAAAAATTTATTAACATAAGCTTACTTCTGATACAGCATTAATTTTTTAACCGTTCTCGAAAAATAATCTTGACTCGAATTCATAAAAATCGCACATCGATTAATAATAAAACGCACATATCGCTATCCGTCAAATTGACAACACTGCTAACCCACAAAAAGAATTTAGGGGAAATCCCTAGGTACAACTTTCAAATTTTTCTCAACTGAGTTGCCATGATTGAAGTCGGGTTGCAACCTGTCATATTTATTTTGAAAATGGGAAAATTTTTCAAAAGTTCAGTTCGATCGAGATTTTCTGGTAAGGATTCGAGGGCCCCCTGAGCTTGAGGGCCCCGGGGCACTGCCCCGCCTAGCCCTTAGGTAGCTACAGTAAGGGTCGCTAATATAATCAGCAAGCCGGTACACGTGCCTATTTACAAAAGAGACGACGGTATTTTCGTCCAATTGAGCAGCCCGGACTGGGGAAGTCGACCTCCACCCTACAGAATACCGCGGCTATAATAACCTCGTGTTGTGTTCCCGACGGTGAGTAGGGCAGCTAGAGCTCATTAGACAGTTCTTGTGCTAGCCGAGAGAAGACTAAAGGCTTGTCCTGCTTTGTATTTTGCTCTGACTTTCCTGTGTATATAGGTATGGTAATAACAGGTAAGTTAGCCTTGGATTTGTTAATTTCACAAACATTTTGACTATTATTATGCTCGATTAACTCCCTTAGGAGAGATATTTGCTCCAAACATTTCTCTTCGACGCTTTCTGAGGATACTTGTGTCTCGCCTGCGGCGATCAACTCCAGCGATATACTTTCGAATTGACTAAAAAGCGTTTTCACTCTTTCCACTAGCGTTTTTAAAGCTGGATTTGAGAGAGTATCTAATTTTTTTGTGTCGAATGAGTTTATTAACTTGGTGAGCGATTGTTGCACATAACCACGTTTTTGTCGTAAGGATTTTAGTTTAGCTTCGTCCCCACTCTCGTTCCCCATATTTATATATAACTTTGTACTTCAATGATGAACACGTTTTGATGATGATTTTGGTTCTTCTGTTAGGATGATTCTTGATATCCAATGGCGTATTTGACTGCTCACTGAATATAATCTTCGTTGTAGGCTTCGTAGTTAACCTGTTGACGCTCTTCACAGTTCGTTTGGATATAGGTATGGCACAGTTCGATATCACAACGAACTCCGTCGACAGTTTCGGCACTTGTCTTGCAATCCAAGTTCTTCTTATTTTTTCCGGTGAGAATGACCATGAGGGCGAGTGGACTGTATTTCTTGTGGTTTTCAGAATTGAAAGGCAGACTATTGTGCAGTTAACTGTTTTTATTACTAATTGCAACAGAAGCGTACAAATCGTTACAAATTCTAATATGGCGTCTCTCCAGTGTTGCCATACATTTATACACGGCTAAAATAATAGCAGGTGAAGATAATCTTCCCAGCGGCAAAACAGCGTAGCTAGAAGCTATAAGAAAAATATAATTAAGCAGCAAGCAGATGACGTGACCACGGACCGTAGAGGTCATCGGTCACGTGGCACTAAATAGTAGGCTGAAATAGCACATACTAAAAATATAAGATAATAAAATAAAACATAAATAAGCCATGCATATAAGCAGGCATAAAGCTGCGCCGTTGAGAAGTCTTCGCCTGTTGAAAGAAGTAGGAAATGTTGATCTCAAATCTTACCCGGTGCCGACAGCAGTTGGCCGCCGGGGTCAAAGTGACCTTCCTCGGCGAAGGGTAGCCGAAGAAAGGGACCACTTCAGCGCCGTGAATAGACACTTAGGTAATGTTGTCCAATCTCGCAACTCAAACACAATCAACCATAGACAAATTAGTATATTTGGTATCGAAAATTACTAAAATATCGACTAGGTATATTAGAGAAATTATTTAAAATAGATTTATAAAAAATCTACAACGTTACAATTTGTTAGCCGTATCTTCTCCACTAGTGCCTAGGAAGCGGTGGTAAACTTAGTTTTAAGCGGAATTTGACGTCAAAAAGATGTATCTACCATATCACGTTGAACAATTTTGAGAATTAAAGTACATACTTGAATTTGAAGTAGGGTTCCTTTCTCTAATCGCCTCTCTACTTCCTGAGAGGCGATTAGAGAAAGGAATGATAGACAGGTGGAATGGCGAGTAGAGAGTGGAACAGGGATGACTAAAGGATCTAGTTGATAGCCGAGTAGAGAGACGAGTAAAGAGTCAAAAAGAGAGGCGAGTAGAGTATCTTTTCAGCCCTGAACACTCGACTCTGCGCTAAAATTTACAACACTATGCGATAAGCAAAATCCAAGCGGGCGGAGCCGCGGGTAACAGCTAGTGGATAATAAGATAAGTATATGCAAAACAGAAGCACGCCCCGATTAGTTGCTAGTAAGTACCTACCTATTCAATTCAATTCAAATTCATTTATTTCGACTAATTTTTCAAGTCATATAGGTACATTTCATTCAAAAAATCATATTAAAATAAATTATACAATTAAATTACAATATAAGAATAACATAAATATACAAATAATAAAAGTCAAATAACATAAAATAAAAATCAAATAAAAATAAAAATCAATACAAAACACAAAATACAAAATAAAAATCAATAAAAATAAAAATCAATACGATTTATTAGTCAGTACATGAACCATGGCACAATGGTTCATTTACCTACTGACAGTCAAACCGATCTGAGAATGTCCTCAGGATACCATTAGGACCGGCGCGCCAGGGATGCGCATCGCTTGCGGATGGTTGTGTAAAAACAGTCAACGCGCCATCCCGCGAACATCCCTGACGCGCTACAGAACCGAGGCAGTCCCACCAGCACCCTGAAGGCATTATTGAACTGGACGCGGAGAGCACTGTACTGTTTCTGCGTATACGAGAGCACTGTACTGTTTCTGCGTTTCCTATACCTAGGCACAGAATAATTAATAGCACTAACGTACCTAGGTACCTACACATTTTCCGGAACATTTCAACTTTTGGTTACTTCATCTTCATGTTTAGTAGACGTGATAAACATTAACCTACCTACATTCATTGAGATGTACAATTTACTTTAGTACATAACAAAATTATCAATGCCTACATTTATATTTTTAACTAAACAATAAGTATAAACCTTCACCTACATCGATAAGAAAATTACAAATTTTTCATCGTGTTTAACGAATGCATTATTTACACAAGAGTAGATTAAGGTAGGTATCTACCTATCTTAAGAGGGTGAACAGGGCCCTGCCTACAGTAGATACCAACACCTTAGGAATTCAAGCCAGTCTCCGCAAAAAACGAGGTTCATTCTACACATTAAATACCTATGGTTCAGTCGTTCAGGCTCAGAATACAGAACAATGCATTCTGAGGATCAGTTCAGTTCAGTTCAGTTCTGAGTGTGCAGTCAAGTTTTCTATAGGTCTGTACTAATATTATAAAGCTGAAGAGTTCGATACAATACCTACCACTTTTTGACGGATTCTAGTTAGATATCGCTTATTGTTGGGTCAACGCTCCTGAGCATTTTTTTTAACGTATCCTAAGTTACTTCCTATTACATCAGCTGCCTGCCAATAAAAGTCCCGTCAAATCGGTCCAGCCATTTCAGAGACAGACAAAAATTTAAGTGATGAATGTACCGTATTATATTCGTATGCATGTAACTAGTAAAAAAAAATTATTTCAAAATTACAAACAGTCACTCAAATTTTATTTAAGTATAAAAATATATATATACTTACAGTTGGCAAAAAAAAAATGCAAAAAGTCCAAAAATTTTTTTTATGCCAATCGATTCTATTTCATGTGGGGATCAAAAAACTCTATGGGACCATTTTAGCTTTCAGTACTAGGAAAGACAGAAATCGCCAAAAACGTTTCCCATACATTTCGGCAACAGAAACAAATTTCTACGATGGTCAAACTTTTTGTTATGGCCAGGAAGTGGGTAGAATTGACTGTAAAGTAAATAAAAAGAATTTTTACCCTCAAATTTCGAATTTGATTCGAAAATCTGTGTGTTATTCTTAGTTTCAGCTGAGAAACTTCGTATGAGTTATTAATTAAGGATTTTCGCTAAAATGTCTTCTAATCGTGAAAAAATTGACTTATTAGAACCGTATTTTGTCAATAATCAAAATGCGGGAGCTGCATTAGTGTGGTACCGCAATAAGTATCCGTTGCGGCATGTGCCAACAAGAAAGGTTATTACAAATCTTTTGAAAAACCTGGAATTGCAGGGTTCTTTCAAAAGAAAGCGGCAGCCTCGTGTGGACATGGACACAGAGATTGCGGTTCTAACTTATGTCGAAGCATATCCAGAGGTATCGTCCAGGCAAGTCGCCCTTGAAGTAGGTGTATCCCACTACCTTGTGATAAAGATATGGAAGAAATACGGCTACAAGTGCTATCGATATGGGCGCATAGTTCAAGTGTTACATCCGGGTGATGATGTTCGAAGGCTTACTTTTTGCAGATGGCTAAGAGGAAAAATAAGCAGAGATCATGAATTTTTAAATTACATACTGTGGTCAGACGAAACGAATTTTTCCAATAACGGTATGTACAACAGAAAAAATCACCACTATTGGTCCAAAGAAAATCCATTAAGAGTTACGGCAAGTCATAATCAGGTTCGCTTCTCATTCAACTGTTGGTGTGGTATAATGTCCAATCGAGTCATAATGGTGGAATTTTATGAAGGGAAACTGAATTCTGCCATGTATAATGAAGTCATTTTACACCATCTTGAAAACGAGATGGACGAATGGCCCCTGTCGGAATTGCGAAAAGTTCATTTTCAACAAGATGGTGCTCCGCCACATAACAGTCACCTTTCACGTTCCAATTTGAGCCGCCTATTCGGTACACAGTGGATAGGTACACATGGTCCAACACAGTGGCCACCTCGTAGCCCCGATCTAACACCACTTGATTTTTTTTTATGGGGCTTCGTGAAAAACGAGGTGTATAAGACGACGTACGCCAGTGTTCAAGAGCTCAAGGATGCATTAATGACCATTTTACGTAATATTCATCCCAGAACATTATTAGCCGCCATTCGTTCAGTGCAAAAAAGGATAGACTTATGTATTCGTGAAAATGGAAATCATTTTGAGCAATTTATTTCATAAACCAATTTCTTAAATGTTTAAATGATTTTTTTTATTTAAAAAAGTTCAAAATTTTACCTGACCTATGAGTTTCGAGTTGATTTATCATATTTCCGTACGAAATGTATGGGAAAGGTCTTTAGCGATTTCTGTCTTTTCTAGTACTGAAAGCTAAAATGGTCCCATAGAGTTTTTTGATCCCCACATGAAATAGAATCGATTGGCATAAAAAAAAAATTGAACTTTTTGCATTTTTTTTGCTAACTGTAAGTTTTTTACAAAATCTGTGAATGCAGTTCAAAATGTCCCAAAAAGTTAGGGAAGGTCTTTTAAGAACGTTTTGCTGTAACTGCAACGGTTAAGGTACTTGCCCTTACTGCCCCGTTTCAAAAATACACCCTGTATATATATAACGTTTGATTTTGATTGAATATCAAATAATTCGCGATATATAACATCACTTTTTAACGGATTCGTTAAAAAGTGATGTTATTTCAATTAGTGACATTCGCGTAGGTACCTAAACTTTAAAAAATATCACGCTGAAGAGTTTGTTTATTCGGTTGGCTGGACCCGCCAATCTCAGGAAACACTGGATCGATTTGAAAAATACAACGGTAGATATTCTTTGACATCTTGAGAGCGTTGTAATAACATACCCGCTAATAACAACCTGTTCAAACAGGGTGTATGGGTCCAGTGGCGTAGCTAGGTAACCAAGAGCCCTGGGGTAAATCAATAAATGGGGCCCCATTGCTATCTAAACTGGTTAGGTTTTATCAAGTAAAAATATTAAATATACAAATACATATCATTTCAAGAAATTGAGGTTTTTCGTTATGACCTAATATTTTGTTCGTGAAGTTCCTTCTGTCCATAATTTTAGTTTTCTAATTTATTTATGCAATATTTATATTAGATTGTGTTCGAGTAGGTACTCACTGTTCACTGACGACGTTAAAATTAAAAGGAAGGAGAAACGTAATGATACGATACAACTTACAAGATGTCGTTGAGGAATCCCCGGCAAACATTTTATCGCCGCTAGTGTTACCACATTTAACTGTGGAGATCAAAGAAACGATCTCCTTGCGTGTGGGCCTGAATTAATGCACTTACTGCAGCAGGTGACCTGCATTTTTTTCACGATATTTGGCGTTATACAATGAGTCGTCGAAATCTATAGATTTGACATGATTTGTTGACGTAACGGACATCAATATGAGTGGTACTAAAAAATTTATTAACATAAGCTTACTTCTGATACAGCATTAATTTTTTAACCGTTCTCGAAAAATAATCTTGACTCGAATTCATAAAAATCGCACATCGATGAATAATAAAACGCACATATCACTATCCGTCAAATTGACAACACTGCTAACCCACAAAAAGAATTTAGGGGAAATCCCTAGGTACAACTTTCAAATTTTTCTCAACTGAGTTGCCATGATTGAAATCGGGTTGCAACCTGTCATATTTATTTTGAAAATGGGAAAATTTTTCAAAAGTTCAGTTCGACCGAGATTTTCTGGTAAGGATTCGAGGGCCCCCTGAGCTTGAGGGCCCCGGGGCACTGCCCCGCCTAGCCCTTAGGTAGCTAAAGTAAGGGTCGCTAATATAATCAGCAAGCCGGTACACGTGCCTATTTACAAAAGAGACGACGGTATTTTCGTCCAATTGAGCAGCCCGGACTGGGGAAGTCGACCTCCACCCTACAGAATACCGCGGCTATAATAACCTCGTGTTGTGTTCCCGACGGTGAGTAGGGCAGCTAGAGCTCACTAGACAGTTCTTGTGCTAGCCGAGAGAAGACTAAAGGCTTGTCCTGCTTTGTATTTTGCACTTACGGCACAGAAACTCTCTATGCTTACAGAGTCGGCAGCACGAGCGTGACTAGCAGTGGTATAAAAAAAACAATTTGAGCATGATCGATCATCTTAGATCTTTGCCTTTATTGTATTATATTTTCTCTTATTTGGGCTATACGAGAGTAACTTCCAAAGCCCGAAAGGCTTCTACGCCCGAACCTCGATAGTTGATCGGCAAGTGTATCGTTACTGTGAATGTCATTTGGAAAATGACTCGGCATGGTGGAAAAAGTACACTGGTCCCTATTAACATCCATTATCCATCTATTTTCATGACGATTTTAGTTATTCACCGGTGACTATTATCATAACATGCACCACGACGACTTGGTCAATGTTCATTATGATGCACGGGAGCGAGCAACCTCTGCATTATTCTAATATAATTTCATAGCGAGTTCTTTATGATCACTAGAGTGTACAATAATAGAATTAACAATAAATAGGTAAAGTCTCTTTTCATTTGTTTTATTTCCAGAAATTTCCATTTAATCAACATTTTGCCGGTTTCTTTTGCAAAATCAGTCACTAAGTTCCATACTTTCATTTCATACACCTGCTGAATAATAGACGAGGTTACGGCGCAGTTTCTTGGAGCTTATAACATCGTATTTGACGTGTTGGTTCTCGGGGATGTAGAATTGGGATATCCTATGTCTTCCCGTGGGTAAGAAGGGGAAAAAGGAATAGGGCAGTTCTCCATCTGATCGTAAACACAAATTATAATCACAGTGAATACTGTCAAGCCATATCATTATTTACACAGTCCATCCAGTATTATATCAACAATACCTAATTACTTGAAACAAAACATGGATTAATAATTTTAAAAACCCAACAAATATTTATACTCATACGCCCAAAAAGCTGAGCACAAAAAAGCCGCCATATTACGGTAATGGTACTCCATCACTCAAAATACAAGCAAGCACCAAACTGTCAAGTATTCTAGGAAATTATACGTAAACCGTAGCTAGTTCCGTTGACACAAGAGTCACTACGGTATACGAAGTACATGACAGCCCACCTACCGTAAACGTATTCACGTGGTCCCCTTACGACTCTCGTGTACATATACGACTCACGTTTAAAAACTCACAGTAGGCCTAATGTGACACTGCGTCTCGACAGGAATAGATTAGGTTATGAGGGTAGGCGGACAAGTCTCGCAGAGACCTCCGCCCCCTTCGGCAGTCTTCGTAACTATAATTCACAACCAGTTGCCATTGAAGAATATATTCTCTAAGTACCTGACTAGTTGCCAACTTATAATTTTTTTGACAGTGTCGTTGCGACATCATGTCTTTTAATCTTAATATGCAACTGGACTATAATTATATAGTATGTAATTATTTTATTATATACAGTGTGTCCTAAAATTTAAAAAAGCAGCAGGCACTACTGCTTGAACTGGGACACATAAAAGAGAAAAACATATCTCCTCTTTTAATAACTTAATTTTTTAAACTTCGATATTCGATTCCCCTTATGTCTTTTTTTTCAACAACCGTGACTACAACTTACTTATGGCAACCTTTTTTAAAAATTGGCGCTACTATCTATTTCAAAACGGTACGATAATATAATATTCACAAAAAATTACGTATACTATTATATATAACAAAGCTTTCATTGAAAATTACCAGATTTACATGCATAACGAAGATAAGGAACGATCCGAAAGTTTTATGCCTTTTCTGTCATAACGTAACTATGTACACTACTTCAATCACTATAAAAAACTATTATAACAGTACATAAAGGAAACGATTAAGGGTTGTTGAAAGAATTATGAGGAGCACCCCCTGCTGACCTCCAAAGACACCCTAGAAAACGTATATTATTATAAGATAACCCGAGCAATTCTATAAATTACTTTTGAAAATAATATTAGCAACAGAAATTATCGAAATTACTAATAATGCCTCTAACCATAGTAGAAATAAACCCCTCCAACTGAGCTAAATAGCTTGTGCTAAGAGTGGATTCACTTCGGTAGTGTAATGGCCAGGATTCGAACCAAATACCTGTCGATCGTAAGGTCGACTCCTTAAACACTAAGCTACCTTTCGATATCTAAAAACAGGACTGAGTGCCAGTAAATATTTGTTATCAACTGTATATACATTTCATATGTTATGTAGTGTGCACATCACCAATTAATGGAACTACGCAAATCATACGTGACAGTTGTTATTCTCTCTATACTGCACTACCTACGTGATTTTATATTAAATGGTCTTTTTAAATAATATAAATACATAAATATAACCACGCTGTTATCCCCGGAGGGTTAGGTAGAGGTGAATTACCACTCACAATTCTCCAACCAGTGTATTCGGCTCCACGTAATAGACGTGAGCCTATTGCCGTATTCTGGGTACTATTGTTGACTCGAGCCTTGCATCTGAGGCTGAGTCTGGGCTGTATGTAGTGAGTTCGATGCGGAATATAGATAGCTACCATGAAAAAAAATTATATATTTTGACTCAGTAGTTTTCATTTTACGAACATATTAGTGATTTTTTTTAATTCAAATTTTGAAATGACTTCTTAATTTTGTTGTCCCATATTTCAGTCGTTTAAGAACCGTTTTCCAAAAATATTTTTACTTTGTGTTCGGTATAACTCACAGTTGCTTCCATCAATTTTCTGGGTACTAGACCTTGGACTCCGGAGACGCATCAGATAACTCATCAAAGTCAAATAGAAAATGACTAATTTTTTGTTATTTTTAGGAAGATGCTGTGACAAGGTAGGCGACGTTATGATGGTCAAGGACGTGCTGGAATTATTTAGTCTTGAACTTTGGAGGCAGACAACAAACTCATTAATTATGTATAGCATGAATTTCTCGTTTAAATTATAGAGAAAACTATGCCAATTCTATGAAACAAAACTACAAAAAAAGTAAATTTACACATTTACTTAGTGTTCTCTTACAAGTCGGTGCCAAATTTGTTTTGAGGAGCCTGAACTTCTATGATGGAATCAATTGAAATATGACTTCTTGGGCTAGGTACGAATTTCTAAAAAGATCAGTTAATCTGTAAATTCAGTTATGTTTCATTAAGTTTTTTTAACTTTTTAGATTTTGAAGTCGGTTTTTACAACCTTAACACTCAAAACATTGAATCCAGCACAGGTGGTTGTGTCGACCTCGAACCGACTTAATCCGCACGCCGTCTAGGGTCATTCGTTGTTGAGGGTGAGGTTCCATCTGTCACCCGTAGGTCGCCTCCGCGACTATATCCGCGAAATATTTTGGGCGCAACAACATAAATAATAAACACACAAACACAAACAACATGAATAAACTTTAAGTGCATTCCCTTCCCATTCATATTTACGTACTATTGATTTGGCTTATGTGATGCACGCCTTATAAATGATTATGACGTGTTTTCTTAATGTGTATTTCAACTCTGGGTGTCTGGTATGGATATTAATGATTCTAAACACCAAACATTTTTGTAATTGTTGTTGTTTGTTCGCAATGGATTCAAAAACTGCCCCTCTAGACAAGTGGCAATTCGCTAGCTGGCGTTTGGTGGAATAGAATGACGAATATATGGGATTTGTGGTATATGACAGTCGTTAACGCATGTCAAATACGTCAAATCCCATAAATTCGTCATTCTATTCCATCAAACGCCGGTTAGCAAATTGCCACTTGTCTAGAGGAGCTGAACGGATTAAGATGATTTGATGATGATCTTTTTATAAGATATGTCTTGGTCGGGTTTAAAATTTCATGTAACCGGCCACGTTACCAGTCAACATTGATGGTGAGGATTTTTTCCCTGCATGTCCAACAAGGGACTAAAACAAGCCATAACGAGCTGTTTTAGCCACCGGAACGAAGCGAGGGTGGTTAATAAGTAATAGTTCGAGTGTCATTATGGTTGTTTAGTCCCACGTTAAACACTCTACTTAATACACTATACAACATAATAATATTTATAATAAGAAAGTTTCTTAAAATTACGTATTAATCGTTAATCTAACCTAACAAAAGTTCTATTCAAAATTCAAATTGCAAAGAAATTTGTCCCACGGGTTTTTTTTGTTAAGTGACGTACGCTTTAAATGCTTGCATGTTTAGCCAACAGATTCAAACTTGAAAAATAATTTAGTACTAATTGGACATGCATAATAAAATGAATTAATCCTTCATACTTACATTGTACGTGGATGTACATTGTGCGTGTCCTGAATTAAATGTTTTTTCTTCTTCTTTCTTTCTTCTTTCCTTCTTTCTTCTTTCTTTCATAATAATGCATTAAATTAATATCATTAATGGCGTCTGACGAAATTAAATGTTTTTTTAGATTTTTTCAAATGTCGTTTTGAGGTTATTTCTATACACAATCACTAAAAAGGTGATATTCCTCCCATTCACAAACACCGTGATTGGCTGTTTAGGAGTTTTTAAAGTGAATAAAAAAATAATAATTTTAGTCCAAAAGTCATGATAACCGACATCCACGCAGGTGGTGCCGCGGGCATCAACTAGTACAGCCTATATTTAATATAATAATGAGGTGCATGTCTGGCTTGACCACATATTGTGAAGGCCTTTCAACGAAATGGCACCTCGCCCAGATCCGGAAACAACATCACCGCCTCTCATACCACAGTTTTTCGCGGGAAGAGAGGTTTTCATCACTGGGGCGACAGGATTCATAGGAAAGGTAATATATGACCACAAAATCATGCTCCGTAAGTTATTTGGGCCCTGATTCTGCAATTATTTTTTCCATGGAAAACCACAGGAGGCACCACAGACACTGTTACCAATACCATTTAACTTTAGTCTTTACTGTAAATTAAATGACAATCTTGTGGATTGAATGAAAAATGTTTTAAAGTCTTTCTCTTTTGAATTTGGAGTTTAAATCTCTGCCACAAAGTCTAATATTTAATGACATTTTCTTCAATGTCAGCTGTATCACAGTGGTTTTGTTGTCCTTACGTCAAATTAAGATCACCTGTAGACTACGGCCGAACTTCGATCTCTACGAAATTATTATTTTATATAGACTTTCATTATGTGGTTTGAAGATCAGATGATAATTACTTTGATAAAAATCGTATAACCAAATCGACAGCCATAAAATTGCCTACAGGTTGTCCATTAAAGAGGCTGGGAGCCCTCCGTGCTTCTCAAGAGTACGTTTAGCTGTCGATCCTGGTTGCCATACAAATATGATATACTCGCTTTTGCCTGCGGCTCCGCCCGCGGGGATGTCGGTTATCGTGACCAAACAGCATTATATCCTTTCCCAAGGTCTTTAATTAATTCTGTCTAAACCTTAGCTGAATTACTTGTGAAAGGAGTGGGTTCGATTTTCGAATTCGAATCCAATACCTCCCCTTCACCACTGTGAAATCGACTCTGTCTACTGCTCATGAAATTAAACTATCTCTGTATATTCCAGGTGTTGTTAGAACGTCTGCTATGGACGTGTCCAGAGGTATCTAAGCTGCATCTGCTGTTGAGACACAAGAAGGACATTACTCCTGAAAAGAGACTGAAAGAACTAAAGCACTCTGAGGTTAGATTTTACGTTATTTATTTATATTTACTATTCTATAAATTATAGAGTGGTCATAATGTATATTGGAGAGATATTCTAAACCCAAAAACATTATTTTTAGAATTCTTGTCTGTTTGTCCATGATGAACGCAAAAACAGATTTTGATACGGGCTCTTTTTATTAGAATTGAAAGGTCTTGGTCTAACCAAGACATTAAGGCTTACGTTTTGTTTTGTTTTGTTGTAATTGAATTACATAGTCTACTCACGTTACGACTGCTTTTGAAAATATTTCTTAAGTAAAATTGTACTAGTTTTGAGCAGTAGTTTACAGGAATAGAGACTGAGTTATATAAGGGCGTAGGTACAGCTCCATCAGCAACGGTTCAGAATAAAGGAAGTAACTCTCTGAACCGCTGCTCTAAACTGAATCGCTTACAGCGCCGTGGTAGACTTGTTGTACTGTAGCCCCAGTGGTAATGTCATGCTTTGCATGCATGTATTTTGCTTTAATTAAAAGGCATTGTTATATTCCTCCTTGCAGGTCTTCAGTGTAATCGGAGAACGTTGCCCAGAACAACTGGAGAAGCTTAGCGTTGTGGTTGGCGATATCATCAAACCTCAGCTAGGCTTAAGCATACGTGATTTTCATAAATTAAGCCAGGTAACATAGTGAACTTGATGTATGAGGGCGTGTGGATTAATGATAAGGATCTGGCACAGACTTTGAGAGGTCAGATGACAGTTGTTCCCACAAAAGTGAACAGTAAGCCCTGTACTTCAAAGTACTAGCTTTAGTTGCGATCAGTATTATCGCTTTGATGCTGATCATGGACCTATCGAGTAACGACTTTGAGGAGATTTTCTAAGGGTACAATGAAAGAGAATCTTTTCTTTTCAACCGACTTCAACGTAGGAGGAGGTTATAATATTCGACGAAAATAGAAGACGATGTATGGTCATAGATTTCTGCATTACTTTCTTTTATCCACTTTGATGGCAGGCAAGCCAATGCCCACCTGATTTAAAGTGGTTACCGTGGCCTATGGGCGTGTGCAACACCAGGGGCGTAACACTCTTGCTGCAGACCCTGTAAAATTTCGAATGCCATTCTTGAAGAACTCCTTTATTGTAGTCGCTTGGAAAATCCACAGCTGTGAGTTCATTGAAATGAAATGAAATTTATTCGTAGGAGACACGGTGAAGATAAGATGTCACATATTTAGTTTTAGATACAGCATATCTCGCCTTCATTAGGCATACGAATCTTTTACATAAATTATATGATCGTTATGATTATGATATTTTTTTTTAATTTATTTATTTTAATTATATTTATGAATTAGTTACTTACATGTACATATTTAAGATTAAATTGATATTATTAATTGTCAAGAAATAAGAATTGTCACCAATTAAAATTAGCATTATTAGCCCAATTGCAATTCAATATAAATTATGACATTCTATTATATCGTACATGTCAATAAATAAGCATTTAAAACATATAATAATTTTCAATTCGTGCAAATTATAAGAATTTTATTGAGTTTGAGCGTGTTTGGGATGAAGTACCTTCTGAGAACTTATTTTCAATTATTTGTTTCCATACAAACATCAATCAATCAATCAATTATCCCACCGCAGTCCACTACTGGGCATAGACCTCTCCCAACGTGCGGCAGAGGGGTTTGACACCCACATTTCGTCAACTATGATTTTCAGTGACCAACGTATTAGGGAGCGTGCCTTTTGCCGTCAAGTGGGCTCTTATTCATGACCCATATGTTTACTGTCGAAACGAGATCAGCCCTATCCCTTAGTCGCCTGCTACGACACCCACAGGAAGACATGGGGGCTGCCCTCTACCTTCACCATTACTCCACATTTTACTCCACCGGAACCAACACAGTTTTTTTTTTCAGTTGCATTATAAACGAGTTCCAGCTTATTTTTCAGGTTTCTGTGGTATTTCACTCCGCTGCTACGCTAAAGTTCGATGAACCGCTTGGCTTGGCAGTGGAGCAGAACTTGAGATCAGTGCTCAAGGTGATGGAGATATGCGATCAGCTGCCGATAGTAGAGGTAGGCTCAAAACCATAACAATACCATACACTAGACTAGTACTGGGGACAGGTTGTCATTGACCCGGAGCTTAAGTCACAAGAAGACTCCCATGGAATGTACAGTCAACAATTTAACTATTTCTGTTTATTGATAACAAGAGTTTAAGAATATATAGCATAAAGATATCATGAAGTTACTTCAGATTAATGAGTCAGCTGCAAACTGCAAGCTATGAATGCAATCGGGAGTCACTAAACTCTCATATATTATTATTGATCAAGTGATTGAAATGTGACCACGGCCGGTGTAACCTGGTCGAAACGTCAGGCAAATCAAAGGTACGTGTGTGCCTACACCATGATCGCGTAGGGCACGCCGTGATTGCGGCGGTAAGACCCATCATGGGGGAGTGGCTAGAGAGGCCACACGGTGGCCTCTCGTACCGTCAGACACAGGTCATTACCGGTCACGGTAACTTCGGTACCTGCATCTGATGGGCATAGAGCCAACGCCCGAGTGCCATCACTGCGATGCGAGCGTGGACTCGGAGCTGCACACGCTCACCGAGTGTCCGGCGTTCGAAGCGCCGAGGCGGGAGCTTGCGACGGCCCTGGGGGTGAGAGTGCTCACGCTCTCCACCCTGCTCGCGGCGATGGTCCCCTGCGCGGATGCATGGGCGGCCAGCGCCTCCTTCTGCGAGCAGGTCATGCTAGTGAAGGAGACAGCAGAGCGGGCGCGGCGCAGCGAGCGAGAAAGACTCGCGGACATCGCTCGCCGCGTTCGAAGGCGGCTCGGGCGTCGGAGAGCGCAAACCGACCTCCGCCCCCCATGAGCGCGGGCCTGAGGGTGACGGGTGGAGCCGCTCGTCACCCTAGCAGAAGCAGGCCACGGCGGCAGCGCGCATCGTAGAATGATGCGCACCCCCCCCCCCCCCCCCCCATACCGGGGGCGGGTCGGGGACCGCGTGGAGAGGAAGGGGGGCTCCCGAGGAGGGCCAGACCGAGAGGAATGGCCCTGGGTCAGCCGGGGTGTGAAAGATATGTCAAAAGGCAACCTCACCTCCGGCCTAGCACATCGACCCACAGACGGTGTGCGGTTTAGTCGGTTCGAGTCCGACATAACCTCCCCCTTCGGCTCCGAAGGGGGGGGGGGGGCATCCGTGGGAATTTCCCGCGGGTAAAAAAAAAAACCATGATCGCGTTTATTCCCGTTAACAATACTATATATCATGTAACGCGATAGTTTTAAAGTTATGATTGAAATCACACGTTATTTTCTCAGGTGCTTGTGTACGTGTCAACTGCGTACAGTAACGCCGATCTTCCTGACGTTGAAGAGAAAACATACCCGGCACCAGTACCCCTGCCTCAACTCCTGGCTATCGTAGATAACCTTCCTCAGCATCTTCTAAGCGAAATCACCCCTGAGTAAGAGTGTTTTTTTTTTCAATATTTGACATTTTTGTAAAACAATATGGCGAAAAGATATTATTGAACATAAAGGTTTGATTCCGAAACTGACCCCATGCGACAGATGTCGACTCATGCAGCATATATATTACTTGTTAAACTTCGATACGTATAAAGCGGACCATTGAGAAGCCGCAATGAATTACCCGTACCCAGTCACCTTCGGAATCATACCTTAAGACAGATATACACAGCCCAGACTCAGCCTCAAATGCATTTGTCGAGTCAACAATAGGGCCCGGAATACGGCAGTAATGGGGGCCCCCATTACGTGGAGCCGAATACAATGATTGGTGAAATGTGGTTTTAAGTCACCTGCCTAACCCTCCGCGGATAAAGGCGTGATTACATGTATGTATGTAATATTGCGACAACGTGACCAACAGATTATATACTTGCAGGCACATGGGGCTTACTTCGGGTCTGGGGCCTCTTAGTAGCCCATTGTAAGCTTGCACTTACAATCTGCGTGGATTTTACGGGCGAGGAGATAGGACAACCTAATACACGAATCACCACATTTCAATTACAACAATCACTGACTACACATTTTACAGATACACTCGCGATCTATAACCAAGTATATTCAAACGAAATAGGAGTGTTCTGCTAGACACGTAGTGCTCGGTCGAGGTTCACAGCGATACTGATCACGATTCTCCGCGCGCCCCCCCAAAGTCAATGATCTGTCAAACTCAAATTGACCGAATGAACGAATGACGTCACACTCGACCATAGAGCACTAGAGTCTTGCATTACGTCAGAGTGAATTTTATTCACTCTAATCACACAATAATTATTACGCGCCGTCACGGCCAGACTGACATGTCGCTCGTCCTCGTGCGACCAATGCCAGAGATCCGTCTGTGAACAAATGTACGAGGCTTTAATTCTTCTCGCACTGACACGCTCGTCCATCACTGACTTCCATCGCCGCACAGGCCTAATATCACTTGTTGGTGTTCTTCGGCCACAAACGAGCAGAACCGGGCAGCCACTCATTGGTGCCCCTACGACTATGAACTAGTCGGTGCCCCTACAAACACCTATACTATCCTGCAAGGCTAGCAACATTACATAGTTCGAACATCGACCCTCGAGGAGCCAGTTCGAACATGAATGTGAGTCTGGACCTACCTACTTACAATATGCATCAAGATCTGTGGAAGGTGGACTAGTAGTAATGATGTGAGAATTAATCGCTGAGAATGTGTCGTTGTCGTGAATTCTTCCTTCGTTCTGACTATGGACCGCCGTCTCGGCCAGCTCGTTGTCAATTTCTGCTACAGTGATATGACTAATCTCTCGAGATCGGATTGAGGCATTGGGGTTCGAAGCTAGGAGATGAAATGTACTGAAGTCTGCCCAAACACGATGTGTCCCAGCTCTATCCGCCATATTGGAAGCGAGTAGCGTCTACATCCTAGCCCAAGCCGCGGCCAGGCTTTATTTGAATAGGTTTCCAAGGTAGTAGTAGTAGTAAGTAAAGCAAGAATGGAAACCAATAAACCAACACTGACTATACTCCATTTAGTGCTCTATCCGCATACCCTCGAAACCGATTAATTAGAACACACTTATGGTTGAGAATTAGTTAGGAGCCAATTTTGTTACACTTCGCTCTCCTGTACAAAATTAGCATACGCGCTTCGCAGCATCTGCAGACACTCTCGTAACCGCTTCATTATCCTGTCTATTCACGAGGTCACGAATCACGACTACGCTTCCCCGGACCCTTGGCGGAGTCGCACGGATTGCATTATCTACGCTTTTACTCAATCATTTGCACACTGCCCTCCTACAAACCGGAACGGTTTCATTGCCACCCTGGCCATCATCCGTGTGTTGATCCATCGAAGCCACTATTGGATCGACACAATCTATCTATCACACTTACGGGAAAGTTGTTACGTTCATCTAGCTCATTGATTGCCTATTAAACAGAGTATCGTTATGACACCGATACTACCCTGTGAAGTAAGAGAAGTGACCTAAGCACGCGCCGGTTTAGAGTAGTAATCCTCAACTTGGATGTCTCTGCCAATGCTTTTTAGTATCTGGAACTTCAGGACTTCTCCTGTTCTAATCATATAAGACAGATAACCCATTTCCATGTAGTATTTCGAAATGGCGCACATTGGGAGAGGCCCACGTCCAGCAGTTAACCACGGTGGCCTAATTGGTTGATTGATTGATCGATGTAGAATTTCGTCTATGTGACCACGTACGACGAGAAACCGTTACTTGAGATAACAATGAAACATTACTTGTTAATAGAACATCTTTCCCTATATCTGAGGTACGCGAGGATATTGAAATCAAAAACGTCCTAATTTCACCAAATGAGACATCTCAAAGCAAAGGCACACAGCTTGTGACGACTTGATCACTCATACCCGATAACACAGTACCAAAGCACTTTATTTTCACACCTTGTACACCACTTACCGATATGACAGATTACAGCCTCTTCATCTGATTATAGTCTGTACGTCAACTTCTGCATGACATCTGATCAATGACTCGTACTTAGATTCAATCTCACCTGAAATTTACAGTTAGAAGTTTACGCACCTTACCTTGACCCCGCGATTGCAACGAGTCGGATTCAGTTTTCCTACCACCAGGAACCATTTACAGTCAATAACCTAGTGTTAATTTGATGGCACTCAGACAACGTGGAATCAGCCGGTAGCCGTTCTGGTGGTTGTGGACCCGTAATTACACACTTTACTCCATATCATCACAATGGAGGGTATATGACAAATAAATAGCAGCAACCGCCGCTTCTAGCAATCAACTCCTAATTACTCATTCTATCGTCATTCTCCGAGCCCCTTTCTAGACCTAGTCGGTCTCGGCTCTCCAGAACAAACGCGGCGCGACTGGATCTCGAAACACCCCGCGAAGCGACCGCCATCCGATCCCCACAACCAAGCGGCGCACCGAAGTTCTGCAGCTACACCAGTCGGACCCCCGCAGGCTCCAATCACTCGCAGCGGCCACCACAGACGCTCGCACGACAACCGGGATATACGACGCAACGGGCCCTCCGTAGCACGTAGACCAGACCAATCAGACTCCTACGAGCACACAAATACCCGCGCCGACCGGGGATCGAAACAGAGGCCTCGCGCAGCAGCCGCACCGACCACCGCTACGCCAGAGGCTTGCACCACAATGTAGATCATATAATCGCCCATTAAAGACGAGAAAAAGCGAACGCAAGAACCCAACACGTAATACATCGTGATATAATCGGAATCGTCCTTCGTTAGTTTTCACTGCAAACTACTCACTTTTACGTAAATTATGTCACTTAAATAAAAAGATTAAATCGAGAACTGGTTCCTTTTGTCTCACTACCTCCTACTCAATGGAAGACGATTTAACACGAGCCTTTGCACTATGGTGACATGGCATCTGCGTACTGACAATAAAGAACTCACTGATGTTAATATAGGGTAGTTCGTTAAAACTTATCGTTCTCACTTCTTGTACGTACTGATTGCGTCAGCGCATTCTAAGCTAATCTAAGCAATTACAGTAACTTTTTGCAGCGTACCCTACTCAATTCAAATAAATCTTCTCACCGTATCAACAGCTACAGATAGTATAGAAACTAGAATAGTTAGATATTCGGGATATTTCGAAACTTTCTCGTGTAATGACAATTTAACTTAGCCACTATATAATTAGGTGCAAACTCCGCTACCTCATAAACCTCTGCTCACGGATTGTCAGAACTGCTATCGTCTCTTCTGGCACTACATGGAATAGTAGAAATAGGATGAAACTTTTTATTCAAACACGAATTTGTACCCACGAGTAATACCTTTACAACAATATCTTTCCCTGGGTGGAATGCGATATTCCGCTACCAGGATATATTTGGCTATACCACTTGTTATTAAAAATAAGCAGACACACTGTCCACGAAATAAAAAGAAACGGGCTCACCGGGTCTTGTAGTCAGGATACAGCCAACAATCAGGACAGACACAGTTTCACGTTATTTCATGTAAATCCGACTAGCGAGTCTTTTGGTTGCCACTGCTATTCTCCTCAGCTTGTTGCTCTGGTATCCCACTTCTGATGCAGGCACATGGGGTTTACTTCGGGTCTGGGGGCCTCTTAGTAGCCCATTGTAAGCTTGCACTTACAATCTGCGTGGATTTTACGGGCGAGGAGATAGGACAACCTAATACACGAATCACCACATTTCAATTACAACAATCACTGATTACACATTTTACAAATACACTCGCGATCTATAACCAAGTATATTCAACCGAAATAGGAGCGTTCTGCTAGACACGTAGTGCTCGGTCGAGGTTCACAGCGATACTGATCACGATTCTCCGCGCGCCCCCCCAATGTCAATGATCTGTCAAACTCAAATTGACCGAATGAACGAATGACGTCACACTCGACCATAGAGCAATAGAGTCTTGCTTTACGCCAGAGTGAATTTCATTCACTGTAATCACATAATAATTATTACGCGCCGTCATACTAAATCCATTTTTGTTTGTTTCGTGTGAGAGTCTCTTCGGATACCACCACCGTCGACCATCGAGGGTGGTTATGTCGCACTCGGACCGACTAAAACAGCATCCTGTCTAGGGTTTGATTAATTACCAAGGGCATTAATTCTTTAATTTTGTAAATAATTGTTCTTAAATCTATTATTTTTCAGATTTAGTTTAGTTCGCCATCCAACAGTAAACATACAGCCCAAAACAAAGTGTCCGATAGATAGCAAAACGCTCGCCCTCTATTACGTGTGACCAAAAATCATAGTTGGCGTAACGTGGTTTTTTTTTTACGTACGGGAAATCCCGACGGATACCCCGAACCGACTAAGCCGCACGCCGTCTGTGGGTCGTAGTGCTAGACAGAAGGTGAGGTTGTCATGCTGGTGAGGCTAATCCACGGCCATCCCTCTCGGTCTAGCCCTCCTTTGTTAATACATCTCTGCTTACCCCTTCAGAGATTGACAGGGGTTAGTAAATGTATATATGTAGTTAGTTTACAGCCGGGACACGTTCATCATACTTCACCGGCTAGACTCGCCATTCATGCTGGCTGCCGGGCTGTTTACATGCAATTTTTGCACTTTTTGCATTTTTTATGCGCTGTAAGCCAATCGGCCTTTAGTGAGCATTGCTTCTCCCTTCTACGGCCGGCGATGTATGCAAAATTTCATAAAAATATACTGCGAATTATGTTTAGTACTTACAACTGTAAGCCGATCATATCGAATTATAACCAGTAGTTATATATTGTTAACAGCTTGATATCACCCAAACCAAACACGTACACCTTTACAAAGGCGATGGCGGAAAGTGCACTGCAGGAGCGAGCGCACCTCTCGAAATATGCTACAGCTATATTCAAACCTTCTATAGGTAAGTATTTGACAACTAATTCCCAATAACTTTTGCAACTAGATTAGTAACAATTTATTATATGGATAAAAAAAATGGTAACTGACCTTCTAGTCATCAACCGACATCGCGCGTCACTCTTTTGGAACTTAAGACTTCATCCAAACCTTGTAAAATTATATTACACCTAGTCTGACTCTGCGTGGTGACAGAGAAAGAATACAAGCATCACCGCCCCATCTCATCCAATGGGTGTCGTAAGTGACGACGCAGACGATATCACTGCGAGAGTGGAAACAGTAGGACAAAGCCTCCCATCATTGGGATAGACCTATGTCCAGCAGTGGACTGCCATAGGCAAATTAATTTATATTGTTGTACAATAAAGAATTATCTATTGATCTATCTATCTCAAAGGTTTTGGAAAGGAATGGAAGGATTGATATCGGACGGTAATCAGCAAACGAGCCTAGTGGTATGGGTAATGGACTGCTGAGACGAGGTCTCGGGTTCGATCCTAGGTTTTCCATGGCACACACCAATGACTTTTCGATGCTTTTCGAAGTTATGTGTGTATTTATCGCAGGTTTATAAGTGCCCAGTTAATGGCAATAGGCTCGCCACCAATTACATTGGGACCTAAACATAAACCGGCGAAATGTGGGTGCTAGCACCACTGCCTACCCCTTCGGGGATAAAGGCGTGAGTTTATGTTATGGGAATAAATTGAGCGTCTTTCCACGCAGATGGAAAAATTCCTCAGGATAGCGAGAATGTGTACTATTTCATCAAGAATAGGTAAGATCATATTCCTGCTGACACAATTGTTGCCCACAGCATTGGAGATTGCTACTATGCTCTTTTTAACATCACAAGCGGTCAATTGATCGAAGGCAAAAGGTGAATATTTATTAGTTGGAAAAGATGAAAGATGTTGTAATGTATTCGTTTTCGGTGCACGTTCGTAAAATCTATAAGTGACTTTGCAACTCCCAATTATTTAGAAATTTCCAGACTTTAGCTGGATTTCCGTTCTCAATCGAGTTGTGAATATGTTGGTGTTGCGCGTTTCTACACACCAGTGGTTTCTGATAGTCACATATTTATCCGAATTTACTTACGTAGAACGAAATGAACGGTGTATGTAGGTATTGGGGGTATACCCCGGCTGGCCTGCACATTCACCTGTATTTTATGGATGGCCCTTTACAGAAATGTGTCTAAGAGTACTCACATGTTGGTCAAATCCAATTTAGTTAGCTCGGTTTTCTAGCTGCTAAGTGGTAAGTGATGATACGAAGCATCGATTAAAAACTTTTCTGTTTCCAGTGATATCCTCAATACAGAATCCCTTCCCTGGCTGGATAGAGAACCTGAATGGCCCCAGCGGCGTTATAGTTGGGATCGGCAAGGGTTTTCTGCACGTTTTTGACTCTATAAGTGACATGAAAGCTGATATGATACCAGTGGACATTGTTATCGACACAATGATCGCCGTGGCCTGGGAAACTGGATTGGAGAAGTAAGCTTGACTATCTTCTTAAATTTGATCTTATGCCTATTTACATAGTGTCTAAAGTTGACTTATTAAATAAAAATAACCTTTTGTAGGTACTAGACTAACTTAATCAATGAATGCCTTATTGTAGTCCAGGGCTGGACTTAGGCGTTTCGAAATGTGCACAGTCAATCTCAATCCCAAGTCTCGAGTGGAGCGAAACCATGGCGCGATCAGGTTGTTTTGAGATCCTCCACCATGGTAACCCCCATACTATCTTTAAAAGACTTTCCGTGGTCGGAGGATCGTCTCTTTGTGTTGGAGTATCATTACAGCTTCACAGCTCACATACATTTTGAACAAGTTTGGGGTGAAGATTCTATACCGGTAACTTAACCGTTTTCAGGTCTTTTGTCTATATTGTTCGGTCTTTCCATTTACCGATTCGCGATTTTCACTCTAGGACTTGTTTGCTCCATCGGCTTCACTATTAATTGCATACGTACTTAGGTTAAGGTAAAGATAGGTTTTAAAATTCAGGATTCAGTTAGTACTTACTAACTGAATCCTGAATTTTAAAACCTATCTTTTATGGTCACGACAGTTCCCGCGAGCCTCGAGTGTACAACTGCTGTTCACACGACAACCCGACGACATGGGGTTATTTCAAAGCACGTATGATCCGAGGGGTCCGCACGTACCCTTTCGATAACCCGCTCTGGTACCCCTGGGGCTACATCACGAACAACAACAGGTAGGTCATTCAGAATTTGTCCAGTCGTTGCTGGTTTTTCATTACCATATTCATTGAAGATTAATAGTTTCCTAAATTAATAATTTTATGTAACCCCTCCAGCTATGCTAAAAAGCTTGTGTTAGGAGTGTGGTCACAACTTGTGTTGCCAGGTCTGATTGGACCAAAATCGGGGCAGATGGTAAAACATTTTGGGATTTCGGGTTTTAAATCCGAATGCACAAACAATACTTTTGTTAAATAAAAACTACACACCGACTAAATCCGCACGCCCTCTTGGATCTCAGCAAGGCATTTCTCTCGCACCTCAGTTGTCCTTGGACCATATCCGGTTTTAACTTCGGGTGTGGAAAGCAAAATGTCCCCATCGAACCCTGGGAAGGTGAGGAGCGAGCATCAAACTGCCAACACACTGGCGGCCGTTTTACCTTAAGAAAAGTAAGACAACCGAAGTGACTTCATAGTACCTACATGGCTAAAATCTACATCTTTCTCTCGTGTTTCGTACGGAACTGAAGTTTGGAATGTTTTATGGTAGCCCCCAGACCTGCCGTCTTAATAGCAAAGAATTAAAGAAAACTGCAGTTCACTGCTAAGATGGATGTGTGGTGTAACCAGAATGCACAAAATTAGGAATATGTAATAATTCTTTATTGACTCAAAATAACAAGGTTAAGTTTACAAACATTTTCTTAAGACTAAGGCATATGTTAATGTTCCCAGTTAAAATGTTGCACTGATTCCCAAACTAAGCAAAGCTTGTATTTTGGGAGTCAGTGCGCTAACGTTGTACATTATTATGGCTTTGGTGAAAAACGTATGTGTACTGGGTAAGATATAAAACTTTTTATGAATTATATAAGTATACATTAGTAGCTATTTAAGGGACTTTAACCTGTCAAGTGAGTAAATAATAGACACAATAGGTAAACAATAGACTCGCGGTGCGATCGCACCGCTTGGGATCTTAGACTTTAATTGCACTTGTATAGTATACTTTGTTAGTAAGTGTGTGTGTGTGTTTCTGTATGATTGTGTGCGTGTGTGTGCGCGTGTGCGTGTGCGTGAAAGTGAGTGCGCGCGCGCGCGTGTTTGAATGTGTGGATGTGCGTGTGCGTGTACAGGTTTGTGTGTGTATACGTAATATGTGTCGATACTATCTTATTGGAATGAGTACCTATATTAGATGAAGCTTTAAGTTACACGAGTGATTGGACAATTGAGAAGCAAGAAACTATCGTGATATGGATTCTAACCTGGAACCTCTCGATAGTGAGTAAAAAATAATAAAATATATACGATAGACATATTAAGGTGAAGTGCCTATCGTTTCAGATTAGTAATGAAGGTAGCTCCGTGGGTGTTCCATGCAGCGCCACTGCACACTCTAAACTTGCTATGCAAGATGTTTGGGATCATAATGCGGTAAGAACCATAAAGAATCAATCCTAAAGGTATTATTTCCAAATGATACATTTAGGATTATTGACAAATGCTTTTTCACCCCCCACCTAAACAATCCACTGCGGTCTACAATTTGAATGTGGTAAACCTAAAAAAAAGTACAAAATTGGTATTGATGATAAAATTTCATGTAATTACAAAGAAAACCATCAAATATAGTAAAAAACCAAATTACACCTTCTTTTTTAATGTACGCAAAATCCCCATGGATATTAATAATGGATAATCTCCCGGTGTGGGAGATTATGTCGGACATATACCAACTAAAATGCACGCCGTCTGTGAGTCGCTCGTGACTTACTGGAGGTGAGATTGTCTTTAGAAAAACCCCTTTCACCCCGGCCAACTCAGGGCCATCTCATCCGATCTTACGATCTGACCACTAGAACTTATACCATAGGCTAGTTGGGCTACACTTACTTTGGATCTAGATAGTGTTGTGTACAATATTCTAGAATATTTATTTTAGTTATGAAATATTACAGCCCATGCCTCGCAACAGTATGTTACCGTCTGCGAGCAATGAACGATGCTCTAAGGTTTTTCGCAGTCCGCGAGTGGAAGTTCAGCACTAGTAACGTGCAGCGGCTGAGAGACCGACTGGCGCCCGCTGACGCAGCCATCTACAATCTCGATGTGCAGACTATCGAGTGAGTTATCATTTTATTAATTGTATACTTTTTTTAATTCCCTCGCTGGAACCGGTCGGGGAGGTTATGTCGGACTTGAACCGACTAAAACGCACGCCGTCTGTGAGCCTTTGATTGCCGGAGGTGAGATTGTCTTAGACATATCGCTCGCACTTCAGCCGACCCAAGGCCATCACTCTCGGTTTAGCCCTCTTGGGATGTGGGGACCACGGAGTCTCCAACTCGTCCCCCGTATGGCATGGCCTGCTTCTGCTAGGGTGACAGGCGGCTCTACCCGTCACCCCAGGCCCGCGCTCATGGGGGACGAAGTCATTCTGCGACCTCCGACGCCCGAGTTGCTTCCGCCCGAGTGGTTTGCAATGCTCCTTCGCTCCCACTCCGACTAACTGTATATTGGCTGATTTTATAGACGTTTTAGCACGAAATACTTTGTATACACTAATTGGAACAGCCTCATATTCCTTAGAATAAAGCTTCTTCTTCTTCAGTGTTAAGCCCGGTCGCATCCGAAGCTCTTACCTCGGAGTGGGGGTCCGGTTTTCCCCCATATTCCTTACGATACTAAAATAATAATAATTATTTCAAAATGGGTAATCCTCTGAACACAAGCTATGAATACGTCACGTTTGTTTCAGTTGGGATGATCTTGTTGTGAAATTTGTGGTTGGCACGAGGCGATACTTACTACGGGAACCGGATAAGAATATTCAAGCAGCACGTGCGAGGATGCGCCTGTAAGTGGTTCTCTCAATAGTATCCATCCTTCATTGAGTGTCTTCAGGATAGCATGGGTGGCTGCAGTTGTAGAGGAGCTCATTAAGTATTCCTGCTCCAATTGAGCAGTCCGACTGGGAAAGTACTTCCGCCCTACAGAATACCGCGGTTATAATAACCTCGTGTTGTGTTCCCGGTGATGAATAGGGTAGCCAGAGCTCACTGGAGAGTTTTTATACCGTCAGTGGGCAGAACAAAGGCTTCTCCTGCTTTGTCTACTGTACTGACGAAACTTTCAGTTCTTAAAGGGTAACTCCCCTGGTGTTGCACACGTCCATAGGCCACGGTAACCACTATCCACCAGGTTCCCTCTACCATCTTAGCGGTATAAAAAAAAATCAAACCAATCCACGAGTAACAGGGCCTCGTTTCTCTTGCGACTTGGTGTTAAGATATAGGCCTCGAACCTTGCGAGCGTAGTTGTGGTGACCCTCAAAGATGTTGGTTCATGCACACATGACACCTGGGTATTACACGGTTATGTTTTTGTAACATGAGCAAGAAGGAGACAGATGTAGATTTACAAGAGTTTATAATTTCATCTCTTTCTTTGTGAACATTTAGGCTAGCTGCATACATTGTGTACTTATTTTCAAAATTTATTTTTATTTTTAACTATGCTATTTTTTTATATATTTCTGCTTATTTATTGTTATATTATAAATTTACAGGTTATATGCAGTTCACCGAGGCATACAGTGCATCGTAGCTTTCTGCATATTAAGTTTTCTAGCGATGCTCCTCTAATGGGCCATATATGTATTTACAAACTTAACACAAATTTAAATAAAATAATTATACAAATTTTAATAAAATCATTTGAATGTATGACAAGTTGTCGTGTTAATTCACGGTGGAGCACTATACCACCTCATAAAAAGCCACTAAGGAATAGGGCTGTTCTTCATCCAACAATAAACGTACAGCCTAAGACTAAGTGCCCGCTTGGGCACGATAGGCTTGCCCCCTATTACGTGGCACCGAAAATTATAGTGTGGGCAAAATGTGAGTGTAAATACCATCGAGCATTTATAGGTGTGAGTAAATGTTATGTGTGTATCTAGCCTGATACCTACCTATGACAGTGGTACCCCTCCCGGGGAGGGCCAGACCAAGAGGAATGGCCCTGGGTCAGCCGGGGTGCGATCAGAGGGCCGTCTGAGGGTCGTTGTGCCTAGCACAACGACCCACAGACGGCGTGCGATTTAGTCGGTTCGAGTCCGACATAACCTCTCCCTCCGGCTCATTAAACAATGGGGGGTGGAGGTATCCGTTGGGATATCCCCGCACGTAAAAAAACCTTCCTATGACAAAAATGTAATTCTTTAAATTCTATCTGTCAGTTTATCTATCTGTTTGTATCGTGTAATCTCGGCAACGTCTTAGCTAATGTGATTTTTACTGTAGATAGCGGTTGTTTTAAGGCGTACTTAACTGAGACTAAGTACTTTTATTTTAGAACGATGGCGAGAATTTTACGATAAGTCTAGATCGAAGTCCACGTGGACGAAGAAGTCGCGGTTACAGCTAGTTTAATATTATCTAATATAGCCAGTACAGCACGATTACATAGGAAATATTAAACTATGTATATAGAACATCCCACAACATGTCCCACAGAATACCGCGGCCATAATAACCTCGTGTTATGTTTCCGGTGGTGAGTAAGGTAGCCAGAGCTCACTGGAGCGGTTTTGTGCTGTCTGTGGGAAGACCAAAGACTATTTCTACTTTATCTTATACACTGACGGCACAGAAACTCTGTGTTTACAAGGTCGGCAGCGCGAGTGTGACTCCCCTGGTGTTGCAATCGTCCATAGGCTACGTAACCACTTACCATCAGGTGGGCCGTGTGCTTGTCTGGCACCTCATAGTTGTATCCATGAGTTCTAATCGGCACTCTGAAACCGCTCTACTTTCACCTCCTCTATTATTGCTTTATTTTGACGTTTACGAGAGCGACTACCGTTTAACACCAACAGGGAAGCATGTACTAAAGCCTCTTACTTAGGCTTGCAGGTGAAATATGGGCCCTACACTTGCCTGGGCTCTATATACAGCGACAAGTGTTATTATTGTTAATTGTTCAAATATGTTATTAATTTATTTAAACAGTTGTTAATACTCACAGGCCACGGTAACCACTTCCCATCAAGTGGGCCGTGTGCTTGTCTGCCACCTAAGAGTCATAAAAAAAATGTATATAAAAAGCACTTTTTATTTATATCATTTTAAAGGTGTTTATTATGTGGGGAAAGATTCTGCACCTAGCAGTGGTGAAGGATGATTTTTTTAAAGGTATGCCGGCAGAAAATAATCATCTTGAGCCGAAAGGAAGCCGGTAGGAATCGGGTCACAATGACCTCTTGCCACAGGTGTCTAAACTTCGACTCCATCAACTTTATTTTAGGTCGAACTCAACTAAGGCTTGTCAAAAATCAATCATAGGTTCCGATAGTGAGTGAGAATATCGGTAGACGCCTCCACTGTCACCTCGAAGACGATAATTTGGGTTGGTTCGGGCGAGGTCTGGTAGCTTGGCGGTCAAAACAATGCCCCTGTAAGGCAAAGATCGCGGGTTCAAGCGGTCTAGACCAATTCAATATTTTTCCCTATTTTATTCGAAATGAAAATGTCCTTAGTGCATTTCTACCCGCGCTTATTAAAACTCGCCTTTCTTCATACTCAATATCTATTATCTATTCTGTTTCAACATATTATTCTCTGGATATATAAACACACAAGTTATTTCCGTAATTTGTACGTTTACTGCCATAGTTATATTTTTTTTGAGATAAACAACAATTACTGGAGAGCTAGGTGCCTCCATTTTTTTATATTTTAAGAGTTTTTTTTTAGTTTATGTTACTATTTTAGGTTAGGAACTTTATCACCTACAAAAATGAATTAGAATGATTCCCATTCCATAAAAACTTTTTTTTAGATTTGCATTTTAAGCCTTAATTCTGTGAATAGGGAAGAAACTCAAATAGTTATTTTTTTCGAAAACAATTGATTTTCGTCCAAACATATGGGGGTCAAAATTGAAGCATTTTGGGTCCTCTAACATGACAAGAATACGTCGAGTTACCAGTAACTCTGCATGAAGGATGGAGTCTAAGTCCCAAATTTTCAATACTAAAATGAGTCTACTACAATGAAACGAAAACCGACCCAGTTTTTCTTAATGGACCTTTTAATTAATGTATCGTTCTCAGTCAGTCAGTCTACATGTCTTTGAATAGTAATTTTATTCGATAAGTGTCTCAATTCATCATCGTGACGTCACCTTGTCACACTTTTTTTTGCTTATTGAAGCCGCCGTCTATATGTGGCATAATAGACGAAACACCAAGGGAAATATTGGTTTAATTAACTGAAAGAAATCCACTAGACAATGACAATTAAATAACAAAGTACAAGGATATATGGTAAACACTATGACAGAGTTGTCACGTTTGGTATACAACACTATGGAGGTCGTATACGACCACGGAGGTCCCATTTCACCTCATTCTCTCCCGGATGAGTTTTCACTCTCATTCCCATCAACCTTAAAGTCCGCTAGGTAGGAGGGTGATCTTCGCGTCCTGTTAGATCTCCTGGGAAGTTCAGTCTGAAGAACCGGCGATGAACGAGTGATGTTTTCAGGTGGAAGTGTGGACATATTATCAGACAGAAACGTAGGGCTATCATCTTCAGAGGCTGTTTCAAAGTTATCGTCTCTGCTATTGTCATCAGTGTTGGGGTACGGTGCCAATTGACGATTTACCCTTATAGAATTCCCCTGTTTTATGAGAGAGTAGTAGGGATTGGTTTCTAAAAGTTCTGCTGCCTCGATAAGAGGATCTGTTTTTGATGAGCGGACATTCTTCTTTACAAGGATCGGCCCCGGCGTAAGCCAAGATGGCAGTGAATCTCCGTTCGGGGATCTTCTAGGGTACATGAAAAGTTTTTCGTGTGGAGTAGCATTTGTTGCCGTACACAGAAGAAAGCGGATACAGTGCAACTCGTCCTTTAGCACTACTTCCTAATTTTCCACCGATAATCCCTTTGACCGAAGGCTGAGTTGAATAGTCCGCCAGAGCGTCCCATTTAGTCGTTCCACTTGGCCATTACCCTGGGGGTTATAGGGCGTCGTTCTGGATGAGGCTATATTTGACTGTCATAGGAACGATTTGAATTCTTCAGACATGAACGACGACGGTTGAGTGATGAGTGGTTGACCAAATGTTAGAAAAATGTCAGCAAGTGATGATGGTGGCTGAGGTCATATCCTTGCATGGATAAGCGAAAGGAAACCGACTGTACTCATCTATAATCGTAAGTATGTACTTGTTGGCTGTTTTCGAAGGCAGCGGTCCTTTGAAATCTATGTTGATTCGTTCGAACGGCGACGTAGCTTTTATTAAACGACCCTTGACCTTTAGAAACCTCGGTTTTATTTTGGCGCAGGTAGGGCACAAGGCGGTCATCTCTTTGACATCATTAGCTGAGTAAGGCAAGTTATTAGATCTCACCCAGAGGAACACTCTCGTTACGCCTGGGTGACAGAGTGCATTGTGAAGCTTCTTTAATTTGTTCAAATTCATTTCAGCACAAATGCGAGAAAGAGCGTCCGCCGCTGCGTTTTCGGAGCCGGGTCTATACACGATATCATATTTAAAACAAGAAAGTTCTAATCTCCAGCGCACGATCTTCTCATTTTTGATCTTACTATTATGATTTAGATTGAACATGAAAGCTACCGATTGTTAGTCTGTTATTAGAAGAAAATGTCTGCCAATTAAGTAGTGTATCCATTTCTTTAGGCTCTCTACTATCGCACAAGCCTCCTTTTCGAATGAAGATTGTTTGCATTCGAAGTTATTGGTTGAACATTGGTCCGAGAGAAAAAGGCAACTGGTCTTCCACGATAAGTCAACGTAGCCCCTAGCGCGAATTCAGAAGCGTCTATTTCCACTGTAAACATTTTATCGTCGTTAATGGCTACTAGAGCGGCTGCCTTAATATCTTGCTTGAGTTCTTCGAAGCACTTGAGTGCATCAGGTGGCAGCGGAAAAGTAGACACGCATGTAAGTGGCTTAATTTTTTCGGAGAAACGCGCAATCCATTTTGCATAATGAGCAAACATCCCTAGGACTCGTTTTAGTTCACTAGTTTTAGTCGGAGCCGGGAGTTCTAGGAGAGGCTTTAGTCTTTCGGAGTCGGGTCTGATTGTATTGTTTTCAACAGTATATCTAAGTAAGTTAATTTTAGTCTTATTGGAAACGCTCTTCTGTTCGTTCAGGGTTAAATGAAATTTATCAGCGGCTTCCATAAAGCGTTTCAGATTGCGGTCATGATCTCTTTGATGTTTTCCGCAGATGGTTACGTCGTCTAAGAAGGAGAATGTTCCTTCTAGTTTCTCTTCTGTTATGATGAAGTCCAGAGTTCGTTGAAAAGCCGCAACGCCATTGGTCACGCCAAACGGAATGCGTCTAAACTGGTACAATTTGCCGCAAGCTTCGAATGCTGTATATATCTTTTCATTTTCCAAGATAGGTATTTGATGATACGCACTCTTTAAATCTATTTGACTTTACACTTTACACTTTGATACGTTGTTCACGACTGTTTCTATGTTTGGCAAGGGAAAAGCATTCAGGTTGGTGAATTTGTTTATGGTCATGGAGTAATCAATGACAAGTCGTTTTTGATGAGCTCCTCCTCCCGCTACGAGGACTTGAGCCCTCCACGGAGATATACTAGTTTCAACGACCCCATCTTCTAGTAATTTGGACACGTCTTCTTTTATGAAGTTTTCATCTTCCTTACTGTAGCACCGGCTTCTCACGGCGATCGGTAGAATATTCGGCGACAGATTTGTAAACAAGGAGACTGGTGGCACCGAAGCTTGTAAAACATTGCATATTTCTAAAGGTTCTCCAGGCCCACCAAGATTGATATGAACGCTCGAGTGTTGTTTGAGCAAGTCATGGCCCACAATGACATCAGCACAGAGGTTGTCGATGACTAGAAGCGGTGTTTGTTTGTATGTATTTTTATTCATCGTAATGGTAGCAAAGCAGACACCTTCTACAAACGAAACTTGATTAAGAGAAGCGAGATTGATTGTCTGCTTGCAGGGTTTTTTTTCCGTAGATTCATTATGCGAGCGACTTTACCGTTAATGAAGCTAACCGAACTTCCTGTATCGACGAGAGCATCAGCCTTGTATCCGTTGACCAGGATTGGAATCGTGGCACTCCAAAGGCTCGAAGGAGAGGCTGCAGAAATAGCTCCACTGTGGGGTAGGCCCTTGCTAGAGGTCGTGGGGTCCTCTACTGTTGTGGAGTTCAGTCTAATATTGCGCGATCTACAGACATTCGCGAAATGTCCCATTTTTGAGCACTTTTTACATGTGGCTTTTTTGGCTGGGCATCTGAAACTTGGATGTATACTCCCGCCGCAGAAGAAACAGGATTTAGTCCGAGATGGCGCAGTCTGGGCGGCTTGAAATGTTCGTGATGACGAAGCTGTTGCCAGATCTTTCAGAATTGTTAGGTGAACTACTTCGCAATACGGTGGCGAGTTGCGAACTGTTACCAATAGCAGCTGCATCCTTCTCGGCCGTTTCCAGAGCTACGGCTTGATTAAGTGCTTCTGAGAGAGTAAGTTTGACGTTTTCTAACATCCACTCCAAAACTCTTTTGTGATAGTATGCCGGATATGAAAGCACTACAAACCGCTTGATCCTCATGCTCTTGGGCTTTGACGTTTTCGAATTTGCAATCTTTCGCGGAAAGTCAAAGAGCTCTGACGTAGTCAGAAATCGTTTCGTCGTCTCGTTGATTGCGATCGAATAGGATGTGTCGAGATAGAATAGTATTTTTCGGTTTGACATACACGTCTTCTAGAACTGTCATGGATTCTTGATAAGTAGAGCATGATTTGATATGCTTATAAGTTGATGCCGATAAGTGATTGACTAGCAGCTTACGCTTGGGGGAGTCTGGTACGTCCGTGGTAATCTCTTCAGCTAAGAAGCTTTCAAATGTTGATTTCCAATGTAGCCATTTCGCGTCGGCGTCTGCGACATCAAGCTCGATGTCATACTTATCGGGTCATAGATATCTTGACAGTAAAGACACATTTTTTAGTTTTTCGACAGGCATTTTCAGTTAAATAAATTGTGGCATAATAGACGAAACACCAAGGGAAATATTGATTTTATTTAACTGAAAGAAATCCACTAGACAATGACAATTAAATAACAAAGTACAAGGATATATGGTAAACACTATGACAGAGTTGTCACGTTTGGTTTACAACACTATGGAGGTCATATACGACCACGGAGGTCGCATTTCACCTCACTATATAAGCTTCATCTCAACGGAACTAATCTGAAGTAAAGATAGTGGTTTTGAACTGACTTAAACAGCACGGTGGTTTACCATATCTGTCTTTGTGGCCGGAGTAAGCCTACCTTATAGAAAGGAACATCCACCACCATCTGTAACACAGGAGGGTGCTAGATCTTTCCCGTTCGATTTCCACTTAGGTGGCAGACAAGCACTCGGCCCACCTGATGGTAGGTGATACCGTGGCCTATGGACGTGTGCAACACCAAGGGAGTCACACTCGTGCTGCCGGCCCTGTAAGTATAGAGAGTTTCTGTACCGTCCGTGTAGAAGACGGTGCAGGACAAGCTTTTGGTCTTTCACTGACAGCACAAAAGCTGAGTCCTGGCTACTCTACTCACCACCGGGAACACAGGTTATCATGGCCGCGGTACTCTGTGGAGTGTAGATACTTGGACAGTCGGACTGCTCAGTTGAACGGATGATAGTCGAGTGCTGGCTTTTGGGCTATATGATACAGGAACTTATCAAAGCAGCCTATACCTGAACCTCCCTGAACTGGTAGAAGCGCGTCTGGAACCCTTAACTCTATAAAGGGCCTCACCACCATAATAATTTATTCATCAACTATAATCTTTCGATTTTGGTGTGCTAACTAACCACTGGTTTCTATGTATATTTCTGATCATTATTTGAGTGTTTTGTTTTTGCACATTTTCATAATTTCCATGAAGAAACCAATAAAGAATTTAAGGCTTTTTATAGTAGACGAGTAGTAATACTTACTCTTACTACTCGTCTACTATACTTACTATAATACTTACTTGCTGGATATTATTAAGTTTTTGGTACTCTTTTAGCATATTTTTATAGTGTCACATGGCCGACCGTTTAAATTAAAACGTGTTTTTCTCTTATTAATTAATGTTCTTTTGTGAAAATGATAAGAAGTATAAAATAAAGTACATATTATTATGTTTCCAAAAGTTGTCAAATACCCATATATTATGGTATGCCCTTACACTTATCAGATATTGCTGTTGTCAGCTTATTTGACGAATTGATAAGCCCTATATCAAAATAAACATATAAAACAGAAAGAGGCGAATGTACAGCCGATCTCCAAGTAAGGAGTTAGCTCAGACCCAGCCAACTGTCACTTCAGTGCTGTGCAAGGTGTCCGAACACATAATTAATAAACAACTCATGCGTAACCTAGATGATCACTCCTTAATTAATGACCGGCAAGATGGCTTCAGGCCGAAATGATCAACAGGTGATCTTCTGGCGTATATTACTTACATATTTTTGGGGGTAAAGATTATTGGCAAGCAGGGCGAGTCACTGGCAATTACTCTTGACATCGCCAAAGCTTTCGGTAGAGTTTGGCACAAATTGCTTCATTCCAAGGTACCAGCCTTAGGTCTGCCCCTTAGACTGTGCAATTGGGTTGCTAGCTTCCGGAGCGCCGTATACGCGACCTTTGTGGTGGACGAGCTTCGGAGTTCTTGCAGGTAAATGCTGGCGTGCCGCAGGGGACCGTCATATCATCCAGTCTCTTTCTTCTGCCTATCAACGACAAACTGTCCACCAGCCGCATTTATTGCTATGCAGACGATAGCACCTTGCATGGGAGTTATCCCGGATATCCTGCGGACCAGTAGTCCGATATCGTGGAAAAAATGCAGGTTGTTGTCACTGATCTTGTCCGGATCCTGAACCACATTTCCTAACTGGGCTCTGAGAACCTGGTCGTGTTCAATGCCAAGAAGATATGTCTGCATGTGCGTTTACAGAAAAGGTGTCTTCTTTACTTACCCTTCCCAGTCTTCAGAGCACGCCACTACCACTGCAGAATAACCTCAATATCCGCAGTATGGATGTTCACTGCAAACTGAATAAAAAACTACATCGAGAGTATCATAAACTCAGAGTTTTGAACAGAGTGAAACGATTGTTCACGCCAGAGCAGCGGTGTCTTTTATACAAGACGTAAATTTGTTCCTGCGTGGAATACTGCTCGCGTCTCTGGGATGGATCCACAATGTATTTATTAGATCCTCTCGAGAGGTTGCAGCGACGTGCGGTCCGCATAATTGGGAATCCCGAGGTCACGGACACCTCCGGGCCTCTGCAGGTGTGTAGAGATGTTGCTTCCTTGGCAGTATTTTACCGTCTCTACCATGGGGAATGTTCTGATGAGCTCTTCCAATTAGTCCCACACTCTCTTTCCTATACAGGACCATACGTGCAGAGTAATGTCACCCACTACTGTGCAGAATATTCCTTCAAGAACCAAGAGGTTCGCTGACTCACCTTTGTCGTACCATTGAGACCTGGAACTCTTTGCCAGTTCACGTGTTTCCCTCTTCCTACTGTCCTGGGTTTTTTAAGCGGCCGTGAAAAAACACCTGATGCCACCATTGTTAACATGGAACGTGTTTCTAATGGTGATCAGTAATCAGGATAGGTGAAGTCAAATATTTTATTTTGCTAATTTCCCATTTTAACTACACCTGCTATGATAAGCTGAGGTGCAATGCAAGAAGTTGTGGTTACGATTCCTGGAACGATAGTCTCTGTCATGACGGCCTCAATAGGTAATTTTTCACGTTACTCTTAAGGAGCCTTTGGTTGTATATACACAATACCACAGATTTTTTAAACCTTATTCTTCACGTACTGTCATGTTCTGTCAAGATGAAATTTATTTACGTTTTCATGAAGTTATTGAAACCTTAAGAATACACATTAGTTTGCTTCGTTTTCAATCAGATTGAATAAATAAATAAATAAATATTCCACTACATCTCACACAACGCTATCTAGATCCATGGTTAGCATAGCTTAACTAGCTTGTGTTATGGAATCTAGAATGCGGATAAACATATTTAGATACTTTTTTGTAAATACATACATATTATACATAGAAACACCCAGACCAATGCAAATATACATATTCATGCATACAAATATTTGCACTGAGCGGGGATCAAACCCGCGCCTCCTGTGTAGCAGCCGCGCCCACTGCCGCCACGCCACAGAGGATGTTTTAAACTTTATGCACAGTCAATTGTACATAGGTGGAGTTAATGCCAAAGGCATTTTTTTGTTTTGATCTTATTATCATATTCTATATTTAAATATTTGAATTTTAAACATACATACACATATATACTCACGCCTGTAAATCCCCATGGGGGTAGGCAGAGGTGTATTACTGCCAACAGTTATTTTCGGTCCTATGTAAAAGTAATCGAGCCTATTGCCGTCTAGTCGGCACTTTGTCTTGAGCTATAATTTTATTGTCAGATGGAGCATAGCCCTATCCCTTAGTCACCTTTTAGGTCACCCACAGGAAGACATGGGATGGTTCTAGTCTGCTCCTCCGGGAATAAACACGGCATAAGTTATTACGTTTCGTGTCGTGCGTTTTAAAAACGTACATGCTTCGAATAGGCCCACTGTTTGTTTCTGTTTTATGCTTCCGTAATGGCAAATTTTAAAGTTTAATTAACCTACTATTCAGTTTACTTGGAGAAAAACTTTGAGATGCTACAGTTTTGTACCAATGGTCTAATTAATTTTGTTTGTTTAAGATAAGCTGTGACATTAATTTATTTATACAACATTACGATAAAATGAACAAAACAGAATGAAAAAGATTTTTTGGGTTCCGTACTCAAAGGGTAAAAACGGAACCCCATTACTAAGACTTAATACTACTTATTGAAATTTCCACAGATCGTGTATTTCTGTTGCCGATATAACAACGAATACTAAAAACAAAACAAACAGAGAAAGAGATATTAGAAAAGTATGTAAGTAGGAACTCAGGCTTGTCCGTTTTTTTTTCCACCATTTTAGTGGCAGACGATCTGGTAATTACGTTGGCATATAGACTCCCTATTGCTGTGGAAAATCCGTCTACATATATTATGAACATGAGAGCCTTGGGCATCATGGTCTTTCATGCGGCAGAAGCGCTGGGCGTATCTCGCGACACGTCTGCATCAACGACATTATCCGCCGTGCTCTTGTCACCGCTGGCGTGCCAGCCATTCGTGAACCTAATGGGCTGGTGCGTGACGATGGCAAGAGACCGGATGGTATGTCGTTGCTACCTTGGAAGATGTGCAGGCCTTTGGTGTGGGACGCAACGTGCGTCGACACCCTCGCGCCTTCACATCTTTCAAGCACATCAGGCTGTGCCTGCGCTGATGCTGCATCTGCGGAAAACCTTAAACGGCGCAAATACTGTAATTTAACTGGTGATTATGTTTTTGAGCCGTTTGGGGTTGAAACGTTGGGGACATGAGGTCCAAGTGCCCGTTTTCTTTATAAAGAATTGGCGAAGCGGCTGATCGACGCCACGCGTGACCAAAAGGCTGGTTATTATCTTGCACAAAGGATAAGCATTGCCGTCCAACGTGGCAATGCTGCCAGTCTTCTGGGAACGTTACCGGTCGGTGATGATGCGGAGGAATTCCACGACGCATTATGTCTGTAAATATTTATTTATTTTAGATTATTTTAGATTATTTTAATTGTCAAATTATTGAATTAAATTTATGAACATCCGAATTGAATATCTCCTGCTTTCTGGAAGTCGGTTAAAATAACATTTTCTTGACGTACTGAATAGTATGTACAAAAATTTTGCTTATCAAAATTACATACTAATGTTATGGGAAGTCCAGCCTATAGCAGAAACTTCCGACTCCTATGTCATAAACAATTACAAGGTGTCGGTTACTGGAAGCCAAACATAATAGAAACGCGATATTATACACTTCATTCAAGTCTCTATTGTGCTACCAAGACTGCTTGGCAGACTAGTAGCTAATGATGCTGCGTGAGATCTTCCGGGATCGCCCGGGTCAAGCAGTCTTCCCCGTCATCCTTCAAAAAGGAAGAAACAGGGTTAGTGCCCTGTTTCTTCCTTTTTTTCTCTTTTTTGGGGCCAACTCAGGTCCTACGACAAATCTTGTCCACTCCTGGCGGGTCGTGCAGGTGGCGAGTCTCTTCCTGTCCCACCCCACCGTCTCCTTTTCCAGCATTCCTTGCTATCAGAAGGAGACGGCGGTAAGCTCGCCCTCTCGCGCAGCGTACCATCGCCGTGAGCAAGACGGCAAGCGAGAGAACTCTCACTCCCAGGGCCGCTAATGGCTCCCCCCTTCGGTATCTCCTACGCCGGATATTTGGTGAGCGTGTACAGCCTCAAGTCGCTTGCATCACTCTGATACACTAACTCTAGCTAGTTTAGCCCTGAATCCTCTAGCTTCTGCTACATTTTCTTTTCCTGTAGTCGCTTATCGTAGCGTTTACACAAATTTCCTCCAGAGGGGATCAGACAGCAGTCATGCTGTCGAATCCCCTCTGGAGGAATGCCTGTGCTAGAGCATCCTCCGTTAATCTCAGCCTCCCTTGACGACTGGCACAATCGTTAGTAGAATAGAATAGAATAATTGTATAGGAATTACACGTATTTTGGCATTTATGACAGTTGTATCTCAACCCCATACAATTACTAGTCTATCATATTCTACTAGTGAATTGCTACTAGTATATGCGGACAGGGGTAAAGACTCAAAATCAATTACGTAATTTGTTACTATTGAAAAAATAACATTTTCTGAAACTGAACATTACCTCATTTAAAGTATTAATAAAAAATACCTAATGAACAAGAGATTTATACTTGACATTGTGAAATAATAACTAATGAATCAGCGATTTAAATAGTTGTTGGAAAGTCACGTGAAAAACGAGTAAGTCGTTTCATTTCACGATAATAGATGTCCCAAGAAAAGAGATTATATATGGCTACTTAAATATGTGTAACATTTGTTTGTTACTATCTATTACCGAGAAGCATCTACGCTAATATCCTGTTTTAAGTAGTAAAACTGTATATTTTACAATGTAGCTGATTATTCATTCTCTTATTTTAATAGTAATGTTAACCAACCCACTTCGGCTAAACAAGCCTACTAAGCTCGTTGAGCCTTTTTACCCGACTGCGCGACACAAAGGAGTGTAAAGTGTTTATCAGTCTATGTATGTATGTTCGTTTCTATGTGGCATTCTGGAGACCAAATGCGTAGGCGGATTTTGATAATTCTTACGTCAATCCATTCGTCTTAACTTTGCAAGTGTCACTAAAGACATGACAGTAATCAAAATTCACCATATTGTCAAAATGAAAAAAAGAAGTCGATGAACTATATAAGTGGGGTGTCGTTGAATAGGTATTTTAAAATCATCTTTAGGTTCCTTTTATCATTTCTCATTTTAAATAATAGTTTAGGATATAAAATAACGATCTAAAGTTGTTTGACAAAACATACATTCTCGCATTAAATTCGCCTCTCTACTCAACTTTGTCCTCGACTATGTACTCACCTCTGTTCTCGACTTTCTACTCGCCTCTATATTCGACTTTCTACTCGTCTCTATACTTGAATTTATACTCGACTCTCTACTGACTTCTCTGTTCCCCTCTCTACTCGACTTTGTACTCTTCTCTATACTTGCCTTTCCATTGACCTCACTACTTGCCCATCCATTTGATTCTCTTTTCGCCTCTCTACTTGACTCTCCCCACTCGCCTATCTACTCGCACCTCTACTCACCTCTCTATTCGATCTCTACTCGCCACTACATTCATCTTTCCACTCGCCTCCTTATTCGCCTCTCTACTCTCTCTTCCTCTTTACTGCATTATATTTGATTCTATACTCGCCTCTCTAATGGCTCTCTAGTCGCATATCTACTCGCCCCTGTAGTCGACTCTTCTCGATTTTCGATCTTTACACGCCTATACACTCGTCCCTATAACAATCTCTACTCGCCTCTCCACTCGCTTTTATATTTGGTTTGCTACTCGACTATGTCCGTTCCGAAGCTCTAATTTACCTTTGTACCAAATTTCATAAGGACATTTTAAAAGAAATTCTTACTATTTACGCCATATTCCCGCCATTGAAAAATGAGAAACTTTAATCCCATAGCCCTATTCCCCTTCCCCCTTGCCTTCTATCCCTTTTTTCGCGATAAGGGGTAGCCCATATCCATTTCCAAGATCTAATTCATCTCTATACTTACCAATTTCATCAAGATATTTATCTTGATGAAATTGGTATAGATAAGATTGGTAAAATTGACAAACTTACATACTCTAGCCCTATTCCACCCCTTCAACTCCCTTTTTTGCAATCAAACTTTCATACTAACTATCTAGTCCTTATCCCCCCCCCCCTTTTACCACATTAGTCGCGGTATAAGGTAGCATATGTCCGTTACCAAGCTGTAATTAATCCCTGTACCAAATTTCATCAGGATATCTTCAAAACTGTCAAGCTTTCTACCCTTATAACCCCCCCCCCCCTCCCTATACCTCAAATTTTGCGTCAATAGGTAGCTTATATTTGTTCGTAAGCTTTAATCCATGTCTGTACCAAATATATCATCAGGATGTCTTTAAAACCGGCAAACTTTCATCCCCTATAACCCCCTCCCCCCCTAACCTCGTCTTACACGACAAAAGGTAGCCTATGTTCGTTCCCAAGCATTGATCTTTATCTGTACCAAATTTCATCAGGAAATCTTCAAAAAAGACAAACTTTCATCCCATAGCCATATCCCCCCCCTCTTCTTCCCCTTTTTGCGATAAAAGGTAGCCTATGTCTGTTCCAAAGCTCTAAACTGTCTCTGTACCAAATGTCATCAGGAAATCTTCAAACATGACAAACGTTCATCCCAAGGGCCTAGCCCCCCCCCCTTCTACCCCCCTTTTCGCGATAAAAGGTAGCCTATGTCCGTTCCCAAGCTCTAATCTACCTCTGTACCAAATTTCATTAAGATATCTTCAAAAAAGACAAACTTTCATAAAACTTTCATCCCCTATTTCCCCCCCTTAAACCCCCTTTCTCGTGATAAAAGGTAGCCTATGTCCGTTCTCAAGCTCTAATATACCTCTGTACCAAATTTCATCAAGATCGGTTCAGTGGTTTAGACGTGAAAGCGTGACATACAGACAGACAGACAGACAGACAGACAGACAGACAGACAGACAGACAGACAGACAGACAGAGTTACTTTCGCATTTATAATATTAGTATGGATAAAATTTGAAAGTGCTCCGACTGTGAGTCGTTCCGTTCTGCATAAGATAAAAAGTTATGATTTGTTTTATATTACATGTATGATGTACATTTTTGTCACCAAAATTATTACGATGCACGACTCATAGTTCGGTCGGTAGGGTACAGTAGTTAATAAGTAGTTCGCTATAATATCTAAGTATACGTTATTGTGTAGGTAATTTTCTAGTTTGTGCTGCGGTGTAACTGAACACAAGCTCTAAGGAACCCCTTTGGACCGAGATGGGGTTGACTTAATTTTACGCATTTTCGCTAAAGGTTGACCTTTAGCGAAAATGCGTAAAATTAAGTCAACCCCTAACTCGGTTCAAAGCTTCATATGCTCAAGCATATGAAGTTAGGTCTCTAGAGGGACTAATCATCAGTTATTTAGACCACCGCAAGATACTTAATAATCCCCACGATATTAACTCCCTCAATGAAATGACTAGGTTAAGAAATTGACCATCTTATAACGAAGTCAATGAATCGTAACTAAAAAGTAAAATTAAAAAAATAAAAATCGCGGAGAACGTAAGCACGCGTAACCTTGGGAACATTTGATTGGTAAAATTTGAATGGGCCCCGACATGTGTGTCTCGATTATAAAACTATTCCAATTGTGTAGTTATTTAGTATAACTTAACAGAATTCTAAACTACTAGGCTTGTGTCTTTCTTTTTAGTTTTTATTTAAGTTAATTTTTTCACGTATTTTTTATATGACGGAAAATGTGCCATCCGCATACCACGCGGTACGAGAAAACCGCTGGACTACGACGAGCCCATTGGCTAAAAGCGGGCACTTTGGCATAGGCTGTAGATATATATAGTTATTGTGGGATGAAGAACAGCCTTATACCTCGTGAGTCATATTCTGAAACACCCACTGGAAGAGATAGGATGACCTTATTCTACATCAATCAATCAATCAATTAGCCCACTGCAGTCCACTGCTGGACATAAGCCTCCCCCAATGTGCGCCATTTCCCCAATCCCAGCCACCTTTTTCAGGTCTTCGGTCCATCTGGCTAGGGGGCGTCCTACCCTTCGTTTGCCTTCTCGCGGTCTCCCCTCTAGGACTCGTCTGCTCCAACGGCCATTGGTTCTTCGACAGACGTGGCCAGCCCATTGCCACTTCAGCTTGCTTATTCTGCGAGCTATGTCGGTAACTTTGGTTCTTTGTCGGATCACCTCGTTTCGAATTCTATCCTTCAGAGAAACTCCAAGCATAGCTCGCTCCATAGCCCGCTGCGCGACTTTTAGTTTATGGACTAGCCCTACCGTTAGTGTCCACGTTTCGGCACCGTAAGTCATAACAGGTAGGACGCACTGGTCAAAGACCTTTGTTTTCAGGCATTGCGGTAGGGGGGAAGAGAAGACTCGACGTAGTTTGCGAAATGCTGCCCAGCCCAGCTGAATCCTTCTGGCTAGTTCTTTCTCGAAGTTGTTTTTACCGAGTTGGATAACCTGGCCCAGGTATACATATTTTTGGACAACTTCGAGCGTCGCCCCTTCGATGGCAATCGGTCTCGGTGCAACATGTTCGTTGAACATGATCTTGGTTTTATCCAAGTTTACACCGAGGCCGACGCGTCGAGAAGCTCTATCTAGGCTGTGCAGCATCTCGCCCAGTTTTTCCAGCGACTCCGCAACAACGACGATGTCATCGGCGAACCGAAGGTGTGAGATGTACTCTCCGTTAATGTTGATACCCCGCCCAGTCCAATCCAGAGTCTTGAAGACGTCCTCCAATGCATTGGTGAATAGTTTGGGGGATATAACATCCCCCTGCCTAACTCCACGCTGGAGGCTTATCGGTTTCGTCTTCTGGTCTTGGAGCTGGATGGACATTGTGGCAGTGTCATAAAGGCATCTCAGCACCTCAATGTATCGCCAATCAACACGACACCGCTGCAGGGCATCCAGAACTGCCCAGGTTTCGATGGAGTCGAAGGCTTTTTCGTAGTCCACAAACGCCACACACAGCGGCTGATTGTATTCTTGACTTTTTTCTACAATCTGCCGAACAGTATGGATGTGGTCCACGATGCTATAGCCTTTTCGAAACCCGGCTTGCTCCGGTGGCTGGAACTCGTCAAGTTTACGCGCGAGGCGATTTGTGACGACTCTCGAGAACAACTTGTAGACGTGGCTCAGGAGCGAGATGGGCCTGTAGTTCTTCAGCAAGGTCTTGTCACCTTTTTTGAAGAACAGTATCACCGCACTCTCGCTCCACGCCCTAGGTGTTAGACCCTGTTGGATGACGGAATTAAAAAGACTTGCTAGCTCTTTGAGGATTGGAATCCCGCCTGCTTTCAGGAGCTCAGTAGTAATTCCGTCATCACCAGGACACCTGTTGTTCTTCAGTTGCCTGAGAGCCGTCTCTATCTCGCACTGCTCGACATCGAGTATCTCCTCGGTGTAATGGCGCGTGAGTGGGGCTCTGTGGTCTTCTTCATCACTGTGTCCCGTCGGTTTACTCATCCGTGATGCATACAGCTGTCCATAGTATTTCTCGATCTCTTCAAGCATCCCGAACTTTGAGGCAATAATTTTGCCATCCACAGTTTTAAGTTTCGTCAGATGGGGCCTCCCAAACTGCTGAGCGAACACTTTCGACCTCCTATTTTGCTCAATCGCCTCCTGGACGGTGCGAGTGTTAAAGCGTCGGAGGTCGCGTCGTATCAGCTTTTTAATTCGTTTGTTTAAGGCCCTTTCATCTGACGAAGACGACTGTGTGGATGGTTGTTCACGCCTCTTTCTCATTAGTTCGAGAGTCTTAGGAGAGATTTTGGACTCTTGCTGTTTGCGTTTTCCGGGAAACAACTTTCGAGACATTTCTTGTAATGTTTTGACCACTGTGTCGGTTCTCTCGTCAATGCCGCTGGTGGTTTCCAGACTTGCGAAGCGATTTTGAAGTTCCAGGTGGAACTTTTCGGACCCTAGAGCTACTTGGAGCGGCGTAGGTCGGAGAGTAGACCGTATCTTTCGGAGTCTTTCAGCTCTAATGTTGATATTTAGAGAGCCTCGGATAAGTCTGTGATCGCTTCCGGTATTAAACCTGTTGATCACAGAGACGTCTCTAAATATGTGCCTACTGTCCGTTATGAAAAAGTCTATCTCGTTCCTTATCACAGAGTCCCGGCGTTGCTAAGTCCACTTCCTGTGGGTTTTCTTCTTAAAGAAGCTATTCATTAAGAAGAGCCCCTGTGATTCGAGGAAGTTGACTAGCATTTGCCCTCTGTGATTTCTGCGCCCCACCCCATAAGGTCCGATTCTCGTTTCGCCACGTTCCTGTACTCCCACTTTGGCATTGAAGTCCCCCATAACAACGTTGTAAGTGGCCTTGGCGGTGTGATTTATTGCCTTGGCAATATCTTCATAAACAGCCTCGGCGGTTTCGTCGGCGTAGCGCGAGGTGGGCGCATATACCTGTATCACCTTCAGCGAACGACTGTTCGTGATTTTTAGGATCAGGTACGCTACCCGGTTCGACACACTGCCGACTTCAACAACGCTGCCAATGAGGTCCTTTTTTACCAGAAAACCGACACCTCCCTGGGAAAGCAGATCACCTTCTCTGAAGTAGAACAGGTCGCCTGACTCAAGGGTTATCGTGTCCTCCCCCTGTCTTCGGATCTCGGACAACCCCAATATGTGCCAGTTTATGCGACCTAGTTCTACCTCGAGTTCTGCGAGGTGATGGTCCAGCCTTAGTGTACTACAGTTGTAAGCTGCCAGTAGTAGTTTTTTACGGTAGCCTCCCGTAGCCCGGAGATTCTTAGCACCCCCCGCCCCGCCGCTACCCGAACCGCTACCATGGCTGGGAATAGCGGGACCACCGGGAACTGGGGGCCTTTTGTTGTGGCGTCTTTCCATTTGAGGGGTTTTAGCCTACTCTTGCCACGCTGGCCAGACGGGTTGGCAAAGGGTTTTATTTCAAGTTTTCCTTCTCTCACAGCGATCTCGTCTGTGTATTCTTCCGATTTGTCGCCTCTTACGACACCCTCGGATGATGGGGTGGCAACATTTGTATTCTTTCTCCGTCACCACACGGATAATATATTCTACATAAGAATAAATAATAAATAAGCATACGATTTATACTATTCGAAGATAAAATTCTGCAATCTCGTGACTTTGTTCAGAACGTCTTTAGTGCGGGCGGTAAGAGACATGAAATCAACTGCTCGGGGATTGAGCCCCCGTCTCATGCACTTAAGCCTGGATCTCACATTCGCCACAAGAGCGGCCGACTAGCCTGTGTGTAGACGGGTTGAGAGACTATCACACCGGCTACCAGGAAATCGTATGGTGGAAGTAGTTTTTCCTGGGGAGATAGAAAGTCTGACGGTGATGGGAGATTCTCCCGAAGAACTAAATTACATTTCTAATGTTGGTGTACAATAAAGAGTTACCTATCTATCTATCTATCTATCTATCTGCATTTTAAATCATCTGTGTATGCATATATCATGTAAGTAGAATGTTATACAAAATACCGAATTTTATGTGTCACCGCAAATATCTTCAAGTTTTAACAAACAAATATTACGCGTAAGTACACAAACAGATTATAATATTCACCATTTCTGGGTTATTATGACAATTATAGGTTTATAGGTATGTAAGTTATCTTTTATATTTACATACTTTATTTTAGCTTCATCTTTATATATCATGATAAGTATTTGTAACTATGTACATACTGAATTATATTTCAATACAAAGTATGCTTTAGAAAAAGTCAACATCTAGGTCACATACCTAGTCATATCTGTATGGTAATAGAAAAAGAATACATGAATTATCACCCCATCTCGTCCAAAGGGTATCCTTAGAGTCGATTAACGGAAAAATAAGCCGACAATAAGGAGAAAGAAAACTCAAAATAAAACCGTATACCAGCCCGTCTGAACGGCCTCAGAGACAAATGGCAATTCGTTGGCCGGTGTTTGATAGAATAGAATGACGAATGTATGGGATTTGATATAAATGACAGTCGTTAACGCATGTCATAAACATCAAATTCCATACATTCGTCATTCTATTCCATCAAACGCCGAATGAATTGGCACTTGTCTAGAGGGGCAGCGTGGAAACTGTACGCCAAAGCCTCCTAACATCGAAAGAGGCCTATGTCCTACAGGGGACTGTGATAGACTATTTCATTGATTGATACTATCTAGGCAAGGAAAGCTCCCAAAATCGTAAGTATTCGTGTGAATACCTAGGTGAATTTCGACAATCCATCGCATGTCTATATGTATAGGTTGCTCAGTTGCTCTAACTACCTAATACCACAAGAAAGAAACGGATTCAAGTCGAAGAAGGTTAATTATTATTAAAAAAATGTGATCAAAATTCAGGTTCTTTCTTTTAAAGCACTTAGGTGGCAAACAAGCAGACGGTCCAGCTGATGAAAAGCGGTTACTGTGGACTATGGACGTATACAACACCAGGGGCTGCCGACCTTGAAGAAACCATCTAATTTCCTTCTTGAAGAACCCCATATTGTAGTCGATTGGGATAAAGACAGCAGGGAGTTCATTTAACAGCTTGAGCGTGCATCGATCTTGCAAAATGTAAAAAACCATTATGGTGTCAATGAAAATTTGGCCCACTTATTATGAGAATACCATTTTTTACATTTAGGAAATTGAGATTAGATGGTCACTCAATTTTAAAGAGATTAGGAAAATTGACTTTCTGGAAGTATAACATAATATTGTTTGTAACATTTTTTAATTTAAAAATTATGTACCTACAGTCAGCATCAGATCAATCTGGACTGGCAGCTTGCTCAAAAAGATATAAGTTCATTTTTAGGATTCCGTACCTAAAGGGTAAAAACGGGACTCTATTACTAAGACTTCGCTGTTCGTCCGTCCGTCTGTCACCAGGCTGTATCTCAAGAACCGTAATAGCTAGAGATAAGAAATTTTCACAGATTGTGTATGTCTGTTGCCACTATAACAACAAATACTAAAAACAAAAAAAATAATAACAATTAAGGGGGGCTCCCATACAAAAAACGTGATATTGTAACCCTTTTTCATAGCTTTTAGCCTTTTAGCCATTTTTCTGGTACCCTTCGTGCGCGAGTCCGACTCGCACTTGGCCAGTTTTTATCTTTTTCTTTAATTAATTAAGATCAACAGGCTCAAAAAGCCTTTTAATCGATCTATTTCTGGTATTTATGTTGTGGTGTGGAACAAGATGTAGTGACAAAGATAGAGAAAGGGATGCTTAGATGGTTCGGACACGTAGAAAGGATGAGTGAAAGTAGATTGACGAAACAGATTTATGAGGCGAAAGTGAATGGGCGAGTCGGTAGGGGGCGACCTAGGCGAACGTTCTTCGATCAAATCGAAGACGTCTTGAGTAAAGGCCAGGTCAAAAGTACCCAGGACCGACGCGCTTGTATGAAAACGCTTATGAAAGCAGGAGAAGCGAAAAAGGTGTGTCAGGATCGTAGCAAGTGGAAAGAAGTGGTCTCTGCCTACCCCGATGGGAAAAAGGCGTGACCTTATGTATGCTGGTCAAGATCAAAGTCAAAGTCAATTGTTTTTATTCAATCTAGAACAACATGATTGTTTCTTATTGAAGTCAATGAATTATACTTAACCTAAGTTTACCACCGCTTTTAAGGCGCTGGTGGAGAAGAAACGACGCAACAAACTCCAATCAAAAATATAATAATAATAAATCAATCTGATTCTAACTGTACATAAATACCACGTTTTAATTGCTAGAAATAATTGCTTATGTTTTTGATGCTTTTTATTTCTAGAAAAAAATTTAGATGGGCGAGTTAAATATCTATAATGATTAATTTGCAAATGTAAGACGTGCTTGTATCGAATTTGCAGCCGTGTTCAACAAAGCAGTATGCATATTAAGTTGAATTTAACTCAATGTCGTAGTAAATGCTATTTAAAATGAACTAAAAACTATCACAACGAATGAAACAATCCTGGCTGAAACTGGCCTTCTTGGGTGTAGGAAACATCCATGTCGTCCCCAGAAGAAGGGGGAGGGGGGCAGGCGCACCACGCCGCGCCCCAACCCTACTATGGTGGCAGGCAACTCCGCCTCTCACCCCCAGGCCCGCGCTTATAAGAATTGCAAGCTCCGTCTGAGTTCGTCTCCGATGCGCTAAGCACCTAAATTTTCCTCGTATTTCTGACTAATTTACTAAGCACTTGAAAGTTTATCTAAGTATAGAAACAAAATTAATAATTTGTCAACACACATAATGACTATAGCCATAATTTACATGAGGAAGATTGTTTAACCATAATCTAATAAACCGCTGAAGTGCGAGTCAGACTCATGCATTGAGGATTCCGTACATAAATATATTAAGAGATCAAAAAAATAGCAGACCTTATTTAGAGATAGACTGAAATTGATTGATTAAAATTAATCTAGGTCGCGTCTGGTTTGCATAATGTAGCTACACTATTTACGATTTCCGGACTCTTTCGGTCGTGTCTTGCTTCGTGCTGAATTTGCTATATATCTATTTTGATTCCTTCTGTAGCTGCTTATTGCGTTGACTAAGAGGTTACAGTATTTGACATTCAGCTTGATACCTCCCACATTCCTGAGAAAAACATTTTGTCAGATAGACAGACCGACGACAGACACACGACTAACAACTGATCATACATAAGGGTTACGTTTTTCCTCTTGAGGTATCCAACCCTAAAACTAGTTTTTCTTTCACTAGGCCTCTAGTTTTTCCCTAATAGGTATTAATAGGTGTCAATGGAATTTTAAGCACATTTTAATAGACATATAGACGACAAAACAAAGTATACCGGATAATTGATTATCATTTAAGTGTTATTCCAATCTATTTAAATAGAAAAAGTGAATCTAGTTTGAACCCGCGATCTTTGCCTTACAGGGGCAATGAATTGACCACTAAGCTACTAGACTTCGCCCTAACCAATTCAAATTTCTTCTTCTATATCTATATAAAAAAGTGTTATTTTTAATTAAATTATTTATTGAAGTTATTTTGTCACTAGCTTTTGCCCGCGGCTCCGTCCGCGTGGATGTCGGTTATCGCGACCAAACATAGCCTATGTCCTTTCTCAAGATCTAACCTACACCTATACTAAATTTCATCAAGATCGGTTCAGTGGTTTAGGCGTGAAATGTAACATACAGACAGACAGACAGAGTTACTTTCGCATTTATAATATTAGTATGGATTCGTTAATTTGTAGTGAACTGTAATTTACTAATGCTCTTTTTAAACAAAAATGGCTACCCTGTTTTTAACACCCTCGGAGGCATAGCGGTTCAACTACTTCTTCAGAGGTTTGATTCACGCAGAACGCACAGCAAAGAGATCTAAGTTCAAATTGGTAGCCTGCTATACGCTCGATATGATATAATTAGGCGGCAGAAAACTGCCAAGGAATGTATGCTCCTAGCACAAGCAATTAAGCTTTCCTAGAGAAGAGGAAGAATCCCACTTATTTATTTCAGTTACTAAGATTCTTTGTACATAAAAACAGGTTATTGCATTTTAACCGGTAATTTTTCTATAGGTGAATATTTTTGTTCATATCCGGTTTTATTTTTATTTATTTATTTATTTTTAATCTTTATTGTACACAAAATTACATTAATACAAAATAGTGAGGTGTATACATTACACCTCATTATTTTGTAAAAACAGGTTATTGCATTTTAACCGGTAATTTTTCTATTGGTGAATATTTTTTCGGTTCTTATCCGGTTTCATTTTTATTCATTTATTTATATTTAATCTTTATTGTACACAAAATTACATTAATTCAAAATAGTGAGGTGTAATGTACAAAGGTCTGAACTCAAAGTTGAGTTCTCTTCCAGCAAACCCGATACTGCACAGAAGAATTGTAACACGAGAGGCAAAGTCTAGTGTACATGAAAGTGGAGATTATGATGTAAGTTGTATACGAAATATATACCCAAAAGTAAATAGGCATACATATACATTTTAATTCTGTATTCTACCGACTAGTTTAATAATTCTAGATTCTTCCGGTACCTTTTTTCAACCACTAGGTATAAAGTAATTCTAAGTATAAGAAAAAAGTAAAGATAATAATTATATATTACTTCGTACGTTTTATCAGTAGTAGTTCTACCATTACCATAATACAGGGGGCAAACCCAATCTTCTAGGAGCGTCTATTAAAAAACTGATTATTAAGACATAAGATTCTTACTCATACTTAATTATAGGTAGGTCGCCGCCAATTAGCTTGATCAGCCGTCCAATTAACTGCCTAGGCAGTTAACTAAACGGCGCCATTCAATTAACGGCCTGAATGATATTCAGCCGTCGCGTTTATTAAATCATTTAATAACCTGACTGGCTAATGCTTAGGCCAATCGTAAGATGGGGAACTACCTCGAAATAAGATAGATAATTACATACATACATCTACTTACACCTGTAAATCTCCGAGGGGTTAGACAGAGGTGTATTCACAGAAAATTAGTGATTGGTTTATTGTGATAGCTGCATTAGGCCTTCGTGGTTATTTCTTTTTATAGCCATGCAGAAATAAATAAGTTCACTGTTTAATTAAATGGCTAGGCAAGCAGTTAAACGTCATCGATCCAAGCTATTTGCCTAGCCATTTAATTAAATGGATGAACACCATTCAGGCCTTTAATTGATAGTGCCTAGGCAATTAATTGAACGGCTGATGAAGCAAGTTGGTGGCGACACATACCTACGTACGTCATCGTTACGCATACGGTTTGATTATTCTACGAAATATACGTTTTTCATTCAATATTTTTGGTAATAGGTACTCATTATACCTACGTATACAATATGTGTTGAGTAACGTATGAATGAAAATGCAATCTGTTTCGTAAAGCATAATGTACAGTCGACAAAGGAAATACGATTGCACCCCTATACATACACTGTATGTGTATATACCTGTACATTTTTTTTAAATATAGGACACGTCAATTTGACTTCGCTTCGCCTGATGGTAAGCTGAAGGCGAAGTCTCAGGAAAGTGGGGTCACCATTAAATACAAGTACCATGTTAACATTGGCACATAGCCTGACGGCCTTATCAAAAGAGAATTGTCGTCGCAGCACTGTGTGACACCCACCGGTCCCACTAGTGCTGCGACCACATTCCCCCCTGCCCGGCTATGCACTTGCTGACCCCTGAACGCAATCCAACCGAGATTCGATTACTATGGAGGGTTTCTCGCAATCGTGCACGGTCGAAATTTGTGACAAATTTGTGCCATCAAATTTCGACCACCAAGTAATTATACAAACACAAATCCCGGTTGCATTGGAGCCAGGAGCCGCTGTTCTGTATCCCATAATTTGGCTTATTTTGATTTTAATGGGCGCGATTGCCGTTTTACCTTCAAATACCTAGAAGGAAGCCCAAATTGTACGTGAATTAATAGGTCAGCTCGGGCCTCCTAAGATCTAGACGCATTTCATACATACTCTAAATACATATTTACTTTATTGTTAACTTCAATGAAGAGGTTACACCAAATGGAAATCGAACCCGTGACCTCTGAACGAATGTTCTAACGTTAAGCCACCACTGTACCGTTTGTCATTGTCATAAGTATTTAGTAATTAAAAATAAAATAGTAAAGTACTATCACCTAATTATTAATGTTCTTGTGATACGTTTGAAAAATCCTGGAAATAATTTCTGGCGCAACATGTCAGTATGTATAACCCCAACACACTAACCCGTAAAACCTTCAACCAACAAAAATATTTTATATTTATTTTTGTTTTGCATCACAATCGGACTAGATCTGCCCTAATACCTATCACATGAGACATTAACGGTCGTTTAAGATGTTTACATTACAAACATAGGTGATACATATAAGACACATGGTGTACAGTGTGTACACATAAGTACAGTGTAAGTACAACCGAGTACATTATACAATTGTACCTGCTGCTTGCCAGTTGCACGCCGGATTTCGTCGCGTGCGATCGCGTGTACCTAAATACGTGGTTGGATAGTGCGGACATATAGTGGCCGGTAGCCAATACCTGTTATTTTCGGATCAGTAGTATAACTGTGAGTATGTTTTAATATCTGTTTATGTTTTTGTTGTGATGTCAATGAAAGGAAGTGCATCGGAATATGTTTTACGAGAAAAACATAAAGGTTCAGCATCGGATAATTGGCTTCGGGAATTTTCACAAAAAGTAAACATACTGTGATGGTAACTACTGTTGTTTTTTATAGAAATTAGACATTATTCTGAATTAAAAACAAATATATTTTTCTACAGGGAATTTGCATTATGTTTTGCGTATTGTCTCAACGTTGCATGTTGATATTTTATAAACTTACTGTAGCTACATACAACATCAACATAGCATAACAATGGTTACAATTTCTTAACTTTAACACTTGATCGTAAAACTTGACTCTATATAGTTAAAACGAATTAGCATTAGTTATAAAAAAGTCATCTTAATTTTTAATCTTTTCTGTCAGTTGTATACTTAATTACTGTATGAATTAAAAGTGCTATACTAATTGTATATTTTGCCACAGGGGACGAAAGTACTACATCTGACCCGCGTGTGTGATTAGGATGTAGTACTTTCGTCCCGTGTCACAAATACTATTTTTTCTCCTACCTAGACCGAAAAGTTAAAATTTTGTCTCTGACAGTTTCTCCTACCTAGGCGAAAAAATAAATTTTTGCCCCTGACAGTTTCTCCTACCTAGGCCAAAAGTTAAATTTTTGTCCCCGACAGAAAGTGTCACTTGCGTCCCGTTTCACAGGGACAAAAAATGAACTTTCGGCCTAGGTAGGAGAAAATAGTATGTTTTGTGTATGATGTCCTCGAAAGTTTGCATGATATTGCAAATTGAAATAAAACTAGTTGCAGTAATATTATTAAAATTTCCCGACGTTTGGGTTGGTTTCTGGTGAACGATTACCATCTTAGTTTTCTAGATAGATTACTAAAAGTAAATTTATTTCAATGCATTATATTTTTTTTTATCTAATATTAATTGCCTACCTAGGTTCTATTTAGTTCTAGATTTGACCCTGTGATATTCCTTTTCTGGGTAGGTAGGTAACTCAGTTGCTCGAGTGTTAAAAAAACATTTTTCATTCCGTGAAATGTGAGTAAAAATGAGAAACAATATGCATTTGATAGCGATAACCGCAGTCTCTAATAACATTATATTAAATGGAATCGTTGGTTTTACTACACATTTTATACCGACGTTTGTTCTCTTTGATAATATTTATATAGCAAAACAACGTAGGTAATTCCATAAAATAAAGAAATAAATTATTCCAAATAAATCGATTTAACATAATGTTTTCGTGGAAGCCGATTTTTCAAGGCACGTGAATGTATAAATATAGCATTTTGTAAAAATACACCTCCACCAAAAATCAAAATCATAGCTGTCGAAGTGTGGGTGTTAGAACACTTACGACTAAAAAAATTCTGATATCTCCAGTAGGGGGGCCATGAGGGGAGACACGAGACCGAAGCCAAGTCTACCTACACCTTCCGGAATTTACAAGCGATATTATACATGCAGCTCATAACTGATTGCCCGCTTGATGCCATCAGGCTCCACCCCTATAACGTGGAACTGAAAATCGTAGTTGGCGAAATGTAGGTGTTAATACATCCCTGCCTACCCCTTCGGGAATTTATTTACATGTATGTATGTAGTATATACATAGAAGTCATTGGCGTACATCCTTGAACTTGTCTAGCACGTTTGACGCTTGGCTGAGTGCCTGCCACCCTGACCTTGGCTGAACACGCATCGATTTTCTCAACTCGACTACATTCGGAAGGGATGGAGTTGTACCCATATCGATTTAACAAAAATATGGTTCATTCATACATAATGGTCACGCTATTCTCCCATCGCTGTAGGCAGAGACAAGGGCCAGCCAAGGGCGTGGCGATAGTGAACGCGACCGCTACCCAGGAGTTGCGAGTACGAATGTACGATCAACGTTCAGTCCAAAATATTTATGGTTATTATATTTATGGACACAAATATTTATACTGAATTCGTATTTAATTTTTTTTCTTTTTTTTTTAAATAGAATATTAGCAACCGAAATTAGTGCAAATACTAATATCCCCTCTAACCCTCTCCCCTCTAAATAGCTTTTACTAGGAGTCGGGTCACGTTGGTAGTGTAATGGCCAGGATTCAAACCCGGGGTCTCTCGATCGTAAGGCCGACCCCTAAACCACTAAGCTACCGACACTTGTCTATATATATGTCTGGTCGTACCTCACAGAGCAAGTTAACTCGGTCCCACTTACCATACGAACATCTATGATAGTCGTTATGGATAGTTGGAGCTCTCAAAAGTCCAACAAAGGTTGCAAATGCAGTGCCTCGTTATCACCAATGTCAGTCGCTTCATCGAAAATAAGTTCAGGCAAACCTACAGTTAGACTGAAAAGAGTAGACCACCGACTCCGAAAACTTCGGATGCGACTAGGATTTTCACATGAAGTGTTCATTCGCTGGTTTACAATGTGTTGAAATGTTTAATTACTGCTCCGCTCCCTTGAGTAGGGAGGAGAACCCTGGGCTATGAGGTGAAGGATTTGGAAGCAGTCGGTACACAATGATGATGATGAACAAGGCAATGGTTTACTTTGCTGATTAATAGTGTTACCCCGTACGGTGATCACCGTAATCATGGCGCTTGAAACAGCGCCGAAATATCGGTTACTCAATATTAATAAAAAACATGGTGTGACAAATTTTCGCAAGTAAAATATCATTTGAAATGGACTGAGACGAGTTTACTAATATTTTTAATTCAGATTTATTTTGACTGAGTCGAGATATCTACTACCAGTAAATATCTCAGTGAGTGTTATACTATTAATGTGAATGATCATGTCAATCTCAAATTATACATTACCCTGCTGAGGTTGCAAATTACTTGCTTAGATGTTGAATCACTTCGATGTTAAAAGGTAGCAAATAGTGACGTTCTTTGATTATATGCTGTTTAGAATATTGCAACACTAGTGTAGTCTAGTCACGTACTAGTTACGACTAGACTAGATAGATACCTACACGAGATGTATTTCTCGTAATAAGGAAAGGAATTAAGAAAAGATCATCAGCACTCTCATGAGCTATACAAATAGGTGTATGGGACCTCACAATTGTTTGTGAGATCCAAACCAAATAAAATTGCACTCTACGCCATTTTCAATATCGAAAACGATTCGATGTACCTACCTCTAATAAAAACTAATAATCAAAATTGAAGAAAATTTAATCCCCAATAATATTGATTGTTATTTCGATAGCAAAAAGTCCAAAACAAGACATTTACATAAAACTACTTTTTAACACCAATATTCATAATAGGGGATAAAAAAATATTTTGAAAAAAAACATCCAAATCTATAAAAAAAGATCTTTTAAAAACTTCAGGATTTTTTTTCAGGTAAAATGAGTAAATAATATATAATAAATGCCTATCCTTGCAATAAATTCGTAAAAAAAATCTATAATTCTCCATTACAATATGTATCCTTAATATTTGAAACGTTTTGTATATCGTGTCAAAATTTGAGCTCTGTCGATGCAGAATTGTTTGAGTTTTTCAAGCGTACGTAATAATCAATTGTACTCATCATTTAGTTTTAATGTACCCATTTATGCTTGTTTCTGCTCTTAAATAAATCTACCTATGCTGTCTTAACACTGTTTTATCAAATGGGATTCTAATTTATTTTAAAAAATAGGTATTAGCTATTCTTTCTAATTTAACAGTGATATTTTAACCACAAGAAGCTGCTACATTAGACCTATAAGTAAGCGGCGATATTGCACGTCGGAAAGAAGAGTAAATGTTCGACTATGCAATATGCGCATCCTTATACTTGGGGACTAGATGGGGCCACCGTGCTCCCCACACCCGCAGAAACCCAGATATGGCACTAGATCGGCTGTAGTGCGAGGGATATGACTCCAGCAATCTCTCCTCCGGCAACCTACGACCCACAGATGGCGTGCGTTTTAGTTAGTTCGAATCCGTCATAACCCACCCCGCCACCTCCTGCGGAAGAAAAGTTTTTGACTAAGATCAATTTGCGTCTGTTTTATATTCTTGCCATTTGTACGCATAAAATTTATGTAATTATTTCGTATTTGTACCTATACAAAAAAGTTTATTCTGTTCTAGAAAAAATAAAATCTGACCACACGAGACAAATACGGACAAATAATTAATTGGCACTGGAACATGTCTCTAAAAAAAAGCTCTATCACATTTAAGCCCATAGGTAAGGCAAAATATTATCGTCGGTCTCACAGACCTACCCGCGGGTACATGAAGGTTAATCGTAGATGTTCTCATGATAACTATGAGTAATGCTGCAGAGGCGTCTCGCATTTAATGCGGACATTCGCTAACTCCTCATCACGGAATGTCAGCGTAAAATGAATTGATGTCTTTCATGATCGGTTCCTTTCAGAAATAAACAGGATTAATTCGGAAATTGTTAATTGATCACAACTTCAATGTTATAAATAATAGATTTTCGTACACAAGGAGTCATTAATTAATTACGTATAGTCAGTAGACCTACCATGAAGGAATAGAGCTATTCTTGGATCCCAGCCCCAAACCCGATCGCTTATATATATTACGCCTTCAACTTTTATTGAAAAATACTACTTTTGAAATGTCCTAAATTCTTTTACAAACAAGAACCACATGACTTTTGCACTGCAAATAAGGTATACAAAACGCGAAAAGGAACCAACAGCAATTATCATTAAGTTAAACAGAACGACGGGATAATAAGATTATTATTATGAGCATGTAACGACACCGCATAAAATTTACTACATCACCATCTAACGAAATCAAGCAGAACTTGTAAGGAAGTATACTGGTTCTGCATCGCACTATAAAAGTTTGTGAACATTGAAGCCACCTTGTATGATCAATGATCACTCAGCCTATTTGGTCACACAATTGACACAATTCGTTTAATAGAAAACAATATTATCATAACAAAATTGACTTACTACATAACTTATAAGTAAACATGCTCAAAAACAATAACTGTTATGAATTCCTACGTATCGCATTCATCATTATAAATGCGATTAGATAATCAATATATGATTATCAAACTTGCGATCTGTTCATACAATGAATATACTGATATTATTTAATGTGTAAATAATAAGTACCTGGAGGCTTCGCTCGATATTTTTTTTGGAATACCGCCATCTGTTGGAAGCTTTAATGTTGTTGTGTCGTTAAAGCAGTTAGTTGCTGTCATCGCCAATAGATATAAGGAAGAGTCATATTTCTTTATTTTTTAAATAAAATGACGTTTTCTAAAAAAATATCCTAGCTAGATCGATTTATCTCCCCCGAAACCCCTTGTATACTAAATTTTATGAAAGTCATTGGAGCCGTTTCCGAGATTCCAATTATATATGAATTTCCCGTTTAAAGTTATAAAATTCAGAAATGCAAAATGAAAATACAAATAACGAAGTTTAGCTTCACAAGCTAGATAAGCTATGCTTACCATGGATCTAGATAGCGTTGTGTGAAATTTTGTGGAATATTTATTTATTATTATTATTTATTATTATCACAGTTAGAATGGAACGCAGATCCGAATTGAGTTGGGAAAAGGTTCAGAGAATAGGAACACCCCAACTCTACCTGTGGGTGTCGTTAAAGGCTACAAGGGATACGGCTGTTTTCCATCATACAGAGCAAGACAAAGTGCCCGCGAGACGGCAATAGGTACGCCCCCTTTTACGTGAGTCGAAAAACCGTAGTTGGCGAAACGTGGGTGTTAATACAACTCTACCTACCCCTTCGGGGATTTACAGGCGTGAGGGTATATATGTATGTAGAATCATCATCATCATATCAGCCACACACAGTCCACTGCTGAACATAGGCCTCTCCTGTATGAAGAATAATAATATTGATTTGCAACAAAAAAGGTAGCCCTTTGGAGCCGAGCTCACCAACGGCGGGAGATTTGCTATTATATATTGAAGAGTTTTACATGCCTATTTCCGAAGTACTACCATTTATTTTCCTCCACCGAAAAACCTAGTATATAAAGGACTCAGAAAATCGGTGGCAAATGCGCGAACATATCGCTATACAAAAAAAATATCAATCGACATTTTCTATATTTCTATTTTAAAGATTACTATTTAATTAATTGAAATGATTATTATGGCTTCAAATTGCTTCTGAAATAGCTAGGATTCGAACCCTGTACCTCTAGATCGTAAGGCCGATTCCTGACGACACTGACATCTATTGTTACCTATTTATTGTTTTATACTCCTCAATTTTCTTCCAATTGATATTTAATAATCTAAGTAATATTATGTATTATGACAACATTAATTTGTATATTATACGTATAGCATATATCGCATATGACATAATTAAATGTCATTTGTAATTAATCTATGATACTTATATAAATAAATGATTAAGGATACTCGTTTTGTTATTCGTTTTTGAAACATGTTTGTTACATAATGTTTCAAAAACAATTATTAAATTCAAATTTAACTTTGTAAGGTATTTTTGTGATGATTCAGTGACAAAAATTTATTATTTTAGATAATTTCAAATATTAGTCAGAGATTAAAGGGATTACAGAAAAATTCACACCAACAATGTAATAAATTAACAATAAAGATAAGAAGAAAAAGTCCAAAATGATTAGGTATCTTTATTATTAAAAATAAGGCAAAACTTAACTTAAAATATAAAATAAATCATATAATGTGGATGACAGCTCTCTGCGTGTGGCGGTAGCGCTCCGCCTGGGTTGCAGAGTGTGTGAATCCCACATTATGTACCTACGGTATCACGGTGCAAGCCGGTGGCTATCACGCACTGAGCTGTTGTAGGTGATGCGAGTAGGATCTCGCGTCACTATGCCTTCAATTATGTAATCCGGAGGGCCCTGGTTTCCGCAGACGTCTCGTGTGTGCTTGAGCCACCCGGTCTCATTAGATCCGATGTCAGGAGACCGTGTAGTATGACGTTAGTGCCTTAGAGGAACGGTAAGCGCCTGTTATGGGACGCCACGTGCGTCAGCATTATCGCTTCGAGCCACCTCCGTCGTACTGTCTAGATTCCGGCCGCTGCCGCCGAGGCTACAACCAACGGGAACCGGCTCAAGTACGAGGCATTGCAGGCCCAGTATCTGATCGATCTCTTTGCAATGGAGACGTTGGACTGTTGGAGTGTGGAGGCAAAAAGATTTGTGGAGGACATAGGATAGGGATCGGGCGTAGGATCACGGAGCACTCGGGAGACTTCCGAGCTGGATCATACCTGTTGCAGACGATGGACATCGCCATTTAAAGAGCCAACACTGTTAGCGTGATGGGTACTTTCGCGCCGGGTAGATACAGTTCTGGCCGCACCTTTCTTTTAAGACGAGCACGGATGCGTTTAAATTCTTGTATAGTAAAGACTTGTTGTTATTACATAAATATGTCTTGCAGTTTTGTAAACTTGACGTGTAATATTTAATAATACAATTCATAATTGTATTTTTTTTTTGGATCATGATGAATCATACAACTGGGCAACAGCTTTTAAATGTCATTACGATATGATGTTTACGTCAAGATAGCAATGAATGGAATTGTTTCATATTATGTAGAATAACAAAAATATTAAAATAATAAAATGTTCAGTTAAAATAAACGAAATATTGAATACAGACTACAGTCAGTGGCAAAAATAGTTACTAAAAACAGAATATAAAACTCCTGAAAGAAATTAGTGCCAACTTTCGTTCTGTTCCCAAAAGAAGGTATATGAATAAACTGTCAAAAGTATTTGATATTCTATATGGATGTGATGGATAATGTCAGTACATTTTTTAATGATCAATTTTTAGGACTATCAGATACTTTTGGCAGAGTTTCAGGTTATCAACTTTTGACAACAGTACAATCAGCCGATTCATCGGCCAACTATTCAAACACCTTTAGGAACATTGGAGCACTAACGACATACACCACAAATATCATTCAGGAGGTTTGAAATTCTATTTTCAGTCAACTTTTTTTTATAGCTGACTGTATATAATATTTACTCACATTAGTAAATACCTAACAAAAAACAACTTCGACTGTTAAATGCCACCAATTGTCAATGCCACGTTTTTCTGACAAAGATTACTTAGAAATAAAATACATTTTTGAATTCATTGTCTAGATACCTATTTTGCTCAAAAATAATCTAGATACTTACCCAAATAAAGCTAAGATATGCATCACCACTTGATAAGTAATGTTCGCAGAAAATGGTCTAAATATGTAAATGTATATGCAAATATGTAGGTAATTGCATATAATCTGGTCTCTGATTATTTAAATAAGTAGATATATATAACAATTGTATAAAATAATTCAATGAATATTTAAGTACATATACCTAACTAAATCTTATGAATGTTTAATAGTAGATAATGGTACAAGTGTATAAAGTTGGTGATTACCACTGAGGCCCATATTGAAACCCGCGCCCTCAGGCGAGGGTCTAAAAAGAGCCAAAGACGGTGATCAACAATACACACGTGTATTATACGTCGTATTTCAATTTAGTTTTTCAATTTATTTGTGAATAATATTATACTAAAATAGATATTTATCCTTGCAGTTTTCAGATAGTCAACATTCCGTAACGTTAAGGACTTCAAGTCAATTACATCATATATCCGACGTTGTATGTGTGTATATATCGGGCGGTGTACTAGTTACATGAATCGTTTTCTTCATAACTAGTACTTGTAGACATTTTATTCAATAAACAACTATAATTTCCCCAGGAGTAATGAATTGCGAAACTTTTTGGTACTGGTGGACTGGCGGGAACAATTAATCACTTTTTCTACTGGCGCACTGGCCACAAACTAAAAGAATGGGGATTATTTTTTCGGTTATCATGTGTACAAAATGGTGAATTTTTAAGTTCTAAATAGAGTAAATACAAAAATTATATTTGAGTATAAGTTTTGTTTATTATACACGTACAAGATGAAATTTTCTATTTAAATACGAAATTACATGAAATGAACAGGCATTATGTAGGTATATTAATTTATTTGTTCTACTGATCTTTCTGTATTTTTTTTAAGAATAATGAATAAAGAATAAAATCCCATCCAATACAATTAACGAATGTCATTATCCCACTTGTGATTTAATAACAATCTAAAAACCACAGTTTCATAATAGGTATCGTTATGTGCCTAATTGCGGTTTGATTAGAGCCATGTTATGAGCAAATGAAACTGAAAAAATATTTATACCTTCTATTAATTATTAATATCTACTAATTATTGTATACCTTCGTGAAAGAGAATAAACCTAAAACCGATGGGTATATGTATAACATTCTCGTGTCATAGTATTTGTAACCAAGCTCTTACGAAACAGCTTCACCGATTCTTATTTTGTTTTTTGTGTTTGTGTAAAAAGAGAATCCCGTATTCCAGAACAATACTCAGTTCTAAGGCTAAAGCCTTAGCTGCGTGGTTTCCGGCATAGAATAGGACCACTCCATCTCTTCTCGTCGATGTCGTGAGAGGCGACTAAGGGAACACCAAAGGATGGGCAGCGGGGTCGTTTGTGATACATCCTTATTCAATATTGCGCTCGCCAACCCGTTTGCCAAGCGTGGCGAGTATGGCAAAACCTTCATATGGAAACACAGAAAAAGACCAGGCCCCTGGTCCCCGGCAGCCCACTATTCCTCCAGTAACGGTTACGGTGGGACGGGGATTATACGGCTACCGCCCCAAACGGAAACTGGCCCTGGTAACACACAACGTTAGCACGACGAGGACTGACGAGAAGCTGCTCGAGGTGGAAGAGGAAATCAGTAGGTTGCACTGGGATATTGTTGGGTTGTCCGAAGTGCGAAGAGCGGGTTAAGGCACGACAACACTGAAGTTCGGCTACCTACTCTATAACCGGGAGGGTGATAGACAGTCACTGCATGGTGTCCGGTTCCTCCTCCACAGGTCCCTGATGAACAATTTCATATCCATCGAGAGTATTTCGAATCGGGTGGTATACATGATACTCAGAGTATCCAAAAGATACTCGTTGAAGGTCATCCAGGTATACATGCCCACCAAGTCATACTCTGATGAAGAGGTTGAGGAGGTGTATGAGGACATAAGTAGGGCCATAAATGCTTTCAAAACCTATTTCACTGTTGTTATAGGGCACTTCAATGCGAGACTGGGCAGACGAAGCAATGGGGAGTTGAGAGTGGGGCCTTTTGGGCATGGGCAGCGGAATGACCGGGGCCACATGCTGGCGGACTTTATGGAGAAGTAGAATCTCTTTGCGATGAATTCTTTCTTCAAAAAGCCAAAAGCACCAGAGAAAGTGGCCCTGGTTAAGCCCCGCTAAGATGACGTATGAGATTGACTACATCTTGACGTCAAAGAGGCAAATATTCAATGATGTCTCTGTGATCAGCCGTGTAAAAACCTGTAGCGATCACCGTATCGTAAGAGGCACATTAAATATCCACCCTAGACTAGAAGATCATGACTTACGGATCTGAAACGTGGTCCCTTACTATAGGTGTCATTTAAAAGCTCAAAGTCGCTCAACGAGCTATCGAGAGGGCTATGCTCGGTATTTCCCTACATGATCGCGTCAAAAATGATGATATCCGTAGGAAAACAAAAGTAACCGACGTAGCCCAGCGGATTAGCTCGTTGAAGTGGCAGAGGGTGGGATACATAGCGCGCAGAACAGATGGCAGATGGGGCAAAAAAGTTCTGGAATGGCGACCGCGTACGGTCGAACGTAACGTGGTGTAGGACGCGCAACGACCAGGTGGAAGGATGACCCCATCAAGGTCGCCGGGAAGCGCTGGATGCGGGCTGCTTTAGATCGGTCGTTCTGGAAGACGAGTTCTGTGTTTAGCAGTTGACCATGTGCGTCTGATATAATGATGTTGATGATGACTCAGTTCCTAAATCCGATTTATAACTAGTATAATTGACAGTATATTGTCATTGAAATTCTATCAAATCTGTCAGATTGACTCTCCTAATGAGTCATGATCGTTCTAGCCTAAAATTTTATATTTTATACAGTGTTTCCAAAACTAATGATTAGTACGATGAGTAACAGGGGTCAGATGCCTGTTGGTCACCGACACGATAGTAACCTAAAAGTAATAGGTATAAAAAATATTAACCTTTAGACATCCGCGTACCGTGATTTCCAATAATGTTTATATAAAATGATTATGGTTTACCACGAAATAAAATAAGTATCTACAGTCAACGACAAAAGTAGGTTAACAAATTCTAGTTTATTGAGCGTAGGCCCAAAACCACACATAAAATAATTAACATACTTTGTTCCTCTGAGGTGATTATAATTTTGAAATTCTTTGCAAGTTCACGTGTTTCCTTCTTCATACAGTCCCGGGTTCTTTAAGCGAAGCGTGAACAGATTGTCGTGGCTGTCCAGGTAGGCTCCGTCATTCTACGGACAGCATCTGTAATGCCGGCCACTATTCTTTGGACTGCTCCCAAGGTTACTTTCAGTGGAAGAGCAGTCAATATGACAAAACCTAAATGAAAAAAGACGGGTTGCACTCTTGGAGTGCCGGCAGAAGAGAAAACTTTTTCTTTCTTCGTTGTATACATAGAAAATGATAAAAAGAACATACCATACCATACCATAACTATAATATAGCGCCAATCATAGAACCTGTCACTAATTTTCTGCTAATTTTCTCTCGGAAGAAATTAATAAATTACAAAAAGAAAAAATAATCACAAATAGTAATAAATTACAAAAAGAAAAAATAATCACAAAAGTATCAGAAGGCCAAGTTTGAACCCGATACTATCTGAAACCATAAGGACTTACAGTCGAAGCGCTTACCGCTAAGCTACGAAGCTAGTTATCGTATCTTGCAAAATAGACAGTCTGTAGGTAATGTTGTAGAATGTAAAGGTCAAGGGATCCTGACGCGAGTTTAACATTTTTTACCCATCCAACGCCGCTAAAGAAATGTTCACTTCAAAAATCAATATAAAACATGCCAACGATGCCAGTGTCATGGGCACTGTCTTTGCCACAGATTACTTAATAGCTTTTGCACTGGGAGATTTCATTTGACGTGACATAATCACGAATGCACTCTGTGTATTACTATTTTACAGTAAATAATAGGGGTTAAAGTATGAAATTGCCGTTTCATTGTAATAGGTACTTCGAATTGACATAGAACCTTTATGGTTTGAGATTTTTGAGTGAAACTTTTTCCACATGGTACCTATGTAGTTCTTCATTTAAAAATGTGCAACATTCGATTATCGACTTTCAGTTGTTTTTTTTATTCAGCTTAGACAAGAAAGATGGATACTTCGAAAATTCGAGTGATTTTTGAATACGAGTTCCGACGCGGAACTAACGCGGCAGAAACAGCTCGCAATATCAATGTTGCGTTTGGAGAGGGGACTGCTAATGAACGCACCGTGCGATTTTGGTTTAAACGCTTTCGTGATAGAAACTTTGATTTGAAGAACGAACCACGAGGAAGGCCATCCACACAGGTGAATAACAATGAATTGAAAGACATGGTGGAAGCCGATCCAAGCCAAACTACCCAGGAATTAGCTGCATGGTTTAACGTTACCTTACCAACAATATTGACTCATTTGCGTCAAATCAATAAAATAAAAAAATGTGAAAAATGGGTACCTCATGATTTGACTGATCTGCAGAAAGAAATGCGTGTTGAAATTTGTGTTGCCTTGTTGAATCGATACAGAAATGAAGGAATATTGGATCGAATTGTGACATGTGATGAAAAGTGGATTCTTTACGATACCCGTAAGCGAAAAATGCAATGGCTGACCCCAGGTGAAACGCCACAACAGTGGCCTAAAGCAAAGCTTACCAATAAAAATGTATTGGTAACTGTTTGGTGGTCTCAGCATGGTGTTATTCACTATAGCTTTCTACGATCTGGTCAAGCAATAACGGCAGATGTCTACTGTGCCGAACTCCGAACAATGATAGCAAAACTAGCAGTGAAACAGCCCCGACTCATGAATCGATCTTCACCATTATTGCTCCATGATAACGCGAGACCTCATACAGCACGAGAAACCGTTTTAACTCTACAGGAACTGCAATTAGAAACTATCCGTAACCCTCCGTATTCGCCAGACCTTGCTCCAACAGACTACCATTTTTTTCGTGATTTGGACAATTTTCTATGTGATTAAAAGTTTTCTTCTCAGGAGGCAGTACAAAATGCCTTCACACAGTTTGTCGAATCTAGATCACCAGAGTTCTATCGCAAAGGCATAAATGACCTTCCTACTAGATGGCAGCAATGTATAGATAATAATGGTAATTATTTTGATTAAATAAATACGTTAAATTAAAAAAAAAACGAATTTCAATTTGTCAGTACAAATCGGCAATTTCATACTTTAACCCCTAATAGTATGACTCTACAAAGATCTAAAAAAAGATTTGTTAACATGTAAGTGTTAATCAACGTATGTCGTTTACTGTACCTTCATTAGAAGAGTGAAATTATTCAAGTTCAAGTACTTTATTTGTTATTATTGTAATGCGCATGTTCACTCACACGTTTACTTACTTGTACATTTGCTAGCCGTTACTAGTAACTCCACCCGCAAGGATGTCGGTTATCGCGACAAAACATAGCCTAGATATATATATCCTTCCACTAGGTCTGTTCCATCCTCCATCCCTATACCAAATTTCATCGAAATAATTTCGGCGGTTTAGGCGTGAAACCGGCTCCATCAGGGAACAGGTGTGGGTGCGTGATTTCCGCACCATTAAAATGTAGGTATGTTGTAAATTATCTTTTATGTACAATGTTTACTACACCTTTGATACCTGTGACATTAATAAAACGATTTCATCGACGTGTGATATTTATGTATGTAATTATGCTACAATTTATTTTATATCATGCATTCACGGTGCATTATTAATTATCGTCATGCACAATTATGTAAAATAGTGTTGTGTAATGATTTCCGAAGCATGCGCGGACTAGTTTTACTTTGCAATATGATTAAAATGTGTTATATGGGAGGTATTTAACGTGTTACTTGTTACCTACAAAGGGTACATGAGACAGGAGTTTGGGAATAAGGAGGTGAAAAAAGCTATCTATATGAATGGCAACATTCATAAACAACCGCGGTAGCCTAGTAGTATGGGTAATGGACTGCTGAGACGAGGTCTCGGGTTTGATCCCAGGTTTTACCATGGCGCACACCAATGACTTTTCGATGCTTTTCGAAGTTATGTGTGTATTTATCGCAGGTTTAAAGTGCCCGGTTAATGGCAATAGGCTCGCCACCTATTACATTGGGACCTAAACATAAACTGGCGAAATGTGGGTGCTAGCACCTCTGCCTACCCTTTCGGGGAAATAGGTGTGAGTTTATGTTATGTTATGTTATAATCATAATGTGACATGGCACTGTTTATCGTCGATTTTTTATCGTCATCTCGATAATTTACAATATTGTGTATGAAAATGAGTTCCAATTATAGCTGTAACATAATAAATAAACAACATGGAAGAAAGAACGAAGCAACAAATTGAAGCAAATTGATGAAGAAGAAACAAGACGATGAAGTAACCAAATTAGTAAATCACGCTTTTTTATATAGGACACGTTAATTTGACAGCTCGTCTGATGGTAAGCTGAAGGCAAAGTCTCAGGCAAGAGGGTCACCATTACGTACACGTACCATGTTAACAATGGTGGCACTCAGCTTGACGGCCTCATCAAAAGAGAATTGTCATCGCAGCACCGCGTGAAACCCACCGGTCCCACTAGTACTGCGACCACAATCCCCCTGCCCGGCTATGCACTTGCTGACACTTGAACGCAATCCAACCGAGATTAGTATACGATAGGGGGTTTTTCGCAATCGTGCAAGGTGATACCCACCCGGCTAAAATTTCAAATTTTTACCACCGGTCATTAACGTATGTCAGAAACGTCAAATCCAATACATTCGTCATTAAAAAAAAGGTAGATACCTTTTTTTTATATATAGGACACCTCGCCTGATGGTAAGCTGAAGGCAAAGTTTCAGGAAAGAGGGCCACCATTATATACACGTGCCATGTTAACAATGGTGGCACTCAGCTTGACGGCCTCATCAGATGTTTTTTCACAACCCACTTAAAGGACCCGGGACTGTAGGAAGAGGGAAACACGTGAGCTGGCAAGGAATTCCAGGTCTTAATGGTGTGACAAAAAAAAGAGTCACCGAACCGCTTGGTTCTTGAAGGAATGTTCTGCACCGTATGCGGGTGACATCTAAGTCCTGCATGTGTCGTCCTGTATAGGAAAGGAGAGGGCGGGACTAATTGGAATAGCTCTTCAAAACATTGTAACCTACCATTGTTTGGCATTTTTGTTTTCGAACTAAAATCATAAGAAAACGCTTAGTCCTTATTGAGTCCTTCAGGAGCTCACGATAGTTTATAATAACTAAGAGCTAATCTTCCGGTATAAAGGAGCCCAAGTGCTATTTCAGACTATGATCGATCTTCATGCCATATTTCATTCAGATCAGCCTTTCTGGCATGATAACATTACAAACATTATATTCATATTCATTCATCCAAATTTTCATATTTAAAAAAGCTGTTAAGATGTCTCGAATATGTTTTTATTTATTTTTTTAAGTACTAGCTGTTCCCCTTTCCGTTGGCTCCGCCCGCGTGGATATCACCGCGTAGTGTTTTTTTCTTGCAATAAAAATAGCCTATATTAATCAATGATAACGTAGCATTCGCATAGTGAAAAAAAAACAATTAAATTAGTCTAGTAATTTTTGAGCCAATTCGTTACAAACATACTTACATACAAATCTTTCCTCTTTATAATAACATCCATAAAACCCGTATAGGTTTATCTATCAGAAAGAGATCTTTACTTGTCGCCTTTTTTCGACTTTAAAAACTCCATTTTAAAGTCGAAAATTGCCAAACAGATAATTGCTTGCCTGGCATGATTTAATTTCGACAGTTACAGGGTAAATTGTGCAAGCGACAACTACGGTTGACAGAAACATTACTTTTCGGTCAAATGTTTACGATGTCGTTAAAGTTTTTTTTCTTTGCACATTCGTTGTCGCTTGTACCCTTTATCTTTGCAACGTCGATATATTTTTGTAAGGATTTAGCATCCTAATTTTATAAGTAGAATAACACAAAACCCAGCGTGGGAAATATATGCAGCACAGTTTACAACAAACCATGTATACCAATGACGTATCGTTAGACACGGCATGCAGGAATATCGCGAATTTCAAAAATAGCGCAAACACAAAGCATACAAATAATAATATCTATAAAATTATAAAATAAATAATATAGAAATGTATGTATGTATTTTTCTATTATTTATATCAATAATAATATTATAAATGCGAATTTATTAATAATAATTTTTTTTTGCGTAGCGCACTGTCGTGTCTGTCATGGGTGGCTAAAATCAGACAATTGTAGTCATTTTAGTTGCCATTATAGAATGCGAACAACGCATCTATAGTTTATATCGTTAATGTTTACCACATTAATGAATTAAACATTTATAAATTGAATTAACGTCTTATGTAATACAAATGAGAAAATAAAACTGGTTATGTTAAGTATCAATAGTTTTTTACTTTTCTTATTAATTGTCGTCATTTTGGTTGCCATTTTAGACTGCGGACAACGCATCTATAGTTTATATCGTTGATGTATACCACATCAATGAATTAAACATTTTCAATGAGAATTAACATCTTATGTAATACAAATGAGTAAATAAAACTGGTTATGTTAAGTATCAATAGTTCTTGTTTTAGTCATCGCAGTACTCGTGCGTACTGCCATTGTCAAGTTCAGAGTTTAATAGTCAACCGGTCGCATTTTTTATAGTAAAAAATTGTTGTCAGTTTGGAGTTTTTGTCTCAGTGAATTTTTAAAATAATAAGTAGCAGTAATTACGTTTTAATTGCGATTCCTTTCATTCTCAATTGATCCCGAAAATTGTTCGGTTTTAAAAGCAAATATATTTAGGGTATATATAATAAGGCACAAGGGGACCAAAGGGAAATCGAGAACAAAAAGATTTGCAAATCTTTCCAGTTAAGCAAGATTGCTTGTGCTAGGAGTGGATTCCGTAGGCCAGGCCAGGGTTCGAACTTGGGATCTCTCGATTGACATGCTGAATCCTTCGTCAGTAGGTGCATCAACTAGCAGGTTGGGCACTAAAGATGCTGGTAGGGCTCTACATATATGTACCTATCGGCTTTGAGTAGATATTTGACAGAATTTTATTGAATGGATTTTGATAACGGATTTATTAGGTTAGTAACAGTTTTATTTTCATTTCTTATCGAAACATAGGAGAAAAACATGTAAGGAATGTTCAAAACGTAATACTAAGATAAGAATGTAAAGTACATTTTAGTAAAATTAGCATTTTTTTGAAGTGAAAACTTCTTTAGCGGCGTTGGATGGGTGTAAAATGTTAAGGAAGCGTCAGGATTAGTTGACCTTTGAACCGTAACCGACGACTGACGTCACACAAGATTAGGTACAGACTATCTATTTTGCAAGTTACGATAAATAGCGTCGGTACTTAAGCGGTAAGCACTTCGACTGTAAGTCCTTTTAGTTTCAGATAGTATCGGGTTCAAACCACCTGGCCTTCAGGGATTTTTTGTGATTGTTTTTTATTATTATAATTTATTAAATTTGGTGATTATTTTTACTTTTTGTAATTTATTACTTTATATGATTATTTTTTCTTTCTGTAATTTATTATTTTTGTGATTATTTTTCTTTTTATAATTTAATAATTTCTTCTGACAGAAAATTAGCAGAAAATAAGTGATAGGTTCTATGATTAGCGCTATATTGTAGGTATGGTATGGTATGTTCTTTTTTATTTTTTTCTATGTATATAACGAAGAAAGAAAAAAAGAAAATGTTTTCACTTCTGCCGGCACTCCCAGAGTGCAACCCGTCTTTTTTTTTTAAATTCTGGAGTCTTAGATACAGTGAAGTGGTAAAACGTTAATGGTTATAACACTAAAGAGGGATAAAGCTATATAGAATGTATAATTCTATCTTTCACTTGAGTGACGGTTCCCCGCGTTCACGATCCCCCTGAAAATTTGGGCGTAGTCAAGTTTGGTCCACAGGTTCGCGAATATCCTAGAATTTAAGTTGGAAATGCTAAACAATAGAAACTGCAATTAAAGTGAACCAAACAACTTGACCACAGTGAATTTTTGAATGAACTTCACTGAATAAAACGTGAGAACTCTAATTATGAACCAAAACGCGATCGATGAATTGTTACAAAGAAAAACGCGACACTTCAAAAAGTCTGCACCTTTTTGTAGTATCACTAGAATATTAGTAGGTTTGTCCTAGAATTAGAATATTATAAATAGGATACACGAAGAACCAATAAGCAATAAATCACCTAGGATCAGATACAACGATCGAACATATTTTACTCCGCGAAATGGCAATCTTGAACCTCTGCTGTTGCTCTCACACTAGCTGTTACCCGTGACTCCGCCCGCGTGAATATCGGTTATGTCATCCATAAATAACTTGTGTTCTTTCCCAAACTTTAATCTATCTCTGTACCAGGTTATTTTAAAAATGACGAACTTCCATATATACTTTAATCCCTTATTTGAACCCTTTCACCCCCTTTTTTACGACAAGAGGCAGCCTATGTCCTTTCCTATGCTCTAGTCCATCTCTATAACGTACTTTATTAAGACCGGTTCAGAAGTTTAGGCGTGAAAGCGTAACAGTCCGAAAAACAAATAGACTTAGGTACTTTGGCATTTATTTAGTAAGGATTCATAATATTATATATTACATACGAACAATCGTTACTTAACCTGTGGCTAGTTCTCGTCGACGGTTCGAGACTGCGAATCAAGTTATAATTAACCCTTGGAATGGAGCATTCGCGATTACTTAACGGGATGCATGACGGGTAAAACAGGTTAAGACGCACTCCGAGTGTACTGGCTCTATTTATCGCTACGTTCAACAGATACTTATTTGATACGTTTAGTATGCCATGTATATTTTTATGCCATGATTGTAAGTATATGTTTAGTTTTTGTATACCACTTAGGTGGCAGACAAGCACACGGCCCACCTGATAGAAAGTGGTTACCGTGGCCTATGGACGTGTGCAACAACAGATGAGTCACACTCGTGATGCCGACGCTTTAAGCACAGAGAGCTTCTGTGTAGGCTCACCACCGCCGCCGGGAACATGACACCAAGTTATTATAGCCGCGGTATTCTATGGGGTGGAGTTACTTGCCCAGTCGGACTGCTGAATTGGACGGAAATACTGCCGTGTCCTACCTCCGGTAGTATAGGATGATACTGTTATCCTGATTCGGATGCATAGGGATGCGAGGGTATTTTTCACAAGTTAACTACCATGAAGAGATTAGCGAAGGTGTCTGTGAGAACTCCACCAATCTCTTCTAATAATTTCAGATGGCTGCTAGATCAATAGCATGAGTATGAGAGCGGAGCCGGGCTCCAAGATACAAGCTTTGGATGCTACTGTGACTTTCGCTTTGCTGATGATAATGATGATTTTCATACGATAGTTACGAAACTCTGTTTTCAACACCTGGCCATTACTATGGATACAATTTACAAACCCTATTACTAACACTCTGCTGTCCGTCTGTATGTCTGTTTTTCACCAGGCTGTGCCTCATGAACCATGATAGCTAGATAGTTGATAGTAGGTATCCACGAATAGCACATGCCAAAATTTTTGATAGGTGCTGTTCATGGACATGGCTAGGTGCTATTCGCTCAGGTGCTATTCGGCTATGTGCTCTAAGTGGACTACACCGAAATTTTCACAGATGATGTTAATACTGCTGTAACAACAAATACAGAAAGTAGTATGGAACATTTCGTGCGCGAGTCCTACTTGCAAGAGCAAGAGCCCGTTTCTTAAGTCCACACAGCCGGTTTAGTAGGTAACTACGTCAAGTCTTTTAGATGTATGTTAAAAAAGTTGAGTATGTTATCGCATGCGCGTACTGAGGTATCTTAATGTTCTTACCGAGGCATTCGTCAACTCAAGTTATAACACAATAATGTTTCATATTTCTATTTTTACAAAAGCTCATTATATTTTTTGTGGTATGCAGTAAAAGATAGTGACAGAAGATTATTTGAACTTGTTGTTGTCCGCGGCTCCGCCCAGCTCGTTCTCGAAACCCATGGAAAACTACTTTTTTTGGACGTTTCCGTTCTCAATCTACTTTTTTTCTACCCACGAATATTCTTACGATTTTAACAAAGATGTTTTTCTGTTTTCTACTCACGCTTCGATTTTCTTTTTATAAACTTCAAACTAAAAAACAAAAAAAGAATTATACAATTTTTGCACAAGTAGTACACCTTTAGCGTCCTTATTCTATGTTTGCATATACAACCAAAAAGACTACGCTACATCCCTATTTTATTGTAGTATAAAATATAAATCCCCACAGATACCTGGGACCGTGAGGAATTCTCATCGGAGCCAGCGGGGATAGTTATGTCGGACTCGAAATGATTATAGAACGCACGTTGTTTGTGCGTCATAGGTTGCCGGAGGAGGTGAAATTGACGGAAACATATCTATCGCACCCTGGCTTACCCTGGGCATATGTCCTCTCCTATGAACTTGTCCCTATGTGTGATGGAACCACGGGGTTCCCATATAGTCCCAGGATACCTATGGGCAGGTGCGTATTACGCTGGCCTGCGTTACATCCCTACTTGTTAACAAACTAAACTGAAAACAAAAACTGCTGCAAGATAAATAAACTGTACAGCACTTTATATTCTTATGTACTTGTTTATTTTCTAGTTAAAATCTTCATATAATTACGATCATTCATGTAATAATAATTAAAAACAGAACAATTAGCAAACGTTCATGTTCTTTTCCTCAACATTTTAGACATATTTTACCGGCATTGTTACTAATTCATTAAAAACTAGCCATTACTCATGACTTTGTATGTGTAGACTTCATATTTAATTTTTGACCCTATGAGAATATAATACAATCAACGACAGGTGTGGCGTGGAGGTATGGAACCGCAACTGTTACGCAGGGAGCGCGGGTTTGATATCCGCTGAGTGAAAAAACGGACTCCGGAATCCGAGGTGAAAGTTAAGCTAGGATGAAGAATACAATATAATTACTATAGTAAAAGAGTGCGCCTAGAGTGCTGGCACCTTTAGAGTCATTAATTAGCAACAAACAAACGTATCTACAAACATACACACATACAAAGAAATAATTTAGTAAAGAAATAAGTGAAAAGCTTTTACATTTGAATATAAGTAGGATAAACAAAAATACATAATCAATAACGGTTGACGACACAATATAATATGCTAGCTGTTGCCTGCTGCTCCACCTGCGTTGAATATCCACAACCTGCACCTATTCCAGGGATACCAAGCATGTGAAAATGTTTGGATGTACTTTACTCAATCACCCTCAAACAGCTGACAGAATCTGACTGAAAGTACCCGAAAAGATTATTGTCTGTTATAGCATAAAACATAATATATCGGGTGGTTTTATCGTCGTTTCGAAGCGAAAGATATTAGGTAAAGTTCTGATAGCAAAATCGTCTGAGCGTAATAACTCGGCGATAAAAAATCTTTATTTTTTATATCACTGAATGGCGGAAAAACTCACGGTCCACCTGAGGGAGAGTGGTTATGGACGTGTGCAACACCAGAGGAGTAGGAGTCACACTCTTGCTGCCGACCCTATAAACACAAATAGTTTCTGTGCCGTCAGTGTAGAAGATAAAGCAGGAATAGCCTTTAGTTTTCCCACTGATAGACCAAAAACTGTCCAGTGAGCTCTGGTTACCCTACTCACCGCCGGGAACACAACACGAGGTTATTATGGCCGCTGTATTCTGTAGGGCGGAGGTATTTCCCCAGTCGGACTGCTCAATTGGACGGATATACCGTCGTATCTTACCTTCTATAAAATCTTATTTTATAGCCCTCATACACTCATATAATCTACTTCTAGACCCTCTATACCCTCATATAATCTACTTCTAGACAAATTTTGCTATCCAAACTATGTCCAAAATCTTTTTATCCAAACGACAATAAAATCAGGGTATACACTTTTTATACCTGGAATAGTTTCACAAGATCCGTACTCGACGCGAGCGTAGCCACGGGCAATAGCTAGTAAAACGATAAATATCACGTACAGTATAGAGTAATTATTCGAAGGCCACAGTAGCACTGACCTATGGCTATGTCACGATAACGGTACGTTAGGTTAGTTATGAGAAGCACTACTAACAATAAAATATCTGTCTGCTTGTTTGAATAAGTGAGTGATATATTATTTTATAGTCTTCTTTCTTTCGTGTGGTTAATGGCCAGCCTGTGACAGAGATGTTCAGATCGCCCATATAGGCCTCCTTCTTGACCTAATGACTGTTGACCACAGCCGGGACTGACTTTTAACGTGCCCTCCGAAGCACGGAAGCGCTTAGCTGTAACACCACTAGATGGTCACTCATCCCATATGGTAACTTTTCACCTAGGTAACTCAACCCATTGATCGTTTAACGAACAGTGAACGCACCTGGCCACGAGCCCTTTTTTACTTCTATTGCAGTAAAATCATATTATGATTTAGTATTTGATTTGTCGTTGTGACTGAAGCAATAGGTACAGTCAATATAAGATTGATGTGTCAAACAAAGGGTGTTTTCCACTTAGAGCACCCAGCCGAATAGCATCTGAGCGAATAGCACCTCGCCTTATCCATAGTACTCTAAATGATCGTTGTTTTTCTTTCCATCCTGTTAAATGATTATTCTGATATTATGTGCACACTGCACACCGTTAGTTCGGACGATAATATATTTTAAATCATTAACGGCCGGTCCTAATATGCCAATCCGAAGCCAGAATTTCGATCGATTCGTTGCTCAAAACGTCCATATATTCAATTGGTGGATCGCTTTGACAATCCTTTTTCACTATCGATTCCACATATGAACGTTTTGATTCAGTTTGATTTAACAGAACAGTTTAATTTCCTTTTAATCATTTTAAGAGTTTGCATTTAAGATCCTTCTGACGCTGACTGTACCTAGATAGTTAATGTTGAAAGTGAATTGTTTGGATAGTAAACTATTTATTTTAAGACCGTTCGCTGCATCATACGCAGGTATTCTTCTCAGGCTTGTATTTACTACTAGCCAGCCCTGCCCAGTTTCGCCCGTCGAAGTGTGCATAAGTACTAAAGCACCAGATTTGTTGACATTAATGATTACTGCTTCGCTCCATTGAGTAGTAGCGTGATGTTATATAGCCTATAGCCATCCTCGATAAATGGACTATTCAACACAAACAGAAAAATAATTCGAACTAGTGGTTCATGACATTAGTGCGTTAAACCAAACAAACAAATTCAGCCAGTCAGCTTGATAATATAAGCATACCTAGATTATTCTGTTAAGAAGAGGACGAAAGAATAGCTATAGCGAACACATACAAAAAAAAACATAGACTACTAGCTGTTGCCCGCGGCTCCGCCCGTGTGGATGTCGGTTATCGCTTAGTGTTGAGCCGACGCTATTGAGCATTAAATTCGCCTCTCTACTCAACTTTGTCCTCGACTATGTACTCACCTCTGTTCTCGACTTTCTACTCGCCTCTATATTCGACTCTCTACTCGACTTTCTACTCGCCTCTATACTTGAATTTATACTCGACTCTCTACTGACTTCTCTGTTCCCCTCTCTATTCGACTTTGTACTCTTCTCTATACTCGCCTTTGCATTGGCCTCTCTACTTGCCCATTCATTCGATTCTCTTTTCGCCTCTCTCTTTTGGCTCTCTAGTCGCATATCTACTCGCTCCTGTAGTCGACTGTACTCGACTGTCGATTATTACACGCCTATCCACTCGTCCCTATAACAATCTTTACTCGCCTCTCCACTTACTTCTAAATTTGGTTTGCTACTCGACTATGTCCGTTCCGAAGCTCTAATTCACCTTTGTACTAAATTTCATAAGGACATCTTAAAAGAAATTCTTACTATTTATGCCATAATCCCCCCTTTTTTGTGCCATTGAAAAATGAGAAACTTTAATCCCATAGCCCTATTCCCCTTTTTGTCTTATGTATTAGCCTATGTCCGTTCTCAAGCTTTAATATACCTCTGTACCAAATTTCATCAAGATCGGTTCAGTGGTTTAGGCGTGAAAGCGTAACATACAGACAGACAGAGTTACTTTCGCATTTATAATATTAGTATGGATTACATAATCGTTATTTAGTTATCATGCAACTTCGGGACGACTAGACCAGACCGCTTGATGCGATTTTCCCACAGAAAATATTTCAAGTTCACGATAAAAAACACATTAAGTAGTAAATTAAAATTTATGATGAGTCTGGGGTTTCCTTGAAGCACGGTAAATTAAATATTTACGTACAGATCGTTAGATAATTGATGAGACTCAAAATGCCCTCATTGTTAGACTTCTTACATTGACCCAATCGAATTTAAGTCTTCAGGCTTTCACGGCCGGCGTTGCAACAAATTCGATTGGTTGTAGAATATACTGTTTCCGGGTTGTTTGGCCGTGGTCTATGTGAAACTTGCGTTCCATATAGCGGACACGGACCACGGACAAACAGCCCGGAAACAGTATATTCTACAACCAATCGAATTTGTTGTCAAAAAATTTGTGGGTAACAGTATTAAAATGTTTAATAAAATTCCTCAAGATCTGGTTTTATTTTACGTGCGGGAAATCTTCACGGATACCCACCCCTCCGGAGCCGGAGAGGGGGGGGGGAGGGTATGTCAGACTCGAACAGACTAAACCGCACGCCGTCTCTTGGGTCGTAGTGCTAGGCCGAAGGTGAGGTTGTCATGCGACATATTCCTCGCACCCCGGCTGACCCAGGGCCATCCCTCTCGGTCTGGCCCTCCTCGGGAGGGGGGACCACGCAGTCCCCGACTCAACAACAGTGTGCGGAGGCGCATCGTTCTACGATGCGCGCCGCCGCCGTGGCCTGCTTCTGCTAGGGTGACGGGCGGTTCCACCCGTCTGGTTGACATGCCACTAAATAAGTTTAAAAGTGTTAATGAAAAAAGGATACTACAAAATATACGAATACCTCAATGATAAAAATGCATGGTCATCCTAATCTTTTTGCTTGCTCGCACAATATAAATTTAAAAAAAATGTTTTAAAAAAGAAACGATAATATTGTTCACTGAGTTTCTTGCTGGTATCTTCTCAGTAGAACCAACTTACCGAACCAGCGAATAAGAATCATTTTCATATGATTTATTTACTTTATTTAATATCTATTATATTAATAATTTATTGACATGTCTGTAAAGTTTTGACGTTCATATATGTGCTCTTTATGTGCCTAAACTGAATAAACAAAATTGATTCTTTGATTTTTTAATTCTCAGAATCTATTATAAACCTCTCCCGATTAGCACCACATCCCGATACTCCGCCTTCTGTGTCCAGCCCGTCCCAGCCACGACTTTTTCCGGTCGTCAGTCCATCTGGCTAGGGGGAGGGGGAGTTCATTGACCCTAAGAAAACAGAAGAAACATTATATAGAAAATTATCAAGTGATCATAATATATAGGGTCTAACGTCAAATTTTCACCAATGAATATCCCGGAACTAAACTGGTTCTCCGTGTCTTACTCAATGAATTTCTATATGTCGCGCCAACTAGCTTAATCAGCTGTTAAATTAACTGCCTAGGCAGTTAACTAAACGGCGCCATTCGTTTAACGGCCTGAAACGTTTCCAGCCATTTCATTAAACGGCTAGGCCAATAGCTTGGATCGATGACGTTTAACTACTTGCCTAGCCATTTAATTAAACAGTTAGAAAAATGACATAATTTCGCATGGTTATAAAAAAAAATAACCACGAAGGCTTCTTCTAATCTGACCTAACCAAGTCGGATTGCGTAGCTATCACAATAAATCTATCACTAATTCCGTGAATAGACCTCTGTCTATACCCTCGGGGATATACAGGTGTAAGTATATGTATGTAATTATCTATCCTATTTTGAGGTAGTGCCTCATCTTACGATTGGCCTATGTATTAGCCAGCCAGGTTATTAAATGATGTAATAAACGAGACGGCTGAATATCATTTAGGCCATTAATTGAATGGCGCCGTTTAGTTAACTGCCTAGGCAGTTAATTGGACAGCTGATTAAGCTAGTTACATATACTCACGCCTGTAAATCCCGAAGAGGCAGGCAGGTCTATTATCACCTACATTTCTTCAAATATAATTTTCGGTCTCACGTAATAGGGGGTGAGCCTATTCCCGTCAAGCGGCACTTAGTCATAAGCTGTATGTTTACAGTCAGCTGGAGAACAGCCCTTTGGTTGCCTTATACGACACTCAAAAACGCATTGCATTTAAGCCTGCCTTGATCTTGCTCCCTACCATTGGTGAAAAATGTCTCCTTTCTTCATTCTTGGAGCCTTTTCTTTACACAGTTTTCAAGTCTAACGGTGATGCCAGACGCATCTTCGATATTTTCTGTAGAGCGTCTGCCATGTGTACTCCACAACTAAATTAAAGGTGATTTTCCACCAGAGTGACGAGACGAGGCGAGGCGAGGAGAGAATTGAAATTTGTATGGCAATTCTCTCCCAGCGTATCTTTGGTGGAAACAGTGTGGATTGACGAGAATATGCGAGGCGTGAATTGAAATATTTGTTTGTGCAAAAATAAACCGATTCCTATCTACTACCGATAATATCCGGTTCCGATATAGAGTATAAATCACCTTCAAGGTGATTTTCCACCAGAGTGGCTAGGCGAGGCGAGGCGAAGAGAGAATTGAAATTTGTATAACAAATTTTCAATCCTCTCGCGATGGCAATTTTTTGTGGAAAAGGGTCAGTGCGATTTCAATTCTCTTCTCGCCTCGTCTCGTCTCGCCCCTCTGGTGGAAAATCACCTTCTTTCCTTTATTTACATTACAATGAATCGTTGTATCTATAAATGTGTGTATTTTATAATATTTTGCATGTAATTTTTTTTCATTAAGTGTGATCAACTTTTACTGTGACAGCTACATCACAAATTGTAACGTGCATGTTACTGAATATATTTCTTAATCCCACGGTTGCCTGGAAGAGATCGCATTTAGCGATAAGGCCGCCTATTGTGCATTTAACTATAATTACTGTAATCCATACTACTGTTTCTTGTGATCTAATGTTGGTGTACAATAAAGAGTTATCTATCTATCTATAATCTTCATGACATCGTTGAATGAATAGAACTGCACAAATTCAACGTGAAATTTGTAGAAAATGCTCTATTCTGAAATGTTATTCAGGAGTCGGCAAGTGCATAGCAGGACAGGAGGATTGTGGTCGCAGCACTAGTGGGACCGGTGGGTGTCACGCGGTGCTGCGACGACAATCGTTTTTTGACGAGGCTGTCAAGCTGAGTGCCACCATTGTTAACATGATACGTGTATGTAATGGTGACCCTCTTTCCGGAGACTTTGCCTTCAGCTTACCATTAGGCCAGGTGAAGTCAAATGGACGTGTCCTATAAAAATAAAAAAGACAAGTTTTATGGGAATCATAAGTTTACATGACAAGAAGACTTGCATTGTGGATTCAATAGATGTTTCTTGAAACATTTAGCAGTATCTCAAAACAAACACACGGAATTCCAAAAACAGAATGCTTTGAGTGTGAGAAATGACATAATTACTCTTAAGAATGTAGTACGACGATAGTGTACTGTATTATGTGTCGATACCACATTGTGCAGTCGGTAAAGGACTTTTTCATAGGAAGTTGTATACTTATATTCTTTGTTGACTGTACCTACCGTGCATCATTTAGCGGAAGAAATCTGGAATAATATATAAATCTAGTTATCTAGTATCGCTCAATTAAAGTTCTTGTATTAGATTACATACAAATACATACTAGAATCCCGAAGTTCATAATACCGAATTTCTTAATATCGATGTATGAAAGGTCGAAGTTCATAATTCCAAATATTCGTTTGACCGATTGTTAAAAATATCGAAAGTAAAATCCCCAAGTTCAAAATTCAGAACATTAGATTCCTTTTTTCTGAAGGTAAAACACACCCCGTTATATTATATAACCACAAAGCATATACATTATGACGCAGGCACGTTACCTAAAAAGACCAACAATGTCCTTCCTTCGCGTAGAAACAATGTATTAAAGAATCCTATAATCTAATTGCAGGGCCACCGACTTTTGCGCAAGTGTTAGCAATAAGTTATGCAAGTTTTAAGCCGTTTGTTTTTTAAAATGTTGTATTATATCTAGACATTGTCTAGCAGTGAAAGAACGAAATAGCACCTAATTTAGTTACTGTTCTCAGCAGTCGAAAATAACATCAAAAAAATGTACTAACTTTTTGACTTTAATATAATAATTTTTCAAAACCATTAGATAAGGCGCTCAATCGTATCTCGATGATAAAATAATATACGTAGAATCACATGATGTCACTTTTTAAAGTCAACAATACATATAATTTTGTCACGTTTTTGTTTCAATTAACGTAATTCTACGTAGCGGTAGAAATAATAATTCGGATGTTCAACTGGCAATTTGAAGGACGCAGGATCAAATCCAATAAATCCTATGTCCTACTAATCCATACTTCCATGCTAATATTATAAATGCGAAAGTAGCTAGTCTCTCTGCTACGTTTTGAAGTCCAAATCACAGAACCAATTTTTGAGATTTGGTTTAGGGGTAAATTAGACCTTTAGAAAGGACATAGGCTATGTTCGGTTGCAAAATAACAGACAACAACGCAGGTGGAGCCGTGGGCCACAGCTAGTATATTATTATAAACGTGAAAGTTTCTGAACAGTTTGTTATTCAATTATGTTCAAACGGCTGAACTGATCTGGCTGATTGTTACAAGGATAGATTATAATCGCACACAGGCCCACCTGATGGGAAGTGGTTACGGTGACCTATTGACGTATGCAACACCAGGGGCATCACAATCCTGCTGCCGACCCTGTAAAAACCTTCGACCTTGGCCATTCTTAAAGAACCCCATGTTATATTCGGTTAGAAAAACCACGACAGGAAGTGCATTCCACAACCAGAATGTGCGTGGGATGAAGTTCCTTTCAAAAGCACGGTATGCACCATATCCAATCGCAATGTGTGAGGGTGACTTCTCTGCCTATGGCGAGCGGTAAGATAATAGAATTTAGCGTTGAGCATCATGTAGCCTACTTTATTCTTTGACGTTCCTTATGTTTCTATGGGTTGTGGGGGTGGAAGGAGGATTCTACGTCACCAGAGTTGCTAGTATCAGTTAGTAAAAATACAAAATACGACATTCTACAAATTGCTATCTAGAGTAGAAATATTTAAATAAAAACTACAACTTACTTGAACCCACTCCAAATTCAAATATTTAACTTAGTTGAAGGAGTTAGTTTGAAAATTCATTATCATCATCATCATCAATATCGCTCAGTGCCAATATTTGTATGCATGAATATGGGTATTTGCATTAGTCTGGTCGTGCCTCGGAGAGCACGTTAAGCCGTCGGTCCCGGTTGCCATTCAAACATCTATGGCAGTCGTTACGGGTATTTGGGGCCCTCAAAATTCCAACAACTGGTCTAACTGCAATGCTTCGATATCGCCTTTGGGTTGTGGAGGTCATATGGCTGCGTTTCACGGAAAATGTCGAAACTTAGCCAAATCCGCAGTTGGACTGGTAAAAGCGGACCCCAGACTCCAAGTTGATAGCTTCGGATGCGACTGGGATTAACGCTAGGATGAAGAAGAAGAAGGAATGCCTCCTAAACTCGAGATATGTACGTGGGATTTATTCTTAAAAACAGCTAAATTAGATTATTTATGAACACTTTATTTTTTTTCATATGTGATAAGTGATAACCCTAACTCATAAAATTCAAACTACCTCAAAAAACTTAACTCAAAAAATGTACCATTTATTTTCCTACAGTTGTTTTCTTAATAAATACGATTTGAAACGATGACGTAATGAAGCAAAGCAAAAACTATGATTTCCTTCGGTCATTACTTATCTCAGAAGCTCATAGTAAATTAATACATATTTATATGAGTGTACGTGGCTAGACTAGATTATATTATATTTTGGATTTTATATTATAGTTCGGAACTATTATTGGTTTCATCTAAAATTTTTTTTATACCTCTTTGGTGGCAAACAATCCCACTGATGGAAAGTGGCTCGTGGCCTATGGCCGTGTGCAACACCAGAGGTGCCACACTCGCGCTGCCAACCCTGGTAGAACAGAGAGTTTCTGTGCCGTCAGCGTAAAAGATAAAGCAGGACAAGCCTTAGGACTTCCTACTGACAACACAAAGACTCTCCAGTGAGCTCTGGCTACTGCCACCGGGAACACAACACGAGGTTATTATGACCGCGGTATTTTGTAGGGCTTCTCCTGTCGGATTGCTCATTTGGACGAAAATACCGTTGTGTTCGTGATAATTTTCTGAATGGATTGTATACACTCTACAGGTTTAAAGTAGCTTTGTTCAAACGGTAAATCAGTGGGGTATCTGGGAATTCGAGGTTCTTTTTCAAATATCAGATACGTAACAGATTTAAGATTATTAAAGCTTGCATTAAAGAAGCTAGTAGTTTTGAATTGCTTAGGATATATTTGAGGATCTGGTCTCTGAGGTAGGTTCGTTGATCACCAAAACCTAATGAATTAATAATGATTTCCTAAAAAAATACTGTTAAATATATAAATAAAAAATTGTATATCGTTCATTCATTCATCGAAAAATAAAAGAGCGGTAAAAATTACGTTCTTTCGTATGTTATCTGTTTTATTTCATTTTAATGATGCACACAACCATTAAACAATGACGAGGTATTACGTAATATGCTCTTCATTAAGTAATACCAAGCTAGCTTAGCGTTTTCTTGTTTACCAAAAATTATACAACAGTCTTTTGTTCAAGTTGTCACCATGTCTAAATTATTCTACAACTCACTTGCAGCTCAGTGAATGAATGCAAGTTGTCAGTTAAATTCAATTCTTATATATTCACATTCATTGATTTTTAAATACCTCATTTACAATTTATGAAACTTACAAGAGATCTTTATATTTAAAGAAACAATTAGTAATTGATATACCTTGTAATCTTTAGAGGACAAGTTTAGTGTTCAAAAGGTTTGCGCAGGCTAATCAAGATGTTTGGGCCCAATTCAACAGTTGATGCTCTGGAGCAGGCTTTCCTCACAGGATTTGAGGGTTAGAGCGTTTTCACACTCATCCGATATCCGATATCCGATATCCGACATCCGATATCGGAGGAAGTCAAATGTATGAGATAAGTATCTCTTTTTCACATTGCCCGTCCAGATATCGGTTATCGGAGCCAACACCATTGTTTTGGCCCGATATCGGAACACAAAGAGATTAGAACAGCGACTGCAAGCAATTTTCGACCTTAAGGACATTTTAATTTTAATTGATGACACTGACCACGAATATAGGAAAAGAACTCGATACTGTGTCATGTCAATAAGGTCGAAAATTGTTTGCACTTTTTTTCTTTTTTTTTAGTCCTAGCTTTCGAGCAAATGGCCGTATCGGGCCGATTTTAGCGGATAAATGTGAAAACAGCACAAGGTGTCGGTTATCGGATGTCGGCTATCGGCGTCCGACACCGATACCGGATATCAGATGAGTGTGAAAACGCTCTTACGCGGGAGTAGCTGACAATGAGCTGACTCGAGCCCGCAATTTTTCCCTTACAGGGTTAATGCTCTCTGGCCACTGTGCCACCGAGCCAGGCCTGAAGGTATATAGGATCGATAAATGGATGGCTATTGGTAGATGGTTCCCGCTGTCACTCCAAATGTATAGGAAAATTTGGATATCTTCAGACGGGGTCTTAAGAGAAAGGTAGCGTGTTCATGTTCCACCTGAGCTGATTCGCTATTTCCTATTTTAATCTCTATGATAACTATGCCTAGTTTGAGTCTTGTTAGTGCTGTGTAGTACCTATATCGTAGACTATATTACTTATTATTACGAGTATTTGTAGGTAGCAATTGCTAACAAATGAACTGTTTAACAGATCTGCAGTAAATACCTATTTATTATTATTATAATTATCTCATGAGTCACGACTTTTGCTACGCATATTAATAATAATTTGTGGTTTGACTTATGCTTAAGAGTTCATAGACACGATAACAAAAGACTAGTTATAATATTACCATTAGAAGATACTATCATTATTATGTATAATATGGTACCTATGCATAATAATTATGCATACCATTTCCATAGTACATACTTGTTATGCATTCCAAAACAAATAGAGATCTCCGGACTCATACGTCTGAAGTTCGTTAGATCACATGAGGATTTTTTTTTAAATAGTATGTACTCGTAATCGACATTGCTAGTAACTAAGCTTAATTGCTTGTGTTGGGTCCATGTCGGTGGTGTGATAGCTTCGCTTCGAACTCGGAACCTCTCGATCGTAAGGTCAACACTTTAACTACTAAGCTACCGAACCAGTTGTTAATGTGACAGATTTAGGGTAGTTGTATTGGAAACATTATTTGTTGGACTGTTCCTTGCTACAAGACTTCAGGTATGTATTTCCATGATGCTGTTAAAAAAGCCTAACTGATTTGTGTAGGTTCGATAATAGAGCGGGTAAGGAGGCATATACCTCCTTTCAAAGTCAAAGTCAATAATCATTTATTCTGTATAGACCAATAACACGGCACTTACAAAACGTTAAAATAAAAATAATCTCTAGACTGGTTTACCAAATGGCCCACCGACCGGTTCAAAACGCAGCCCCGACCTGAGAAGACTCCGATAAGAAACTCAGCGGGTACTTTTTTTGGTCTATTTACAAACATTTGCTTGGTCTACTTAGTCTAAATACAATACTTTGCTTGAGTAGCAGTTTAGCGAACAGCTCATTTTCAAGTTTGCTTATCATCTAAATATTCTTGAATTTAATAATAGCCTTTTGGCACAGTTTAATCATATTTACGGCGAATCCCAGGGGTAATTAAGAAAAGAGAAACGGTTCAAAACACAGCCCCGACCTGAGAAGACTCCGATAAGAAACTCAGCGGGTACTTTTTTTGGTCTATTTACAAACATTTGCTTGGTCAACTTAGTCTAAATACAATACTTTGCTTGAGTAGCAGTTTAGCGAACAGCTCATTTTCAAAGCTTGCTTATCATCTAAATATTCTTGAATTTAATAATAGCCTTTTGGCACAGTTTAATCATATTTACGGCGAATCCCAGGGGTAATTAAGAAACGAGAAATGGCCTTGGGTCGTGCGAGGGATATGCTTGAGGCAATTGCACATCCCGGTATCTGAAAATCCAAGCCGGCGAAATACAAAAACAAAATCTTGTATAACTTTCCCTAAATAAAATTATTTTTGCTCTCCCCCTAAAAAAAGTTTAAAGAATTATCTTTATATTCTCCTGAACTAAATATCTAGACCTACTCACCTGTCAAAATGAAATTGTGTATTCGCGCCTGGATAGTAAGTACGGAACTACTACATGACTTGTGAGATAATATTTGAGTACCCAGCAACAAGAAAACTAACGTAGATTGTGAGATATCGAGTGATACTGACAGTGTTATCAACGTAGATATATCTTATAAAGCCTAGGAGTTTCCGGTGATAATCTGCGTATATCTTTTAAACGCTTCCGGTGGAAATGTCACTTATCCATACCTCACGCCTATATTTTTCCGGAGGTGGCAGAGAGAATAGCCGACGAATTTAATAACCGCTGTCCAGGGTGAGCCAGTCAGGGCGCGAAAGGAGGGAAGCGAGGGAGCTTCCACTCCTTTGGATCGAGGTGCAAAAGGCCAACGAAAGCTAACGTAAAGGTTACGAGAGCTCGCACTTCAAGATGGGCCTGGCACCAATGGGCCTAGCACCAAGAAGTTATAAGTCGCCCTGCGTTATTCCTTGACACAGTAACCTTAGATAACAATGAAAATGATTTAAAGCATTAATAAAATACTGATTATTAATACTTTATTGTCCGTAATAATTATAAAACATAAATAATAGCTATTATTAATAGTTTGTGATTAATATTATTAAAAAAGGACATTCATTTGTATTCTATTTCATTTTGATTAGGAAATACATATCTCCGTGGACAGAATTTGTAGCGCGTTAATTTATAGGTTATTATTGACGTATGGAGCAAAATGCACTATCTGGCTATGTTGGGCAGTACTTGGTCCAACGCAAAGTCGACCAGAAATGGTGCGAACCGTGCATGAAATGAACTTCATCCCACGCACGCTCAAGCTATGGAATGAACTCCCTGCTGTGTTTTCTCCAAGCGACTACAATATGGGGTTCTTCAAGAAAGTCATTAGAAGATTTCTCCAGGGTCGGCAGCACGAGTGTACATACGTTTATAGACCACGGTAACCACATTCTATCAGGTGGGCCGTGTAATTGTCTGCCACACAAGTGGTATAAAAAAAACAGAGCAACCTCAGATTAACATACTTTTAGTTTTTTTAATTAGCGGATATATTATCTCCTATACAATAGGTAACTAGATATCTTGTGTATTTATTAGAATGTTTCTATTTTACATTGATTAGTGACTGGCGGTAAATGAATAAGTGCAAATTTAATTAGAGTTTAAGCAGGTAAGTGCTATTTATCCTGTACAAAGAAGGTAAAGTTAAGTTAGTACCTGTCATAAAAGGCTCTTAGTGAAATATAAGGAATTTTTTAAAGCAATTCGAATGCTTACTTGGAAATTCGAAAAATGTGTGTTGAATGAGTGCAAATAACACCTAGATACATCCTACTAATTTTATAAGTTTGTGAGTGGATGGATGGATGTATGGATGCTTGTTACTCGTTCACCTAAAATCTACTGAATGGATTTTAATAAAACTTCACAATAATATAGCTTATACATCAGAATAACACATAGGCTACAATTTATAACGATAACCGATATTATAGCGATAACCGACATCCACGCGGGCGGAGCCGCGGGCAGAAGCTAGTATAAGCATAATAATTAAGGTACTTTGGGGCTCCACTAAGATTTTCGGAGTCTAAGCCAACCACATTTGCAAGCGGTACTTCAATGCTCTACACTTACTTATCGACGAACGATGCCCGCTACTGCTATACCTCATCGGGGAAGCACGAGTGTGAATATATGAAATATAAATTAAAAGTGGTTGGTGGGACCGAAAATAATAGTTGGAGAAATGTGGGTGTTAATACACCTCTGCCTACCTCTTCTAGGATTTACAGACGTGAGTATATGTGTGTATGTAAATTGATAGTAAAGTGATTCATACTAAAACATGAATGAAATGAATGAGAGTAACTGTCTGATAAGCCCCTATTTTCGTTAGGTAGTCAATGTAATATCTTATCTAAAACATTACTCTGCCATGGATGTACATTTCCTTTTCGTATTATGCGACCGTAAGTTGAGTCGCATTATATTAGTCATCCATCTGGCGGCAAGAGGCGGTATGATGACTAAAGACTGATGTTGAACTCGGGGCATGACCTTACTGCGTCATTGCGGAGGGTACTGGTATTGGTCACTAGTAAAAAAGTGAAACAAAGGTCAACACATTAGGTACATTACCTATTACCCTATTCTTGCAGGCTTCCCAATGGGTCGCAAAGTCATTGAAAAACTAGAGATTAGATTTTTTCCAATGGCTTCCCTTTAAAAAAAATTCGGCCTGCGCCTATAAATAGTATTAGTCCGATTATTGCTACGATAGAAGTAGGTACAGGGTGACACCTCGTCATGTTTCCACGTCCCAATAACACTACGGGGTCACCAATACTGGTGGCTAAGCTTAGGTGGGGTTTTTAGGATATTCTCTCTAGGGCAGACTAAATTGCCAGGCCACATCAGCCGGTTTACCAAAACACTGCAATGTTATAGTCGGTTCGGGTCTGACACACCTACCTCATCTCTAATTCCGGTGAGTCGGAAGCCCGAGAGGTTTTCCGGACGAAAAAAAGTATCATTGCTAATCATATTTCCATAATCATGGAAGTTAGTTGATACGAGAAAATCATATCGACTGATTTTCATACATAAGTGTAAACTTGACATATATTTTTACTGTACAGTAAAACTATATGGCAAGTTTACACTTCATAGCTCGTCGCTTTATTTTTTTAGCATTCATAACCATCATCATCATCATCAGCTCGGCTATGGAATAATTTTCGGGCTTATACCTCTTTCATACACCTCTACAACTTTCCTAGCAGTTCTTCAGACTTCCATACATTCATAAGCTGCTACTATACGAGATATTAAAAATATAATCTGCTCGAGTTAAAGTCACAAGTGGATATTTAGCTTTTTTATAATAATAATCACCTGATTTTAAGTGTTTTCCGGTGCTTATAAAACCTTTTTTTCGACTTTTTGACCGCCACAGATAATGTCATCATCGTAATTTTCATTCATTCAAACAATTTCTATCCCTGAATGAGAATGTACCTAGTACTAAATCAAACTAGTAGGTACATACCTAGTTCTTCAGGTAGCAAGCGGTCACAATTACCTGAAAATGCTTTAGTCAGTGAGCCGAGTATAAATGGCTATTCCAAAATGTCTACTTTAGGATACCGAATTAAAGTTGATCGTACACAAAAGTTTCTGCAACTTTTACTTTCAAAATTTAAAAGAATCATTTCTCTAGAAGATCTAGAGAAATGATTCTTTTAAATGCACATTTAAAACATTATTTAGGGTAATTTTAGCGACAAATATACATAAAAGTAATTTCAGATAGACGTATGTGTAACTGTATTGTATGCATAGGTAAATAGGCTCGCTTCCTATTATCAAATCACAATTAGCCATCGCAGTTTACAGTCGCTGGATAAACCCCTCCCAATATTGGAAGTCTTTGACGTACTGATTCCACGCTGGCCAGACGGGTTGGTAATGGGTTTTATTTCGAGTTTTCCTTCTCATCTAAAGCTATCGTCTGCATATTTTTCCCTTAGTCGCCTCTTACGATATTTTTCTGATGAGATGGAGTAATGATACTTGTATTCCTTATCCAGCACCACACAGAAATGATCTCCTTATTAAATGGACTGAAAAGAGTTTATTCATAAAAAAAAAAAAACATAATTTCTCTTCCATGTAATTTATGCGTTCATAGTTAGAAGTTAACTGTATAGTAGGATAGTTAATACATGTAATTACGATGACAATCTCGGGTAATACCCGATATAGAGGGCAGTTATTAGTGTAGTTTGTGTTAATGACATAAACATTCGAGTTAAACCAGAGAGGTAGGGCAACGGTTAAAATTGAGGTGTGGAAAAATCGTAAAGATTTCGATATTGTTAAGAACTTAAATCAGTAACCATTCATTCATTAGTGAGTTCTTTTGGTCGTTAACAAACGGGCATATCCGCCCGTCTCCTAAAATTCATCGCTCATAGTGAAAGTTTTAAATTATTTATCCCGTAAATAGTAATATCAGATGCTCATTGGTCTCCTTGTAGGAGACAAGTTGGTATTATAATTTGGAATTTTTGGCTACCTAAAGGAGGCAACTTTGGAATTAATGTTGAATTCGACACCTACTTTGGTGCTTTATGGTTTGGTACGAGACCGAAGAAGGACTGAGGCCATAGGCACATAATAAATAATAGTAGGTACTACGTCTTAGTATTGTTTGCAATACGGCACAACTCGTGAAAAAGTGCCTTTTCGCCGATAGTTGACTCACCCCCTGTTATCTAGGATGTAATTTGAACTCCCATCTGAAATTTCGATTGAATGCATAATTATAAAAGTTACTTAATTTGTCGTCACTTTCGTTGTTGAAATATCGCCAAGTGTGCCCATGCTCCCAGGTACGTCACGCAGCATGTTCAAGAAATCAGCGAATGACACACACCCATCAAACAAATCTGTGTCTTCGTTTATCTTATCTTAATAGTAATTTCGTGCCTATATATGAGATTTTTTACTCTCAGCTTTATTATTCAACTACTGTATCTCTGATTTATTGCCAGTGTTAGAAAATAATAAAGTTTTTTCTTAAATACTTGATTTTTATATGAATATCGGCATAGCAGTTCCAATAGGCTTGTAGACGGCAGTGTAACAAAGAGAAAACTTAGTGAAAACCAATTACTGTATTGTAATTACCGCATCAGTATTGTTAGAGAAAAGGTGATTTTCTTATTTGCATATATATTTTTTTATAATGTGTGTAAAAATCTAAATTTATTGTGTTTACGCTTTCGACCGATGTTATCATCCCATTGAGTTGATAATATAATTAGTTAATTATCCTCATACACTCATTGGCACTCGATTGTATTATACACTAATGTTAACGGAACCTTTCAATTGCCTAATGTTTAGGACAAAAAATTAGCTAGTTAAAAAAACACGGTCTTTATTCGAGCTGTAAAAAAAGCGGCTACGAAGTAAGGTAGTTTTTTTGGTTAGCATAAATTTTTTTTTTCAATAATATGTAACAAAAAATCACTTTAAACTTAATAAAGCCAACAAATAAAAAGACCACTTAGTTTTGCAAAATGCGCATAATTAACGGCGTTTCTGTACATAGTATTATAAGGGCACGCATACACACTATTTTCATATAAAAAAATATTAATTTTATATCGCTGCACCTCTTAACGGGGGCAAAGATTGGCCATCGCTATTTTGCATACACCCTAGCAATTATACATATATGAAATGTGTAATTTTGACTTTGTTATATACTTATTTGATGAATAAATGACAACTTTATTTTATTTTATATTCTTTTTGTTTCCAGAACCATGCATTCCGGGTGGTTAGCATGGGAGTGTGTTGTCTTCGCTATCTTCGTGTTCGCGACGTCATGCGCCCCTCTATGGAGGAGGAGAAGGGATGCTGCAGCAGGGGGGAGTGCAAAACAGGCATACATCTTTGCCAGTGGAGGAGTCTCTACCCTGGCTATGATTCTATCCGTCGCTAGAGGCACATTAGGAGTCAGATCGTTTTTAGGTGAGTTCTTGCGATTCTTCTTTAAATACTAGTGTACTTGTTATCATCAGTTTCTCTTTTTTATGTAGAATACAACCAGTTCTGTGTTACTAAAACCCGTACCTAGTTATCAACAAAAGGTGGCGGAAAAGATATTAAGAACAATTCGAAATATCCCTGATCGGTTTTACACCTTTTTCGTAAGGTGAATAGCCGTAGCCTGAACTTGAAAGGTGCTTTAATAATGGGAACTTTAAAGTAGGTATGTTATTTATTATTAAGTAATTATCTATCATCATAAAAAATGGTTGCAAATTTGGGTGACTGCGTAGTCATAATTGTTGTAATGAGGTACATATAAACGTGAATCATGATCATGCATGATTTGTCTCGACAACAAGACTAGGCGTATGTTTTAAATGTCGACGATTTTTAATGACGTATATTTACGCGACAAGTAACGGAAGCACAAAATAGATAATAGTATTAAATGAAAGTTAAAATATATATAGATATAGGTACACTAGGTGTTTATCTAATGGTAACCACCTCTTAAATGATTAATTAAGACTTTATTTCTCAAAGTAAATAGTCTAACAAATTGCTTCTTTAATGATATCGTAATTAAAGCCAGTATAAAACAAATTTTGACTAGTAAGTTACTATGAAAGGTGATTGCAAATAAAACTTGTGAGATGTGAAAAATAGGAAAGGAACAATAATATTTCTCGCATCCATTTAGAGTTCTTCTTTTCTCTCTTCTTTCGCAAACTCTGGGTACATGTCAGGAGGTGTAACTCCTGTAGTCTTTTTTTACGTGGGAAATCCCCGCGGATACCCCCCTCTCCCTCCGGAGCCAGAGAGGGTGGTTATGTCGGACTCAAACCGACTAAACTGTGGGTTGTATTGCTAGGCCGAAGGTGAGGTTGTCTCGCGACATATCCCTCGCACCCCGGCTGACCCAGGGCCATTCCTCTCGGTCTTGCCCTCCTCGGGGCTCCTATGGTATCGTACATCTAATGATGCACTTACATTTTACCAACATTTTGAGTGAGAAAGGTACAAATACCGTCCAGGTTATCACAAATACTTGCCACTATAAACATAATATATAATCGTGATTATTAAAATAATGTCATCATAAAAGCAACAAAGTCATTACCATGGACACTCGCGCATGAAATACAGAACGCTTATGTGCCGCGTCAGTAGATAATTTGCTATAACAAAAAAATAATAACTTATTCGTATATTACTCTATTATATTCTTTACTAAAAACAGTCATTTTATGGTGTACTCTAGGCTATACGTGGTTATACGTGGTTATAAGACGGCAGAATAGAGAAATGGTAAAAGAAAGGACTGGTTTGCCGTCCAAGAATATCTTTAGAACATGTGGACAATGGTCTATATATATATATATATAATACTATATATAACATCATTATCATTCCGCCCTGCCCAGTTCCCATGGATAGGAGCGGTGATTTGCCAGGATGTGGAATGAAAAATCAACCCTTATTAGGTTTCACTAATTTTTTGAGAAAGGCAATGTATTGAAGGGACAGTCATTATAGTTCATTACCTATCGTTTCAGCCATTATTCACGATATTCTAAGTTGGAAATATATAACATCTACTTCCCTATTCGACAAAACCCTCCTCAATGAACCTAATAAATAAAACACTTGACACTGAAAATTCATAATTCAGTTGTAATTGTTAGTTACTCAGAGTCTCATCCAGAGCATTGACTCCCGTGTGAGATTATTATATTGACATTATTAAGAGACAAAGGTGTTGAAAAACAATGATGGAATGAGTTGAGTTTCTAATTCAATAATAGTAGAGTCAGCATCAGATATATTTGACTATAATGTCTCAAAATGATTTTAAAACAAAAGTATTAAGAGAAAAATTAAACTATTTTATTGATTTTAATTGTATTATTGTCCAAACTAAAGATGTGTACTATGAAGTTTGGAGCGACTTACTATCCACAGCTTTAAATGATAAAACAAGGTGCTATAATTTTAATGTATTTATTCGTAATTATATCACCACTAAACGAGTTTTATGGGATTTACGTGAATTTTCTTTAGTTTTACAGCCCCTCTAGACAAGTGGCAATTCGTTGGCCGGCGTTTGATGGAATAGAATGACGAATGTATAGGATTTGACACATTTGACATGCGTTAACGACTGTCAGAAACGTCAAATCCCATATATTCGTCATTCTATTCCATCAAACGCCGACCAACGAATTGCCACTTGTTTAGAGGGGCTGGTGCGGAAGAGACCATCTGAATCGGATTATCTTTTTTTTTTTTTTTCGGATTCATCCATCGATTGTTTTTCCTATTCTCTTTATTCAAATTATAATTATGTGTTTTATTTTTATACCGCTGGCGCGTGATGGCCAGGTAACTAAATAGGTTCGACAAGAAGGACGAACACAATAGTACAAAATATCAGAACAATCCGTTAACAGAAAGGGAGGTTAACCAGGGAATTCAGCAAGATCGATCTGAAGCTGATTGTGGATGTCTGATCCTTCATTTCAGATATTTAAATCAGACGTCACATTATCTAGCCTATATTTAAAAACGTAGGTCTGAAATGTCTTAATAGCTATCTTTTTTTTGTTATTCAATCGATTGTAAAAACATAAAACTATAACAAAAAACGGAAACGCGTCACAACGGAAGTTTAAATAACCGCGCACGAGGCGGGAGATGACATTTGAGATATCTACAGCTATATACAGAAGCTGTAGAATGATTTATAAGCTGTAGTTTTTCCAAGCGACTACTATATGGGGTTCTTCAAGGGCATTAAAAGGTTTCTATAGGGTTGGCAGCACGAGTCTGACTACCCTAGTGTTTCACACGTCCATAGGCCACGGTAACCGTGTGCTTTTCTGCCACTTAAAGGGTATGAAAAATAGTATGTATAAAAGGAAATCACTTTTATTCATCTTTTTGTTTGTTAATTTCTTTTGAACTAGTCATGGAATTTTGATACGGTTTTACTGCTACTTAATATTCAAACTCAAGAGTTATACTGGTAAATTATACATTTAGAAAACGTGTTGTTACTACTGAATTCTTTAATGTTAACACACTCTTTGGGATATCAAAATTATCACCCATCTGTGTAACGGGTTCTTCAAGAACTCGCGAGTTTATGAACAACCCGTTACACAGATAGATGATTGCGAGTGGGGTGTACTTGCAGGCGCTCGCGAGTTGGTACCTTAAAATTTTACCATTTTTTTTGGTTGTGAATATCAGACGTATGGCTACAAAAATGTTATAATTAATACAATTCAGTACCTACCAGTTTGCAATGTATACTATCTTACATCGTGAAGTAGGTTTTATACACACCTACTACACACGACTTAGGACAATTCAAAGTACTTAATACATACCGTGATCACGATAATTTTCGTAAACATAATTGTATTTTTAAACATTGTTAGGGCCTTCATTCATGTTCATAATATATGTTCTAATTGTTAAGTCACTATTGTTACAAGGCTGTACGTATATTATTTGGTCATTGTCAGTTAGAACTCTATCTCATTCAACAATACCTATTAAAGTTATTTCATTCCAAAGTTGAGATTGGTCTTGGATGGTGTAAATAGGTAAAGTAAAGAAAAAATAGGTTATGTAAATAATTTAACCATTGGTCGAGATTCAACCGTTATCATTAAAAATTTGAGGCAAATATGAGTCAAGGTGAGGAAGAAACAGCAGGCAAAGAAGGTGTTATAGGCAATTTGAAATCATAGTCCAACATTCGTGCAATAAAAACCAGGGTAATCGCCAACCACAAAGCCGGGTGAAACGCATCTACACTTGTAAAGTTACATATTAATGTCATCAAAAAATCTATCTTTAATAGTGTTATCGCAAAAACAATAATGACTAACACTGTATATTTTGTGTTACAAGATACGAAACTGAAGATCGAACTAATAGTGAGATGACAGTATCTGATTAAGTGATGTATTGTTTTATGCTTTATATAGATCTGTTTTATTTAGTGTTTCATACGATACAGCCCAGTATCAGCCCGTTAGTACTATGAAAGCATAGTTTAACGATCAACAAAATTGTAAAAAGTAGTTCAGGTACCTAATGATAACATGGTTGGGATTGTGCAACATGACGTCACACATGAATGGCTCAATATTTTTCAACGAAAAATACTTAAAACGCGTACTATAAACATTTAACTGTAACATCGTGGGCTATAAAAGAGTTACTACTTTTATTGCTACCTTACTTCAGTTAAGTATGTTATCATTTTTCTTTCTGTAAATAAATATTGGTGTGATATTGGTGAGGGCTAGGTACGGGATGGGTATTGTGTGGGTACGAGATGAGTACGGGGCGGATACAGATTGGGTACAAGACGAGTAAATCTAAAAAAATAATATTACCACAAATTACGTAATGTCATTTATTGTATTTTATAAAATTATTACAAAAATGTCAATTAGCCAGCCAATCTTTTGTCATGTAAATAGCCCGCCTCGGGTCGTGTCTGGTGCAAAGGAACCCTGAACACGTGCCGCATTTCCGCGCTGGATTGCAATAGCTAGCCTTTGCACCAGCTAAGATTCGGAGCGAGAATCACCAGATTTTTCGACAGATTTTTTTACTTAATTAATAATTTAAGTAGATAGTATTCACTTACTCATACGCAAACATATTTGTGATATAGTATGAAAACGTGTCTTCTTTGTTAGGCTTCTAAACCTTTATATGATTAACGGGTCGTCAAACCATATCACGTTATACGAAGCGTGTCATGTAGGAAGTTACCGGTCACGCTGAAGATAATTCAGCATTTGGGTATATCTACCTACTTAATTAGTAATCCAAGATTACTGCAGTAATTGCGTTTTTAAAAAAAACATCATACAAACCAAACCAACCTCACTTGCAAGTCAGTATACTGAACGAAGCATTGGAGTAGGCTTTCTACTCAGGGTTAGGAGGTCAAGCTGAACCTAAAGCCTTTAATGTCAGTTGTAAACCACTACTAAGATGATAATGAATGTATTTAAATTAATAAATACTGTGTTTTGAAATATATAATAACTTAAATTTCACCAAACTAGTCAAAAGCGATTGTAATGAGCAAAAGTATGTACTCAAAATCTTTCGTAACATGTAAAAGATTTTCAGTTTTACGTAATATTTGTTTTATTTATTTTTATTTTTAAACGGTATATTGACACAAATTATGCAGCAAGGTTGTTGAATGGCCTAGAAATTAATTTATTTAGTTGTTTACTTATATTATCTTTGGATACGTCTTAGTGAGATAAAAAGCTTCATATCAATTGGTATGATAAAAAGGGTATAATAAAACTTATAATTATTATGATAATACTAAAATTCAGTGCCCAGGATTTGATTACTACAGTTTGATAATGATTATGTTTTTAACCAGAACAGCCCCATAATTGTTCCTAAAAAGAACGGGGTTATTACGAGTAACTCGTTAAATAAATGCCAAAAACTAAAATGAAACGTCATCCATTTTTTAGATGTAAGTAGTGTCATTACCTCTCTTCTAGATTTAAAACAGATTATCATAAAAATACAGTATTTATATTGCGATTTAGATTCGTCCTGTGTGAAAAGGTCGCTTTTGAGGTACAAAATTTTACTACCAACAAAAACTTTGGTCATTTGCTAAACATATACATAGTTAAAAATTTGTTGGTGTTAAATAAGGCCATCTTTTTGTTTCCAGGTTTCCCATCCGAGCTGGTATACTATGGCTCGGCTATGTGGGAGACACTCTACGGCATTATTCTGGCCTTCCCACTAGTCTGTTGGATCTTCGTACCAGTCTATTACAGGCTTCATACCAACTCCGTGTATGAGTACTTGCAGGTATATTATTGTTATTTTATATACCTGATAATTATGTGGATGTATTTATATGTGGATCTATACTAATATTATAAATGCGCAAGTAACTTTGTCTGTCGTTCTGTATGTTACACTTTCACGCTTAAACAACTGAACTGATTTTGGTGAAATTTGATATAGGGGTAGATTAGACCTTGAGAATGGACATTTGTTTAGTCGCGATAAACGACATTCACGCGGGCGGAGCCGCGGGCAAAAGCTAGTGCATTATATTTGCAACTCCTTCAATTTCCTTCTGATTAATTTTGATGGAGGTTTTAACAGTTTAACTTTTCTTTCGGTATTTTTTGGGTTGATGATATACTAAAGCCAGCGGTAATACTGGTTTTACGGAGATAGTCCCATAAAAAAAAAACTTGTTTATAATTCCCATGTGAGCTAAGACCGCTTATAAAGCTTCCTTAAAGCATCTGTCAATGATCCTGGTACTACTAAACGGCTTTACTGATTGATGGATCAAGTACATATTCATGTTCTTACTAACACTACATACAATCTAATAATAAGCTATGCTATTATTAAGATACTAGTATATATTCTTCAAATTAAATAATAACCTTGTTTCCTCTCCAGATGCGTTTCGGCTCCCGTTTCGTACGGCGCATGGCTGCAGCTACATTCTTAATTCGTCAAGTACTGAATCTTTCTGTGACGGTGTATACCCCAACCGTGGCGTTCCATGCTGTGCTTGGACTTCCTCATTGGGCTTCGGCAGCTGCCTTGACTATTGTGGGGATTGTGTTTAACTTACTTGGAGGGCTAGCTGCGGCAATCAGGTAATTATAATAATGTTACTGATATGCAAGTATCAATCAATCAGTCAATCAAAAAACCAATCAATGAATTAATGATTCAGTCAATCAATTATGAAACCTACCAATAATTTTTAGAGTTGATCAAAAGTGTATAATTTGATTACGTGATAGATCGCTGCGTTTGTAGATTATCTTGATAATGAGTTTTTGACCTTAAAATTTCAGGGCCGATGTCATACAGACTTTGACAATGATATTGGTAAGCGGTGCCTTTATTATTCAAGCCACGGTGAAAGCCGGAGGACCTCAGACTGTCCTGGAGGCTAACATTGACGGTGGACGGCTTAAATTCATGCAGTAAGTATTGAGTAACATGTTTTTGATATAAAAATAATATATACTTCAGATTAGAAGTTTTTTTTCCTCATTGAAAATTACTGAACTATTGAGATAGCAGGCAAGCAAAAACTAAAAATCTAAAATGAGAATGCTCACCTTGTTCTAAAGTGGTTACTGTGACTAACACTACCAGGAATACCACTTACTTAATAGAAAAGACAGTGGAAGGTAATAATGGCTTCATCAATTTGACAAATCATATACAGACTCTTACTTCCCATTTATAATGAGCAAAACATGACTATGTCCAATTACTAAACGTTATTCTTTTTTTTATTAAATTACTTATTTACAAGATGTTTATTTATTTCAGATTTACTGGAGACCCAACCGTCCGTGTTGACACTCTGTCAGCTATCATCGGCCAGCTCTTCATGTCTGTCTCCATATATGGCTGCCAGCAAACCTTCGTCCAACGATACTGTTCTATGCCCAGTGAAGCCAAAGTCAGAAAAACTTTACTAGCCAACGTTCCCGCAGTAGCAATCCTATTCAGTTTATCCTGGTTCGTTGGCATGACCTTGTATGCTGTTTACAAGTACTGCGATCCTCTATCTTCGGGCCAGATCTCTGCAACTGATGAAATTCTGCCATTCTACGTTCAGGATCAGTATAGTTTCTTACCAGGAATGCTAGGGCTGTTTCTGGGCAGTCTGTTTAATGGAGCTTTGAGGTTAGTGAATATTCAGTATCAAATGTTATGATCACCTTAATATCTAACCTTAATTTTCGATTACTAAGTTTGTAAGTCTACCTCAAAAATTGATGAATCAACTTTTATTTTATTACAGTTTCCTGGTATCAAACGTGAACTCCTTATCGACTGTCATGTGGGAGGACTTCGTATCCGCTGCCCCAATATTCAAAGGCATCAGTGATAAGCGACAGTTGGCTATCATAAAGATTATTGGCATTTTCTTTGGTAAGTATTTGAACTGTAATCTGTTTAAAAGATAACTGTCTGGCAAATGAACAATGGTTTGGTCAATGTTTTGGTATAACTATATATCAAAGTCTCATCTGCATAGACACTGCCGAGTCCTTGAATCGAAAATAATTTTAGGTGCAATGGGATAGGAACATCCATTCGTACAATAATATAAAATTGTCTTACAATTGTAGTTATGTAAATAATGAAGTAGGTAATTAGTACTGAAGCAAACATTACTATACATAATAATACAGTACTGGAAAGCATTTATGTTATTTCAACTTTTATGCTTTGTCACTTTTTTTAATATGCCCTGTGTTTTGATTCAACACCAAGGAGGCTGGGTGGAACAGTCTAAAATAGTATATAGACCTCACTAGGTCCATCTATTATATTGGACACACTTAGTGTTCATAAAAACATGCATGACCTGAAATTTAATTTAATATTTATTTCTAGAAAGTATTAGGAAAAAGATCACTCTCTTAGATTTTTAAGAACAGAAAATTATTTCTAAAATTAGGTATTTCTTTTATTCGCAAAATGCTACAAATGTCTTATCATGATCTTTTTAAATTCCAGCCGTCATCATAATGTGCCTGTCCCTATGTGTGGGCATGGTTGGTGGTGTAGTTGAAGGTTCTCTACTAGTCACATCAGCAACTTCTGGTGCTTTACTTGGAGTATTCATACTAGCAGCCTTATGTCCTGTAGCCAATGGTAAAGGAGCACTGTTTGGTATGATTGCGTCACATGCGATTACGACATGGATGGCCGCTGGAAGATTGTTATATGTTGACAAACATGTTGCCATGCTACCTTTGTCTACAGAGGTAAGATTTTCTCTATTAGTTCTAAGAAGGGTTAAATGGTGACATTACGCCGGTTCGTATGCTGATTCGAATAATTGTGACCTTATGTGATAATTTTTGGTCTTACTGATCACAAACTGATTTATGATAACAAATCAAAGAATATAACAAGTCTTGCATTGAACAATAAATAAGAATGAGAGTGACAGAGTGAAAATGAGAGTACAACTTTTATTAATTAAAGATTATGTTATTTAATTAAAATTATTTCTTCATCAGGAATGTACCAACGCAACTATGAGTTCTGCGTTATATTATAAAGCTTTACCAGTGAACCAGACATTATCACAGCTGGCACCATTACTAGGGGTTCTGAATACTACAACCTCTGAACCCACTGAATTTGCCACGTAAGTAAACTTTTATAATTGTATGTCCGCATTAGAATCAATCGAACGAACAGAAACAGTACTAATATTTAAAAAAAAAATTCATGAATTGTTTTTTTCACTTGTCTAAGATATATTTTTTTGTTACAGAACTAGCGTTCTTCAGAGCATATATGCCGTCTCTTACATGTGGTACGCTGTCATCGGTACAATAGTGTGTGTCATTATAGGCATCATTGTCGGTTTAATAACAGGGAACGAAAGTGATGCCTTTGACGAACGTCTATTACATCCATTAGTTGCCAAAATATGCCGAAAACTGCCCGGTCGTGAAAGAAAATTCACTGCTACCGTTAGTGATAAGACTGCTTCCGAAGAAAAGGAAACAGAAAAGGAATCATCAGAGAGAACTGATGTTACGATAGCTGAAGAACTAGATGAGACAGTAAAGCAAACGTCATTTGCAGCGACTGAAAGTAGATTATTCGATGTATATGACGTCAGACAATCACCAACGCCTTCGATGATTAAAACAAGATTGTGATCTACTTATAAGAATCAAATGTATGATTCTAGAACTGCAGTTATGTAATATTTAGTTAAGTTATAATTATATTGTAGTTTAGAATGATCCAGTGCCTGAACTTAGACACAATATATATTAGTTTAACTTGTTTGTAATGATAGCACAGTGTAAGATTGACAGTAAGTTGAACACACTAGGCTGGTTTGAATCTAAAGCATATGTTAAATTGGAACGTGAATTATTATCTAACATCAAATGTGACTAGAAAAATCTAGTGTAACTTTCGAATAGGTATTTCAATATATACCTAAATGATTGTAATGAAATCAGTACAATCCCGTTTAATATTAGTTCCTGAAAAAAAACGAATAATTAAAAAAATCTTTCTTTTAGAAAGAAGAGAATCTTAGAGGAAAAGACTAGACCATGAATTTGTTTTTGGTCTGTAATGTCTTCAATTTGAAACTGCTTCATTAATGTTCATTTTGATATACTTACTATTTTAGCGAATCAAAGTAATTATCAAAGAAATGCTAATCTCATTTTTTATGAAGCTATGGATAGGAGTTAAGTGAATCAAACAATCTGATAAAATATATTGAAAATCTTGCTCAATATTTGCAACATTTTGTGATCAAAATGTGAATGAAGGCGCTGATTAGCTAGATTTATTACACGAAGTGAAAAGAAAAGTTAGTTATAATAAACTAAAGTCATTATATAGATTGAAATGTATAGTGCGACGACCGTAAAGTATTGTGGACCAAAGAAGGGGAACTAAACTAATAGACAAGATTTCTTGTATAGGTTGTTACTTTAATATGGAGCACTTATGAACTTATGAAGATACGAAATGAACATACTGGCTAAATTAAGCAAGGGTTCATAAATTAAACTATGTTGAATTGTATTTTGGAACATAATTAAAAATATTTATTAAAAGTTTTATTTCATAAGTAATTGTTAAGTATAATACTGTAAACCGAGCCAGATGGAAAAGATGAATAATAAATTATGAAGTATTTTTAAAAAGCTTTTAGAGTAATGTTTTCAATGTTACTACGTTATTTTATTTCAATGAAATATTTAGGTATGAAATATGTCTTAAGATTGATTAAATTACGATAAATGCGACTTTAGGTTTTATGCATTAAGAAATAAGAATTATATTCATGTGATAATTAGTGTATATCTTGTAAATATTAATTATTACAGTTTTAATGAAAAGTGATTAAATTAATCGCGACAGTATTTTGTAAGGTTGATTGTTAATATATTCTGTGTGTAAACATAAAATGTGATTGAGAGAATATAATGTGTTTGGTTTACGAATATGTGCCTATAATAACTTGTTATCGTTAAATGTACTTACAAATGGTATGTAAGATAGTCCTTGTAGGACTAACCTATTATTTTATATACTGCAATAAGTGAAATAAGTTATATTTATCAGAGAGTCGTTGTAGAAGAAAGTTGATGTTAAGTATGGTTGGAGGACCCGAATAATTAGTAATGCATCACATTACTAGTCGACTTTATTGTAATATAATAGTAAATATTGTGATGTTGGCCAGTATTAAGGTTTTGTGAGGTGTGTGCCGAGTCGTGTGTGAAGTTATTTAATATGTAAATCATTATTAAGATGCGAATAGTAAATAAAAAGAACGTACACATCAAGAGTTGGTTTTACTTTCTAATTTTCTTCTTTTCCTATGCATCTTCATATTATTTGCGATTAGCATTCTTTATTACTTGGCGTCAGAATGCTCTACCCTACGTTATCTGTTTGTCAATATGGAGGGTCTTCGAATCACGGATCAAAGTAGAATGATATCTGGCGAGTGATCGACCTCGTCCGCGCTTCTGTCTGGTTACAGCTAATGCTCGGTTCACAAAATGGTCAGATTCTATTCCCTTTTTCCCTTTATGTTTCCGTACCATCTTACGCTTACTTACTTACTAATCGTAAAATAAATTCAAGAAATTCATTGCTTTCACGTTGTCCGTTACTATTGTGTCTAAACATCAATTCTAAAACAATTTGTTTTCCAAGTGTTACAAATTGCTATGGTTTTGTGATAAGGCGCATAGAACTTTGTGTTTGTAGCCTCTATAGTGTAGTATCTCGTAACAAACAGACCGATCGGCAGCTTTAATGAAGCAGGAAAGACGCACGTCTTTTGTATCTCCTGGACTGATATACAATGATAGCAGAGAAATACACTTTTGGCCAACATTTATTTCAAAATGTTTCCCTGGCCATACAGAGCGAAAACGTTGCAAACTTAATGGGAGCATTAGGGTGAGGGGTAGATTTGACTTGATCCCCGGATCATAAATTTATATTTATGTACTTGTACTTATTATATAAGGTAGGTATATCTCTTTATTCATTTAAAAAACTTACAAATTATATTTTTAAATACATATAGAAAAAAAAACATAAATCTATTTAAAAATATAAAAAATAGTGTCCCACCGGTACCGGATACAAGGACCAAGCTACCGGTGGTTAGGGCTCCAGAGAAAGGAACTTTTTCACGATGCGCGCCGTATCAAGGAGCACTGCCTTCTGCATCTGGCCCTTGATCCAACCGTCTAACCTGAGCCTTTTCAGGTGTTGGTCGAGGCTCTTTGCTATCAGTCCGTTGACTGACACAACTATCGGTACAATGATTGCTGAGTCAACATTCCACATGTCGACAACCTCGTGGGCCAAGTCCAAATATTTGATCTCTTTATCTTTCTCAGCTTTGACGAGATTCTCGTCATGAGGAATGGTGACATCTACAATCAATGCTCGGCGTTTGGATAGGTCTATCACCACAATGTCAGGCTTGTTGGCTACAACAGTCCTATCAGTGATGATAGATCGATCCCAGTACAATGTGATATGACTATTTTCTAGAACTGGCTCAGGAACATACCTATAGTAAGGCACCTCAACTTCCACAAGGTTGTATTTCAGAGCAAGTCGCTGATGGATTATCCTGGCTACTTGATTATGTCTGTGCAAGTACTCGCCGTTAGCAAGACGAGAACAACCGGAAGTAATATGTCTGAGGGATTCACCAGGTTGGTGACACGCTCGACAGATGTCAACTGTGCCATCCCTCATGATATACTTCCGGTAGTTGTTAGTCTTGATAACTTCGTCAGCAATTGCACAGACGAAACCTTCGGTTTCCCCAAAAAGGTCACCGAAACGTAGCCAGGATACAGATGCTAATAGGTCTACTTCGGGCCTGTGGAGGGCCCGATAGAACCTGCCATGTAGCTGTAGGTATATTATTATTATTTAGAAGTGTAATTCATAAATATTGTAAATGTAATGTAAAAACATTGACATGAAAAGAAAAGGTTATTAGTAAAGTGCACTATGTATTGGCGCTATGTAATCCATAAACAGTAATTGACTTCTTGAATTATTCCAATTTCTCATGATCTCCTGATTTCGTCTAGACTAATACATTACTCTCTAATTGACTAATTGAGGCGAATATAGGAAAATGGCTGGTTTAAAATTATTTCCTACAATACCGAAAGATATCGAAATACAAGTTGGGATCGATTTAAATTGATGATTGATCTCAAAAACATCGTAAAACTACTTAAATAAGAATGGCCGGTACTATCAACTACTTTCTTGTTACGTGCGGGAACGGTGCTGGAGGTGCCGGAGGGGGAGGTTATGTCGGACTCGAACCGACTAAACCGCACGCCGTTTCTGGGTCGAAGTGCTAGGCCGAAGGTGAGGTACGCACCCCGGCTGACCCAGGGCCATTCCTCTCGGTCTGGCTCTCCTCGGGAGGGGGGACCACGCGGTCTCCGACTCGCCCTACTGCTAGGGTGACGAGCGACTTCACCCGTCACCCTCAGGCCCGCGCTCATGGGGGGCGGAGGTCGGTCTGCACCCACCGACGCCCGAGCGACCTTCGAACGCAGGTCGATGTCGATGCCCGCGAGTCTCTGTCACTCGCTGCGCCGCGCCCGCTCTGCTGTCTCCTTCACGAGCATGACCTGCTCGCAGAAGGAGGCGCTGGCCGCCTACGCAACCGCGCAGTTGACCATCGCCGCGAGCAGGGTGTAGAGCATGAGCACTCTCACCCCCAGGGCCGTCACAAGCTCTCGCCTCGGCGTTTCGAATGCCGGACACTCGGTGAGCGTGTGCAGCCCCAAGTCCACGCTCGCATCGCAGTGATGGCTCTATGCCCATCAGATGCAGGTACCGCCCGAAGTTCCCGTGTCCGGTAATGACCTGCGTCTGACGGTACGAGAGGCCACCGTGTGGCCTCTCTAGCCACTTCCCCATGATGGGTCTTACCGCCGCAATCACGGCGTGCCCTGATGGCCAGTACTACCAACTATTAGGTAATCTGTGATAAAACCTAATAGAATACCGATGTAAAAGTACAATGAAAAAAATTTAACGAAAGCGATTTTTAATAAAATTGTTCCTTACTTTACCGTAAAATCCAATATACTGATACTGAATGCGTCTGAAACAAAGCCGATTACAAAATAACTCCATACCTTTATACCATGGGTTGACTATTATGACGAACAAAAGTTGAGAATTCCAGCAAATGTCCATTAGTAAATTTTTTTATGGCTAATAACAAAAGGTATTATGTGCTGTGCAGTTGTTTTGTAATTAGTTTATTTGAGTTTCATTTTCGTTTGCCGGCTTCTACGAGTATTATTAAATTGTTATAAGACCTTTGTCTTGTGACTTTAAGTATAGTGATATTAAAAGATTATTCATGCTATTTTGCTAGTTTTACGATTCAATAAAACTTTATATAGCCTTTTTACGTGCTGTAAATATGTTTAGGTTCAAAGTGTACTGTTTTTTTTGGTTAGAGTTAGTCATAGTTTTTTAATTTTCAATATACATAGAACAAAACAATTGCTTCTTATTGACGTACGTATTCTACTTAAGTCCAACGAACAAGAAACGGCGTAACAAACTCATCTGCAGTATTTTAAGACTTCAATTTACAAGAGATGATTCCTTAAATGTGAATTTGAGTTAAATATTTCTGCTTTCACCTCCGGCGTTGCACGTAGAATATACTGCTTCCGGGCTGTTTGGCCGTGGTCGATGTGAAACTTGCATTCCAGACGTTTCGTCGATCACCGCGGTCGACATCTGCAGTGGCGCAGGGCCGGGCGACCGACTTTGATGCTGCCGCAATTCGAAATCATATATATGCGTATTACGCACGTGGTGAATTTCCCACGTTAGAAAAATATCCGTTTCGCTTAAAGACGCGGATTTATTTAAAGGAAGTCCACCATCGTTGTCCAAAATATTGAAAAAAATCGGCTTTGCTTATAAAAAAAGCGATAAAAGAAAAATTTTAATGGAGCGAACAGACATTGCTTTGACCCGAATTGACTTTTTGCGCAAAGTCAAAAATATAACAGATTGGCATAAAGTGGTTTTTCTTGATGAAACATGGCTCAACGCAAACCACACTGTTTCAAGATCGTGGACAGACGATAAAGCGGAGTCTACCACCAAGGTGCCCGAAGGCAAAGGACAAAGATTAATAATTACTCATGCGGGGACATCGTCTGGTTTTGTGCCCAAGTGTTTACTGGCGTTTAAATCAGTAAAAACAACAGAGTACCATGAAGAAATGGATTTTACAAAATTTAAGGAGTGGTTTCTAACTCTTCTAAATAATTTGAGTGAACCACATTTTATTCTGATGGACAACGCTCCGTATCATTCAGTACAAAAAGATAAGGCGCCTACGACAAGCAATCGTAAAATTGAAATTATTACTTGGCTGCAAAACAAAGGAGTAAAAGCCGACAACAGCATGCTCAAGAAAGAATTGCTAAGATTAGTAAGCATTTATAAGCCCCCCACTCCAAGATATATTATAGACGAAATTGCAAAGGAAATGGGCCACACCGTCATCCGTTTACCACCATATCATTGCCATTACAATGCAATAGAACTAGTCTGGGCTCAAGTCAAAGGTTCGTATAATCTAAAAAAAAACATACATAAAAAGCTTACAAAGAATTTAGTAGGTTTTTTGTTTGATCGGATGGATACCTTTTTTTTCTAGGTTACGCTGCCAGACATAATGTAGCACCGCCTTTCACAGCAAACAAAATGTTGACATTACTACATGAAGCTTGTGTACATGTAAATGCTGATGATTGGAAAAAGGTAGTTGAGAAGACAAAAAATGTGATTCAAAAAGATTGGGAGCGCGATATTCAATTTGACAACATATGCGATCAAGAATTAATTATTAATCTACAGGACTGCTCCAGTGATGAATCAGAATTTGACTTTGAAGTTGATCTCGGCTGTACACCATTTGACAATTAAACTTTTAAATACCTTCAAATTCATCTTTCATTTCCTTTTTTCTTTCTTTCAATATCGTTAAAATGTATTTTTTTAATAAACTCATTCTATATAAATATCGATAAAATATTAAAGACGTCCCATACCTATTATATGTCATTCTGACAAACGTCAGAGGTATCAAGCTATATTTTACGAACTGTAGGTATAATATCAAAGCCAAATCGCCTAACTCTGTAATTACATCATGTAAGAAAAGGATCTCCGGCAGTGGGCGTTGCTTTAAGAACCGCTGTCTCGGCAAGGGTTGGCAGTGATGGAACTGTGCCGGTGACGTCACGTTTCTTATGCAAATCCCAGGAAAAGGGACACTTACTGCGGCGACGAATCCAATTTGCGTTTCAATGAGACGCTACATGGTCTTACAGACTTATTCTGGTAGTTCTGCGACGATTGATAGTCCGTTACCTCTAGGTTTTACTAGATAATTTCATATTGAGTTATTATATTCATGGTTCATTTCGTGTTATAAAATTTTCTCAAGATTTATGTTTTCATTTACAGGCGTATACGGACCGTGAAAAGATTAATTAGAATAAGTAGTTCCACTCTTAGATTCCTATCAGAAACTTCTTATAGGGTCGGCTGCACGAGTACATAGGCACCTTTGTTTTTGCACAAGTCCATAAGCCACGGTGACCATTTCTCATCAGGTGGGTATTGGACTTATATGTCACCTAGTTAGGTGTAATAAAATACACTCGAGAGCAATGAATCCGGGTCACTCAAAGAATCCAAAAAATCTCGGAAAGTAAGAATGCTAGGTTAATGCAATAAATTGTATTTAATAGACAATTTAATACTCCTTAAATGAAAGTATTAAAACTTCTTAGTTATTGTAAAGTTATATCATAAAAAAATCAAATTTGAAAAGGGAACACTGTCGAAGATGGAACTACGAAATTACAGGATTTGTTTTTGCTTTTGTTTGTAATCTGTCATTTATGTTGGTACATAAACCAGGTTGATAGTGCTCAATATTCATTATTCAAGCTGAAATCATGTCGCTTACACTTGAAGAATGCACCAGAATACTTACATTGGTGGAAACCGGCCGGAGTCAGCGCGATACAGCCAGGACTGTCGGTGTGTCGCTGTCAACAGTACAAAGAGTTCTCCGACGTTACGAAACTGGTTCTAACCTACGCAGACCAGGAACGGGCAGAACTAGGTGTACCACAGCACGAGAAGACCGATACTTGGTGAACACCATGCTTCGAAATCGCTTTCTCACAGGAACTGAACTCACAAATCAGTTTCGACGCCTCGGAGGAAGTAACCCAAGTGCATGGACAGTAAGACGTCGGCTTGCTGAATCTAACTTAAAACCCCTTAGACCTGCAAACGGCCCTAAACTGGAGCGTGGCCATCGTATTTCAAGACTAAGATATGCCCAGAACCACGTAAATTGGAGTATTGAAGATTGGTCGAAAGTTATGTTCTCCGACGAATCAAAATTTATGCTCTACAAGCACGATGGAAGACACAGAGTGTATAGAAGACCAGGGGAAAGATTCAAGCAAGCATGCATCGAAGAAAAAGTAGCCTACGGTGATGGGTCTGTACTTGTGTGGGCCGGAATTTCCTCTGAAAGTCGCACAGAGCTGGTGATCATAGAAAACGGCTCTTTAACTAGCGTAAGATATGTGGAAGAAATCCTCAACGAACACGTTGGTCCATTTATGGTCAATTTGGGTGAGGATGCTATATTTATGCATGACAATGCCCGACCTCATACAGGTAGGATTGTGAATGACTACCTTCAAGAGATGAACATTACTTGTATGGAGTGACCAGCGCGCAGCCCGGATATCAACCCGATCGAGCATGCTTGGGACGAGCTAGGGAGATGCGTAAAACAACGAAACCCTCCCCCAATCACGCTTCCTGAGCTCAAAATTGCTCTCACAGAGGAATGGGAGAATATTCCCCAAAATCGTATAAGGAACTTGGTGTACAGCATGCCAAACCGCGTAAACGCAGTAATGGAAGCACGAGGAGGTAATACGAAGTATTGAAATTCAAGAAAATCGTCATAAAGTTCAAAAATTTCATGTTTCCTATTTTTGTTTTAAGGAGAGATCAGCAGTTTTTTTTCTTTATGTAATTTTGTGTAAATAAAATGTATGGTGACTCATATTTTTTTAACTTTCATTTAAGGAGTATTAAATTGTCTATTAAATACAATTTATTGAATTAACCTAGCATTCTTACTTTCCGAGATTTTTTGGATTCTTTGAGTGACCCGGATTCATTGCTCTCGAGTGTACTTCCAAAGAGACACATGAGGTAGTCTAAGCGGTGATTTTCAGCGAGTCTTAAATTATATAATATGTGTTAGCTTCTATCGAGTAAGCCTTAACATACCTATATGTAATATCTACTCCAGGCATACGTTCAATATAAACACTCTTTTATTTTACCTATTGCATCTGTGGTCATTATCTATGGTTTATTTTTACCGCCAGAAAAAGAATACACACAGCCACCGACTTTTATTTTCTTTCACGTTGAGTTAATATAATATTAGGAATAATATATAATTGTATAAGAATTTAAGAGGATTTGATATAGTTATGTAACAATGAATAAAGCAGGATTAAATATAATATTATAATAATTTATTGTCATGAGCATGTAAGTATCGATTGTTTTTTGACTAGGAAAAAGAAGGAATAAAAGCATTCATTTGTTATATGATAAAACGATTATTATTGATTAAGCTCTATCCTGAGGTGTGGATAATATTGAGACGGGACAGTCTATATTGGGATATACGCCTGTCCTAAGTATTTAGAATATGTCTATTAATAATACTATTTCATTCATATACAATGTAATAACCAGATAAGTTTAAATTCACACATTTAGGAGCGCAACGACACGACAAGCTTTTGTTCATGGGTCATAATGGAAAAAAAGGTAGCTATTGACTTTAAAAACTATTCAAAGAAATAAAGGAATTCAAGGGGAAAAAAAGGGATCTTTAGAACAAAGCGATATTCAATTGGTTTAAGCGTTTTGGGTACAGACAGGATACTATGATCTTATGCACATGGTATTTTTATAATATTCAGATGTTATAATAATTTTAACATTATCTTGCTTGAACGAATGCAAATATGAAACGATGATATTCATATTGTTGGAATATATTATTTATGATGACTAAGTAGGTGGACTTAATGTAAATGCCATAATTAAGGCACCATATAATTGTAGATTTATGCGAGTTTGATCCATGGATATAAATGGCCAAATGCAATTAAAAAAATACGTAAAATAGAATTCTATCAAAAAAAAAAAAATCAGAGCTCCGCCGATATAAGCGCATAGTACTATAATACTTATGTAATTATATCATTAAAATGCATGACCAGCTGGTTAAATTGGTTGAATTGAGTATATACTGTTGGTATATTATTTATATTATTATACGGTATCAATTTGCATGGTTTGATATTCTGTAGAAGGAAATTAATTACATTGCACGAAGGCATGTTATCATTTAAATATAATTATAAGCTGCACGATAAAAAATACATTGTCCATTAAATTGCACACGAAGGATTTAGCGAGCTCCCGGCGCAGACGCTTACCTGAAAAGGGCGCGCGGCGCGGGACGCTCAGACCTTGCGTCTCAATAAAAAGTGATTTCTGACGTTTTGTGGGCCAGTTGGGTTCGGACATCGCTTCGATACGCTGGCTACTAGCATTCACACGTTTTGGACGCTGCCGTTTTAAGCAAGTGCAAATATTGTGGATGTGATAAGACAGTGTCTTGAGTCGTGTTTTGAAAACAACGCGCTTCTGAATTGATATTTAGAAGTTCCTAATTACTTTATCATACCTTCCTAACAACATCTATATTCCTTTGGATCGCTGTCTTTGGCAAGTTCTTATAGGTAAATTATTGACTGTAAGTCTGGGAGCTGAGACTGGCTTCTGGAGGCGATTCGAATACCTTTCATCCCAATCATCTAGGCTTCCGTGATCTAGTTGTAGGAAAGTCTAAAAACTAGAGCACTCCTTATTCCATGTAGCTAGTTTCAAGTTTGTTTTCCTTTACACAATTCGCAATACACACACATTTAAAATCATACACATCCATGTTCATCTTGGTACGAGCTCATGGTCTGCAGGTTACACTAGATTTCTAGCTAGAATGCAGGTATAGACGTTCTATTGCGATAGAACCTAGGAATTCTTACGAGAATTATAGTGGTAATTTATAGATTACGTTTGGTGAAAAGTTAATTTGTGCGTTTATTTTGTGTTAATATAATAATTGAAATTGGGGTAATTATACGTTATAATAACGTATTATATTTTGTTATAAATAAATAAGCAGATTATTGTGCTTTTACAGTCGGGTTTTACTCAAAATAATAGTGACAAGTGTAAACTATAATTATAATTTGATTGAAGTTAGTATATTAACTATATACCTAAATCATTTACATTGATTAACTCTACTTTACTTCACAAAGTCAGTACATTGAATAAACAAAAGGCATTATTTATTGAGATCATTAAATTCAGCACACAGTTGCTAATGAGAGACTAATTGACATCTCCGACATATACAAGATCTCACTCATTACATCATATCAGCCAAAGCTATACTCATTGAAACATCTGTAGGTAAATTTACTTAGCTCCTGGGTCATTTGGACCAGCATTTGAGCCCAAGTTTGTAATGTGTAGTGACACTAGTTGTTCTGCTGAAGCCTATCTGAGAAATTAAATATCCCATTAATAACTGACAGCCAACCATTGCTGTGAAAGTATACGATACTGTTGTTGGAATAATAAGACTCATAATCATTATCATTTTACCTTCATAATTGCTTCAGTTGAATCAGTATTGTCACGAGGTCTAAGGGTCTATCATTTTGTACTGGAGCTGAACGCTAACACTGAAACCTACAGTACACAATGAAGTTAGCGGAGGTATTACAAACTAAATTAAATTCATTGTGACGAGTTGAAGGAGAGCTTGATCTGTTGATTAGAGCTATCGATTCTTCGGAATTGATCTAAATCTCGCTTTTCGGAGCTTGAGATAATATTGTATTGCAATACACAACAAAAAAATATATAATGGATCCGGATCACATATTATAAATCATATATGATATCTACGACAATTAAAGGCCTATAAAAATATAAATACAGCTGAAAAAGATGCCCAAGAGGCCAAACACAAATCAAACTATCACAGACCTATATTTTGAATTTAATATTAATTCATTTGATTCCAAATAAATCCACAGTCTTGTCATCATAATATATATTCCGTACATACAGTAAAGTTAAATATACCACTGAGGTGGCGAACAAGCACACAGCTCACATGAACTGTGAAACTATATAATATATTCCATACATACATTTAAAGTTAAAAGTTGGGATAGAGCGTCACACTTTATATACCACTAAGGTGGCAAATTATCGATTTAAATAGACGCTCTTAGCATTTGCTATACGAATATATACATACGGTCAGGAGTCAATATTGAATGTAAATAGATTAGTGTAGTAGGTTTCGAAGACGATCACAGCTACATGTAGCGTAGGGCCGTAGGCCCTAAGTTCCGTTACAATATATATTTAAGATTAAATCTGCCTGCACCATAAAACCTACAAACTATTTTCCGGTTTATGAAGACAATGTGAAGAGGCAGCAGTTTTCATAGGCGTACGTCAGTTTAGTGCAAGAGACGGTGAAGTTTTATGATGCTAAATGTTTTTCCAATATCGTACTTTAGCACGATGGGAAATTCACCAATGATGCTTCGGTGGCTTTCGGTATTCTTAACATCGAATAAACTTCTTACATACATATATATAACGCCTGTAAATACCTGAAGGGATAGTAGAGATGTATTGACATGAACATTTCTAATTTCGCCTACTGGAATTTTCGATCCTCCGTCAAACGGGTACATTGCCTTTGCTAGGTTGTATATTTACTGTGGGATGGAGGACAGCTTTATCCTTTTTTCGTCTTCTATGACAGCTACGGGAAGAAATGGGGTGGCCCTATTTTACTCCACCGTGAATCAGCAGGGCACGGCACTTCATTTCATACATAATTGTAACATTTTTGTTTGTAAAAAGAATGTTAGCAACCGCAATAATCAAAATTACTAATATTCCCTTTAACGCCTCCAACTAAGGTTCACGTCTAATAACTGAACGGCCTGGATCTGAACCCGGGATCTCTCAATCGTAAGGCTGACTCCTTAACCACTAAGCTACCGACGCTAACATCAATATAGTGTTATAAAATTTTTATAACAATAAATGAAAAACGAAAGTCTAACTGCGTAGTATGAATTGGGCTTAGTTGAAGTTGAAGATAATTTCAGTTATAACTTAATTTGCAGAATCTACATGGTAACGACTCAATTGAAAATCAAAGCCTTCATTGGTGTAACTTTGAATCGATTTTCATCGTGAAAGATATTCTTAAATCTGATTATGAAACTTTCAGAATAATTCCACCGCACGGCGACAAATATTTAAGCAATGCAAATTACATAAAACACTTATGCCCTACGGCTTTTGGAAATTGTGAGACGCCTAAACAACGTTCATTAACACTGTAATATATTTAAAGATTATCTTAGTAAACGGGTTGAATGATGGTAGTTAGCTGATAATTCGATGTTATTTTATATAAGTTCAACGGTTAGGAGTAGATTAAAATCGTTTACATGTAATTATTAAATGGATTATAATTTTACGGGAGGTAAATGATTGTGAGTCACGCCGCGCACGGCAACGCAGACAGGTGTGCGCGATTTCTGTGTAATTTTTCAATAGAAATAATGTCATCAAATGTGGTAAAATGTATCAGTTGTAATATCGTCATCAGTGAAATGCTGGCTTTTGTGCAAAACAAATGTGATGTGATGGATGAGCTGAGCCTCATCCAAATAATTACGAGTGCTTTTTCACCAGAAGAAATAAGCAAAGCAAAATCGTTGTTATTCGATTCGGTGAAAACGAAAACACGCAAGATTACGCGTAAAAAAGATGGGAAAGTGCAAAGGGATGTGGAAGACATCATAGCGTTGCTAAAAGGAGAAGATCCTGAGAATATTCCTATTTTTGTAGCAAAGGACTTACAAAAGCTACTCCCGGTAAGTTTCGATCACGTAGACGTGACGAAATTATTGAAGGACATACTTCTGCTGCAGAAAGACCTTCGGAGTATCAAAGAATCTTATGTGAAGTCGGAAGAATTGGAACTAGTGCGAAGAGATCTGATAAACCTGAAAACGGCTTCTATTGTTAACAATTTTGAACCTACTAATTTTGTTAGCACTAGAAGGGGAGGGTCAGACTTGGCTGAGAAATTTCATTGCGATAGCGGACCCATTGGCTTACTGCATTTATCGCAAGACCTATTTAGTGAAGAGTCGAAAAAACAGTCCCATTGCTGCCCGGTTAATCTATCGCTTACTTCTATTAACACGCGGGTAGATGAATCAGCTGTTGTGTGCGAGTTAGATAAGGAGCGAGCAAGCGAGAAGAGGTTACCTGTCCCCGAACGACCGGCGGTGGCGGGCGAAGCGGCAGCGGAGACGGCCGAGCCAGTCAAGTCAACACGCATAGAATGCACTACCATAGTCACCCATCCATCGATGAAAGATAAAACATTCTCCACTGGTACGGCCGGTGGGGGAGATTGTAAAGAAAAGTCAGATGATGGATGGATTACTGTGCAGAGAAAGAAGACATATGGTAAATTTATAGGAATAAAAGGACAAGGGAAGTCTGATGAGAAATTCCGAGCAGCGGATGTCAAAATACCATTATTTATAAATCGTGTTGATAAAAGTACGACAGTGCATGACATCGCTGCTTATATTCTACGAAAAACGAATGTCACGGTTGTGCCTGAAAAAATTAATATGAAAATAATAAAGGATTATGATGCATATAAAATATATGTACCACGGAGTAAGCTCGCCATCTTTATGGATGCGGGCTTATGGCCCGATGGAATAGCGTTCCGGCGTTTTGTAAGGTTTAGGCAGACTGAGACAAGTGATCGGATAAAAAGCACATCATAACTTTTATGGATAATACAACATTACCAACAGTACGGCTTATATCCTTTAATTGTAAGTCCATGAAACGCGCCAAAGAGTGTATTGTGTCATTATGCAATCGCGCCGATGTCGTTGCGCTACAAGAGACGTGGCTTTTGCCTCATGATTTACATCTGTTGGGATCCATTCACGCAGATTTCGGGTTCGCGGGAATATCAGCGGTAGATACATCACAGGGAAATCTTCAAGGTCGACCTTATGGTGGAACTGCAATCTTGTACCGCAAGAGTATTTTCCGGTCGGTATCGGTAATCAAGTGTGAAAATGCGCGATTAACAGCGATTAAAGTTGAAACCGGTGATAAACAAATATTACTTATGACAGTTTACATGCCTGTTGATGATAGTGTTAATCTGACTGAGTTTACTTATTGTCTTGGTGAAATGTGCGCGATAATCGAGAGTAGTGATATTCAGTCGGTTTATATTCTCGGAGACTACAATGCCCACCCTGACGCACCATTCGGTAAGGAACTGTTACATTTTTGTAATGAACAACATTTGATATGTGCAGACATTGAAAAGTTAGGACTGACCTCTGATAGCTATACATATGTGAGTGAAGTGCACGGAACTAAAAGTTGGTTAGACCATATATTAGTAACGCAAGCTGCATGGCCATCTATTGTCAATATAAACATACTATATGATGTATACTGGTCTGACCATTTTCCTGTAGAACTAGTATGTAACTTGAATGTTATTAGATCAAAGCCGACTACTAGTAATAAATTTTGCAATAAAATTGTATGGGGAATCAGAGATCGGCAACAAATTCAAATATATAATGAGTATTGTAATGAACGGCTGAGAACTATTGATTTTCCAACAGAACTGTCGCAATGTTGTGACCGTTACTGTAGTGATCCTTCACATAGAATCGTAATAGACCGAATGTATAAAACTATTGTAGATATTCTATCGGAAGCTGCAGTGTATAGTGGCGGCAAACCGGTTAGAAGAGGGAGACGGTATGTGACCGGGTGGAACAAACATGTTCAGGAGGCACATGCTGAGGCCAAAATTAAATTTTCAATGTGGTTAAATTTAGGGAAGCCCACTGAGGGAGCTGTGTTTAGAGATATGGTTGAGAGCAGAAAGGTCTTTAAAGGAAAATTAAAATGGTGTCTTAATAACCAAGACCAGATTAAGATGGACACACTAGCACTCCATCGCTCTGAGGGCGACTTCGGTAGCTTCTGGAAGGCCACTAATAGTTTGGGGGGTGGTCCCAGTGTTCCTGAAAGTATAGATGGTATTAGCGACTGTAAACAAATTGCAAATGCGTTTAAGGAGCATTTTAAAATAACTTCAACACTGGGGCCATCACAGTCCTACTGTGGTGTCCCTGCTGAGACTGACAATGGTCCGATAACTAAATTCACGGCTAAGGAGGTAGGCAGTATTATTCGTAATATGAAAAAGGGAAAGTCTCCAGGGCATGATAGTCTCAGTATCGAACATTTTCAGGCGGCTGGAAGTCACTTGCCGAGAGTGCTCTCTATGCTGTACACAGTCTGTATAAGGCACACTTACCTTCCAGAGAGTATGTTGAGAACGGTTGTTGTCCCAATAGTTAAGAACCGAACAGGGGATGTATCGGACAAGGAGAACTATAGACCCATATCACTGGCAACAATAACAGCTAAGGTCCTGGACGGTCTGCTTGACTCGCAACTTGGAAGATGCATAAAGCTCCATGATTTACAGTTTGGCTTCAGAAGGGGGGTTTCTACCGAATCGGCCATTTTGTGTCTCAAGCATACCGTCCAGTATTACAACGATAGATCTACTCCTGTATACGCTTGCTTTCTTGATCTAAGTAAAGCCTTTGATATGGTGTCCTATGACATCTTATGGCGAAAACTAGAAAGTGATAATGTACCCCAAGATTTAATAGAGGTTCTTAAGTATTGGTACAGTAACCAATGTAACCAGGTGAGGTGGAGGGACATTCTGTCCGACTCTTACCGACTGCAATGTGGAGTGAGGCAGGGTGGGCTGACCTCACCCAACCTCTTCAACCTATATGTGAATGGTCTGATTGAGGAGCTCAGTGGCATGCATGCCGGATGCTATATTGATGGTTTGAGTGTTAGTAATATCAGCTATGCGGATGATATGGTGCTGCTGAGCCCCTCAATCGGAGCCTTAAGGAAACTAGTGGCTGTGTGTGACTCATATGCTTTAAGACACGGTTTAGTATATAATTCGAGTAAAAGTGAAATTGTGGTGTTTAAACCGAGAAACAAAAAACTCGATTATGTGCCTACTATTTCAATAACCGGGAAACCTCTTAAAGTAGTCGATAAGTTTAAGTACCTGGGTCACATTATCACAAACTCTCTGAGGGACGATGCCGACATGGAACGGGAAAGGAGGGCACTGGCAGTTAGAAGTAATATGTTGGCACGCAGGTTTGCTCGATGTACGAAACAAGTTAAAGTCACCTTATTTAAAGCTTTTTGTCAGGTCTTCTACACGAGCGCCCTGTGGGTCGACTATACCAGTAAGGCTTACAATGCTCTCCGAGTTCAGTACAACAATTCCTTTAGGGCACTGTTGGGGCTACCCCGTTACTGTAGCGCGTCGTTAATGTTTGCACAAGAACGCACGGATGACTTTTACGCTATACGGCGTAAGAGAATATCTTCCCTGTGGCGCAGGACACGGGCGAGCCCAAACAGTGTCCTACAGGCAATTGTTCCTAAAATAGACTGTCCCGTGCTAAACCACTGGGTGGGACAGATAAGCAGCAGATCAATCAAATGTAGTAAATGATACAGAATCCATTATTGAATTTATTTTGTTTTCATTTTAATTTATTTAATTTAATTTAATTTAGTTTAATTTAATTAATTTTTATGATATATTTGGTTTTATTTTATTGACTTTGTTCTGATTTTACCTGATGGATTTCGATTTAATTTTATTTGATTGAATTTGACATGATTTTGATTAATTTTATTTCATTTGATTGAATTTGTATTGATTTTGTTTAATTTAATTTTATTTGATTTTATGTACATTACTAACCATAGATGTAAAAATAATTATAACTAACAAATTGGGCCCTGTTGCCATTAATAAAATGAATTTATTTATTTTATTATTAACAAACAAGTGAACGTAAATTATAGGTTACCTTGAGTCAGTAAGGTGATTTAACAAGATAAAGTGGGATCGATAGGATCTTTACTTCTTTTGAGATGCTTCGTATGGCTTCTTAGGAGATTATCTGGTTCTCGGTCGGTATAAGTGAGCGAAGTCCCACCTGCTATTATTGAGACTACAGGAAAGATTCGCTGCAGAATATAATTGCGGTTTATGTCACTTGGGTAACATAATATGTTGTTAAAAAGTTTCTGATGCCTTACAGTCATCGGAGAAGAAACACTATTTTCGTAATTCCTCTACAGTTATATCCTTCTGCGATATAAAGCATTGTTACTACTGTCATTTTTTCAATAGATATAACCATTTTCATTTGTTCATTCATTAGCTCATATTTTTTTATTCATCATTTCAATAGATTTACTAGCTGTCATCAATAGCTGGATTTTCACCCACGTGGATTTTGCTAATCGCGACCAACATAGTCTTTGTCCTTTCTCAAAGTTAAATCTACTTCCGATACCAAATTTCATCAAAATCGGTTCAGTGGTTTAGGTGTGAAAGCGACCACACGGACAGACAGAGTCCCTTTCGCATGTATAATATTAGTCTAGGTTTGATCAGCGTATACAATGACCTTCTCTTATATGACTTTGGTTTAACTGTAATTAAATTAAGCCTCAACAAAATAGAATAACTTCGCGTCTTACTTTAAATTTTAAATTACCCACCATCTTTCATTTCTTTCACCGCGTAGGAACATCATGAAAATTCTAGTGGCAACCACTGCAACTTAATTTAACATTCAAATTTCGAAATCTTTCATACATTTCTATTTTATGTTCCCCATTTTGTAGGAAAATAATATTAATTCTACCGTTTTATTAAGATCTACATGTTCTGGGATCGTAAAATGTAATTCTGCTAGAGAGGTGAGCTTCACAATTGAATGCCTTCTAAGAATTATTTTTAATCCTGCGATTGCTTAGAGGTCTTTAAACGTTTGTCGTCGAACTCCAAAAGAAACTCTTGAAGTTAGATGCGATTTTGACGGAGACGCATATAAATGTGAAATACAGAACAGAATACAATAGAGAAATAGGTTAAAGATAGTTATCATTCAATGTATTCTCGGAAGAATACGCAAATACATTGAAATAAATAATTTTGAGTAATTCAATCACGATTTATTTAATGTTATCTTATTGCTTAGCAAACGTAACGTAAGTAATAAAATAGCCCTAAAGATTTCTGTTTTTAATAAAAATATTAGCAATCGAAATTATCGAAATTACTAAAATTCCCTCTAACCCCTCCAACTAAGCTAAATTGCTTGTGCTAGGAGTGGGTTCACGTCGTTAGTGTAATGGCCAGGATTCAAACCCGGGACCTGTCGATCGTAAGGCCGACTCCTTAACCACTCAGCTACCGACGATTCATCAATTATGATAGAATCCGTTAAAAATAGTTTTATTTCAAGAATCCTGAAACGATATTTTACTAAGCTGTATGGTGCCAGCATGCCAAGATACCTACATAAAGATTTTCAGATGCAGGCCTTTTTCTCGGAGATGGGGAGTCTGACAGTCGGTGCCACTCTAGCGCAGTCTTTTCTCTGAGAGTTCAAACCGTCGCTTGTTCAAAAGTCGCCAATAAGTGGACCCCGGGGTCCAAAGAGCTAAGTTTTGGACGCAACAAAGAAATTACTATGAGGATTATTGATGAATTCTTACCTTTCATTATTAATCGAGCAGAAAGTTAGATATCACTACAGGGAATAATAGTTAATAATATGAAAATGACAATTAAAACTTCCGAAGAAATAAATTACTAAAGAGACAAGACTTCGTAACTTTCAGGTAGCCAAATCCATCGGGATCTCAAATTGATCTTTGATAACTCAAATTATTATTAAAATATAAGAGACAATTTTGATAAGGTCGATGGACAGACTTTGCCCCAGATTTTACTAAAGTATAACAAATTAAAAGCGTGTGTAGAAAAATAGGTAGAATATTCCATATCTCTGTTCCCCTCTTCTATCAAGCAGAGCGTGAACAGACGTCTATCAAGGCAGGCAGGGACCGCCACTGTGGGATTGTCAACATCTTGAATGGTGGTCTTACTTACGAACTTAAGGGGTTGAATATAAAAAAATAAATAATCAAATTCTTCCTTCTATTTAGATAAAAAGGAATTGGTGCATAGATGAAGAAGATCCAAACACCATTTTTTTTAAATCCAAATCTTGCACTTTAAAGTCCTCGTTTTACTCTTCTACTTAGATCCATTGAAGCGTGATTAAGTAATAACCATCGACACATCGCCACATTCACAATATAAGTAAGAAATACGACAGAATATAATCTCTTCCTAAAACCTGAATAGCTAAGGGTAACACACTTATTGAACAAGAAGATTACAGATACTTAGAACGCTCACTTCGAAATCAACCTGTTAACGACAGATAGTAAAACAATCCCAATCAATTGCCCAAATGACCCTAATCAATTATAGAGCCTCTAACAAACATGCCAGGCGAAAAATAGAAGAAAAATAACAGAAAGAGCACTCTTTCTAAAAAATGAAAAGATTGAGTACCGATGTTAGCCGATCGATTTCAAGCCTGATTGATTGACGGCAAGTGGCAATTGATGTCTATTACTCACGTCATTCTCGTAATTGGGCCGTCTGCTGAGCGGGACAAATGTGATCATCTGTTCAATATTATGTTTGTGTACTAGATTAGGGGAAAAATGGGCAGTTATTAGGAGTTCCGATTTTTGTAAACGAACGCCTGATAAGAACTTAAGAGATTACGTACTTAATGATGTACTGTGGGATTAAGGGTAGGTAGAATAGAACAAGTTAATAAGTAACTGTTAAATCAATTAAGATAGGAAAAATTTAATCGGTTCAGGCGGGATTTCAACCAGCGATCTTTTTCTTGCTCTGACCACTGATCTACCAAACCATGCCTGAATTCATCCAAATTTTGCCATATCTGTTTGATCTTAAAAGACTCAGTTCCATGTCATTAGTTATAAGTATCGATGACAGTTGAACTGTCACTTTTTATGTCGTCTGTGGGTCGAATCGGCTGCTGGAAGCAGATTATCTTGGGAAGATTATATATTTGTGGGAATATTTTGGGATATATCTAATAAATCTGTGAAATATATACATATCCGGAGCACGGAGTGTATACGGAATTGTTTCGGGTGGAATTACGTCCAGAGACGTTAACTCGCGAGCACGTATGTGGTGTACCTACTACTACCTAGCAGATCAGCACCGTGAGCGACTCATCATCATCATCATCATCAGGCTATATTAGTCCACTGCTGGACATAGCCCTCCCCCAGGACTGCGCAGGACCAGTCACTCATCTTGAGGGCAAGTAACACAAACAGACGCATCACACAAAACAAGTACATACCTCACAGTACAGACTCGCCTTGGAGGGTTCTGAAGGTGCTGGTGACATCACTATGGGTAAGTGACTTGCTATTGTCATTATCAGGGTTAGGCAATAAGTACAGCGCTGCGTATCGCATCCAGTTTGGAGTAGCAGAGGGCTGTTATCTGCAACTATATCCATCGTTCGTGGGACGGTGGAGCTATCTACTGACACTCTTACGAACTATCGGAGCCGATGAATTATTTAAAATAATTTTAAACATAGATTTTTTTATTTTTCCACCCAAATAATTGAATGAAATTTTAAAGCATTTAGCATGGTAACTATTCAAATCCATTAAGATAGGAAAACTTTGATTGGTTCAGGCAGGATTCTAACACGTTATCTTTCTCTGACAGGGAGAATGCTTTGATCACTTAGCCACCGAACCTTGTCTAAATACATCCAAATTTTTGTAAAATTATAATTTTTTTTTGTAAATAATATTAGCAACCGATTTTACTAATATTCCCTGTAACCCCTCCAACTAAGCTAAATTGCTTGTGCTAGGAGTGGATTCACGTCAGTAGTGCAATGACCAGGATTTGAACCCGGGACCTTTCGATCGTAAGGCCGACTTCTTAACCACTAAGCTACTGACGCTTATCTCTAAATATAGTAACTGTTATTTGTTTTTAATTACTCTGTGTTTCGTTATCTTGAAGACCAAACGCATCTTTGTTGTCATCGATGTTCAATGCTTGCAGTAGCAAAACGCAGTCTGACAGCGGCTGTCAGGCATAAAGGACTCGTAAAAAATTGGAGCAAGAAGCTTATCATAATCGGATGTGTGAAAACCACCCCCAACCTGCGCGCATAAACTGTTGCCGGTGTACCTATTGAAAATAAAAGGATATCAGTTACTACGAAGGTGGAGGCTCAATGAGGCTGGAGCAGTCCAAGGTACGTGGTGCATTGTATTTGCTGCGGCTAGTCGAGTTTTGAACATCGTTTTTAACCGTTAACGTTTGTCCCAGTGTAGTAGTATAAGCCACCCCTATTTCGGCATTGGTGCGATGCTACACTCTGCGTCTGAAAAGTTACGTAAGTTACGTAAGTTTTTTTTGTATATATTTGTGTGTAACCTATGGAAATAAACCACTCTAAAATAATCCAGAAACGGTGTATTATCCCATAGCTATTATCAGAAAGAGATATGGTATAATCGATTATAATACCCATCACATGAAAGGTGCATGAACGTTTAATAGTCTAGCCTCTTTAATAGTCAACACCTCAGTAAGATTGAAATCAATCTGAATCTAACGTTGAATTCTATTTATTTTCTAAATAATGGTTTACTTGGTAAATAGATTTGTCTCAGTAAATTGAGTTCTCATATCTATTTACTTCAGATAATTGTATTAAACTTCACAAACTACAAAAGTTGATTTAACAAATTAAAATTTGATTATCAAATTATTATATTTGGCTTAATATTCATTATTCTGATCCCCTAGAGAAATAGGAATTATTATTATAAAACTTTTTTCTTTTTATTTTGACTGACCGCAAATGGAATGGTCGGAGCCGCGTTTGGAACCTGTGGTCCATTTGCTAAACTAGTCTAGATGTTTTTAACTTGACGTTTTGTAAGTACCGTTTTGATGGTCTATGTAGAATAAATGATTTTTGACTTTGACTTTGACTTTGAAACCACTGCGGATTTCTTCTAAACTACTCTAAAATAAATAAATGTTTCATTAGGTCCGGTTGTTAAAAAAATACAATTGTTTGAATATAATGTGATTCAGATCAACTATTTAGGCAATCTGTAGTTTAGGTGCAAATTATGACAACTTAATTATTTAGTTAAAGTGAAAAATTCCTAAATCAAAATCCCACACTAGTATTTTAAAGTAATAAAATAAATATGCATATCTGTAAATTCCCAAAGATGTTTGCAGGTACTCCACTTATCGACAGGTATATTTTTTGATGTCATACGAAAATTTGGTGAGCTATGCTAATCTATCCCAATAATGTCACACCCAGAAATATTTTCTCTTAGTAATAATATAATAATAATAACCCTACCGGGGTAGCTTGCTGCGAGCTGTTGGTGAGTGGCGCACGTACCCTGATTCTCCGAGGGCTCGGATTTATTTCAGCTCACCTCTTGTGCTTGCCTTTAGTGGCTGGCAATAAGGAGAGGATATGTGCATTCCGGTAAACGTATACAGGTAACCACTTGAGCTTTCTTCGAAATTCTGAAACATGATGGTATTTGCGTAATCCAAATACGAAACGTATATTTTGATTTGATTGTGCAAGCGCATTCTTAGGCAGTGGGTTGGAAATATTGAATGCAGTGACTGAATGCAAATATTCTCCGCCTTAGATTTAGGAGTCGTGGCCCCCAGGATAAGCGACTATGGATAACAATCCTTAAACTTTTAACTTTGTACCTATAAGGGACTATTGTTCCATTGCAAGTCACTTTCGGTAGGTTTGAACAATATATTTTATAAATCAACCTGTAGCTATCGGCTATGGTGACTTGTGTCTTACATGGATTTACTTTTACCGTACGAGGCACTCCAGTTGCAAATCGCAATCGCCATCGAATACGCCAATTTGTCCAGCGGGGCCTGAGAGTATATCAGAGTATATCTGTAGATCATACAGGTGGTAGTAAGAACATAGGTCATTGATGACTGCGTTTATAAAAACTGAAAAGCGTAGGGAAGATAAAACGCCGCCCTGTGGTACACCAGCGGTCTATGTACACCACGAGGAGATAGACTCTTTGGCACAAACACGTTGCCGGAAATCAAACAGGTAACTACGACACCAGTCAATCACCTCGAAGGCGGCTCGGGCGTTCGAAGGCACCTCGGGCGTCGGAGGGCGCAAACCGACCTCCGCCCCCCATGAGCGCGGACCTGAGGGTGACGGGTGGAGCCGCTCGTCACCCTAGCAGAAGCAGGCCACGGCGGCGGCGCGCATCGTTGCGATGCGCGCCCCCCCCCCATACCGCGGGCTAGTCGGGGACCGCGTGGTCCCCCCTCCTGAGGAGGGCCAGAGCAAGAGGAATGGCCCTGGGGCAGCCGAGGTGCGAGGGATGTGTCACGAGACAACCTGACCTTCGGCCTAGCACATCGACCCACAAACGGCGTGCGGTTTAGTCGGTTCGAGTCCGACATAACCTCCCCCTTCGGCTCCGAAGGGGGGGTGTATCCGTGGGGATTTCCCGCATGTAAAAATAAACCCAGTCAATCACCGTTGCAGATTTGCTAAGAGTGCTCAATATGCCAAGTTACACGTTGAACAAGTAGCCCCTTGAGCTGAACATCACGGTGGTTCAAGCAGCAATCAGCATTTTTTTTTTAAACTTACGCTCGACCAGAGTTGTTGGAAGTTGTTGAGGTAGAGCATTTAGGTACTTACTTCATATATATAATCAAAAAACCCAATCAAAGTTTACCAATTAATTAATGTTTTATCGCTTCAACAACTCGAGTTTAATTATAAAATGAAAGTTGATATTTCCTAATTTCTAAGGTGAACTTCCTTTTTGCAAGGCAGTTGGTTTTAGCTGTGGCTCACTATATCTTAGTAAATAATGTAGATGAGAGTGTAAAGGTATTTTTAAAGTGGAAGTTACATTATTACATTACGTACTAACGCAAGGATGAGGATATGGCGAGAGTTATGTCTCTCCTAATTTCACCTCTGGCAACCTACGACTCACAGAAGGTGTGTGTTTAACATAACCATATCCCCACTCCCGAGGATGGGGAAGGGAAGGGGGGCTATTAATGCAGAATTTGCGTACGTAATAATAAAGGATGATCTACATAACATATTGATATTAGATAATTAAAAACTTATATCTAAAGTTATACCTACTTCTAATTTATTTCATTCAAATGCCTTTTTACCTGACTGCCAAGAATGGTTATTGCGTGTATCTGGTTTAATATTATAGTTACTAGGTAGACTACCTATTAGTCTTATAGTCAAAAGAGTACTTCACATTATGGAATTATAATAGAATGAGTTAATGAATTGAAAAGTGGTAGGAGAATTTAGTCAACATCTCTTTTCAACGTGCTTTTTTTTTTTAACGTGAGGGAAAATCCTTCTTGGATGCTATGCCGGACTCCTACCGACTAAAAATCCCTCACGTACCGCCTAATAGCCTGCGGTTGGTAGCCCCGGGTAAGCCCTCGGAAGGATGTCCCAGGACTACCAACAGACCTACGGCTGCGGCCTCACCTAGGAGGTTCGGGTATTATCCCGCGTCTATGGGGGAGGGGGGGGGGGGGGGTTCGGGTGTCACCCCGCTTCTTGGGGGAGGGGGGCGTGCGTGATCTCTCACGTCACGCTGCCGTCATGGGCCTGCTTCTGTAAGGACGGTGAGCAGCCCACTCACCGTCCTCAGGACCCCGGTCATGGAGGCCGACGGTCTTCAGCGAAGACACGTTGGCGGCGCTCAAGCCGCCGACTGCGGAACTCGGGTGGGAGAGTTCTCTCCCGCTCCCGCCCCGCCGCCTCTTTTGCGAGCATGACTTGTTCACATAAAGAGACGGCGTTTTTCAACGTGCTGACCAGTCGCCAATACCACCTGCAAAACATTCAATTTACCGTTTATTTATACATTCAATACAAATAGCGGTATCAGCAGCGCAGTCTCTCCATTTAATTCATTTCAAAGTATTAAATTGCTGAAATGTAACATTAACAAGGATTGTGAAAGCTTTTCCTTGTCACTATAATGATGCAAAAAGGCGGAATGAACCTTTCAACCACTTTAAGATGAAGTTTATTTTCATTATTCATCCATCTAATGATGTGTCAAATTAATGAAAAGAAAAGAATTAATTAACAGTAAAGTGCTTGTGGTCAGGTGTAATCACTGTTAGGTAAACGATCAGTGAGTTGAGTTATATAGACATCTTTGTCATGTAGGTTAAGTGGTATTTCATCTGAGCGCTGCTGTGTTTCGTAGGGCACGTTGAAATGCGGTCCCAGCTGTTAAGTCAAGACGGGATCCACATATGGGTGACTAGAACAATTCTGTCATTGGTTTGCTACTAACCACAATTTAGGCTGGGAGGTCAGATTGCCATCTGCAACCTTTCACCACTGTCAGCGCGGCATAGAAAAGGTAAAAAAGGGCTTTCAGTGGGTAGGGTTATTAGTGGTCTTTAGACACTAATTCGAAAATTGGGTCTAAAAATAGAAATTTCAACTCCAATGTTTGGGAAATATAAACAAAAGTTAGGCACAATTTTCATGAAATTCCCATTTTAACACTAATTCGTCTTTAACGTCCGAAGCTGTGTATAAACTTTAAACAAACTCTGTAAACCTTCTAAGCGTTCATTGTTAATTAGTAAGTGGGATCGTCTTAAATGAGTTAAGCCTCTTTAAGATATCAAAATACAGTTAGTCTTCAATAAAATGTTATCACATTTTAAAATTAAGTGATCAATTTTGTTCGGCCCTCAGTATGAAGACTTTTATAATTGGTTAAAGCGCTATGTTCTATTAACACGAACTCATAAATATTCTTATTAGACTTATCAATTAAACTAAAGTCTTGTTTACAAGTTCAAATAGATTTTTGACATTAGATTATAAGAGATAATAATATAGTATTGATGGACATGATTTTTAAATTACGGCAAGCGACCGTATAAAAGCGGACGAAACATAGGATGGGGTAACCTATTGAAATATCGAATTTCTGTTACCCGAATATTAAAACCCCGAAAACGGTTGGTAGAACTTTTAAAAGACAGATGTAATGAATGACAACTTTCTATAATTCCGTTTTTCATTTCCCAGATGAATCAATTTCCAGGTGCACTAAAACCAAATTTTCAAATAGTATTTTTTTGTTTTCCATATTGTCATAATCCAAATATAGTTATACCAGATTCTCAGAATATTTTTTTTTGTTTCCCATCGTACCATTTTCCAAATAAACTATTACCAAATTTTCATAATCTTTTTATTTGGTTCCCATACAAATCGTGTTCCAGCTAAACTATATACAGGTATAGTAAAAATCAGTAAATTTATACGATTCATTTAGGGTGTGTAACGGTTGATATAATAATAAAAAATCTAACGTTCACTTAAGACATAAATAATTTCACTTAATATAATGAAAGCCTGAAGACTTATAAATATAATATAATTTTGTTTAAATTATTGTTTTCCATGTCATGCATGAACAGTTTTGTATGCAGGTATAATCAATGAATCAGGAAAGCGAGCTCGTGAACACTGCGTACCACACCCGACCCGACTCGCCGTGGTACTTGTCTGCCCTACACTAGAGTGTTATTTAAGAACCGAAGGCGCGGAGGGAGGGGAGCCCCTTATTTCGTAGAAAGAAATTTCATAGAATTTCGTTTCACAGAAAATGCTTCATATAATATTTGGTTCTTATATTTTTATTTCGAATATTATTGTTTCAAAAACAATTTACTACAATGAAACATATTTCACAGAAACACAATTTTTAATCAAATTTTTTTGTTTAACAAACTTATCAAGCTGTAGAATTATTTTTAAAGAATATTAAACCACCTTTATAATGTTCCAAATCACATTTTTAACAATTTTAACGCCCCGACTCAGATTACCCCGACTCGGATAGGTTAGGTTAGAAGGCTAATGCGGGAGCGGAGCGTAGCGAAGCTCCCGCATTAGGCCTTCGTGGTTATTTTTTTATAAACCACCCAGAAGTAGGAGCCCCGCGTAGCGGGGCTCCGTCGACCTTGTAGACGCATCAATTGTTTAGTTCATAAAAACCATATATATGATAATATGTTATTCTTTGTAATAAGTTTCTATTAAATAAACAATATAATGATTAAGAATAGTTGATTTGATATTCTATGAAATGATTATTCTAATGTTTAACTTTATATGAAACAAAATTCAATGATTTAAAATTATATTAATTAAATATAATGATTATATTGATTATTCTATGAAACGAAATTATGCGAAACATTTTCTGTTATACGAAATTATATTAAACAATTGTCTATAAAACAACGCACACCCGCGGAGGGCGGGCAGTCCTCGCCCGCAGTAACGAAGCTCGGGCGCCCGGGCAAGCTGGAACGGCTGAGGCTGGTCGCCAAAGGCGACCAGCAAGCCGAAGCTGCGGAAGCGAGCATGGGTGCCCGAACTTTGTTACGCAAGGGCGGAAGGACTGCACTTCCCGCAGCGCCGGAGAAGAGCAACACTAATGCTTGCCTGCTTGCCTGCATGCTTGCCTGCATGCATGCATGCCTGCATGCTTGCCGGTTTGATTGCCAGCTTGCCTGCATGCATGCTTGTTTGCTTACATGCATACATATATTTTTAAGGCAACGTGTGTTTTGTTCAGTAGGTCTCCAATTGTAGTTAGTAGACGCCATATGAGGTTTAGTTTTAGGTTTAGAAATCTGGATATTGTTTGTCTGGATATCAATTAACTGGATATCAATTAATTGCTATTCAAAAATTTGTGTTTTAAAAATTGGGCTTTCGTGCATATGGATTACGGTCATCTTGATTTTGTGCATTTAGATTTCGTGTGTCTGGAACTCGTTCGTCTGGATTATAAAACGTCGTACAAATGAATAAATGGGCAAATGAAATTCGGAGTTGCGATTATATGGAAAATAAAACTTCGGAATTTGAAAAACCGGGATTATGAAAAATTGGCCAAACGTTTTCTGGATTATGATATTCGGAATGTTAAAATTCGGGATTAAGATAGGTAACCATAGGATGGGGGCTCATTCTGCTGTGAACTGTCATACTGTTCGGACGTAATCTTTCTTTCTTAACGCTTATTTTGAGAGTACCTACATTGTAATTTGTTAATTATTTTTAGGTTATTAAATTGTTGTTTTTTTTTAATGGAATTTACTTCTGATTGCTAATATCAGAAGTGGGATAAAGGAAACATTTCCCACTATCATCCTGATATTTATTAGATTTTACTTAAACGTGTAAAAATATTCCTATCAAAAATAATCAAGTGTGGGTACTTCTTTTTGTTTTTCTTTTTTCTCAAGTACGTGTTTATTTAACCACGTTGCGTTGGTGCTACGGTATTTTGTGTGTGCGGTGATTTGATAAAGCTATGAAAAGATCGAGCCGCTCCCGGTCGCGTCACCGGCGACGCTCATCGGGATCGCGGAGTGTCCGCTCGCGGGACCGGAGGTCTCGTGGTCGGCGATCCCGCAGCCAGTCGAGTGAGCGAGTCCCGCATGAACGCCGTCGTGATCGGCGTTCGCGCAGCTACACGCGTGATCGTTCGCTGCACTCCCGCAATCGCCGGTCGCGCAGCTATTCGCGCGATGATTCGCCGCACCGGCACTCTCGCCATCGCCGGTCGCGCAGCCACATGCGCGATGATTTGCCTCACCGGCACTCTCGCCATCGCCGGTCGCGCAGCCATATGCGCGATGATTCGCCGCACCGGCGCACTATGGGACCAAACAGTATTTACCATCTCAAAAATGGTTTTGACGAAAGTCGTAAATCCATAGATCCTTGTATAGTTTTATACTCTCAAAGGATGGAACTTACGAATTGATTACAAAAAAAATTCAATAACTTAGTTTTACGTATATAAAGTGAACCTCAAACATTGGGCATAAATATTTTCATGCTAATTAAATTACCGTTAAGGAAGTTCAACACAAAATTATTCGGAAGTTTTCCATGGAAGCATGTTAGTGTTATGCATCATTAGATAGCTTAGAATGTACACTTTGCAACCACGTTCAGTTTTTGTAAAAAAAGAATTGTTTTATTTATTTATTCATTTTTTAGTGAAGTAAAGAAAATGTCGGTTTTGTTTATTTCAATTGGAGTCTTCCTTGTTGCCGAAAGCTGCCGGTTTCAAGGTAATCACTCGATTAGAGACCTTACCTATTCAGTAATATGAGGATTAAAAAAAAACTTCGGCTTTTTTTGCGCATTGGTAATTATGAACCAATATGTCAATCGGGGAAAAAAAAACGAATATTACGGTTCTTCTTTTTTACTACGAAATATATTTAATTATTAATTTTGATGTGTATCTTGTTTTTTTTTTCATTTCTATGATAGAAGCATACATTAACAAATAAATAGACTACAAGAATATTCCCTTGGCACTTTTGTTAGCGGTGATCACGTTATCCACAAGTATGATAAACTATATTGCTGCGGAATGGCATTCAGTACTTATTACACTATTTCGTTGAGAACTATTATAATCAATTGCCCCACGGTTTTTGCACAAGGCACCAAAATATTGGTCCTTTATATACCCGTGTTTTCAGCATACTATTCATCAAAGTGTTCAGATACCTACTTCGTTTCAATATCAATTAACAGGCAAAAAATATATATTATCTAACAATGAGTGAATTCGTTTGTGTTCGACGCGATCTTTGTGATCAAATAATAAGAGGGAAAAGTACTTCAGACCTCAGACAATATTTAATGAACAACTTTCAATTATCGGAAACTGACGTTAACACTGTAATAGAGAGTATTCAAAAAAATCTAATATCAAGTTGCAACCAGAAATGGACGAAAGCTCACAGAAAGCCAGACAGGTTCGAGAGTCTATACTCAAATTGGTTAAACGGTGAGTTTAAAGTACCATTGAATTCTTGCAGTACCTGAACATCTGAAAATTCTGGCTTGAATACTTCTGGTGATCGTGGTAGACCAACAAAACCATATGACGAGTGTTCGGAAAACTCAAAGAAACGAAAAAATATGGAACTGGTCCAGGAGTATGGAATGGGACATGTCCGTAACGCTTATGTGCAAGGTTTACGATCCATGAGTGAAAATGACGAAGCGTCAATTGTGACTATTATCAGAAATAAGGAAAAAGAAGAGAAAAAAGTAATTCTACAAAACATAATCAATCCAGATAATGCACTTTCTTTTACAAAAGAAGAGGCATTGAGTATGTGTATTGAAACAGATCTAACTAAAGCCCAATATGCGTACCTAAGAAAAAGGCTCGCTGATAAGAATTTAAGTTCTGTTTTGCCTTCGTATCAAATACTAAGTGAAGCAAAAAAAGCTTGCTATCCGCCTGCATCTAGCATAACGGTGACAAATATAAGCGCAAAAATCAATCTGCAAGATCTCTTAGACCATACAGTCTGTCGTATTATAAAGGTAAATTCAGGATCGACAAACCACAATCGTCTCAAGCTGTTCACTAAATGGGGATGTGATGGATCCTCTGGGCAAAGTGAGTATAAACAAACTACCGGAAGAAAACGAACAAATATCGGATGCTAATTTGTTTATAGTGTCCCTTGTACCACTGCGACGAAGAAACTTCTGCAGTTATATGGCAGAACTCTACTTGCTCATCTGTTAGATATTGCAGACCAATTTCATTAGAATTTGCCAAAGAAACACCCGAAAAAACTACAGCGGTTGTCAGTGAAATTGAAGCCAAAATTAATCAATTGATTCCAACTCTTGTGGCAATAGACGACAAAGTCATCGAAGTTAAACATCAACTGTTTATGACAATGATTGATGGGAAAGTTGCTCAAGTGTTAACGAACACATCATCCAGTGCTACCTGCACTGTTTGTGGAGCAACTCCCAGACATATGAATGATATTTTAAAAGTTACAACAAGAGTTGAAAATGAAGATGCATTTAAATACGGATTGTCGACACTACACGCATGGATAAGATTTATGGAGACGATCCTCCATATTTCTTACAATTTGGGTTTTGAGAAGTGGTCAGCAACCACTCCAGAAAACAAGCAACTTATAGAAGACAAGAAAAAATATGTCCAAAAACGTTTCCGAGAAGTGCTTGGTTTGCACATTGATAAACCACGTCAAGGTTCCGGTAATAGCAATGACGGAAATACGGCAAGGAGATTTTTCCAAAATTATCAATGTTCTGCAGGGATAACCGGAATTGATGAAGAATTAATCAAGAGATTATATGTGATTCTTCAAACCATGTCATCGGGATTCCCTATAAACGCAGAAAAATTCGGCCAGTATACATTGATAACCGCGCAATTATACGTAAGCAAATATTACTGGTACTACATGCCATCTTCGGTACATAAAGTACTTATACATGGTGCTAAAATAATAGAGCATTATGCAGTTTTGCCTATAGGACAATTATCCGAAGATGCCCAGGAAGCCCGAAATAAAGATTACAAGAAATATAGGTTACATCACGCTAGGAAGTGTTCCAGATCAGCAACAAACGAAGACGTTTTGCATATTTTGTTAAATACATCTGATCCTTATATATCTAGTTTAAATAAACCTAGTTTTCTAATATCCAAAGAATTGTTTGACGAAGCTAAAGAATTGTTGGAAATAGAAAGTGATGAACAGGATAAGCGCTAATTTTTTAAAAAAAATTATCATGAATTTTTTTGTATGTTTGTTTAATAATAATAATAATAATAATTTAGTTTTAAACATATTTTGAGCAAAAGTGTAACTTTTATTGCTATTTTATTCTAGCTGTATAATTTTTTTGTATGTAATTCCGTATAACTTTATTTTAGTAATTTTTTTACGAAAAATATATAATTTTTAAAATGATGATGTTTAATTTCTTTTATTGCCTAGATATTCATTAATACGTGAAAAAATTTTCAAGGAGAAACATCACAAAACAACAGAGTTATCGATTTTTGAGATGAGTAATACCGGTTGGTCCCATAGTGCGGCGCTCCCGTGGCCAGCGACCGCGCTGTCGCTCGCGTGGTGGGCCACCACATCGGCGTTCGCATGGCTGTCATGGCCGACACGCCTGTGAGCCGCCCTCTCGCAATCACCCTCATTGCCACCTCGAGTCCTGCCGTGGCCGTACTGAAATACCTAGCAGCCAGGTACGTGCGGAGTGTTCACGAAGCGTGCGAACGCCCTCCATGCCACCGCCACCGCCGGTACCTCCAAGGAGTAACTGTGAGTCTCTTGATACTGTCTTATCGCGACTAGAAGCTATAGGACGCATTCAACATTATTATGTGTCGAACTTCGATCCAAACCTTCACGATGTTGATTCATGGTTCAGTGAGGTTGATAGGGCTAAGGTCGCTAACAGGTGGGACGATCGTGAATGTCTTTCTCGGATAGGAAATTGTCTCAAAGGCGACGCGAAATCTTGGTTGAGTGAGTGGGTGTCTAACGATCGTTCGTGGACCAACTTCAAAGCAGACTTTAAGCCATTATGCATTAAGAGAATAGATTCAGCGGGCATCCTATTTGAAGTTATGTCCACCAACTCAGATAAGCATCAAACTTATGCCGAATTTGCTCGCAAATCATTACTACGCTTGCGAATAGTCAAGGGTCTCAGCGATGACTTAATTACGGAAATAGTCTTAAGAGGTATTACTGATCCCCAGATAAAATCAGCTGCAATTAATGCCAACTTGAAACCAAATGACCTAGTGAACTATTTGTCGACTTTCATTAAACCTACAAAAAGTTTTAATGATACCCGCGCTAGCCGACAAATGACCCAGTTCAAAAATAATAACAACAACAAGTCACATGGTCTCAAGAAGCCGTTATGCACCCCGAATGTAGGCAAAAGTAAGTGTTATATATGTGGTGAGGTAGGGCATAAGCAGGTAACATGCCCTAAACGTTCAACCGATAATCCGGGTCCAACCACGTCTAATAATAACGCAACTAGTACAAATAATATGACGTGCGCTTATTGCAAAAAACCGGGCCACGAAATGAAAAATTGTTTTGCGAAACAGCGAGCCGGCGCAGAGTCACAGAGCACAGAGGGCGAAATGTTAACTTTTGCTCAGCCCCGTTGCATTAGCGCAGTGATATTGTTGTAGGTGTTATTCAAGGCATGCCCAATGCCCATCGACATCCTAATTGACAGCGGCGCTATTGGTGTGTCCTTGATATCTTCTGCGGTTGTTAATCACTTCTCTTGCGCTAGAAAGACCGTCGATTGTCGCATTAAAGGGGTAGGCGAATCGGTTACTCAAGTCGATTCGTACGTCACACTAACGATTGAGTTGGATGGTATTTCGTTGGAAGTGGACCTTCTAGTAGTTCCAAGCAAATGCATGAATGCGCCCGTTATAATCGGTACGGATGTGCTTAATAGGGATGGTGTCATGTATATCCGAACTAGGAATAGTCAACACATTGTCCGGGACCATAACCCGCGGACGGTGTCAACTGTTGAGCCGAATGCGCAACCAGTTATTAAAACTTCTTTAATTGGCGATGATAAAATTAAATTACAGGAAATTTTATCCGAATATTCCGAACACATGATATCGGGTACCGCGACATCTACGGTCAATACTGGGTATATGCGCATTCAACTCAACAGCGATGTCCCTGTCAATTACCGTCCCTATAGAATGTCTCACAGCGAGAAATTAAAGGTAAGGGATATTATACAGGATCTACTGTCTAAAGGCATCATACGCGAATCGGAGTCGCCTTACTCTAGCCCTGTTTTGTTGGTTAAAAAGTAGGATGGCTCCGACCGGATGTGCGTCGACTATCGAGCACTGAATCGAATCACAGTCAAAGACCGATACCCGCTGCCCTTGATCGATGATCATATTGATCGATTAGGTAAATGTAAATACTTCACCACGTTGGACATGGCAACAGGATTTCACCAAATCCGACTGGATGAGGCATCGATACCGTTAGGGTTTGTCACAAGTGAAGGTCATTATGAGTATGTCAAAGTTCCCTATGGCCTTGCCAACGCTCCAATTGCCTATCAAAGAATAATTAGTACAGCCCTTCGTGATTTCATTTCATCGGGAAAAGTTTTAGCGACTAATATAGACGACTGTTTGATCCTTTCCGACACTATTGACGAAGGTTTGCAGACTTTGAGAGAAGTCCTCAAAACACTGACTCAGGCAGGCTTCTCAATTAATTTAAAAAAATGTTCGTTCTTGTGCACTGAAATTGAGTACCTGGGACGGGTTATAACTAACGGGGAAGTTAGACCCTCGCCTGAGAAAGTTAAGGCCCTGGTAAATTCTCATCCCCCTCAAAACGTTAAGCAAGTGCGTCAGTTCCTAGGTCTAGCAGGGTATTTTCGTAAGTACATTGCTAATTATTCTCTGAAGACATCGTGCATCGCAAACTTGACTCGAAAAGACGTCCAATTTAATTGGGGACTTAAGCAAGAGGAGGTTAGGCAGGAGGTTATTAAAAATTTGACGAGTGCTCCCGTGTTAGCCATATTTGACCCAAACTTAAAGACCGAAATACACACGGACGCCAGTAGTCTGGGTTATGGAGCTGTCTTGATACAGATTCACGATGATGGTAGTAAACGTGTGGTTGCCTACTATAGCCAGGTGACCAAAGCCGCCGAACCTAAGTACCATTCGTACGAACTGGAGACCTTGGCTGTTGTAAAAGCGTTGCGACATTTCAGACACTACTTGATAGGCATACAGTTCACCGTGGTTACTGATTGTAACGCTCTTAAAGCTACTCAAAATAAAAAGGATCTATTACCGCGTGTGGCAAGATGGTGGATTTATTTGCAAGATTTTAATTTCACCATCTCTTATAGAAAAGGCGCCATGTTGCCACATGCGGATTACTTGAGTCGTAACCCGGTAAACTCAGTAAATAACATAGACAGACCTCGTAATTGGGCACAGATAGCACAGGCTGGAGATGAAGAGACACGTAACATGATTTTGGCTCTGGACCGTGGTGAACTAGACCCTTCCCGTTATACATTACGTAATGATGTACTGTACTATCGATACATTCAGGTGGGAGAAGAGCCAAGACTGCTTTGTTTTATACCGAAAGGTCAGCGCTTGAGTCTTCTCCGCATCTTTCACGATGAACATTGTCACATCGGTGTTGATAAAACTTTAGAGCTTATTTTAAGACATTTTTGGTTTCCGGGTTTGAGGACGTTTGTAAATAAGTACATAGGTCATTGTCTTACTTGTATCGCACACAAGAGAGTTCCTCGCGCACCTCTTCAGCCCATCTCGTCTTGGCCTAAACCGGATGTCCCGTTCGACACAATTCACATTGATGCGTTGGGACCTTTGCCCCAGTCAAAAGGCTTCAAACATGTTATGCTCGTCATCGACGCGTTTACTAAGTTCTGTCTGCTTACACCCATTCCCCGTCAAGACTTCGACGAAATGAAACAAGTCGTCCAAAATGTAATATCTTTGTTTGGCACTCCTCGCTTAATAGTGACAGACAGACGACGAATGTTTGAATGCTCCAACTTTAAGTCGTGGATGGAAACTCTTGGAGTAGAACTCCATTATATCACACCCGAGATGCATCATGCCAACGGCCAAGTGGAACGCTATGTTCGGACCATTCTAAATATGCTTAGAATAGAGACCACTTACAGAAAGCGTGAGTGGGCTGAACAATTATGGCAACTCCAACTTATTCTCAACCTGACCAAGCAGAAATCCACACATACTTCTCCTTTAAACCTGTTGGTGGGTCATGAGAATGCTACTCCTGTTATCAGAACGTTGGTGCGAGATGTCGCTTTGGAGTCATGTACATCTAATCGAGAGGCTAGACGAGAGCTTACTAGGCAAAGGACGGCCGAACGGCTGTCTGGAAATCAGGCGGCAATGGATACTCGTGTTAACCGAGGCAGACGTCCTCCTCGTGTTTTTCAGGAAGGCGACCTGGTGTTCGTGACCAAGTACGCTCAGTCGACGGGCAAGCTTGATCACGGCATGCGCGGCCCCTATCGAGTGGCGCGGGTCCTGCCTCATGATCGCTACGAGCTGAGGCTGATGGCTGGGTCATATGGGAAGTCAACATACGCCGCTGCCCAGTTTATGGTACCGTGGAAAGGCGAATGGACTCCCGAGTCGTGTTCTGCCTTTTTTGAGGGTATGTGTACCCTAGTGGCCCTTGAGGTATTGTACTGTTGGCCCTTGAGGCACTGTTGGCCCTTGAGGCACTAGGACCGACCCGTTGGGAAGGTGTTTCAATGGCCATGGAAGCTGATCGGCCTTGCAAACCGATCAGTCGCTGTGAAACGTGCGTTCATAGTGTTCGTTATTTAGCATGTTCTATCTTTACTTATTTTTATCTTATTTGTGTGTCTAGCTGAGCACTTGGCATTCCATTGCTTTGTAGCAATAAATCGAGGCTAAATAATGAATTCTGCTTTGGAAGTGCTAGAGTACTCAGCTATTTTCTTGTTGTAGTTACTAGTAACAAACCTAACCCACTAAACTAATTAACATGTTTAGAAATGGCTCTTTTAAGACACTCTGCTTCTTGTAAACACTTGTCCCTTGTTCTCAGCAGCAAGTGACGGTGATGACCCAGAACAGGACCAGCCTGTGCCTGTCATGCACGATCAGCATGACGGTGACCAAAACGGACGCGATCAGGAACCAGGACCTTCTCGCCATACCCTAGATATGCCTGTACTTGACTAGCCCTTGCACCACTAATCTGTCGAGACGCCAGAATCATCAGGAGAGGCCGTGATGGACATGATTTTTAAATTACGGCAAGCGACCGTATAAAAGCGGACGAAACATAGGATGGGGGCTCATTCTGCTGTGAACTGTCATACTGTTCGGACGTAATCTTTCTTTCTTAACGCTTATTTTGAGAGTACCTACATTGTAATTTGTTAATTATTTTTAGGTTATTAAATTGTTGTTTTTTTTAATGGAATTTACTTCTGATTGCTAATAGTATATATTAGGTACAGTTTTTATAGTTAAATGCACAATGGGCGGCCTTATCGCTAAGTGTGATCTCTTCCAGGCAACCATGGGATGGAGAAATATTCAGTAACACGCACGTATTGATTTTAATCTAACACTGTTTTGTCTCAAATTCCAATCAAAAATTCTATCTAAATAAATAAAAATAACCTAAAGAAAAATATCTCCCTAAAATAGCTCAAATCTCACCACTAAAACAAAGTGAAACGCAAGTAGTTTTTAACTAAATTTAATTATGTACGTAAGGTGAAATTCTCGACATATTTCATCAGAAAGAGACTGGTCAATTACGTGTTAAAGCTACGTAACAGTGTCTTAGATCTACTTTTAAATAGAGGACTTAAATTAGTTCGTATAGTTAGCAACGTTCTATAAGGTTTAATTGGATAATTCGTGTAGGTACCTTAGGGTTTGTTTTTGCTACAAATTAAATAAAATTTCACACCATTAATACTAACCTATAAGTTATAATACTAAATGTCTTTTTATTTAAAAAAATGTATGACTTCCATACCCCGAGAATACAAACCCATTGTGACGGTACGTCGTCTAACCAAAGCTGAGTAAGATTCGTTTTTACGTATTTAATTTAAATATTAAGTCGCCAGCCGCACAGATATTGTGGAATTCATCCAGAGACAATAATTCCCCCACTGGTCTCAGCCATTTTAAAATTAAAGCAATGTAACCGCGGATAAAGAATACTCTAAATAGATGCATTTCAAACGGATACGCTGATGTCAGTTACTTGCTTCACATATATTCAATCGCACGTATAAATTCGGTTTACAAGCTACCATACTTCATCGACACGATTCCGTACCATAGGACTTTCAATTCCTAATCTTCCGTCTGACATATCTGGTTGCACCGACCTCTGTGCTTATAAGAGCTTGCACTTCGACGCTAGGTCTCTTGTGGGAATCGAACCTCACCCGGCCTAGTTATCCCAGATGGCTGTATTTGCATTATACGACAGCAGGTTTCGGTCTCGGTACGATAACTTGCTCCTAACCCATAAGTGCGATGCTCATCGTACGCCATCATCATGCAATGCCGCCCTCGCTAATAGATTGCAGGGGAGATGAGCATCAACGACTCAAGGCTATCCTGTTGAAGGTATCCTCGGTCTCTGCACAAGTCTCTGGTCTACCGAACTGCCAATGAGCCATCATTACATGTGACACGCTTTCAGGCATCCCATTTACGGTACCACGCAACCAATCATCAACGAACACGCGACACGACATATCATGAGATTAATCATTAACTTAATACGGTTATACCCAGATTAAATTACTCAGCCCGGGGTAGAGATACATATGAAATATACAAATAATACAAACTGTGTGATTATAACTATATCGAATAGATAGTATGAAATCAACTCACCGCTTCCGTAGAGTCTCAATAGAGCCACGCTATAACTTACTCAAAGTCTACCACGCCTATACCCCCGTACCACACGTCAGATCGCCAACCCCAAACCCACGCTTTGTTCCCATGCCTTGTTTTTACAAAACCTGCACGTGTTTTACAGATTTCTCTCGTAACAACTAACGTCTTAATAGTTTCTTTAAAGTATCACTAAAAACAAAGACCATCGCTTCAGGATCTAATACAAAAGGTCTTGCTTTATCTGATTTATGGAGGGTCAAATAGCAACGATGCGAGCCAGATGACTACAAGTGGACGCCCGCTATTAAATATCAAAATACCAACGTATTAAAGATGTAATTTTTAGGGTTTATTACTTTCCCATTGTTGAGTAACTTGTGTACCATCACACCATAGCGAAATCTACGGTAGAGTCTCGTCTGGTATACTGTACTGGCTTACTGATAAGATTGACTTGGGTTCCAAAACTGTTTGTGGGACTACGATATTATATTTAATCGTTCCCCTAACACTGTATAATGTGTATATTATTATTATCTGGTCTAGAAATGCTTATGATAGTAATAGGCACTTAATTTACCAATTTTACTAGTCAAATATTGACTTAAGAGTTCCCAGAATCTATCAATAGACTTTACTATATTCTCCATATCTAAATAAAAATATTTTATTTTATTCGGAATAGATCAGTTTATCAAATGGAAAACTTGTTTGGGTAAAATTCCATTAGCAGGTAACATTTTTTCTTAAATGGCTAAAAAGCATCTGTTATTTAGTACAGATATTTTCCATATTCAAATCAAATCGAATCACGAAAATAGTCTAGTAAAAATTGTTTACCGACCAGAATTCCAGGCTGAAATAAGCCCGGCGTTCGGTGCGTGTTATTTTAGAAAAAATATGTCCGCCCCTAATATAAATCACATTAAATTATGGGCAGGGTTGCTTTGCCCTTGAGCGTGGGCAATTATCGGACTCGGTTGTATATTTTTACACCCTATATCAAATATTTAGTCTCTCATTATTACAACTGAGGTAGAAGGAAAATTTAATTCTATTAGAAGTTTTCTAGTAAATAAACTGAATTAATTAATTAAAAAATGTGTGTTAGATGATGAAGTGGATCAAGTCTTAGACTTGATTTATTGAGTTTATTTATTTGAAGGCACATGGGGTTTACTTCGGGTCTGGGGCCTCTTAGTAGCCCATTGTAAGCTTGCACTTAGTCTGCGTGGATTTTACGGGCGAGGAGATAGGACAACCTAATACACGAATCACCACGTTTTAATTACATCAATCACTGACTACACATTTTACAGACACACTCGCGATCTATAACCAAGTATATTCAACCGAACTAGGAGCGTTCTGCTAGACACGTAGTGCTCGGTCGAGGTTCACAGCGATACTGATCACGATTCGCCGCGCGCCCCACCAAAGTCAATGATCTGTCAAACTCAAATTGACCGAATGAACGAATGACGTCACACTCGACCATAGAGCACTAGCGTCTTGCATTACGCCAGAGTGAATTTCATTCACCCTAATCACACAATAATTATAACGCGCCGTCACGGCCAGACTGACATGTCGCTCGTCCTCGTGCGACCAATGCCAGAGATCCGTCTGTGAACAAATGTACGAGGCTTTAATTCTTCTCGCACTGACACGCTCGTCCATCACTGACTTCCATCGCCGCACAGGCCTAACATCTCTCGTTGGTGTTCTTCGGCCACAACGAGCAGAACCGGGCAGCCACTCATTGGTGCCCCTACGACTATGAACTAGTCGGACCGGGCGACCACTCATTGGTGCCCCTGCGACCATAAACCGGTCGGAACCTGGGCGACCACTCATTGGTGCCCCTGCGACCATAAACCGGTCGGAACCCGGGCGACCACTCATTGGTGCCCCCGCGACCATAAACCGGTCGGAACCCGGGCGACCACTCATTGGTGCCCCTGCGACCATAAACCGGTCGGAACCCGGGCGACCACTCATTGGTGCCCCTGCGACCATAAACCGGTCGGACCCCGGGCGACCACTCATTGGTGCCCCTCCGACCATAAACAAGTCGGACTCCGGGCAACCACTCATTGGTGCCCCTACGACTGCAAACCAGTCGGGCCGGGCAACCACTCCTTGGTGCCCCTACAACCACCTACACTGTCCTCCAAAGCTAGCAACATTACATAGTTCGAACATCGACCCTCGTGGAGCCAGTCCAAACATGAATGTGAGTCTAGACCTACGTACAACCACTCGGTGCCCCTACAAACACCTACACTATCCTGCAAGGCTAGCAACAATACATAGTTCGAACATCGACCCTCAAGGAGCCAGTCCGAACATGAAAGTGAGTCTGGACCTACCTACTTACAATATGCATCAAGATCTGTGGAAGGTGGACTAGTAGTAATGATGTGAGAATTAATCGCTGAGAATGTGTCGTTGTCGTGAATTCTTCCTTCGTTCTGATTATAGACCGCCGTCTCGGCCAGCTCGTTGTCAATTTCTACTACAGTGGTATGACTAATCTCTCGAGATCGGATTGAGGCATTGGGGTTCGAAGCTAGGAGATGAAATGTACTGAAGTCTGCCCAAACACGATGTGTCCCAGCTCTATCCGCCATATTGGAAGCGAGTAGCGTCTACATCCTAGCCCAAGCCGCGGCCAGGCTTTATTTGAATAGGTTTCCAAAGGTAGTAGTAGCAAGTAAAGCAAGACTGGAAACCAATAAACCAACACTGACTATACTCCATTTAGTGCTCTATCCGCATACACTCGAAACCGATTAATTAGAACAAACTTATGGTTCAGAATTAGTTACACTTCGCTTTCCTGTACCAAACTACCATACGCGCTTCGTTTCAAAAGAATATTAGCAACTGAAATCATCGAAATTACTAATATTCCCTCTAACCCCTCCAACCAAGCCAAACTGCCCGTGCCAGGAGTGGGCTCGCGTCGGCTGTGCAACGGCCAGGACTCGAACCAGGGACCTCTCGATCGCAAGGCCGACCCCCCAACCACCAAGCCACCGACGCTTCTCTCGCAGAGGCTCTCGTAACCGCTCCATTACCCTGTCTATTAACGAGGGCACGAATCACGACTACGCTTCCCAGGACCATTGGCGGAGTCGCACGGATTGCACATCTACGCTGTTACTTTACATCACTCAATCATTAATATGGAGCGAAATAAGACGCATGGAGGAGCACACCGCCCTCCCACATAGAACGGTTTCATTACCACCCTGGCCATCATCCGTGTGTTGATCCATCGAAGTCACCATTAGATCAACACGATCGGCTGTGGAGCGAACATATCTATCACACTTACGGGGAAGCTGTCATTTTCATCTAGCTCATTGATTGCCTATTAAACAGAGTAGCCCTATGACACCGATACTACCCTGTAAAGTAAGAGAATTCACCCAAGCACGCGTCTGTTTGAAGTAGTAATCCTCAACCTGGATGTCTCTGCCAATGCTTGTCAGTATCTGGAACTTTAGGTCTTCTCCTGTTCTAATCATATAACATAGATAACCCATATCCATGTAGTATTTCGAAATGGCGCACATTGGGAGAGGCCCACGTCGAGCAGTTGACCATGGTGGCCTAGTTGGTTGATTGATTGATCGATGTAGAATTTCGTCTATGTGACCACGTACGACGAGAAATCGTTACTTGAACAATGAAACATTACTTGCTAATAGAACATCTTTCCCTAAATCTTAGGTACGCGAGGGTATTGAAATCAAAGACGTCCTAATTTCACCAAATGAGACATCTCAAAGCAAAGGCACAAAGCTTGTGACGACTCCATAACTCATACCCGAGAACACAGTACTAAAGCACTTTATTTTCACTCCTTATACACCACTTACTGATGTGACGGATTACAGCCCCCTTCATCTGATTATAGTCTGTACGTCAACTTCTGACATCTGAGCAATGATTCGTACTTAGACCCAATTTAGACTGAAATTTCGTAACAGTTTGAAATTTACGTGTTAACGCTTCAGAACGCATCCCGAGCGGCATACCATCTTGTATCCGCTTCCGGAATGAGTCCGCCATACTGCTCTTACATGTCAGCCACACAAGTCACAAGCACTAGCTAGTTACCTTAAGATTATTGTAAATTATTGCAAACACTGTCCCAACCTTAGAATAAAAGACAGTTAACTAAAGAATCTTGTCTAACTAAAAAAACCCAAACAACACGAAATCCTCAACATTACGCACCTCACCTTGTGCCCGTGATTGCAGTGAGTCGGGTTCAGTTTTCCTACCACCAGAAACCTTCTACAGTTAATAACCTAGTGTCAATTTGTTAGCACTCAGATAACGCGGAATCAGCTGGTAGCCATTCTGGTGGTGGTGGACCCGTAATTACACACTTTACTCCACTTCATCATAATGGAGGGTATATGACAAATAAATAGCAGCAACCGCCGCTCCTAGCAATCAACTCCAACTCATTCTATCGTCAATCTCCGAACCCTTTTCTCGACCTAGTCGGTCTCGGCTCTCCAGTACAAACGCGGCGCGACTGGATCTCTAAACACCCCGAAGCGAAGCGACCGCCATCCGATCCCCACAACCAAGCGGCACACCGTTGTTCCGCAGCTACACCAGTCGGACCCCTGTGGGCTCTAATCACCCGTAGCGGCCGCCACAGACGCTCGCATGACAACCGGGATATATGACGCAACAGGCCCTCCGTAGCACGTAGACCAGACCAATGCCAGCAGACCCATACGAGCACACAAACACCCGCACCGACCGGGGACCGAAACCGAGGCCTCGCGTAGCAGCCGCATCGACCACCGCTATGCCACAGAGGCTTTCACCAGAATGTAGATCATATAATCGCCCAGTAAAGACGAGAGACTACTCGGGGCAGTTTATCGGCCTCAATCTGCCAATTTGGCGACGAGAACTATTCCTTTAGTCGACCCGAAATATTTGGTTACCAAACTGTTAGTTCGTGTATTCTTGCTAAGAATCCGCCACGCCTTTTCTACCTAGGTACACAATAGTGTGACCTCAAAGTGAAGTACACCACGGTGAGTCTACCCACTACCCACTTGAGAAATATTTCACGAACAACAATCCAGCACGCGAATATTAACAGAGTTCAACCTTCGTCATAGGAAGCTATATCTTACACTGTACAGCTACATTCACCTATCTGTCCACCAACAATTAAACACAGTTCGAGCACTCCGAGGGACCTATACATCTCAAGACAAGACACACCGGGTCAGTACCTGCTACCGAAAAGATATGGAAACCAAAAAAGCAAACGCAAAAACCAACACGTAATACATCGTGATATAATCGAAATCGTCCTTCGTTAGTTTTTTCTGCAAACTACTCACTTTTACGTAAATTATGTCACTTAAATAAAAAGATTAAATCGAGAACTGGTTCCTTTTGTCTAACTACCCTCCCACTCAATGGAAGACGATTTAACACGAGCCTTTGCACTATGGTGACATGGCATCTGCGTACTGACAATAAAGAACTCACTGATGTTAATATAGGGTAGTTCGTTAAAAATTATCGTTCTCACTTCTTGTACGTACTGATTGCGTCACCGCATTCCAAGCTAATCTAAGCAATCACAGTAACCTTTTGCAGCGTACCCTACTCAATTCGAATAAGTCTTCTCACCGTATTAACAGCTACAGATAGTATAGAAATTAGCATAGTTAGATATTAGGGATATTTCGAAACTTTCTCGTGTTATGACAATATGACTTAGCCACTATATAATTAGGTGCAAACTCCGATACCTCATAAACCTCTGCTCACGGATTGCCAGAACTGCTATCGTCTCTTCTGGCACTACATGGAATAGTAGAAATAGGACGAGACTTTTTATTCAAACACGAATTTGTACCCACGAGTAATACCTTTACAACAATATCTTTACCTGGAGGGTGGAATGCGATATTCCGCTACCAGGAAATTATTTGGCTATACCACTTGTTTTTAAAAATAAGCAAGCACACACTGTCTACGAAATAAAAAGGAACGGGCTCACCGGGTCTTGTAATCGGGATGCAGCCGACAATCAGGACAGTCACAGTTTCACGTTATTTCATGTAAACCCGACTAGCGAGTCTTTTGGTTGCCACTGCTATTCTCCTCAGCTTGTTGCCCTGGTATCCCACTTCTGATGAAGGCACATGGGGTTTACTTCGGGTCTGGGGCCTCTTAGTAGCCCATTGTAAGCTTGCACTTAGTCTGCGTGGATTTTACGGGCGAGGAGATAGGACAACCTAATACACGAATCACCACGTTTTAATTACATCAATCACTGACTACACATTTTACAGACACACTCGCGATCTATAACCAAGTATATTCAACCGAACTAGGAGCGTTCTGCTAGACACGTAGTGCTCGGTCGAGGTTCACAGCGATACTGATCATGATTCGCCGCGCGCCCCACCAAAGTCAATGATCTGTCAAACTCAAATTGACCGAATGAACGAATGACGTCACACTCGACCATAGAGCACTAGCGTCTTGCATTACGCCAGAGTGAATTTCATTCACCCTAATCACACAATAATTATAACGCGCCGTCATATTTATTAAATATTTGTTTAGTTTATCTCTTTATTATATGTACACAAAGAACGGATACAGAATTATATAGTTAGGTACAGTTTTGTGGCATAACAAGTGTAGGCCTTAATGCGCGAGGCAATCTCTACCAGGCAACCTGAAAAAAATTATAGTCATTTACTCGGTATTTTTCAGTCAATCACTATAGTATGGTCAAGTGAAACCAATTAAGTCTGTCTATTTAACATCAAAAAGAGTTTTAATAATAATTTCTTTTTCCCCTATTTTATTTATTCCTTTACTAAACCATTTATTAATGCCATTTTTTTATTTATTTTTCTAAATTGTGCAACGCTTACATCAATTGTTTTTGACGTCAAATTCTGCTTAAAACTAAGTTTGAATTGAATGAATTTTAAAGCATTGTAAAATTGAATCGGTTCTAGTGAGTTCAGTGGTCAGAGCATTCGCCCTGTAAGCGAAAGATCGCGGGTTCGAATCCACCTGAATTGATTCATAATGATACCTATCTTAACTAAGTTGAAACTAAATAAATTTTATGCTTCGCTCTGTTCGTCCTTCGTAGGATTTTTTTGAAGTGAAAATTTCTTTAGCGGCTTTGGATGGGTGAAAAATGTTAAGGTTGCGTCAGGATCGCTTGGCCTTTGAACCGTAACTGACGGCTGACGTCATACAACATTAGCTATAGACTGCCAATTTTGCAAGATATGATAAATAGCATCGTAGTCGACTTAAAGTCCTTATGGTTTCAGATAGTACCGGGTTCAAACCTGGCCTTCTGACACTTTTTGTGATTATTTTTTCTTTTTGTAATTTATTACTTTTTGTGATTATCTTTTCTTTTTGTAAATTATTAATTTCTTCTGACAGAAAATTAGCAGAAAATTAGTGATAGGTTCTATGATTAGCGCTATATTATAGGTATGGTATGGTATGGTATGGTATGGTATGGTATGTTCTTTTTATCTTTTTCTATGTATATAACGAAGAAAGAAAGAAAGAAAATGTTTTCACTTCTGCCGGCACTCCCAGAGTGCAACCCGTCTTTTTTTTCCTCTTAGTTTTGTTCACTGTTGGCAACGTAAGCAATCTCGGCCTTTGTACAAAAGAATGCTCATTAAAATATCTATTCGAGAATATGAGTTTTCAAATACAGTATTTATTGCCTGTGACCGCAGTTGCTACCAACAGTAGTATTTTCTTTTGCTTGGTTCTAACAACCACTAGGTATGAAATAACTACGTACTACTCATAATATATTGGTATGTACATATGTACTTTTATGTTAAGTACATAGTAAGGGTGAGATCCGCACCAAATTCTTTGGCATATAAACCAGTACTGTAACGGGACTTTGGGGCGTAGGCTCTTCGCTATATATAGCTGTGATCATCTAGTTTACCTATACTTGAAATCTACCCCAATAACCTACTCAGCTTTGATTCAATACTAACGCCTGAATGTATATATTCGAATAAAAAATGCTTTTTCTTCCTAGCGTTAATCCCAGTCACATCCGAGGAGTCTGGGGTGCGTTTTTACGAGTTCAACTGCGGATTTGGCTTAACTTCGACATGTTTCCGTGAAGCGACTGCCATCTGACCTCCACAACCCAAAAGCGATATCGAAGCATTATAGTTTGAACAGTTGTTGGACTTTTGAGGGCTGCAACTACCTGTTACGCTAGCCATAGATGTTAGTATGGCAACCGGGATCGACGGCTTAACGTGCTCTCCGAGGCACGACCTGACCAATGCAAATACCCATATTCATGCATTCAAATATTTGTACAGAGCGGGGATCGAACCCGTGCCTCCTGCGCAGCGGCCGCATTCACTACCGCTACGCCACGGAGGATGTCGAATAACAAATGCTATAGGCGTCTATTGAACTTCTTCATAAACCTGTGTTGTGATACTTTATTCCAATTTAGTTTAAATGTTTGGAATATTATAATGATAAGACTGTGGATTATTTGAAAGCAAATGAAATATGTTAGATTCAAAATATAGGTCTTTGATAGTTTGTTGTTGTGTGGCCTCATAGGGCTTCTTTTCAGCTGTATATTTTTTATAGGCCTTTAATTATCGATGATATTATAGGGTGTATTTTTGAAACGGGGCAGTAAGGGCAAGTACCTTAACCGTTGCAGTTACAGCAAAACGTTCTTAGAAGACCTTCCCTAACTTTTTGACATATTTTGAACTGCATTCACAGATTTTGTAAAAAACTTACAGTTGGCAAAAAAAAATGCTAAATGTCCAAAAATTTTTTTTATTCCAATCGATTCTATTTCATGTTGGGATCAAAAAACTCTATGAGACCATTTTAGCTTTCAGTACTAGGAAAGACAGAAATCGCCAAAAACGTTTCCCATACATTTCGGCAACAGAAACAAATTTCTACGATGGTCTAACTTTTTGTTATGGCCAGGAAGTGGGTAGAATTGACTGTAAAATAAATAAAAAGAATTTTTACCCTCAAATTTCGAATTTGATTCGAAAATCTGTGTGTTATTCTTAGTTTCAGCTGAGAAACTTCGTATGAGTTATTAATTAAGGATTTTCGCTAAAATGTCTTCTAATCGTGAAAAAATTGACTTATTAGAAGCGTATTTTGTCAATAATCGAAATGCGGGAGCTGCATTAGTGTGGTACCGCAATAAGTATCAAATCAAATCAAATCAAATCAAATCATTTTATTGCTGAACATGTAACATTAATTGTACATCTGAGGTATTGTGTGATGATAAAGAAATACATGTTCTACCAATTTCGGCATGCAATATTGGAACATTGGCAGTAGGTACATAAATATTAAAATTATAGATTCAAAATAATAGTGTCACAAAATACCACAATAATTAAGAAATAAAAAACAAATGAAATAGTAATTCAATGTCAAATAATAATAATGTCACTAATTACCATACATAATAAAAAAAAGAAAAAATCAACATAATAACACAGAACAAATCACAAATGTCAATATTCATTCACCATACATTTGGTCAAATGAAGTATCCATGATATTAATTATTATTATTTATTACATAAATTATAATGTTTTATCTTCAAGATACTCTTTTACTGTATAATATACCTTATTTATTAACATTTTCTTTAGTTCCCTTTTAAATAACATAATGTTAGTAATTTGAAGGATAGATTTTGGTATTTTATTATATATTTTAGGCACCATTCCAAGAAAATTTTGATTGAATACAGTTTTTTTATGTTGTATGCATCTAATTTTATAACTATACCGTGAACTATTCAGAGTATCGAATAGATGAAGTATCCGTTGCGGCATGTGCCAACAAGAAAGGTTATTACAAATCTTTTGAAAAACCTGGAATTGCAGGGTTCTTTCAAAAGAAAGCGGCAGCCTCGTGTGGACATGGACACGGAGATTGCGGTTCTAACTTATGTCGAAGCATATCCAGAGGTATCGTCCAGGCAAGTCGCCCTTGAAGTAGGTGTATCCCACTTCCTTGTGATAAAGATATGGAAGAAATACGACTACAAGTGCTATCGATATGGGCGCATAGTTCAAGTGTTACATCCGGGTGATGATGTTCGAAGGCTTACTTTTTGCAGATGGCTAAGAGGAAAAATAAGCAGAGATCATGAATTTTTAAATTACATACTGTGGTCAGACGAAACGAATTTTTCCAATAACGGTATGTACAACAGAAAAAATCACCACTATTGGTCCAAAGAAAATCCACTAAGAGTTACGGCAAGTCATAATCAGGTTCGCTTCTCATTCAACTGTTGGTGTGGTATAATGTCCAATCGAGTCATAATGGTGGAATTTTATGAAGGGAAACTGAATTCTGCCATGTATAATGAAGTCATTTTACACCATCTTGAAAACGAGATGGACGAATGGCCCCTGTCGGAATTGCGAAAAGTTCATTTTCAACAAGATGGTGCTCCGCCACATAACAGTCACCTTTCACGTTCCAATTTGAGCCGCCTATTCGGTACACAGTGGATAGGTACACATGGTCCAACACAGTGGCCACCTCGTAGCCCCGATCTAACACCACTTGATTTTTTTTTATGGGGCTTCGTGAAAAACGAGGTGTATAAGACGACGTACGCCAGTGTTCAAGAGCTCAAGGATGCATTAATGACCATTTTACGTAATATTCATCCCAGAACATTATTAGCCGCCATTCGTTCAGTGCAAAAAAGGATAGACTTATGTATTCGTGAAAATGGAAATCATTTTGAGCAATTTATTTCATAAACCAATTTCTTAAATGTTTAAATGATTTTTTTTATTTAAAAAAGTTCAAAATTTTACCTGACCTATGAGTTTCGAGTTGATTTATCATATTTCCGTACGAAATGTATGGGAAAGGTCTTTGGCGATTTCTGTCTTTTCTAGTACTGAAAGCTAAAATGGTCACGTAGAGTTTTTTGATCCCCACATGAAATAGAATCGATTGGCATTAAAAAAAAAATTTGAACTTTTTGCATTTTTTTTGCTAACTGTAAGTTTTTTACAAAATCTGTGAATGCAGTTCAAAATGTCCCAAAAAGTTAGGGAAGGTCTTTTAAGAACGTTTTGCTGTAACTGCAACGGTTACTTACTTCGTACGTACTTGCCCTTACTGCCCCGTTTCAAAAATACACCCTGTATAATTATGATTAGTAATGTATGATACGCTTTATTTTTTTTTGTGTATTACAATACAATATTATCTCAAGCTCCGCAGAGCGAGATGTTGATAAATTCCGAAGAATGAATAGCTTTGATCAATATTTTAATTTAGTTTGTAATTCCACTGCTTAAACTGTAGGTTTCAGTGTAACTTCAGGCTCCAGTATAAAATGTAGAAACCTTACAATTTCAATTATTCTGCTGGAGCAATTACGAATATTTTTTATATCTAAATTAGAGTGTCTGTTTGTAATAATGAATCACCGTTTTTTACTACATGTATATGAATATAATACGGTACATACACCAAAATAACATATTTTTACAATTTTTGTCTGTCTGTTTGTTACAGCTAATCTCTGAAATGGCTGGACCGATTTCGACGGGACTTTTATTGGCAGGTAGCTGATGTAATAAGGCGTAACTTAGGCTACTTTTATTTTAGAAAAAATAGTGTTGACTCAACACTAAGCGATAACTGACATCCACGCGGGCGGAGCCGCGGGCAACAGCTAGTAATAAATAAACAATAATATATTGTATAATATATAATATGATTCGAATTAACTCAACAATACTATAATATACTTTTACAGCTGTGAATGGCGGTCATTTATTTAATGAATATATAATTACTTAGATAGGCTTCAGCAGAAAGACTAAATCAGACATACATACATACATATAATCACGCCTTTATCCCTGGAGGGTTAGGCACAGGTGAATTAACACCCACATTTTCACCAATCTGTACTTATTCGGTCCCACATCATAGGGGGTGAGCCTATTGCCGTATTCCGGGCACTATTGTTGAGCCATGCATCTGAGGCTAAGTCTGGACTGTACATATCTGTCTGATGTTAAAGTTAATCAGCTCTATCCTTTAGTCGCTTTGTACGACACCACATGGGAAGAGAAGGGATGGCCCAAATTCTACTCTGCCGGGAACCACAATGAGTGTAAATTTTGACTTTGGTATGATGTAATCAATGAGATCTAGATCTAGTTTATATATGACCCGCTAAGGTAGTCCAAGGAAACGTAAATTAGTTTCTTATAAGCAAATCTGAATTTGATGATCTCTGTAAATAAAGCCCTTTGTGTAATCAATGTATGTAATTTAATTAAATATATTCAATTTACCAGCTACAATCAAACTATTAATACAGTCTACGTCAGTCACTATTATGTTCAATAAGCCCCGACATTAATCGCAAGATAATTTGTTTATGATATCTTAAACCAAGATATATTATAATACACGAATATAACGTACAATTACCCCAATTAAAATTATTATAATAACACAAGATTAAATCACAAAATTGATCCTCGCCAAACGTAATGTATGAAAAATAACTATATTTCTTATAAGAATTTCTGTACAAAATTCCCTACTTTCTATCTCATTAGTAATTCTCTACCTACTAGGTATCTAGATAACCTAGGGTAGCCAAATAGCCTATAAATCTGTGACGTTTAACACCTCTATATTCCCCCGTGGTGTGTCACGGGGGAATATAGAGGTGTTTGATGTTAAACGTTTTGTTTATATACCACTTAGGAGGCAGACTTAGGTTACCGTGGCCTATGGACGTGTGGCGATACCACATGTACCCAGCGCCATCTAGCGACATCAAGCCGAACTACTACGAAACTACAAATCCTGCATTGCGAAAGTGAAGTTCCTGCGCTGGTACCAAACATATACAACATCCCAACGACAACCGAGGGGCCGCGGCCCGCCAGGCATGATCACCTTGCCTTCTCGGAGGATCCTCCCTTTGTGTTGGAAGAACATCACACCCCGTTCCTCCACAGACGTATGCAACACCAGATCCATCACAATCGTGCCGACCCTGTAGAAACCTTCTAATACCCTTCTTGAAGAATCCTATATTATATTCGCTTGGGAAAACTACGGCAGGAAGTTCATTCCACAATCTGGGCGTGCGTGGGATGAAGTTCCTTTCAAAACGCACGGTGCCCACCATTTTCCCAATGTGTGTGAGGATGAATTCCCTGCCTATGGCGAGTGGTGCGATGATAGAATGTAGCGGTGGGCATCATGTCAAACAATTGTGATTTTGTGTATATTGCGAATTGGAGGGGAAAGGTCTCTAGTTTTAGACTTTCCTACAGCCAGATCACGGAATCGTAGGCGGGAATAAAGGTATCCGATTCGCCTCCAGAAGCCAGTCTCAGCTCCCAGACTTACAGTAAATAGCCTACAAGAACTTATCAAAAGACAGTGAATCTAGGTATTTGAATGGTAATAAATATGCATAAAATTAATTAGGAACTTCCAAATATCAATTTAAAAGCGCGTTGCTTTCAGACTTAACACACTGTCTTATTCACTTCCTCATTATTTACACTTGCTTAAGAACGGCAAAGTTAAATTCATGTGAACGTAACAAGCTGTATTGTGTCGACCGGTGTCTAAGCAACAACTGTCCTTCAACACGTCCCACATTGAGTTTTATGCATTCAGCAGGAATGCATAAAACTCGCTCTCCTCGTACAGCAGGTACCTAGAGGCACGCCAGCACCTCAAGCTTGCCATTATGTGATTCTTTTGTATAAAACTTGACAGGCGATTTCATTGCTCAATTTAAACTTATAACTACACTCAAATGATACATGCTTTCATGCAATATAAGTTATATTCTACTGAATATCAATAATGCAAATCAATTCAGTAAATACAGCAGGCAGCTAAATCTAAAAAGACATCAGATAGCGGAAAACGTTTTAAAAAATCCAAGTAAGATGATCCCATTTGGACTTTCATTCTTCTTTCCGACTGACGCCACGAGCCAAATGTAAAACCAGTTACAGCAGTTTTATATGAATTAGATAGCGTACCTACTATCATAATAAAATCTTTTCCTGTTTTCTGTGCAAAAACATCTTTACCCAAGGTAATGTACTCTGTATATCATATTCTGTAAACAGCCTAATATTATTTCGTAGCAGTATTATCTTTCTCACTGTATCTAACCCTATCAAAATTTATATTTCCAAATCAGTTTGGTAAAGTGAAATAAACCTTAAAGTCTTCTTAATAAGGTTGTAAGGTACAGATGAAATAAACAAGACCTAATTTTGCCAATTGCGTGCGGGATCTCATTTCGCGTGTTCATTACATTTGCGGTACAATTTTAATTTTTGTGTATGCTATGGTGTTTCTCTACGATGATTTTGTTACAATGTATGGAAAATTTTATTATTAATATATAAAAAATTGATAGGGAAATAGATAGTCTAGATTGTTTTTGTGAACTATGTCATACATACATATACTCACGCCTGTAAATCACCGAAGGGGTAAGTAGAGGTGTATTAACACTCACATTTCACCAAACTATGATTTTTGGTTCCACGTAATAGGGGGCGAGCCTATTGCCGTCAAACGAGTCTTTCCTTTGTCGCACCATTAAGACCTTTAGTTCCTTGCCAGCTCACGTGTTTCCCTCTTCCTACAGTCCCGGGTCCTTTAAGCGGGGCGTGAAAAAGCATCTGATGAGGCCGTCAAGCTGAGTGCCGCCATTGTTAACATGGCACGTGTATATAATGGTGGCCCTATATCCTGAGACTTTGCCTTCAGCTCACCATCAGGCGAGGTAAAGTTAAATTGACATGTCCATTATAAAAAAAAAAAATAGTCCTGGTCTGTATGTTTACAGTCGGATGGAGAATAGTCCTATCCCTTAGTTGCTTTCTACGACACCCACAGGAAGACATGGGGTCGCCCTATTTTCACCGGGAACCAACACGGCAACCGGGAAAATCGATCCAGTGCGAGTTCATTCGTTCTTGACCATTCTATACAATTTAGGCCTTTTTTTTAACGTGTGGAAACCCCCACGGGCTTCACCCCATCGGTGCCGACGATGGGGTGGGCGTGTCGGAATCGGACCGACTAAAACCACACGGTGTCCTTCCCAAGTGTCCATTGCCGGGCACCCCGGGTAAGCCTTCGAAAGGATAACCCCAGGGTTACCGACGGACCTCCCTTAAATATATATTTCATCCCGGTTTTAGTGCTATCTTCTGGAATAGCCTCTACAGAAATCCATCATGTGTTAAAATTTCAACCGTCTAGTTATCACGGTGATGAGCTTGGTAACAAACATACAGTCAGTGAAGTGTTCAATATTGGGTTCTGTTGTTCCTAAATATCATAGTTTGTAAGTTCGTATCTATATGCTCCCGTACCACAAATCCGATGCGATAAATCTTTATCAGTTCACTACCAATATATAATTTAGACGGAAGTTATAAGCAAAGTAGCGACTGCCATCTGACCTCTCAACCCTGAGAGCCTAGTGTGAATTTTTTCATTGACGGACGGACAAGCTTGTAGGTAAGTAGTGACGTAGCCGTCTCCCAGACCACCATCACTTTTATTATTGAAATATCTTTTTACGCAAGGATCGTGGGGTATTCACACTCCCGGTAGCTTCATCATTTCCCTTCTTCTTGCCATTAGTTAACACGGACAGTGCTGCGAATGCGTAAGTGCATTTACGTCTCAAAGACGTCGGCTCAGTGTTAATGTACTAAAAATTTACTTAATATTTCCATACATTTTTGTACTGAGATTAGTATGATTATTTCTGTTTGATCCAAAAGGTTAGGGTTCCATGTCAACATTTCATTCTGCCATTTTTAGTTTCGATGACAGTGAACTGTCACTTTATGTCAATATCACTGGGTCAATCGTCTGGGTGGACGCAGGTACTAATTTGGGAGGATTATAGTATATTTTGGGAATATTTTGGGATTAATCCAGTAAATCTGTGAATATATTTACATATCCGGGACCGCGGAGTGTATACCTAATTGTTTCTGGTTGAATTACGTCCGGAGACGTTAATTCGTGTGCACGAGTGTGTGACGTCGCGAAATCTGTTGGTGAGCGCCGTGGGACTGTTCAGCGGTGTGATCGGCCAGGAGGGAGCCAGCCAAGGGTAAGTAAACACTGAACAGACGCATCACACTTACAAATACACACCTCACATTCACACACGCCTTGGAAGGTTCTGGAGGTGCTGTGGTGACATCACATGGGTAAGTGACTTGTTAGTGTCATATCAGGGTTAGATTTAACTATTAGCAAGCGCTGCGTTACTTGCAGCCAGTTGGAGTAGGGAACAGAGGTGTTATCTCCAACAATTTCTATTTCACTTTTTTACTAATTTTTATTATATTATGATAATCATAGTATCAGGAATAGGGAGTTGAAGTTGGTTTGTAGATTTTTACTAAAATATTTAAAAAAATCTAAATAAGTTCTGAAAATTGAGCAAGATGTAACTGTAACATTACGAATAAATTTAGATTATTCTTAAAATTGTGAAGGTATTGTTTTTTAATTGTATATTTATTTATCTTAATAATGAGGCTATCACTAATAAACGCTAAAGGAGCATAAATAAGTTTACTATATTTTTCATAATTTTTAAAAAAACTTACGTCTGTGAGACGTCACCTCAGCGTTAATTTTACGTCCAAAGTACATTATTAACTGTTCAACGTCCAACTTATTTCTGAACGTCTTGGTGCGTATGGGGTACGCTACACCCTAATCAAAAAGTACTGACATAAGTTTTTAGTTAACTTTCACTTTCTTAGACTATTATGAGGTAGGTAATAACATGAATATAATTCTAAAAAGCATTTCCTAATATTTTTCGAAGTTAATGTGTCAGACCAGGAAAATATGTTTCCTTCGGGACATTAAATGCCATTTGTTCCAACAAGTGTTTAAATTTGAAAGAAAATACGATTCTTTCTACGGTTCTTAATCTTTTTTATTATGCTTTGAAAGTGAGCTGTCATGTAAATTATCGCCACGTAATTGGTGAACGTATAAATGACCAAACTATACAAGAAGGATGATGGAATGTGGTTACCGTGGCCAATGGACGTGTCACACTGAATGACGACAATTTTTTTTTTTTTTTGAAAAGAATATTAGCAACCGAAATTATCGAAATTACTAATATACCCTCTAACCCCTCCAACTAAGCTAAATTGCTTGTGCTAGGAGTGGGTTCACGTCGGTAGTGTAATGGCCAGGATTCGAACCCGGGACCTCTCGATCGTGAGGCCGACTCCTTAACCACTAAGCTACCGACGCTTAAACAGAGTGTTTCTGTGCCGTCAGTGTAGGAGACAAAGCAGGACAAGCCTGTGGTTTTCCCAATGACAACACAATAGCTCGCCAGTGAGCACTGGCCGGGAATACAACACGAGGTTATTATGGTCGTGACCTTCTTTTGGACGGAGTTACTTCCCCAGTCGGACTGCTCAATTGGGACGCATCTTAAACATTACTAAAAACATACTATTAACATAAATAAGTTAATTTTAATACTAAAACCTTTTTAAAAACAATCTTTTTTTTTTTTTTTCTTGCATTGTCATCCGAACTGAACGTGCATACCAAATTTCAGCTCAATCGGTTGAGGGCAAGTGCCTTAAAATTGAGTTGTAAGATTCCACCCGAACAAACATACATTGCAAGTTAAATAAAAGCTTGTAAAAATAAACATTATTATGATTTTGTTCTCAGTTTCTTTTAATAAAATAGATTTTCACATACCTTTTTTTTTACATGTGGGAAATCCCCACGGATACGATCGGACACGAACCGCCTAAACCGCACGCCGTCTGTGGGTCGTTGTGCTAGGCCGAGGGTGAGGTTGTCTCGCTACATATCCCTCACACCCCGGCTGACCCAGGGCCATTCCTCTTGGTTTGGCCCTCCTCGGGAGGGGGGACCACGTGGTCCCCGACTCGCCCCCGGTATGGGGTGGACGATACGCGCCGCCGCCGCCGTGGAGATTTTCACATACCTTCACAATCTAATTTTTTTTTATATTATAGACGCATAACGAAGTAATTCTAAATATAATTAGAAACTGCACTCCTTTAAATAAATAAGTATAATTATATTCTAGGTTACACAACGCTATTTAGACTCAAGGTTAGCATAGCTTAACTAACTTATGTAATGGGGTCCAGTTTAAGAAAATACATACTTATTATACATGGGAACACCCAGACCAATGTAAATAAAAACGAAACCTCATGGTGGCACTTCACATGGCTATTTGTTTGCTATTGGGCGTTTGCTGTACCTACCTATTGGCAAAATATTTGACATATATGCAAAAGTGCAAATACATAAAATACAATTTACTTCACAAAATGTATTCAGTTTAAAAAAAATGACATGTCACATTTTGTCTAATGTTAAAGATACTATTGGCCATACAGACTTATAACAAAACTAAGTAACTTGTCAATTGTACGTATTTGGTATTGGCCATATTTGTCAAATATGCAATAAGGCCAATGCTTTGTCAAAAACGCAGTTCACACATCGTAATTGTTTGTCAAATATGTCAAATACGCAAAAATACAAATACCCAAATGAAGAGCCACCATTATAAAATACAACAGTTTCTCTTAGGTACTACCAATATATTACAGGCTACGAAGCACATGTATAATCCTACAATTGTGTTTCCTGCCGCTATAACCTACCGCGTCTAAAGCCAAACTTGAATACAGGAGTTTCTAATTAAAACTATTCATCAACTAGGAGAATTTACCTAACGATCAGGCAGAACTTTAATTTACTGTCATAGTAGTTACTTGATGGGTGTTAAGACTGTAGTTCCAATGATGAAGTGGAGTATAATATAATTATTCTCTGTAACATAATATCACTAATTACCTACTGTGATCCGACTATAAAAATATATAAAATGTATTATAGGGTATAAAATATAGGTATTAAAACTATCATAGCTACTATTATTAGTATTAGCATAGAGCCTTTTCTTTCGGGGTTAGAGATTAGATCGCAGCACTCCCGTAAAAGCCAAGATAAACCAAATTTAAAGGAAATAGTAAGAAAGCAACCCCACTTTTTTCTGCGATATTCCCCCACCGCCGACACGGGTGGTTATGTCGGATTCAAACCGACTAAATTGCACGCTGTCTTGGGTTACCAGCTGCCGGTATGTAAGTCATCCTTCTCGGGAATGGAAACCACGATGTCTCTATCTTGACCCCGGAAAGGGAAAAGTGACCTCCGACGTAAGAAAGCAGACCCCGTGCTCTAAAGTGTAAAATTTTGTTGCAATCAGTACTAACACCGTGATTATTTAACAGTAATACGTTCATACAGAACGGGCACTCATTTCTCTACGTTGATCTTCAATCTCATAAAATCTCACACCTCGGCGACTACGCTTTGTAATAGTAGAGGAGACGTGGGAGATCGAGCTTCACCCATCTGATAGACGAGATATATTTTGAGAGAACATTCCTTCATTAACATGCCTGTGATAAGTTACCTATTGAAAATTGTCATTACTATTCAAAGTCATCAATATAGGAACAATTAAATCAGCTAAGGCGGAACTCGAACACGCAATCTTTGCCTTGCAGATTTGAATGGTTAGCATATCTACTAATTGCTTTACATTTCATTAATGGGTTTTTGCAAGCTAGCCTATGCGATTGGTTTTGTAACTAAGTTATCATCTGATGATGTCAATTCGGTTTTGTGGATTATATCAGATCAGTGTAATTACCTATATTGATTTACCTGTTCATATCTGTTTACCAAGAGCTATGCACAGATATACGTATACTGTGTGTTAAAATATATAATTTAAGATAAAATTCATTTGGTTATCAAGAGTGAAGGCGATGAAAGAAAATTGATTAAAATAAATTGAATAATAAAAAGCCATGTGTACTTTTAGATAGGCAGTTTAATAAAATCATGTTTGTGAATATTATTCATTCACAGAATTTGAAAAAACAAGTCTCACCTGGTTATAATATGGATGAAGGTTGATATTCCACGGCTCTTAGCCTATATACAAAGGAGGGCGAATCATTTCTTACAGCTGTGTGCGTACTCGTCCATATACAAATCGGCTCATGTCCTAGTGTTGGTGATTATATTATTGTCACTTCATATATTTTACTAAGAGGGTCGGATGCGTTCTCCGGAAATTAGTACACAAGATTGGAGTTATATAACAGAGATATGAATATGATGCGTAGGGACTTCTAATCTTGGAGAAGGTCGTAGCGTCATTATAATTCTCGACTATGGATGTACTAAGGCTCCGCTGCCAGCCTGTCTATCATCAGGTCGTATCTCATGAACCCTGATAGCCAGACAGATGAAATTTTCACAGATGATCTATTTCCATTGCCAATACATACAAATACTAAAAATGTCAGAAAACGAATAGGTTCGGAACACCGGAGATCGAACAGCGATGTTTTTCTTGAATGAATAGACTGATTCAGTTGCGGAAGTACTGTTCTCTTAACTAATATTGCCTATTACAGCTTCATTAATAGAAACGAAGAAATTTCAAAGAACATAACATATTCGAATCTCTGAGAAGAAAGGAATTACATTCCTTACAAAAAATAACAAATTCTATAGTCACAACGGCACAGCGAACAAAATATTCTCATTCGCAAACTCCATAAAGATATCTTCGAGACGAAAACAAGAGGAGATATAGGCCTTCCGAGGTAGGCTATAAAATGGCGAGAACTCCTCTGGGTCCGAGACACACAGTTCCTAGAAATGAAAAACTGCGATTGACTATAAAATTAAAATTTTAGGACCTACAACTATTCTATCAGCATCAGATCAATCGTGGTTTCTTCAACACAACATCTTTTGAGCTCTTTGATGGTCAAGTTGCTGACCCCTTGAGTTCCAATCTCCTCGCTCTTTTACTGTTTATTTTACCTTTTATGGAAGAGACTGCAGTCTAACCTCTTAAATCTCAAAGCCTACACCAGACCTTCATCACCATTATGTTAGCGCTGAGCTTCGGTTGCATCCGTAGCCTTCAACTTGGAAAGTATTATCCATCAATTAGTAGGTGTGCCAACTTACAGGTGAAGTTGGCTTGGGTCCTAAAGATCTTGATGGGGGTCACACAAATATCCCCTTAGCACCCGTCAGCATTACTAACCGTTGCTCATGGCACACGTGAATGTCGGCTGTCGCAACCAAAAGTAGCTTGAGATGGCAGACTTAATCCTGAACTCGAAAAGTTGATGTCATGTTAATTGCGCCATTTTATTTTCGATTGCGATCTATAAAATGACTATGTTTTCGATTATAAGTTATCCAAACTCTTGGTCTGTGAGTATGAGTAACTAAGAAGCAAGAGTTTAACTTATTTACCAAGAACACGGCAGTTAAGGGATTTTACGCGTCACTTTACATGCAGTTAACCCGTTCAACAGAGTCTGTGTACACATTTATATCAATGTAAATACTGGAGTTTATAAACTACAAACAGATGATAGCTTTCCTTATTGACATTACTTTGTAGTTTCATAAAATATAATTGTACAAAGGCCGCAAGAAAGATGAATGACATGAAATCTTTTAATTTGAAGTAACGATAATAATACAGAAATGACGATGCAGGGTTTAAATAAAAAAAGCAAATATAAGCATACAGTTTTATAATGCTATGTGAAACAACTTCTCACTTAACGTATCTATATAAAAAAGCTGTAGGTAAAGTCTCAGGCAAGAGGGTCACCATTATATTAACTACCGTGCGATACACCTACCATATTAACTATGGTGGCACTCAGCTTGACGACCTCATCAAAACACGATTGTCGTTGCAGTACCGGGTGACACCCATCGGTCCCACTAGTGCTGCGACCACAACCTCCCTACCCGGCTATCATTGCTAACCCCTGAACGCAATCCAACCGAGATTGGATTACAATGGAGGATTTTTCGCAATCGTGCACGGTGGTGCGGTAAAATTTGTGACGAATTTGTGCCATCAAGTTTCTGCCACCAGTGAAAGTCATGGTCGCGGGGTCACTTATGATGTTAGTTGGCACATGTTTGCATTATAAATTATCTCCTTTTCAACTTTTTTTTCTGAAAATTCAGATCAACGGAGTTGCACATTTTTAATAATAAGAGGTGCCACGATATACTTAAAATATTTTTTGGCAAAATATAGAATGCTTGCATAATTTTTTTTTTCCAAATATAATATGCTTGCCGCTCCCTCGGCATTATTTTAACCAATTCCTGTCTTTCCATAGGATATATAGTACAGACAAACATCTGTTACATTGTTTTTCTCAGTAGGTTATCACCTACAAATGATACTCAACCTTCTGTGATCTAAATACGATTAATATTTCAAAGGTGTGGGCAGTTGTAGGATCAATCTGTGTGCTAGGCATGAAAATTGAGATGAAATCAAGTTGATGTTGAAGTAGCAAAATGTGTCACACATTTTGCTACTTCACACACAGCCCAGATTGAACTAGGCGACGTGGATAGCCATTCAATGAGTGGACTTGATGTACATGTCGATAAGGAGTATATTATAAAATATATTAACATGTAAGTCCTAATGAAGTGCAAAGACGTTTAAGCTATTTTTTATTGGTCATTTTGCTGGTAAAAACTATAAAAATAAAGTGCACTTCTTAAATGTGAACAAAATTAACAAAGCAGATAAATTCTCAAATATAACATTTATAAAACTAAATTAAATTTTCAAGGTTCGTGGTGGCACGAGTGTGGAGGTACTATAAATTCTCTATCGCATTTTGCTAAAAAAGGTGAGCTGCTGCACAATTTATCACACTGTTGCCGTTACTACTAAATTATTTCATAAAAAAGGTGGAAAACGCGTGAAACTAGACTTGACTTTAGTATGTATATTTTTGGCTTTTGGGTGAAGTCAATATCAAAATACAATACATACATACTGCTGTGAAAAATTAAGATAAATACATTTTATATGCCCTGATTTTTTTGTATTACTAGAAGTACGTAAGTTTTTTGTATTTTATGCCAAGCTTTGGGGGGAGCCGTGGGAATCAGTTAGTACATTTATATTATTTTAGATATTTAAAAAAAGATGCACATGTATTAACAAAGAAATTATAAATGGTACGATGATGAAGAAAAGAAAAAAGTCTGTGTGCAGAAGTTCGAAGTCTCATCCTAATAATATTAAGTGCAAGTAAGGTAGCTATCGAGAACAGATGGTCGGACACAGAGTGGACTTGATTCTAATACTACAATCAAACCTTCGAAGCGTTAGTAAGTCTCATCAAATAGAATGGTCCTATACTTAGTTGGGAGTGGATGCGGCAAAGTACTTTAAAACGAGCTCCAACTGTTTGCGGGTGTGCAAAAAATAAAAAAATATTCTTTACTATTTTATTGCATTCAGCTGTAACTCGACTGCAGCAAAGTTAAAAGGAAATTCGTTTTATTTTCTGGTTACTCAATACAAGGAATCTTCCGCAGAATCACTACATAGTATAAAACAAAGTCGCTTTCTCTGTCCCTATATCCCTATGTATGCTTAAATCTTTAAAACTACTTTTGATGCAGTTTTTTTTAATAGATAGAGTGATTGAAGAGGAAGGTTTATATGTATAATACATGCTTAATATAGTAGAGGGTGCAGCGGGAACGGGATCTGACGCTACGCGGGCGGAAAAATATTGGGGGTACGAAGTACGCAGGGTCAGCTAGTCACAAATAAAGTAAAATAATTGTCAGAAATTCTAAACGTTTGAAATTAATTGATGCTATCTCTATAAAGAGTTATTGTTATGTGAACTTTAGTTAGTTGGATTTGATTTTGTGGTCTTAATCTCAACTATTCAATCGTAAGTGGTTTAGTTTTATTGCAATGAATGATTTCGGCCCTTAGTTGAGTTTCATTAGTTTTATGAAAGTTAGTGTAAACATAAATTTAAAATTGGAATACTCGTATTAAGTTTAGAGTCGTTTTGAGATTCCTTTATATGGTATTTGTATTACAATTATTCATTTGTATTATTATTATTAGTTATTTAGCAAAATGATGTAATCATCAGCATGATTTTGAATCAAATGTTATAATTAGGTACATTTAAGGATGAAGCTCAACTCAAAGTCCTCGATTTGCAAACTATATAATTTAAAATACATAAAATTTAACTTCAACACTTCTTTGACGAAGTATCTAGCCAGTTTTAAACTCCCAATTTTAAATAGATCTCTTATTGAAGTTCCCTTTTACCTATTAACAAACTTTGAAATACTTTTGAAGTTATCTGGTAACTTTAAATGTAAGGCTCTTGGAGTTTGTATATGAAGATGAATGGGTACCTTTAGGTGCTTTGAATAAGCTTGAACGGAATGAAAATATTTTGTATCAAAAACTTAGGTATTTTAAAAGGAAATTATGAGGTGGCAGTCAGGCTTATCGCTATGCGAAAGGGACGTGACAACCGGTGTAGAGCCACCCTCTCAAGGGCCAGAGGCGATAGCACGCAGAGGGGTGTATAGGGTCTTACAAACATCTTCAGGGCCCAAATCATCCTCATTTACTATTTGGTTCAGACTGATAAGTCGCCGGTGCACGCTATCTTTTAGGGGTTGAGAGGTCAGTTGAGATAGATAAATAAATAAACTAAAAAAAAGTTGCTAGAGCAAATGGAAAAGCTAGAGATACTTCACTCATCTTTAATAATAATAATTTGACAGCCTCTGTGTCGTAGTGGTAGAACATTCGACTGATGCGCAGGAGGTACAGGTTCCATTCCCACTCAGTGTAAATATTTGTATGCAGGAATATTTGAATCGGTCTGGGAGTTTTCCAAATTCTAGAACCAGACAGCGTTCGTGGCGTAGAGGTAGTGAACGCGGCCGCTACACAGGAGGCGAGGGTTCGATCCCCGCTCAGTGCAAATATTTGTATGCATGAATTTGCTTATTTGCATTGGTCTGGTTGTGCCTCGGAGAGCAAGTTAAGCCGTCAGTTCCGGTTGCGATACGAACATTTATAGCAGTCATTGCAGGTTGTTGGAGCCCTTAAAAATCCAACAACTGGTCTAAATGCATTGTGATTATGGAAGTGATATGGCAGTCGCTTCACGGAAAATATCGAAGTTGAACCAAATCCGCCGGTAGATTGGTAAAAGCGGACCCCAGAATCCAAGTTGTAAGCTTCGGATGCAACTGGGAGTAACACTAGGATGAAGGAGATCCGCATTCTAAAGCCCATTACACAAGTTAGTTAAGCTATGTTTACTTTGAGGGTAGATAGCGCTGTGTAGAATGTCCAAAATGGATTATTTTCACACTGAGTTAAAATAATGTCACCAAATACACAGTACGACAAGTCTATTGACTCGTCGTTACTTTAAGTAAATTTATATACATATATCACCGCCAACTAGTTTAATCAGCCGTTCAATTAAACTGATTAGGCAGTTAACTAAACCGCGTTATCAATTAACGGCCTGCAATGTGTTCAGAAAATTAATTAAGCAGCAAGGCAATAGTAGCTCGGATCGATGACGTTTAACTACTTGCTAGCCATTTAATTAAACAGGTAGAAAAATGACTTATTTCTGCATGGTTATAAAAAAAATAACCTATCCTAACCAAGTCGGATTGCGCAATTATCACAATAAACCTTTCGCTAATTTTCTGTGAATACACCTCTGTCTGACCCCTTGGGGATTTACAGATGTGTGTATGTAATTTTCTATCTTATTTCGAGGTAGTGGCCCATCTTACGATTGGCCTAAGCATTATCCAGCCAGCTTATTAAATGATGTAATAAACAAAACGACTGAATATCATTCAGGCAGTGAATTGAAATTTAGTAAACTGACTAAAAGCTAGTTGGCGGTGACATACATAACTATTGTTAAATCCAGTCCTTAAATACGCCATTGCATTGTATGTAAATTAATAATTTAGTCAACAAGACAAACTAATTACGCTGGTCTGGCTCGGGCCCAAACTACGAAATAGCCGATTAAGCTCAAATAACTGTGCTTACGAAGTAGGGCTGTTACGATAGTGAAACAAGAATTAAGATGGATTCCCGATAATCTTTCCCGTGATTGCTTGGTTTGTCTGTTTAGCCTTAGTTTGCGTACGACTGTGGCTTGGTCTCTCAATCAATTAACTTATCTTAGATCTTCGATATTAACGTATCGAAAATAAAACAACCAATATTTTTTGTAATACTCAGAGCAATTTAACATTTTTACATTTTTGTTTATTTTTCGGTCGGTAACTTGGAATTTTGTAAAGCTACTACAGATGTCGACGGTCAGGTGCAGGCACTAATAGAATGACAAATTTCTGAACTTATCACCATAACATAAAAAATATTGACCATGAAACACCTTTCAGGTGAACTACGGGAGCGACATTTTGTCCTAAGTACTCCTGGAATACCCTGTAGGTGGTAAAATGTACCTTTTAGGTAAAATATGGGCACGAAAATAGGTTCTATGGAACAATCAAGTGAGCCACGGGTAAGCTTTAGCTCTTGGCTGTACAGTAACATTTTTTATTTGTTTTTAAATATTATCATTTATCTCGTTTTTTGTCTAGAATATTTACTGGTGGTAGAAATTTCAAGGCACAAATTCCGTGCACGATTGCGAAAAACCCTCCATAGTAATCCAATCTCGGTTGGATTGCGTACAGGGGCCAGCAAGTGCATAGCCCGGCAGAGGCGATTGTGGTCGCAACACTAGTGGGACCGGTGGGTGTCACGCGGTGCTGTGACGACAATCCTGTTTTGATGAGGTCGTCAAGGTGAGTGTCACCATTGTTATCATGATACGTGTATGTAATGGTGACCCTCTTTCTTGAGACTTTACCTTCAGCTTACTGTCAGGCGAGGTAAAGTCAAATTGACGTGTCTTATTTATAAAAAATAGAAATAAATTCACAGAAACGTTGACTAAAGGAAAAAAGCAGTGTTCCAATTAGGCGTTAGATTGCTAGAATTCAATTAGACTAGCCATTACAGTTGAAGCCATACTTCTTACTCCAGTTCTGCACTTAAAAAAAGATATATCTAGGTTATAAATATACTTAAGGCAATAAACTGGAGATAAATGCCTCGTTACATATATTTATGTTAAGGCCAAAACGCCAAGGCGAAACGTCCCGAATCAAATTAGAATTTTGATCACTACGTTAGGAGCATGAATAATTGCGTGGGCCATGGTCGAGAGGCCCGATATTAGAAACGATGCTTTAGGCGTGATCCGAGAGAAAATAAGATAGTATATAAGACGAGCGAAAGTTTCATTCGTCTCGTTTATTAAAAGATTCAGATTGCTTTTACTATTTGGTTAGATTAAATGGAATACACACACACTTGCCAGTATATTCCTGAAGGGCAAAGGTTATTAGATTTTGCAGTAACAGGTCTGGAAAATTACCCAGTAGCTAGTAATTTAAGCTCCCGGTACTCACAGGACTACCTGCCGTAGAAATGGGACCAGCATATCACGCGAGTGGACCCATTGATATCAGTTAGTCATTATACATAATACCTACGGTAAATCGGTACACCCACATTTCGCCCACTATGATTTTAGGTCTTACGTATTAAAATTCACGCAACAAAACCCCTGAAGGGGTAGGCAGAGGTGTATTAATATCCACATTTCGTCAACTATGTTTTCGTCTACATTATATTAATTAGACGAGCCAATTGCGGTCAAGCGAGCACTTTGTCATGTCGGATGGAGAATCACTTTGATCGTCTTCTACGGGAAGAGATTGGGTGGACCTTTTCTACCGCCACCAGGAACTAACATAGTAGCAAGTACAAGCAAAGAACTTTTCAATAGCACACATAACTTGTCTATAAGAACAATTTACTGGGGCTATAGGACGCTACTACGCAATTCTCGTTCGTGATAAACGCGCAATGAAGCCAATTATCATGTCTGCTTTACTGACTCGGTTACTGAAGTCTACTTAAAAGTTCATGCAGTTTAAACCACATGAGATTCGTACCGTTTGTGTATTGTACACGTAAATCGAAGGATTATTAATAAAAATCTGATTACGTCGAAACAGTATGGTATTTCGAGAGATGTATGTTGTACAGTTAGCATCAGATCAAGCTTGACGAACAAAGTATTCTAAATGATCCTAACGCCTATGTTCCCCCTTTCCTGTTGACTGATTGTTTTGATATTTGGTACATACCTTTATTTCGGACAATAATACAATTTAAATCAATAAAATTGTTTATTACCTTGGTTTTGGGATCATTTTGAGACTTTGTAGTTATGATATTTTTGACACTAACTGTACATGGAAGGGTTAAATATGCGATTAATAGTGATTATGTTAAGGTGGTAGTGAACGCGATAGCTACGCAACAGGCGCGGGTTTCATCCCCGCTCAGTGCAACTACCTATTTGTTTGCATGAATATGGGTCATTCGCATTGGTGAGGTCATGCCCCGATGAGCACGTTCAGCCGTCGGTCCCGGTTGCCATGAAAACATCTATGGCAGTCGCAAACTGTAGTTGGAGCCCTCAAAAGTTCGACTACTCTAACTACAGATCCTAAAAATCGCCAATTGGTTGTGGTTATGTGAAGGCAGTTACTTCCCGGAAAGTATCAAAGTTCAGCACTGCATCTTAATAAGGGGTGAATCTTGAGTTGATTCCTTTGAACTAAACTATCGATTCATAATTAGTACCTACCTACGAAAATGATGCCTATTTGAGAAAAAGTTTATAATTAACTAAAGCTCCCAGATAAGCCTACTGTCCTATATTTAGGACAGTAGAAATAAAAAAAAATATCAGAATACCCTCTTTATCTAAGATTATTTAGTCTTATGATTTGCAGTAAGAAACGTGTCAGCTTTATTAGAAAAAATAAAAAGACAGTTATTTTAACAGTTTTTACCTTATATTTTACCTTATAAGTGTGTAATAAAAGTGCGTTGCAGACATGGCAAATGACAGGTATGTATAAAAAGTTATATTTTACTCGTGAGTTGTTTTTTTCTGTGTTAATATCTAGTTGATAACCTTAACTTTTGTACTAAATAAATATTCTAGCAAAATAATATAAATAAATTACGTATAACTTGTTACAAATACTAGCGTACTATATATAGGACAGTAGGATAATATACATGATTTTAGTACAATAATACAACTTTTTCTTTACAGACCGTTAGCTGCGCATGAAATTTTAGATGCTTTAGAAAATGTTTCTGATAATGAAGAAGATTATAGAGAACGACTGATATGTATTCTACCTCCTCCTGTTGATCCTGACTGTCTCACTGACGAAGATTCGGGTGAAGAAGATAATGTAACTTTGAATAATTTGCCACGAAACATTCTGCTTCAACCGGCTGAAGTAATGATTCAAGGGCAGATTATGGTGAGTGATACAGAAGAAGAACCTTCTGATTCTACAGGTCGAACTAAACGTAGGCGTACCTACGCATGGAGAAAACGGGACTTGGCAAAAAATCCCGTGAATTGGCCAGATGTTCAAGGCGCTTGCCAAGATAAGCGCCCAATTGAGTGGTTTGAAAACTTCTTAGATGAAGATGTTATTTCGTTGTTGGTGTCAGAGAGCAATAAATATGCGGTCAAAAAGAATTTGCCTGGAGACATAACCACTGAAGATATGAAATGTTTCATCGGCATATTGTTGGTTAGTGGTTATTCATGGCTCCCCCGTAGAAGAATGTATTGGGAAAACTCCCCTGATACAAAGAATGAATTGATCAGCTCGGCTATGACTAGGGATAGATTTGACTTTATTTTTCGCCACCTTCATGTCAATGATAATCTGGATTTGCAAGACAAATACATAAAAGTACGCCCCCTAGTTACACTTCTAAATAAAAAGTTCTTAGAGTTTTCTCCTCTTGAAGAGCATTACAGTGTAGATGAGGCCATGATCCCCTACTATGGTAGACATGGCTGCAAACAGCACATAAAAGGTAAACCTATTAGGTACGGGTTCAAAGCTTGGGTTGGTGCTACACGGTTAGGGTATGTTTTATGGATGGAACCATACCAAGGTGCTACAACTATGTGCAATCCAATATATAAAGAATTGGGGCTGGGTGCAAGCGTTGTTCTCACTTTTTGCGATGTGCTGATTTCACGTGGCTTCGACCTTCCTTACCACGTAGTTTTTGATATTTTTTTTACTGGGACGCCCTTGCTGGAGGAGATAACAAAGAAAGGCCTTCGTTGCACTGGGACAGTTCGAGAAAACAGGACATCTAGTTGTCCTCTGATTACATCGAAGTTACTGAAAAAAAAGGAACGTGGTGCTGTCGATTACAGAACGACACATGACAACACGTTCATTATTGCTAAATGGCATGACAATAATATATTCAGTATTGCTTCTAATGCTGTAGGAATAAATCCTAAACAATCTGCCAAACGCTTCTCACAAAGTGAAAAGAGAAACATTGTCATAGAAGAACCACATATGGTGTCCATCTATAACAAATATATGGGAGGAGTGGATCGGTCTGATGAAAATATTTCACATTACCGAATTGGTATACGAGGTAAGAAATGGTACATGCCGTTGCTCACACACATGATTGATATTGCCGAACATAATGCATGGCAGTTATATAAAATAAATCATGGAAAACTGGATCATCTTGGCTTTCGCAGAAGGGTAGCAATTGCTTTGATTGAATCAAACAGAAAAAATGCCAAAAGAGGGCCTAGCCGACCCTCCCATCATGAACATGCTGATAGTCGTAAAGACCAAATGAATCATCTGGTTATTCCTCAATCGAAGCAAACACACTGTCGTCAATGTCACAAAAAATGTTTGACACGTTGCAAGAAATGTGATGTTGGAGTGTGTGTCAAGTGTTTTGAAACATATCATTCATAGATAGTGTTAATCTAGTAAATTACATATAACAATGGGTAATATAATCAATAGTTATCTAATAAACTACACTTTTTGATTACATTCTGTTTTGTCATAAATGGTCTTTTATTTCCTCTTATTATCCTACTGTCCTACATATAGGACGGCTGTTTCCCTGAAAGCCTTACACTTAATTTTTTTTTCATAATTTTTTTATGTTGCATAAGATCTAATAAACTAAATAATGTAACTTTTTTCAAAATTTTCAGAAAATTTTAGTTTCAGGCTTATCTGGGTTAATGCCTTTTTTATATACTACTTAGGTGGAAGACAAGCACACGGCCCACCTGATGGAAAGTGGTTACTGTGGCCTATGTACGTGTGCAACACCAGGGGCGTCACACTCGCGCTATTTTTAGTTTTTTGTGAAAAATCTTCGAAAGTAAAATGTACCAAGGGAATCTATGTCGACCTTGGTCCTCCTTCAAGACTAAAAAGCCAACCCTGACTGAGTTTGGAATAAGGTTTAGAGAATGATGATATGTTGTGGCGGTATGTACTTTGAGAGAAGATGTCCTTGTACAGTAGGCTTCAGAAAGGCCCGGATAATTTGAAGCTAAAATTGTATGAAGTGGAGACAGGTTATCTAGTGTTAAATATTAGACTAAGGTAGTCATTGGATTACAGACCTTATGACAGGGTGGGCATTATGAAACGAATTGTACGGACTGTACCTAGGTATTTCATAATAAAATACATTATAAATTGACAGCAGACAATAGCAACAGGCAGCAGAAATAATTGAAATGATTCATTTCGAATGATGTTTTCAACGTTGAAAAGCCAATTAATATTCATGGAAAGATTGAATGTTATTGTTTCAATGGATTTACAATGAATAGTTCAATTGCAGTATATAATGACGTTTCCGAAATAAGTGACCTCGATCAAATAGCGTATTACAGTCACTAGGCCTTTCCTAATATAAGAAAATTTTGGCCTATTGTTATCACGCTGGGCAGACGGGTTGGTACAGAGTTTTATTTCGAGTTTCCCTTCTATCGCAGAGATAGCGTCTGCGTATTTTTCCGTTAGTCGACTACAACAACCTTTGGATAAGATGAGGTGGTGAAACTTGCATACTTTGTGTGTCCCATATTTCTGCATATCACCGCTGTGGAGATTATCACGACGGCGTGTAGACTCCAATAACTAGTAAAAGAAATAAATAAATTTGAATAAATATTTTAGGTTATTCTACACAGCGCTATCTAGACCACAGTCACTCAGTTAGTCAGTCTAATTTAACTAGCTTGTGAAATGGGCCCTAATGTGCCTGAAATTGTTAATAAACATATCTATAATATAATAAATGAATCACTGAATGCGTTTCTAAGCGCAAATCTCGAGAACAGCTGAACCGATTTCGCTACACACACAAAGATGGTTCTTACGCAGAGAAAAAAATAAAAATTGCCTGAGAAGGTCTGAAAAGCCACACCTTTCTGTACTCCCATACAAACGATTCATAATAATACTTAAAAGTCAATTTGAACTTTAATACCATATCACAAAGTTCAAGTGTTAATGGAGCGGTTCCAGGATGTCAGCTCAAATTGAAAATTCATAATTATGACAGGACAACGTCTGTCGGGTCAGCTAGTTTTTCATAAAAAAGTAGCTACATATATATGTATTATACATATGAACACCTAGACCAATACAAAAATACATATTCATGCAAAAAATATTAATATTCTGCGGGAATCCAAGCTGTGACCTCAGGGTATCTTTTGAGAATAGCACAGAGTGCATTCTTTCTCCCAACTTGGGAAGATTTATGCCGGGAACTAATTCCAGGTGTTCTATTAAACATTTAGCATTGTAAATAGTGTAAAGCTGGCTTACCGATAATATTATAACCATTCAAAATGTGCTGTTATTTTAAGTTTACGTCCTGAACTACCAACAAAATTACTGAACTGTTCACTAGCTGCACATAAAGCTTCCTATTACACGATAAGTTCATACAAAGTGAGATTTGTGCGGCAACTTCCTCATTTAATCTCATAAAACTGATAACTTCGAGTACTCTGTCTACAAAACTAGTTAGTTTCGTCAATAGAACTTCAGTTTGCTACGTTGTTCAGTTTAATTAATTAGAAGGAAGGTATGTCGCAGCGCTACTCAAGTAACGCTACTCAAAACACTGACAGTTTTAGCCATGGAGTTATAAATACGTATAAGATTAAACTATTCAGAACACTTCGTGCTCCATTTTGGTTAGAGCGTACACTACATTTAACTGTCGAACTGAAACAAATGAGTCATCTAATTTTTGTTTTTGCTTGTGGAAATCTCCTCAGATACCCCCCAAGGTGGGAGCGGTAATGGTGGACTAGAGCTGAACCGAATCAGATGCTGAGGTGTATAGTGGTCAATAAGGCATTTCCCAGTCAAAGTTCGAATACATTTCAAAGGTCTGTATTCTAGAATAGTACACAGTTCTGAATTTCGATTTAACTGAGCACAGATTGTATAGGCAATCAGGCAAATCTGTCAATCTGTCTATATCATCTCAGCCTTATGTCGACGTAGACACATGTCTCTTAATTATTATACGTCTACGTCATAATGTTCTGGTCACGTGACAGTCTTTTTCAGCGATTTCATTGGTCAAAGAGATGTCTCGACTTTGTCGATGTCCATCATGCTGAGGCTGCTTCATATAAATCGAAAACGAAAGGAAACCAGAGTTTAGAAACCGGGTTCATTGAAGGTTTTTTATACGTCTAAGACAGAACGTATAGTGTGTCGTACTAGCTTAAGAAACAGTTGCATTTAACGCAGTCTGTTGTTAGACTTGTAACAATGTGTCTGCTATGAAGAAAAGGTAAATCTAATATTTTATTATGAAGGACTTATATTAGTCCAAACAACGTAAATCTCATTGGCAAAAAAAAATAAAAGAAATAGAAGAAAAAGAATAAAAGAAAAAAATAATACTCAAACGATATAACAATTCACATTTAAATTCATCACTAAGGCTTTTTATTCTGTCTATAAACAACGTTGGAAACACTAGATAGACGCAGAAAGTAATTTCAATAGATCAAAGTGAATATATCGAGGTGGGAAAAACGTAATAACTGAGGAACGTTTCATGAGTTTTTATTACAAGAAAATTCGTGAAACCGGCTTGTAGAAGATACGCCTTTTATATAAGTGTTGTACAATATTACTGCATTAATTTAATACCGGGCAAAGTGGTGATATATAATTGAGAAAACGGGAATTAACGCGATCATGGTATAGGTACTTACATACCTTTGATTGCCTGACGTTTCGACCAGGTTGCACCGGCTGTGGACACAGGCTACCTATACCATGATCGCGTTAATTCCCGTTTTCTCAATTATATATCATGGAACGCGAGAGTTTAAAAGTTAGTCAAAGTGGTGATGTTATTATTTTTATGTACTTATTAGCGGGTATGCCGTGTAACATAGTGAGTGAACAAAAATGGTATCCTACTACCCTACTAGTATTATAAATATGAAAATGTGTGTTATTGTTCATATATTTATAGGACACATCAATTTGACTTCACCTCGCTTTGCCAGGCAAAGTCTGAGGAAAGATGTATGAAGATGTTTGCATGTTTGTTACTCAATCACGCTCTAACAGGTAAACGGATCCGGCAGGTACAGGATAAAAATGCCACTTGGATGGTGCAGTGAAGCAACACCTAGTACTAATCATCAATCAAAATCATCTGTACACATGTTTCTACAAATAAATTTATCTTTATCTTTATCTTTATCTTAATTTCCCTGTGATTCCTTACTGCTAACCTGTACCAAATAATTATTAAAAAAATTAACATATTTTAGCTGAATTTTACGAAGTGATGCTAGTAATAAGTAACGGTATACAGGGACCTACTGACACCCTTGATACCCAAATCAACACCATCTGTAAGTTAGTGCACCTGCTAAACAAAAGAACGAGGATCTGACGTAGGTTTTTTTATCAGGGTTGGGAGCTCATACGGCTGTCACTCCTAGAAAGCTAAAATGTAAATCAAGAGCAATAAGAGGACCTCGCGCTTGAAATTGCTTGCTTTGAACGAAACTGGGCAAACTAATCTCTACCAGCTTTAATAATGTTGAAAACTTTATCGCAAAAGTGTATTGTGTTTTCAGTTTTTTACAAGTACAACAATGGCGATATAGACTGACTCAATAAAAATATAAACTTGTACTATCCACTAACTGTACATGAAACGGTTGCCTGCATTTTCTTTGTTACTCATTTATAAGGAAAACTATTAAGTCAGTAGTTATTCTGTATTCAAAGCAAAGAAATACAGAGTAGTATCTTGGTATAAAAAGCTAAAGGAGTAGAAAACTGTAATTTTTATTAAAATACTAGCTGTGCCAGTTCACTAGCGCTCTTAAATAAAGTACTAAAGATCAAGCCGCATAAATAATTTAATATTTAGTCTGTTTACCTCTCTTTTAATTTTTATAATTTAACTTATATTATTATTATCTCCTTATTCATTTAAAAACTACTTATAAATTACATTTTTAAATACATATCAAAAAGAAAACATCTATTTAAAAATATAAAAAATAGAAAGCTACCGGCGGTCGGAGTCACAGAGAGAGAAACCTCCGGACAATACGCGCCGTGTCGAGGATGACCGCCTGCATCTGACCCTTGACCCAACCATCTAGCGAGAGCCTCTTGAGGTGTTGGTCGAGGCTTTTCGCTATCAGCCCGTTCGCCGAAATATATGATAATAATATATGATAAATATAAAAATGATAATGATAATACCATAATACTTGATAAAATTCCGTTTTCGTTCCCGGTGGAGTATGGGCCACTCCATCTCTTCCTGTGGATAGGGCTGTTCTCCATCCTACAGTAAACATACAGCCCATTACTAAGTGCTCCCTTGACGGCAATAGGCTCACCCCCGATTACGTTGTACCGAAAATCATAGTTTTATTTTAAGAACATTAGCAATCGAAATTATTAATATTCCATCTAACGCCCCTAACTAAGCTAAATTGTCATTGCGGCGGTAAGGCCCATCATGGGGGAGTGGCTAGAGAGGCTACCGTGTGGCCTCTCTAGCCTCTAGAGCTTGTGGCGGCCCTGGGGGTGAGAGTGCTCACGCTCTCCACCCTGCTCGCGGCGATGGTCCGCTGCGCGGATGCGTGGACGGCCAGCGCCTCCTTCTGCGAGCAGGTCATGCTCGCGAAGGAGACAGCAGAGCGGGCGCGGCGCGATGAGCGAGAAAGGCTCGCTGACATCGCTGCACGCGCCCGAAGGCGGCTCGGGCGTCGGAGGGCGCAAACTGACCTCCGCCCCCCATGAGCGCGGGCCTGAGGGTGACGGGTGGAGCCGCCCGTCACCCTAGCAGAAGCAGGCCACGGCGGCGGCGCGCATCGTAGGACGATGCGCGCCTCCCCACACCGGGGTTGAGTCGGGGACCGCGTGGTCCCCCCCTTCCCGAGGAGGGCCAGACCGAGAGGGATGGCCCTGGGTCAGCCGGGGTGCGAGGGATATGTCGCATGACAACCTCACCTTCGGCCTAGCACTACGACCCAGAGACGGCGTGCGGTTTAGTCGGTTCGAGTCCGACATAACCTCCCCCTCCGACTCCGGAGGGGTGGGTATCCGTGGGAATTTTTTTTTTTTTTTATTGTTCAAAACATAACATAATATTACATAATTTTGCCATGGCCTGTGGTGTGGCCCTAGAATAGCACCACCCCATCTCCTCCCGTGGGTGTCGTAAGAGGCGACTAAGGGATTCAAATACCGGAGGATGGGCAGCAGCATCTTTCCGCGTACTAGCCACCAAACTGCGATCGCCAACCCGCCTGCCAAGCGTGGCGATTACGGCATAACCCCCCATGATGAGGAAACACAAGAAACGGCCCCTAGTCCCCGGCGGCCCCGCTTTTCCTGGCTATGGTAGCGGCCATGGTAACGGCGGGGCAAGGGGTGCGAAGAATCCCCGGCAGATGCCAGGCTACCAACCCCGACGACCTTTGGCCCTGGCAACGTACAACACGCTCACACTGCGAACCGACGTTCAAAAGGAACCAAAAAGATTTCGGACCTCACCAACAAACTCATGGAACAAAGACGAAATTTGGTTCTGCAGTCCTCTGAAGATGCTACTCAGTATCGGCGTTTAAACAGACAGATCTCTAAGTCCTTGACTCGCGACCTACGCCAATTTAATACGACTCGTATTAAGGAGGCGATTGAGAGCAACAAAGGCTCAAAGGTTTTCGCAAGGGATCTGTCTGTTGGTCAAAGCCAACTGAATAAGCTGAAGGCGGAGGGTGGCAGAATTATTTCGTCAAAGCCGGAGCTGTTGGAAGAGGTCGAGAAGTTCTACGGACAATTATACACGAGTGTACTGTGGTGGTTCAAGCCCAGTTATGTGATCGTCTATATATTTGAACCTATGTATAAGAGCTCAGTCACTTCATTACAGGATAACTTCAGTGCTTATGAGTTTAATGATGGTCTTTGTGGCAAATTTACTTAATTCAATCGCGTCTGGTTATGCGTGTGTGCAATGTAGTGATGGATGTTCCCAAAATAACAAGTCATATATTCACTTCAGCTTACTTTTAATGGACCTCTAATTATTTGAAGAAAGAGGTCGTTACAACCTCAGGGATAGTTTGTCTCGAATTAGTAATGTGCTGAGGTAAATTAGGTCGAGTAAGTGCTTCCGACGCGCGTATATGACTGTTAATCGAGTCAATGGTAAGACCATCTTTGCTGCCCAAATCACTCTGGCATTTACGGGATTTTCCTACGGCCTGGCTCAAGGCTTCCACGCATGGAATTATGGGGCTCGAATTCAACTCCTTTTCATCGCTGAGAAGCGGTCAAATCAACACGTCCGAGGACATGGATAATTATATGGCGCACATAGCTGCCTGCCCCAATACCATGGTATAGTTTTTATATTATATTTATATATCAGTTAGGGTTCTATTCGGCCGAGTAGAGGTCGGAGTTGATTCGATAAGAGAGGAATGTGTGTATTTGATGCCCAGATTTGCTAGCTAGCCGCCGACAACCTTTGCACAGTTCAATTCTGACCCAGAATTGCGGTTTAATTCAGGTCGATCTCAAGATCAACTATTGCGACGGATACACAATGAAGATCCTCTATCGTGTAGATGTCCATTGGGATCCGCACAAGGGAGTGTCACTTGGTCTGCACCCTTAGTGGAGTTAAAGTTCCACACTAATGCAAAATTGAATTCATATAAAATGTGCCATCTTTTGACTATAAGCATTGAAATAACCACTGTCTTGTAAATTATTAACCAGACTAAATAAATTTAGTGTCCAGATTCTGTGGTAAGATCAGGATCTCCAAATCTGTCATATAGTAAATCAATACTTACTAGACTCAATTCTCCATTATTCTCGTGCATTGTATTCAATTTGAGACCAAAGTATTCAAAGTTCAATTAGATATGCAATGTATGCTTGATATAAATTTTAAGACTCTGTGACTGTTAATTGTTATAGTGTCTGAGTATAGCTTGAGCTATTACTTGACTTCTCTAGATAGAAATGGCTTCATTCAGTTAAGATCAGATAGAAGTTTGGCTTTTCAAACTTTAAAATTCAAGTATAGAAATCTTAGTTTCGTGTATAAATTCGTAAAATAGCCTGGGTTTGTACCATGGAGTTTTGTGGATGAAAATTGTACTTATGTACTTTATTTATAGTGTAATTCGCGTTCTGCGTGACCTTAAGAACTGAATAATTAACATCCTATAAAACTCCATTTTACCTTAACCAAATGGGAAGGGACTTAATTCTAGAAGATTGAAATTGCAGAAATATAAAATTGAGAATTATTTATTTCATAACCAAATTTGTATTATTATCAGTGGCGAATCTAAGTTGATTATTTAAATTAGATGTGACCGATTAGTGTCACATCTAACCGGACCTTCAGTTCCTAGGCTCGTATATAAGGGAAAACGTAGGCCCAAATAAAAAACCCTTATATGCCGTATTACTTATTTCTAGCATAATTATTTACACAAGACTTAGATCTATTTATAATAAAGGAAACATTCATAGTAAATTACACGTTTATTGTGTGTTCGGTGAGATGTTATTCATTTGATGATTGAACTGTATTAAGTTTTTATGTCTGGCTATTGGCTCAGAACATAATGATATATATACATGTGTATGTATACATATATGTTGGATTTGAAATTTAATAGCGACTCGACATACATGACAGTGGTTTTATCTAGAACTAGAATAATATGATTATGTACTCAATTAATCATATTATTTGTTACCAAGCACATTATTTCAAGAAGATTCGTTATTGGGCTGGATTTTAGTATGATCTTTGGATATTTATACATCTCATCTCACACAGACATGATTTAAGACAGTTTATACACATTATATACACATCTCCTCATAACTCTGTTCACCGTTCGTCATAGTCTATTGTATCTTTCATGAATCGTAAGTGCTGAATAATTCAATACATTTAATTAGGCGAATTGTATGGGTTCTATGGTATTTCTACCATTCTCGTCTCTCTCATTCGACAACATCTTTCATTATCAGAACAACAATAATTATGATAATTGTTATAATTGAGATATAGGAAATTGCTATTTCTATAATTCATATTCCTTATCAGACATTACACCCATTGTCAAATAGTTTGTTTATTTATGTTTCGTTACAAATGACAGTTATTTATAAAACGCTGTGTACAAAAGGTATGAGGCACAGAAATAATTACAATAGGTTTATACATCACCCGTCAATTCTCAGCTTCAACTTTATCACTCCCGCCTAACTTATACAGAATTAATCTAATTTTACTTTCACTAGTTAGACTTATTTCTACAGGATAACACTAAGATTTGAATTCAGGGCTAGCATTAGCTAGTCAAAACTTCTATCAGTTTTCTCCAGCGAGCAAAGACGTGCGAGATCTCTAGCGGTTAAGATCCTTGTCCCCGTCTGTTCCTGACTCGCGAGCGCAGCTAAACGCTCCTGGGTCCGCCTCTCCGCTGCTGTCTGCCAATGAGAAAAGATCAAGCCAGTAAACTGTTCCTAATTGGTTTATATCAGCGTCATGTTGTGATTTTTCCCGCCAAGATTTTAGCGGCAAGATTCCCACGCCGCAGTATTTTTTGTGTTGTCACAAGTCGTCACAAGTGTTTGTAATAACTTTACAGAAATGTCTACCTTTTACAAATTTATGACTCGATAAGCATTACACATAGGCGAAATCCAAAGAATTTATGTCACTTAAGGCCACTCTATTAGTGTAACACTTGGACATTTTAAGATATTAACTTCGAGTACAAGTTAACTTATCGGTTTTGGGTACCTTTTGAAACTCTCTGTTAAGCTATTTTTTTCCTTTAATTTAATAGTTATTTATGAGGGTGTCGCCTCTTGTTTCATGAAGCATTATCAGATATGTTATCTAGAATTTCTTAACATTTATTTTATACAGGTGTTTTCGGCGATGAGAAAAAAAATTAAGATTTGTTTAGGCAACAAACCATCCTATTAGAATTTTTAAATACTGGCTAAATATCTGAAATAGTTGGCCATCTCAGTACGAAAATCTGTTAATAATCTGGCCAAAGACCCAAGAGCCAGATTGACCCGACACTATACCGAGGATATCCCGGACGTCAGCCTGTACGAGATTAGAATGGCTCTCAAACAGCTAAAGAACAATAAGGCACCGGGTGATGATGGAATCACGGCTGAGCTTCTAAAAGCTGGTGGAACACCGATACTTAAAGCTCTTCAGAAGCTATTTGATTCCGTCATACTCGAGGGACGAACGCCTAAGGCATGGCGCAGAAGTGTAGTGGTACTCTTCTTCAAAAAAGGTGATAAAACCTTGTTGAAGAATTATAGACCCATCTCGCTTCTGAGCCATGTCTACAAGTTGTTTTCGAGAGTCATTACGAATCGTCTCGCTCGCAGGTTCGACGACTTCCAGCCTCCCGAACAAGCCGGTTTCCGAAAAGGCTTTAGCACCATAGACCACATACATACGCTGCGACAGATTATACAGAAGACTGAGGAGTATAATCAGCCACTCTGCTTGGCGTTTGTGGACTATGAGAAAGCCTTCGATTCGATCGAGACCTGGGCTGTGCTACAGTCTCTCCAACGGTGCCAAATTGACTATCGATATATCGAAGCGCTGAAGTGTTTGTACGAAAACGCCACCATGTCAGTCCGCCTCCAGGATCAAAGCTCAAAACCTATCCAGTTGCAGCGAGGGGTGAGACAGGGAGACGTTATATCTCCGAAACTGTTCACCGCCGGCCTGGAAGATGTTTTCAAGCTCCTGGACTGGAGAAGACTAGGCATCAATATCAACGGCGAGTACATCACTCACCTTCGATTCGCTGACGATATCGTAGTCATGGCTGAGACCTTGGAAGACCTAGGCACAATGCTCGAAGACCTCAGTAGAGCCTCCCAACAAGTGGGCCTCAAAATGAACATGGACAAGATGAAAATTATGTTAAATGTCCATGTCGCACCCACTTCTTCTTTAAAGGTTGGAGACTCTACACTCGAAGTTGTCGACGAATATGTTTACCTGGGACAGACAGTCCAGTTAGGCAGGTCCAACTTTGAGAAAGAGGTCAATCGTCGAATCCAACTCGGCTGGGCAGCGTTCGGGAAGCTTCGTAATATCTTCTCGTCCAAAATACCGCAGTGTCTCAAGACTAAAGTCTACGATCAGTGTGTGTTGCCAGCGATGACCTACGGAACTGAGACTTGGTCCCTTACTATGGGCCTCATAAGAAGGCTCAAGGTCACCCAAAGGGCGATGGAGCGTGCTATGCTCGGAGTTTCCCTGCGTGATCGAATCAGAAATGAGGAGATCCACAGGAGAACTAAAGTAACCGACATAGCACACAGAATCGCCAAACTTAAGTGGCAGTGGGCGGGGCACATAGCTCGTAGAACAGATGGCCGTTGGGGCAAGAGAGTTCTCGAGTGGCGATCACGCGCCGGAAGACGCAGTGTAGGCAGGCCTCCCACACGGTGGACCGACGACCTGGTGAAGGTCGCGGGAAAGGCATGGATGCGGAAGGCGCAGGACCGGTCACTGTGGAAATCCTTGGGGGAGGCCTTTGTCCAGCAGTGGACGTCTTTCGGCTGAAATGATGATGATGACATAATTTTGAACCACCCGCTTAAACCACGCACGTATAAAAAAAAACTAAGCTAAATTGCTTGTGCTAGGACTGGGTCCACGTCGGTAGTTTATTGGCCAGGATTCGAACTAGGGTCTTCTCGACCGTAAGGCCGCCTTATTTACCACAAAAAACTGGCGAAATGTAGGTTTTAATACACTTCTGCCTACCCCTTCCGGGACTTACAGGCCTAAGTATATGTATGTCGTACTTGATAAAATTATATTCTAATCTTAAATTATCTGCAGACATGGTATTTGCGTTCGAAATGCGAAAAAATCAGAAATGAAAAAATGTACAAAGTGTCTATCACTTTGTACATTTTTTCATTTCTGATTTTTTACAATACCTATTACGTAACCTTACGAAAAAGAACTGTATCAGTTGTTTAGTGGAAATAACAAAAAGATAAAATAACCATTAATATCAGTACGAAGGTCGCTTAAGCAGAATTCTATTTTGTCTGTTTCGCACGACTGGATTTAAGTAAAGCTCTCCAAATAATTTATTGAGAATTTTCATTTGAATATCCTATTAAACGCACAGTTAACCGCTTCTTAGGTATGTTACTAATACTATACTATTAATATAGAATATTATTAGAATGGTTCTCAAGGCACGTTTCAATTTACATTCCCAGAAATTATGATTACTGGTACCTTTTAACCGTGCACAATAGCTTGTGAATAGGTTTTACCATGTTAGAATCAAATGCTTGAATTCAGCAGGGACTTATTTCAGTACGTATTGTTGGGTAAATTCCAGGAATAATAATTTGAGCTCTTTATTGAATGTTTAAGGCTATCGTTTTTTTTTAATAGTTAGAGGGCGGTTTACAGAAATTGTTACAACTGGCAAAATAGCGCAAGTACTGACATCATTTGGTGAGTGGGGTTGCAAAAGTTTCTTAATAATAAATGATTGACGTATACACTGAAGGAACTCTTAAGCGCTTTTTTTATACTACTCGGGTAAAATGACAGACTAGTTTGCGGCCCACCCGATGGAAAGTGGTTACCGTGGCCAATGGACGTGTCCAACACCAGTGGCGTCACACTCGCGCTGCCGACCCTGTTAGAACAGAGAGTTTCTGTGCCATCACTGTAGAAGATAAAGCAGGGCAAGACAAAAACTCTCCAGTGAGCTTTGGCTACCCTACTCAACGCCAGGAACGCACACAAGATAGTAGCAAAACACTAACAAATAAAATTTACTACTAATAAATAGTGAAAATGTATTCATCTTCATCCTATCGTTAATTTCAGTCCCATCTGAAGCTTTCACCTCATAGTGTGGAGTCCGTTTTTTACAGTCCAACTGCGGGTTTGGCTGAACTCCGATATTTTTTGGTACTGGTTAAACCTTAATTGTTTAGCAAGTCAATTATAATCTGCTGTTTCGTTACTAGAAACCATTTTTTTATAAATTATTATAAGACTATTTAAAATGTTCCCAAAATAATGTCCACATTACAGGCGGTAAATCGCAAAGAAAACACATGTTTACCTTTTCTTGGCAACGTATGCGAGCAACCTGAGGTTCTATCTCAGGACCATCTTTTACAGCTGATTTCCTAAATGAAGTTGAATTTAATTTGCACTTTTGAAGTATGTGGTTTAATGTTTGTAATATTTTACAGATAAAGATTATACGGTATCCGTTGGAGGGGTAAGAGGGAATATTAGTAATTTTGGTAGCTAATTTTTTTTATCTTGTATTTTCAATCGACTGACAATTTCTTTTGCATGCAAAGCTTACACGTTTAGCACAACGACCCACAGACGTGGTGCGTTTTAGTCGATTCGAGTTCGACATAATGTCCCTCTCCGGCACCGAATTATCCCCGTTTCCCACAAGTAAAAAAAAGGGATCCCCGTAACCATTCTTTCACATTATTTAGTTCTTACGGAAGTAGCTACCGTCTGACCCGGTTTTTACTGCCTAAGAGCGTTTTCACACTATCCGATACCTGATATCGGAGGAAGTCAAATGTATGACTTAAGTATCTGTCTTCCACGTTGCCCGGGCCGATATTGGTTATCGGAGCACATCGAGATCTCGATGATCACAACGAGACTAAAATAGCGACTGCAAGCAATTTTCGATCTTAATGACATTTTCTTAGTTACGTGTTTATTCGCGATAACAGATGACGCTGTCTGTGCTTTCGAGCAAACAGCCTTATCAGGCCGATTTTATCGGATATATATGACAACAGCACATGGCGTTGGCTATCGGAGGTCGGCCATCGGTGTATCCGACACCGATATCGGATATCGGATGAATGTGAGAACGCTCTACGTCGAACCAACCCCGAGTGGAAAGACTGTCTTAAAATTCAATATCAAAATACGTATAATTAACGGAAAATACTAATTAAAGATTCGTTATTATTACATTTTCAAGAAAACGTTCTTGTTTGTAGTACTTTGAAATTGCGCTCTTTATGTACATATCGTACCCATTGAACGGTAGGGACCCGTGGTCGGGACAAAGGGAGCGGACAAAAGGAGGTCGTAATTGGTTCTTAAAATTCCACTTCACTTCGTAACCCGTTGAGTTGAAGCTCACGGTGAAGTGAGGAATATGGATTCCAGTTTCAAAGTAATATGCCAAATACAAACATTGCTGTATTGCAATAACTGTTTTTTTTTTTGTAATATTATTGTAAACACTGGTATAAAAAGAACAATACCTATTAAGTAGTATTTATTGTATTGGCCGTGTGTCCGTGAAGAAGAATTAGGCCACCCAGTTTCTTCTTGTGAATGTCGTAGACGGCGACCAAAGAATAGGGCTGTTTTGCATCCGATAATACACATACGGCCTATGACAAAATATCCGCTATTACGTCTAGTCTAGTTACGATGTTATCGCTCTATTACTTGGGATCGAAAATCGTATTTGGGAAAATATCGGTAATGCGAAATATACTGCCTGCCCCTGGTAGTCTGCCTACCCCTTCTGATATTTATAGGTGTGCAGATTTTAATGCCAATATTGTCTGTAAAATATCAAAATATGTTTACTCGAGGGCTTTTGAAGACAATCTATATGCCCTTCTAGAAAGATGACGAATGTATGGGATTTGACGTTAATGAAATGCGTTAACGACATCATTCTATTCTATCAAATACTCTTTAAGTAACAATGTATTTAACATAATGAAAAAGTTCACAAGAAATAGTTGACAAAGTATTCAAAATAAAATTAAGGTCTTTGTTTGTTGTAGCGAATAGTCATTATATATTCTTCGACTCGGTCACAGGTAGAAATCCTAGTAAAATTGAGTAGAAAAGACTTGTAAACTGTCACTCAATATTGTTCTGTAATTTGTTAAGATTCAAAATTCATTTTAAGGCTCTTTAGATTATACTCTATATTACTTACACATTAAAAACACATATTATAAAGAAAAAAAAAACACCAGTTATTCAATGAACTCCTTAACAAAACAGGTATAAAGTACAAACAACAAGTAAGAGTTTTCTTTTTAACAAACACATTTATTTAAAATACTGTATCAATAGTGCCTGTTCCTGAAAAAATATTTTATTAAATAGCATCTTGTTTCGCATATATTGATGACCATAATCTCCGTCCGTTTTGACAGTTCACGCTTATGAAGTTCTCCGTTTTTACCTATCGAAATGTTCTGAAGGTAATTAAATTTTTCATTGACGTGCCCACTCGTCTAAGTGCTGTGCATAACGATTAATTCATTGTGTCCACAGCCTAATAATAATCGGTTTACGAAAAAAATTATCGATCAACATATTTTCTTTAAGCCCGGCTCGCACTTGCCCGGGTTAAATTAATTTAAATATTTTTTGTTAACACCAATTAATTACTGAAGTTCACCAGGTGCGTAGTGATCTTCACTGAAAATTATGAGCTCGTGAAAGCCGTAAATAACGGCAACAGAGACCTCAATATTGGTAACATATTTGGAAATAAAATGATTAAAGATATAGCTGAGAATGTTATTGTGACAAAAATATTTAATGAAATAAAACTGAGTATTCGTAAAAAATTGTGTAGGAGGTAGGCCACGGTATTTTCGCCCAATTGAGCAGTCCGACTGGGGAAGTACCTCCGCCCTACCCGCTGCTGTTGTGTTCCCGGCGGTGAGTAGGGTAGCCAGAGCTCACTGGAGAGCTTTTGTGCTGTCAGTGGGAAGACCAAAGCAAAGGCTGATTCCTGCTTTGTCTTGTACGCCATCAGTGTACAGAAACTCTCTGTGTTTACAGGGTCGGCAGCACAATTGTAACTGCCCTGCTGTTGCACACGTCCATAGGCCATATTTCAACTCAGTGGTATAAAAATACATTATATCATTTCAAAATACCCACATCAACAAATTTTAAGTTAAATTTTATAATCAGAACTTTTTTAATTTAACAATACATATTCAAATCCATTAAAGACTCATGCAAATATCAATAGTTTTATCGTGAGTATCGAGTACCGAGTCGTATGGTAACATCACTTACCAAAGCTAATTTCATAACGGGCGTTTATTTGTGACTTTAGTCTCGAAAAAAATAAAAACCTATTTAGAAACGTTAAAACATCTACTAAAATTATAGTGCTAATAATAAAATTCGATAATCCCATCTCGATGTTCTCAAAAGAAAAAGATGGCAATTTAAAACAAAATGTCTGATTGTATCGTTTGAAATCACTTTTTGTTTATTCCACTTTACGTTAACGGCGTCGTTTTGTAAACAGTAAAGCAATAAAATGTAAGAGGTTATGTCCAGGTTACGCTGGTACATTCTGTTTAGCGGAAACCTTAGACTTATTATCGAATTAATTCATCATAAATGTAAATAACACTGCTGCAATTGCAAAAAATGTAATGTAAATAATTGAAATACCTAAAAATAGAAAATTTATGGTAGAAACAAAGATTTAAAATAGATAAGAAAGTTAAGATCAAAGGAACTTTTGTGGTTACTTTTTAGCAACTATGGTCAGGCTATGTGTAAATCCATACTAATATTATAAATGCGAAAGTAACTCTGTCTGTCTGTCTGTCTGTCTGTCTGTCTGTCTGTATGTTACGCTTTCACGCCTAAACCACTCAACCGATTTTGATGAAATTTGGTATAGGTGTAGATTAGACCTTGAGAAAGGACATAGGCTATGTTTGGTCGCGATAACCGACATCCACGCGAGCGGAGCCGCGGGCGAAAGCTAGTAATAAAATAATCTCCAATTAAGCGCGATAGACTCCGTTAAGTGGTTTTATTTCCATGAGTGATATTCGTACAAACTTCCGACAGTGTCAAAAATATAAATATTACTCTTTTTTTTAAATTCGATATCCTGGTCAGTGCCCTTAGAACGAATAATATTCGAATTCGTAACGTAGACGTATGGTGCGAACGAAGCATTGTGATTGGCTGCTTGCCTACTGTAAACCAATTGCAATGCTCCGTTCTCTCGATATTTACGTCACGCATTCGAAAGTTTCTCGTGCTCGGGGCCCAGCTCACGTACTTACTTAGTTAGGAAGGCTTACGACGGATACAAACTTGTCTTTTTAAAATACACAATTTCATCAATTGTGCTTTGATTCCGCTATGCTCCATTGTTGTAACCGCTCCCTTGAAGTACGAGTGCTCAGTATTAGCTGTCGATGTAGGCATTAAATAGATTTATCGGGGGTCGATCGTAAAACCGCCTAAAGCTCTTAAAGGCAAGGCTCCGTTTTATATAGATCGTGTCATTTGTACATGTTGTATTATTTAAGCCTCGTTAAAAGAAGGCATCTTGGTCATTTTTCGAGAAAACGGAAGCATTTGTTTATCGAATCCATTGCTGGCAATCTATTCTACCTCCGACTTATATTACTTCCTATCCTAATAATATAAATGTGAAAGTAAGTGAGAACGAATGGATTTTTGTTACTCACTTTTGTTTTTGTTGTTAATCGTTTAAACGGATATAAAGTAGGCCGTGTTTGGTGAAAGAATGCTTAATATTTTTTCTGAAGTTTACGCGAATATTACTAATTGAAATAAAAGCACATTTTAAGGGATTCTATCGCGATTTGTGTGTTATTATTTACTTTCATCCAGACGTTTAGGCTTGATTTCAGCAGGCATGTTCGCGGGGTGCCTAAAAATTGTAAATTGTAGATGCATAAACGAAATAATGGCAAGCAAAAAGGTTAGAAACGCCTAAAAATGTATTGACGCAATTTGTCACCTCCATATAAGCCTTCTATTTACCTATTTACCATTAATGTCATTTCAATAGAGGTCAATAAATAAAACATAAACCCCTGTCACGATCGCATTGTGCTGTTAATAAAATGACTGTTTTATGAGCCAATAAAACACAATTATTGATTGTATCAACGATAAAATTGTTCGTTAACACTCTCCGATGGTTGATAACTACATTATTAATATAGGTTAGATGAATTTGTAAGTGATAAAAAAATTATATGAAATCCAAAAAAACATAAAAAGAGTAATAGTTACCAATATGTCCCATACTTATTTAGGGTCGATGCCACATTGTGTTTTATATCCATTCATTCCCTTCCTAGCCATATCATCTTTCACTTAGTCCATTCATCTCCTCTTAAGACCGCGGTAGCCTAGTGGTATGGGTAATGGACTGCTGAGACGAGGTCTCGGGTTCGATCCCAGGTTTTCCATGGCACACACCAATGTCTTTTAGATGCTTTTCGAAGTTATGTGTGTATTTATCGCAGGTTTATAAGTGCCCAGTTAATGGCGGTTCTCTATTTTTATTCCTAAAATTTTATGTCATAATTTAACATTGCATAATGTTACTTGTCATAACATTATTTACGCATAATATACGCATTTTAAGCATATTTTTTTTACTCCTATTTACTATAAGCATAATATCCCAAAGCATAAGTTTACTTAAGCATAACGACGTATAACCATAACTATTCCGAAAAAAATCACTACAAGATTTTTATTAACAATATTACACTATTTTATACATTGCTTTCGTCAAACTTGTGGGCGCATCAAAGTTCATTTAACCTAATGTTCTTTTGACCTAATTGGTCGACGGAGGCCCGCTACGCGGGGCTCCTACTTCTGGGTGGTTTATAAAAAAATAACCACGAAGGCCTAATGCGGGAGCTTCGCTACGCTCCACTCCCGCATTAGCCTTCTAACCTAACCTATCCGAGTCGGGGTGCCCTAAAGTCCAGATTGCATCCAGATCCTTGCCAGCTTGCTAGCACCATGTTAGCAGGCGTTTATCATTATACTAAATAACTATTAGACAAATAAACAATATGCTTTACAACTTTATGCATATCAATGTTATGAATAAAAACATTAGGATATACAATATTTATGCTTAATAACACAGTATGCTAAAAACCAATTATGGCACACTATTATTATGACAAAGAAAATTATGCCTAATTTGTTATGGCAATTAAAATTAGGACAAAAACTAGTATGACAAAAGATGGAATCCCGTTAATGGCAATAGGCTCGCCACCTATTATTTTTTATTTTTTTTAAAGAATATTAGCAGCCGAAATTATTATATATATATACATTGGGACCTAAACATAAACCGGCGAAATTTGTAGCACCTCTGCCTACCCCTTCGGGGATAATGGCGTGAGTTTATGTTATGTTATGCATTCATCTCCTCTTAAGTCTTCCTCTCCCCCTCCCCCTGTAGCCGTCCATGTCCATAGTTTAATATTTTCTTACGACATTGCTTTCATCTCTATGCATTATAACATGTCCAAACCAAATATAATTGTTTTTTCTTTAGTACCAAAAAATACAATTATGAAAATAGACAAAGTTGAAGTCAGAATATGCTAAAATCGTAGCAAGTAAATTTGTGTGGTACTTTTACCCCAAAGAAAAAAAGTGTTACTGTACATATTTTTGGAATTATCTACATTAGTAACCGAAGTTGCTAGTATTCTCATGAATCATTCCAGCTAAGCTATATAAACAGCAAATGTTAAGAGTCAGCTCAATGGTGCATTCTAGCCCAATGACCCGGATTCGAACCTGTTACATCTCAATAGTACGGCAGATTCTTTAACCACTAAGCTTCCGACGCTGCTAATGTTCGGATTTGGCTTTTTATTTGTTCTCGCTACTTTGTATGGCTTAATTAAGTTTTGGCACGTTTTACAAACGTCTTTGATAGACATTTTGGTACTTAACTTACCTCAAAATTTTAATCATAAAGAAACTAGATATAAAATTTCTTTGTTAACTGCTTTAGAAGAAAGTCCTTTCCAATAAAATTTGTTATAAAAATTTCTTCCAGAAAATTCTAGTTTCAAATCGAGTTATAGGTCCGTCTCAAAGGGCTGCGTCACTTTGACGTTTTATTGCTCTTATTGAATCGACGAACGCCAAAGGTAGTAGTTATGTTCTACACTTAGAAACATACCTTGTACCTTTGTCGAAATGGAGCAAAGATCTTTTGTTCTTGTTTGATGGCTGATTTTATAGTTGGTACTAAAATGAGGACATTTCGTTTTATACGCCGGCAATAGGTTACAGTCTAGTGATTCACAAAGTTGTTGAAATATGGTAATAATTATATTTTGCGATTTATATTAGACATAGTGAATGCTCAAAAGGGACTTATCGGTGAGAATATCGGTAAATAACTCTATCATCACCTAAGATATCCCTCTTAGGCGATGGCCTTAGGCGATAGGAGAATTCCGAATTCTCAGCACAATGTTCATGTAGCTCAATTGGTCAGCAACCTCTTGTAAAGGACTGCTCACGGGTTCAAATTCCGTTTTGAACATTTTCTTTTTTAGACTAAATCGATAGGAATAGTAAGCATACTAATTGCGTTGAAATTTTAAAAATAAATATTTGCTTAAAATCACTTAACTCAAAAATATCGGTAACGTTTATGATACAATTTCACAATTTTTATTTTCAATTTAAATTTTGCGTATGTTTATTAGATATACATTATTGTTACCTTGTTACACTGAGGTTTTGTCTGTTACAATATAGCCCCAGTCTCCCATACTAGGTATTCCTGTATTATGGGAGCCAGTGATACTTTACTTACTTACTTTTCTATAACGCACACTGACAATATGTCTCAGAGATTCGTAATAACACTCGTATACTCTGCAATTTAATATCATCTAAACATAGTACATCTTATGTTCTATTAAGAAAGTATTAAGTTTAAAACCTCCAACCAAATCTCCAAGTCCGGGTTTCTTCAGCTTAGAATCACAAGTAGCTTTTTGCGTCGGGGAAGGCCAGCGGAATTTTAAAAGCTTAATCGTTGTCTTTCTGAATGTTTTATGTGGTTTCAGAACACTACTACTGTATAGAAGATTGTAATTTTAAATATTCAAAAGCTATCACAACGTTAATATTGGAGAAAGACAGAAAATTCGTTAAAAGTTTAGAGATTTGTTTTAACAAAATTCTTCTTTTCGTATCTGTTTTTGTAAAAAAACGTTTCTATTCTTTGTCTGTGTGGGGTAAAGATTGACTTTATTTTTCCTTTCAATAGAAACACATAGTGACTACTTTTGAGATATACTTGTACTTATTAGTTTCAAACGTTTCTTAAGTACAATAATGACTTGATGAAAGTTATACAAGAAAAGCCTCATGATATTTGAACAAAACTTGATTTGATTTTAAGTTTAGATCTGTCAGATGAATAACAGCTGTTTCAATAAGATCTCAATAAGATTTCAATAAGATTGTCGAGTGGAATATTAAACCTTAATATTTCATTAAGGTGCCTAAGAAGAATCTCTAAAGGATAAATACGCCTTTAAAGAATGAGTTTACGATTATGAGAGCTCTTATGGGCGTTTCCTAACTACGTATGTGGGTAATTTCGTACATATTCAGTGGGTATCGTTGGATGGGATTCGTTAATGAAAGGGGTTATTCAGTCTAAATGAGGCTTTGAAATACTTTGGTGCTTATTATATATTTATTTATTTATTTATTTAAACTTTTTGCACAAATACAAATTGATTGTACAAAGGCGGACTTAATGCCATGGGCATTTTCTACCAGTCAACCTTAGGGTGATGCAGAGATATTTATTCCAAAGGTAGGTGCACGCAGTATTGCAGTGATAGTTTGACCCATCGTGGTACAAAAATAAACTTTGTGATAAAAATAAATAATACTTTCTTAAAATAAATATATATAAAACGTATCCTAATAAACATGTAGAAACATCATAAACTACATACATATACAAACCAATATGTATATACAAATAAATATACACAAAAATACATATGTAATTATATACACATACACATATACATATCGAATACATACAAGCGGAGAAATCTTACGGATATAATATCAAATAACTGACTTGATTGCCTTTTCTGCAACCACCCACAGCCAGCTATGGGTTGTTGTAGAGCCGGTGTACCCTAGTTTTGAAAGTGAAACGGTTTGTGGACATCCTGACTTCCAGAGGAAGCGCATTCCATAGAAGAATACATTGTACTAAGAAAGAAGAGTGGACAAGGCTAGACGTGTGAGTGGGACAGTGTAGGAGTAGGTTATTAGACGAGCGTAAGTTTTTGTTATGGTTAGAGCCGAGTAAGTGGAGCTGAGACTTTAGATAAGCTGGGGCGTTGGGAGAATTTAGTAGTGTGTATATCAAAGTGACAGCTCTCAGACTGCGTCGCCGTCGTATAGGCAACCAGCCCAGCTCAGTACGACAAGTCGAAACGTGGTCATACTTTCTAAGATTGTAGACGAATCGAATGCAATTGTTGAGAAGTCGGTCGAGTTTATCGAGCAGATCTGCATTCAGGTCGAAATAGCACACATCACCATAGTCGAAGATAGGAAAGATTAAAGTCTGCATAAGCATTGTCTTGGTTTTAGGTGGCAGAAAATTTTTAAGGCGGTATAGGGCTCTTAGCGTCCCAGTAACTCTCTGGCAGACGTTAGTGACCTGAACCCGCCAACTCAAGGTTGAGTCCAGGTGTAAGCCGAGGTTCTTAACACTAAGTGTGACAGGAATAACATTCCCATCAAAGATGATCGCTGGCATGTTCATGTCCTTTAACCTTCTCATCATAAAGCTAGTACCTATTATAATACTCTGGCATTTGTCAGGGTTGACGGCCAATCCAAATCTGCCACACCAGCTACGTATAAAATTCAAGTCTCCATTCACTCTATTGATAGCCTCCGAGATGTCATCCACAGAGCCTTGGCTATACAATTGCAGGTCATCGGCATACAGGTGATACGCACATTGAAGATCGGAGGTTATGAGGTTAATAAATATGGAGAAAAGAAGGGGTGAAAGTATACCGCCTTGAGGGACCCCTGAGTCAAGATTGCACCAACTCGATGAATTCTCGTCAGCACAAACTGACTGCTGGCGCCCCTGAAGATATGAAGAGAACCAATCCAGGTCATCAGATGAGATTTTAATATGGGCAAGGATTGACAGAAGAATGTCGTGATTCACACAGTTAAATGCGTTGGAAAAATCAACTAGTACCATCACAGTAGCCTTAGACTTCTCCATACCATCTCTGATGTCACTCGTTACCTTTAGGAGTGCAGAGGTAGTGCTGTGCCCTGGTCTGAATCCTGATTGTAGAGGACTTAAAATGTTATTGCGATGTATAAAATTAGTCAACTGTCTATGCGCACATGCCTCTAACACCTTGGATAGAAAGGGAAGAATTGAGATTGGACGAAAGTGGTTAGGAAGTGAGGGATTAGAAATTTTGGGAAGGGGACGGACAAAGGCTTTGCGCCACGATGCAGGAAATTGTCCAGAATCTAGAGAAAAGTTGATGATATGAGATATGGCCGGCAGAAGATGGTCCAGGATAGAGGTAATCATTCGACGACTAATATTGTCGCAGCCCACTGCTTTAGATTTGATGGCCAGGATATTTTTTTTGATCTCATCCGACGTCACTGGAGAAAACTGAAAGGGTTTATAACTGGGACTGGTTAGTCCGGCTATGAAGTCTACCGTTCGACGTTTAGTTAGGTCATCAATTGCAAGAGTGGTGGAGAAATGTCGATTAATGACATCTAACTCAATAGTCTTAGGTAGCTCCAGCTGCCTTGGTTTACCAATGCCCAATGTCCCAAGAAACTGCCAGACATCAGCTGGTGATGATGAAGCTATGTTATCAAAGATGTGTCGGCGTTTAGCATTACGTATCACCTGGTTACACCGATTTTTGATTGTCTTATATGAGTCCCAATTGACGTCCGACCGATTTTTTTAAAATTTTTGAAATGCCCGGTCTCTGCGTTTCATTGCAGTTCGGACTTCGTTTGTAAGCCATGGTGCCGGGGGATGTTTTAGTTTCACCCTCCTAACAGGGGCATGTATATCGAAGAGGGTATTTACGGTTTTGTTGAAGAACATAACTTTGTCATCAACCGTGGTAGCCTCTGCTAAAGGCGCCCAGTTAATCTCCGCCGCGTCAGAACGCAACTTGTTGCAATCCATGCGACCAAAACAACGCCTATGCAGCACTTTGAGTTTAGGAGGTTTAAGGTTATAAGAAGCATAGATTAGGTCATGATGTGAAAAGCCCGGCGCCAAAACCTGACCGTGTAAATGAACAAGACTAGGGTAAGAAGTAAGAATCAAGTCGAGCCAGGTATCCTCCACATCCTTATTGTGGTGTGTGGCCTTAAGTGGCATAACGTGAAGACTAGCTGACTCAATTATGTGAAGAAGTTTATGTGTCCTTGAAGAGTCCACTGAGAGAAGATTAGTGTTAAAGTCACCCATGATGATGTGATGCTCGTAATCAGACCCTAAAGATTCTAAAACCAATTCAAAATCGGTGAAATAATCGACCGTGGGGGGACTGTAGACAACGCCAAGGATCACTCTGACACCACTGACCCAGACCTCAAGGAAAAGATATTCGGCTGTCGCTGAGTATTGTGAAGGAGATGAAGCAACCATTTTGTAAGGCAGATCACTACGGAGATATATGGCTACACCACCTCCCTCCTTACCCAGTCTATCGTTCCTTATTAAAACAAATCCAGGAAGGGGGTAGTATGCAGAGAGAAGATTAGGCTTTAAAAAACTTTCGGAAATCAAAATTGCATGGACGTGAGAGTCAACAAAGGTAGCTACAAGGTCACTGTAATGTCCGGGCACGCTTTGTGCATTTATATGACAAACATTAAATGACCTGCCCATATTTTGTTCAAAACAATTCCGAAGTGTATCACCAAGTGTGATCGCACTATTTGGAGCAGAACTGTAACTAATTTTATCAGACAGTGTATCCATATCACACGCGGAATGGAAGGAATCATTGTCAGACGAGTCATTGACACTCATAATTATTAAAATAATATAATCCATACTAATATTATAAATGCGAAAGTAACTCTGTCTGTCTGTCTGTCTGTCTGTCTGTCTGTCTGTCTGTCTGTCTGTCTGTCTGTCTGTCTGTCTGTCTGTATGTTACGCTTTCACGCCTAAACCACTGAACCGATCTTGATGAAATTAGGTACAGGGGTATATTAGAGCTTGAGAACGGACATAGGCTACCTTTTATCACGAGAAAGGGGGTTTAAGGGGGGGAAATAGGGGATGAAAGTTTTGATGAAAGTTTGTCATTTCTGAAGATATCTTAATGAAATTTGGTACAGAGGTAGATCAGAGCTTGGGAACGGACATAGACTACCTTTTATCGCGAAAAGGGGGGTAGAAGGGGGGCGGACTAGGACCTTGGTTTGAAAGTTTGTCATTTTTGAAGATTTCTTGACGAAATTTGGTACAGAGATAGTTTAGAGCTTAGGAACGGACATAAGCTACCTTTTATCGCGAAAAGGGGGGAAGAAGGGGGGGACCAGGGCCTTGGGATAAAAATTTATCGTTTTAGAAGATTTCCTGATGAAATTTGGTATAGAGATAGTTTAGAGCTTGGGAACGGACATAGGCTACCTTTTATCGCGAAAAGGGGGGTAGAAGAGGGGGACTATGGCCTTGGGATGAAAGTTTGTCATTTTTGAAGATTTCCTGATGAAATTTTGGTACAGAGATAGTTCAGAGCTTGGGAACGGACATAGGCTACCTTTTATCGCGAAAAGGGGGGTAGAAGGGGGGACTAGGGCCTTGGGATGAAAGTTTGTCATTTTTGAAGATTTCCTGATGAAATTTGGTACAGAGATAGTTCAGAGCTTGGGAACGGACATAGGCTACCTTTTATCGCGAAAAGGGCGGTAGAAGGGGGGCCAAGGCCTTGGGATGAAAGTTTGTCATTTTTGAAGATTTCCTGATGAAATTTTGTTACAGAGATAGTTCAGAGCTTGGGAACGGACATAGGCTACCTTTTATCGCGAAAAGGGGGGTAGAAGGGGGGACTAGGGCCTTGGGATGAAAGTTTGTCATTTTTGAAGATTTCCTGATGAAATTTTGGTACAGAGATAGTTCAGAGCTTGGGAACGGACATAGGCTACCTTTTATCGCGAAAAGGGGGGTAGAAGGGGGGACTAGGGCCTTGGGATGAAAGTTTGTCATTTTTGAAGATTTCCTGATGAAATTTGGTACAGAGATAGTTTAGAGCTTGGAAACGGACATAGGCTACCTTTTATCGCAAAAGGGGTAGAAGGGGGCCTCGCATATGGCTATGGGATGAAAGTTTGTCTTTTTTTAAGATATCCTTATGAAATTTGGTACACATATAGATTAAAGCTTGGGAACGAACATAGGCTACCTTTTGTCGCGAAAGACGAGGATAAAGGGGGGGGAGTTATAGGGGTTGAAAGTTTGCCAGTTTTGAAGACATCCTGATGATATATTTGGTACAGAGATGGATTGAAGCTTGGAAACGAACATAGGCTATCTATTGACGTGAAAATGGAGGCATGGAGGGGGGGGGGCGGGAATAAGGTTTGAAAGTTTGGCAGTTTTGAAGATATCCTGATGAAATTTGGTACAGGGATTAATTAGAGCTTGGTAATGGACATATGGTACCTTTTATCGCGAATAATGTGGTAAAAGGGTTGGGGAGGGATAAGGACTGGATAGTTAGTATGAAATGGTGAAATTTGGTACTGCAATGGATTAGAGCTCGAAAATGGACACAGGTTACCTTTTATTGCGAAAAAGGGAGTTGAAGGGGTGGAATAGGGCAAAGGTATGTAAGTTTGACAATTTTGAAGATATCTTGATGAAATTGGTATAGAGATGGATTAGAGGTAGGAAATGGACATAGGCTACCCCTTATCGCGAAAAAAGGGATAGAAGGGGGAGGGGAGAAGGGGAATAGGGCTATGGGATTAAAGTTTCTAATTTTTCATTGGCACAAAAAAGGGGGTGAATATGGCATAAATAGTAAGAATTTCTTTTAAGATGTCCTCATGAAATTTGGTAAAAAGGTGAATTAGAGCTTCGGAACGGACATTGTCGAGTAACGAACTAAATATAGAAGCGAGTGGAGAGGCGAGTAGAGATTGTTATAGGGACGAGTGGACAGGCGTGTAAAGATCGAAAGTCGAGTAGAGTCGACTACAGGGGAGAGTAGATATGCGACTAGAGAGCCAAAAAGAATGCAGTAAAAGGTAGAGTAGAGAGGCGAATAGGGAGGCAAGTGGAAAGATGAATGTAGTGGCGAGTAGAGATCGAATAGATAGTTGAGTAGAGGTGCGAGTAGATGGGCGAGTGGGGAGAGTCAAGTAGAGAGGCGAAAAGAGAATCGAATGGATGGGCAAGTATAGGCCAATGGAAAGGCGAGTTTAGAGAAGAGTACAAAGTCGAGTAGAGAGGGGAACAGAGAAGTCAATAGAGAGTCGAGTATAAATTCAAGTATAGAGGCGAGGACAAAGTTGAGCAGAGAGGCGAATTTAATGCTCAATAGCGTCGGATCAACACTAAGCGATAACCGAACTCCACGCGGGCGGAGCCGCGGGCAACAGCTAGTATATATAATATATAAAGTACGTAAAAATCTAATACTAGTAAAATATAATATCAAATAATATATATAAAAAAAAAATGTACCAGTACATTAAACACGCAGAGCTGTTGTGGGTTTCAGTCTCTGCACCACCCGCCAGCAAACAGTCACAATTGCTAGAAAATTTAATCTATATGCAACGCACTGTAACAAAAAACACAATACAAAATGATAACAATAATTCATAATTAAAAAACGAACTAATGCTTTAGAGCTGAAAACCCCCTGTGCCAGACATGGTAGTTACGTTTGTTGAACGTCAAAGGTGTCAATTGGGCGTCAAAGTGACATGCTTGATAATATTGTTAGCCAAAAGTCGAAGTTGATAATATTGATAAGTAGGTAAACAGCGAAATAAAAAACTTAAATGTAAAACTAACGTCGTAAATGTGGAATAAAAATGCAAACTAATGTAACAAGGCACAAGGAGATATTTAAAATCATAGGGAGTATGCTATCACGGATAACAAACAAAACAAACAATATACTATGTACTAAATGTGAGTACTGATTAAACAGAAATAAACATCACAAGATATTTTATTTGTGTGTTTCTCGTATTTTTTCAACTCGAATTCAAAAGGTTTAAATAATAAATGATAGAACTTTACACGCGTTAGTGATTAACAGAGCAAGCCAATTTTTTCAGAAGACCTACAATTACTGACTGAGGTAGCAGACAAGCAGATAGCCCACCTGATGGAAAGTGGCTATCGTGGCCTGTGGACGTGTGTAACACACTTGTGCTGACGACCCTGTAACCACAGAGGGCTTCTGTGCCGTTAGTGTAGAAGACATAGCAGGAATAGAAAAACTCTCCAGTGAACTCTGTGTACTCTACTCACCACAGGGAACACAATGAGAGGTTATTATGGCCATGGTATTCTGTAGGGCGAAGGTACTGCCCCCTGACTTATGATAGAATTAGGATTCTCACGAAAGAAAGCAGAACTATATCAGGTTCAATATGTATATGACTACAGTAATACACAGTGTAATGGAGAGTGAAATAAAGAAAATAAAAAAAGAGAATAAACCAGTTTATCCGTCATCTTAACCCAAAAATCCAGTAGCAAATTGCTTTACTAAAGCATTTCAGTCTATGACTTCATGAAGTTTTACACAATTATTTATAACTGCCTCCGGAACCATAAAAATCTGCCTTGTGACCTTCGAAATTTTAACCCTATGATGTATGAATTTACATTACGCTTTTATCTTTATTACTCACCACGGGTACCATCCTGCTCCCTGAAGTCCCATTTACCTAAAATCTCGAAAGCATTGAAAATAAACCTTATCATCATGAAGAAACTGTTTATTTTGCAGTAAGAGAACGAAATCGTGGAGATTTTTTTCCACAACTTTCAGTGAAATAATCCTTTTTATGTGAATTTATTGGCCTCGTTAGGCACTGGCCGGTAATGATAAGGTTTCAGTGAATTTTTAAATTGATGCTTGCACGGTGCATTTGGCTTGTTTAACTTTTTAATTTGTGTAATGCAAAACCTCCTCTTTGAGTTAAATACATATACAAACTCCGTGAAAGAACCGCAAAGCAATTAAATGTTTACCAATGCAGGGTAGCGTCCTTTTCAGAGCACAAGAGGTTGAGAGGCTCTAGCAGATTGGGTAAATTAAGTTTTACGGTAATGATTCGTTTAACATTTTACTTTAGAATATATTCATTCATATCTGTAAATCCCCTAAGGGGTAGGCAGAGGTGTATAAGCACCCACATTTTGCTATCTCTCACGCCAACGTAATATGGACTCTTTGTCATGGGTTGTGTGTTTACTTTCGAATGAATAACAGCCTATGTATTATATCAATACTATTCCATAAATTCGCAAAGGTTCTAATCGCAGTAACAACACAAAGATAGAACACACAAGAACACAGACTAAAAACAATTAAAAGTGGTAACAGTATTAATTGAAGCAATGGTCAATTAGAACCAAAAAGTTTTACGGCAACAATATAATAGAATTTTACACGTATAAACTAAGTGTATCATAATCGCCGCACGTTACCAAGTATCCGCAAAATTGTTTAGTAAACAGCCCATAGTTCGAAACCCTACCATTGTAACAAACAATTTTTCATTTCATTGTTATTTATTACCAGATTCATGCCAATTTTTATTACCAGATTATTATCTCACTGTCTGTGACTATTGCTCGTTGATTCTGGCAATAAATTTTATAGAAGCAATAATCTTGATCTGCAAAAACAAAGACATTATTTGGTTTGAGAAAAAAATAAGAAAGATAAATAAATTATTAAACAGATAGGTTTTCAAATTGATAAACATTTATAATTGGCCTATAGGTAGGTTAGAAACTGTTCTTAGATTTTTTGTTCTATTTTTCGATTGCTAGTTTATGTTCAACTAGACTCTACAAATCTACCCACAAAAATGACACTGTAAAGCTAGTATGAAGACCTTTTTAATAAAATGTTGTAAACTCCGTGGACATCGCCTTCTCTGTCATTTAAATAATGGCCAATGCACTGTTTAATGTGACCAGCACTTTGACTATCGACAATATGGTGTATATGTAACAACGAACATGCACACGTCCATAGGCCACGGTAACCACTTTCCATCAGGTGAGCCGTGTGCTTGTCTGCCACCGCAGTGGTATAAAAAAACCGAACCCGTTAAATAACTGAATTCGGAACTACGGTGGTCACTGTCAAAAGAAAATGTTCCAATTCAGTACAGTCAACTTCAAATTGATCTTGAGGAACAAAGTGCTTAAATGATGCCTTGGTTTTCCTCCCTTTCTGTCGACTGATTGTTCTGATATTTAGTACACATCTTTAGTTTAAACAATTTGAATCAATAAAACAGTTTGATTTGCTACCTTACTTTCAAGATAATTTCGAGACTTTCTTGTCAAGATATTTCTGGCACTGACTGTTCGATTTGACATGTTGAAGGGTCCGGTTCACAAATTTATTGGTATGATTTTTGTCATTATATTTTGACGTCTCTACTTCTAGTGCACTCTGTAGTTTGTTTCCTAGCAACCATAGTAGGGTGAATAGTTGAAGATATTCAGTTTATAACGTGCAAATATTTGCTGGAATGCTTTGTAAAATTTTCATTCAATCCTAGTGGGGTATTTGCAGTATCTGCATCGGGCTTCGCAGAAATCACATCGTATAATAAATAAATTTCTTGTTATGCATTATTTACGATGCATCGAAGTTAGTTACCAGCTTAAATCTTGATTTTATCTTTATTCTCTGAGCCAAGTCAGTTGGGGTCGCCTTTCCAAACTAACTGCGAAGCAGCTGAAACGTACATTTTCCGTGAAGCGACTGCCATCTGAACTCCACAACCGTATCACTGGATAACCTAACCACTTTAACACGAGCACCTCGATTTATTCATGTTAGTTTGTATTCTCACCCTAATCCCACTAATCCAAGTATGAGTAGGTACCTAGAAGCTGCAATATAATTCTGGTTAAATTAGTTTTATTTCAATGTTCAATTCACTCCAGTGGTTAATATTATATTTATCCACTATCATACTGAAATTTCAACATTAAAAATTAAAAACAACACTTTAATGACCGTCTGGACGCACAGAAAATAAAAAAAAACCTGTACTATACAGGAGGTGTCAATGCATTTTTGCTACATAATCTGTGGACGCAGAGCAACGCAAATGAATGATGGTGCTAAACTTTCTTGATATTTCAATCAAATTATGTTAATTTTATTATTTCATAGGATTAGATAGGGTAGTGTTATGCAACTGCACATAATATGGGTAAAACACTCGTGTGATACTATAAAACAACAAAAGGGTTTTTTAAGAACCCTTAGTATGCAACAGTTATATAAACTACTATATAATGGCTAAATTAATTAAAAATTGTCTGGTTATAGTTCATTGAAATATTACATTTTTTGGGCTTAGCGTGCATTTGTTCAGAGAACGCAAATTTTCTTTTTTTAGATATAAAGAGGGGGCAGTTTACAGATAAATACAATTTTGTGGGGTTGCAGACCATCTTGAACGACGAAGCTACGACTGAAACAATTTTCGGCTAAACTTCGACATTTTCCGTGAAGCGACTGCCATCTGACCTCCACAACCCAAAAGCGATATCGATGCATAGCAGTTAGACCAGTTGTTGGACTTTTGAGGGCTCCAACTACCCGTAACGACTGCCATAGATGTTTGTATGGCAACCGGGACCGACAGCTTAACGTGCTCTTAGAGGCACGACCAGATCAATGCAAATACCCATTTTCATGCATACAAATATTAACACTGAGCAGGGATCGAACTCGCGCCTTTTGCTGCGTTCAGTATCGCTACGCCAAGGAGTATTGTAAACCGTTCACTTCAGAACTAGTACAATGTATTGTGTGTACTGAACTATTGAGAACAAAGGTTTCTTTAGATTTGTGTACAGAACTGGACCACAGAATTGTAGGAAAACAAAGCAAAATCTGAAACTTCAAAGCAGTCTATGACAATCGGTAACTGAATAGCAAAGCGAGTAAGGGTCAATTTAGATCATGCAGAAATATATGGCGAGCCGTTTTTAAATTTTAAATAATATCAACCGCTCACAGCTAAATTTGTCATATATGAAGCATTAATCCTGCTGCTTCTATGTATGTGTCGCCACTAACTAGCTTAATAAGCCATTCAATGAACTGCCTAGGCTGTTAACTAAACGGCGCTATTTAATAAACGGCCTGAATGATATATTCAGCCGTAACGTTTATTAAAGCCTTTAATAAACTGGCTGACTATGGCTAATGCTTAGGCAATTCGTAAAAAGGGGCACCACCGCGAAATAAATCAGAAAATTACATGCATACATACATATACTCACGCCTGTGAATCCCTGAGGATATAGGCAGAGGTGTATTCACAAAAAAAAAGATAGGTTTAAATAGAGAAAGCTGCGCAATCTGACTTGGATAGGTTAGGTTAGGCGTGGTTACTGTTTTTGTTACCACGTAGAAATAATCCATTTTTCTAGCTATTTGATTAAATGGCTAGGCAAGTAGTTAATCATCATTGATCCAAGCTATTTGGCTAAGTTACGTCATAATCAAGTGGCAGAACGTCATTCAATGGCATAAAGTGGCGCCGTTTAGCTAACAGATTAGGCAGTTTATTGAACGGCTGATTAAGTTAGATGGCTGCCTATTTACAAAACGAAGGCCCGGTGGCTCAGTGGTCAGAGCATTCCCCCTGTAAGGGAAAGATCGTGGGTTCGAGTCCCACCTGGGCATTCACTATATTCCTATCTTAATCGATTTGAAAAGTAAGCATAGTAAATGCTTCAAAATTTCATTAGAAGTGTATATGTATACCTAAGTATATTTATCGATTTTTATATACCTAACAATATCTGAAATAATGCTTTGTTTAGATCTAGATTTTGCTTTGTAAATATCCTAGAGCATTTATTTACCGGTCTTATAGTTTCATATAACAAAGTTAAAGCTAACCGCAGATTCCTACTAATAAATCTGGCTGATCGCTTAGAACTTTTAAACTACTCAACGGATTTTAATAGGTTGGCTACAACAGGCTTTTTAGGGTTCCGTAGCCAAATGGCAAAAAAACGGAACCCTTATAGATTCGTCATGTCTGTCTCTCTGTCCGTCCGTATTTCACAGCCACTTTTTTTGGAAACTATAAGAACTATACTGTTGAAATTTGGTAAGTAGATGTATTTTGTAAACCGCATTAAGATTTTCACACAAAAATGGAAAAAAAGACCAATAAATTTTGGGGGTCCCCATACTTAGAACTGAAACTGATCAAACCCATACGTGTGGGGGTATCTATGGATAGGTCTCCAAAAATGATATTAAGGTTTCTAATATCATTTTTTTCTAAACTGAATAGTTTGCGCGAGCTGTCTCTCGCGCAAACTATTCAGTTTCCAAAGTGGTAAAATGTGCCCCCCCCCCCCCCGTAACTTCTAAAATAAGAATGAATAAAAAAATATATGATATAATTTACCATGCAAACTTCCACCGAAAATTGGTTTGAACGTGATCTAGTTAGTAGTTTTTTTTATACGTCATAAATCGTAAGCCGTAATTTACCTACTTGCTGCTACGGAACCCTTCATGGGCGAGTCCGACTCGCACTTAGCCGCTTTTTTATTATGTGTAATAATACTTACGTTACTTGGTTTCCAGAAACGGGACCAAAAAGCTTGTGCATATTGTTATAAAATATTATGTATTTCAGTAAAGTGCGCCCCCCCATACACACAATATTATTGGTAGTACATATTTCATTGTCAATATTATTGCATATGTGTTGATTTCTAAGACTTTAGTGGTCTCCACCGACCCATTTATTCCGCACGAGTGCTAGCCTAGAGCACTAAATTGCCCAGGACCCGTACCAAACTCAATTAGACGGAAAATGGTACCCAACATATTGAAGAGAATGCGGTTTATAAACTATTTTATCGATATACGAGTTCTCGTTATTACAGAGAGTATGTACAACGACAAGAGTAGCCTAACATGTTCTAATTTATTAAATAAATAAATAAAAAACAATCACAATTATAATATACAAAGAACCAATTTAAAAAAAAGACATATACATAAAAAACAATACACTAAATACACTAATAAACAAAATAAAATGAAAAGTAATAAAATAAAAATAAAATCAACCCGTGCGAACGACCTGCCTGTCACTGCAGTGCCGTATGTAGGGACAGTAAAATCGCCCAGCAATCATCCCCAGAACAGTGTTGGAGCTGGCACGCACTCTGCGCACCAGAAATGCACACCGTTTACGCATCGTAGCGTAAAAACAACTAGTTCGTGCCTCCGCAAAGATCCCCGATGCACTACAAAAACGGGGCAAGGCGTTATTATAACTGTATTATCTGAAGGCGTTATTATACTGATCGCGGAGTAACATTTCTGCGTGTAATTAGCCCACAGGCTGCACGTGTACATAGAGGTGCAATATGCTCTGAAGAGCGTCACCTTCACTTCTCTGGTACACTGTGCAAACCTGCGAGCTATCATATGGGCTCTTCTTGACAAAGCTCTCCCCTCACGCTCAATGTCCGCATGATCCCTGAGGCAGGTTTTTTTTTACGTGCGGGAAATCCCCACGGATATCCACCCTTCCGGAGCCGGAGGGGTAGGTTATGTCGGGCTCGAACCGACTAAGCCGCACGCCGTCTCTGGGTCGTAGTGCTAGGCCAAAGATGAGGTTTTTATGCGACATATCCCTCGCACCCCGGCTGACCCAGGGCCATCCCTCTCGGTCTGGCCCTCCTCGGTAGGTACCACGTGGTCCCCGACTCAACCCCGGTGTGGGGAGGCACGCATCGTCCTACGATGTGCGCCGCCGCCGTGGCCTTCTTCTGCTAGGGTGACGGGCGGCTCCACCCGTCACCCTCAGGTCCGCGCTCATGAGGGGCGGAGGTCAGTTTACGCCCTCCGACGCCCGAGCCGCCTTCGAGCGCGTGCAGCGATGTCAGCAAGTCTTTCTCGCTCATCGCGCCGCGCCCGCTCTGCTGTCTCCTTCGCGAGCATGACCTGCTCGCAGGAGGCGCTGGCCGCCCACGCATCCGCGCAGCGGACCATCGCCGCGAGTAGAGTGGAGTGCGTTAGCACTCTCGCCCCCAGGTCCGCCACAAGCTCCCGCCTCGGCGTCTCAAACGCCGGACACTTAATGAGCGTGTGCAGCCCCGAGTCCACGCTCGCGTCGCAGAGATGGCCCTCGGGCGTTGGCTCTATACCCATCAGATGCAGATACCGCCCGAAGCTACCGTGCCCGGTGATAATCTGCGTCTGGACGGCACGAGACGCTACCGTGTGGCCTCTCTAAGCCACTCCCCCATGATGGGTCTAACCGCCGCAATCACGGCGTGCCCTCCCTGAGGCAGGTGGTAACAAAATGTCCCAGGTATTTAAACCTTTCGACCCACTCCAATCACACACCATTAAGCCGGACCACTTGTTCACTCTTCATTTTCATCATCATTCCAACGTTAATCCCAGTCGCATCCAAAGCGTTCACCTTGGAGTCTCAGACCCGTTTTTTTTTCAGTCTAACTTCGGGTTATACAGATCAATGATATTTTCCGTGAAGCGACTGCTATCTGAACTCCACAACTCAATGGCGATATTGTAGTATTGCAGTTAAACCAGTTGTTAGACTTTTTAGGGTTATAACTACTGTGGCCCCTAAATCTATACATATCTATACATCTATAAATGTATTTGTATACATATAAATAAAATTGAAGTGTCTGTTTGTAATATTGAAATAACCGGTTTTTACTACATGCACATGAATATAATACGGTACATTCACCAAATTAACATTTTTTACAATTTTTGTCAGTCTGTTTGTTCCGGTTAATCTCTGAAATTGCTGGACCAATTTTGACGGGACTTTTATTGGTAGGTAGCTGATGTAATAAGGAGTAACTTAGGCTACTTTTATAAGCGCGGTAGCGTTGACATAAAGCGTTGTCTCAACACTAAGCGATAGCCGACTTCTACACGGGCGGAGCCGCGGGCAACAGCTATCTCTCTTTTTTTTTTTTTTTTACGTGCGTGAAATCCCCTCGGATACCCACCCCTCCGGAGCCGGAGGGGGAGGTTATGTCGGACTCGAACCGACTAAACCGCACGCCGTCTCTGGGTCGTAGTGCTAGGCCGAAGGTGAGGTTGTCATGCGACATATCCCTCGCACCCCGGCTGACCCAGGGCCATCCCTCTCGGTCTGGCCCTCCTCGGGAAGGGGGGGACCACGCGGTCCCCGACTCAACCCCGGTGTGGGGAGGCGCGCATCGTCCTACGATGCGCGCCGCCGCCGTGGCCTGCTTCTGCTAGGGTGACGGGCGGCTCCACCCGTCACCCTCAGGCCCGCGCTCATGGGGGGCGGAGGTCAGTTTGCGCCCTCCGACGCCCGAGCCGCCTTCGGGCGCGTGCAGCGATGTCAGCGAGCCTCTCTCGCTCATCGCGCCGCGCCCGCTCTGCTGTCTCCTTCGCGAGCATGACCTGCTCGCAGAAGGAGGCGCTGGCCGCCCACGCATCCGCGCAGCGGACCATCGCCGCGAGCAGGGTGGAGAGCGGGAGCACTCTCACCCCCAGGGCCGCCACAAGCTCCCGCCTCGGCGTCTCAAACGCCGGGCACTCGGTGAGCGTGTGAAGGCCCGAGTCCACGCTCGCGTCGCAGTGATGGCACTCGGGCGTTGGCTCTATACCCATCAGATGCAGATACCGCCCGAAGCTACCGTGCCCGGTGATAATCTGCGTCTGACGGTACGAGAGGCTACCGTGTGGCCTCTCTAGCCACTCCCCCATGATGGGCCTTACCGCCGCAATGACGGCGTGCCCTGCGCGTGGTTGCCCAAGTCGTCGCTCCCACTCGGCCACCATGACCTGGTGGAGCCGGGATTTCTCGGCCCGAATATCCTCGGGCTCGGGATCGAATCCCCGCTCCCGCGCCTCCTTTCGGAACTGATATAGTGCCGAAAGGGCCCTCGCTTCCAGGATCCACGGTGGCGATCCGGCCAGGAGACTCGCCGCTTCGAAGGATATCGTGCGGTATCCCCTGATGGCCCTGGAGGCCATCGTGCTCTGCGCCGTACGGAGCAGAGGCAGGAATCTGGCCTCCAGGGTGTCCGCCCACACGGGGCACCCGTATAGGGCCATGGACCGCACGACACCCGCGTAGAGTCTCCTGCAGGAGGACTCTGGGCCCTTCAAGTTGGGCAACAACCGGCCCAAGGCATTCGCCGTGAGCACCAACTTGGGGCGCAGACTTCAGAAATGCTGTCCGAAGTCCCATCGACCATCAAGCACGAGCCCCAGGTATTTCAACCGGGGCTTGATGTCGATGAGAGTACCTCCCACTGTTAGGCTGGCTCCCGGGCCTGGCCTGCGCTGAGGGCCATGAAAGAACATGGCCTCGGACTTGTGCAGAGCCACCTCGAGACCCAGCCGCCGGATCCTGTCGACGACCTGAGCAACCGCGGTCGTGGCCCTCAGGGTCGCTTCGCGGTGCGTAGCCCCGCTCACCGTCACTAGCGTGTCATCCGCGTAACACGTGACGGTGGCCCCGTACGCGAAGTCACCGCGAAGCACCCAGTCGTAACCGATGTTCCACAGGAGCGGCCCCAGGACCGACCCCTGTGGAACACCGCACGACATCTCACGCCTACGGACTCCCGTCGAACTTGGGTAGATGACGGCTCTCTCCGTCAGGTACGCCCCGACTATGCGGCGGAGGTAGAGAAGCACGTTGTGGTACACGAGTGCCTCCCTGATGCAACTCCAGGGCAAGGTGTTGAAGGCGTTGGAGATGTCCAAGGACACCGCCAACATCACCTCGCCCCGGGCAACCGCATCCCCCGCCAAAGTCCTCACACGCATGATGGCATCCACAGTGGAACGCCACCGGCGGAACCCAAACTGGGTGTTCGCCAGGTCCGGCCCCACTCTAGAGAGATGCTCGACGAGGCGCTTGGCAATAACTCTTTCGAAGAGTTTGCCCACCTCGTCGAGCAGCACTATGGGCCGGTACCCGGACGGCTCGTCCGCCGGGCGTCCCTGCTTGCGGATGAGGACCAGTTTCCCCGTCCTCCACATCTTCGGAAACTGGCCCCGCTCCAAACATGCGCTGAGGAACCCTCTCAGTCGGGGTTCGAGGCCGTCTTCCCCTAGAGCTAGGACCCACGCACGGCCTGGAATGCCGTCGGGTCCCGGGGCGGTGCTTTTCTTGGCCCTCAGCCTTCGCACCGCCAGCTCTAGTTCTACCCAAGTGACCTCGGGCACGTCGTCGTCAATCACCACACTGGGCGCCGTAGGCGACCGAGGCGGCGGAGCCATCTGCGGCGGAACATGTTCCGCTCGCGCCGGGAACAGGGATTCCACCACTCCTCCGAGCAGAGCCGGTTCGAGCACCTGGGTCAGCGGAGGGGCCCGGGGACGCAGCTTTTCTCTTACCATAAGGTAAGGCCGCCCCCATGGGTCCCGCTCCAGCGTCTCCAGGAGCTCCCGGTAACAAGCGGCCTTTGACCGCTTGATCTCCGCTCGGAGGGCATTCCGGGCCTCCCTGTATCCCTCATGAAGCTCCGCCAATCGGGGCTCCGAGTCTGCGGGACGAGTACGCCTCCTACGGAATCGGGCCCACCGGCGATGCGTGATCACGCAGGCCATACGCAGCCTCGCGATCTCCGCATTCCACCAGTAGACCCAACGCCTCGAATTATAGGCTGGAGCCCTAGGCATACTCGCATCGCAGACCCGTGTCATGGCCTCCCGGAACCACGCCGCTTCATCGTCGACATCGACAGGCCTGTCCGGCGCAATGGCCCAGGCCTGTACGATGGCGGCCTCCAGGAGGTCCTCCCGATTCAATCGCCCCAGCACCCAGCGCGGCTCGCGTTGGGCCGAACTGACTGGCGCATCGCTCGGGGGAGGGGAGACATCAAACCGAACGTATCGGTGATCCGACAGTGTCTCCACAGCTATCTCTGATAAAATTATATATATATAACATTAAAAAGATTAACTTTGTTCTCTTGAAAGCAAAATATTATACATTAATAGTTGTTACATGTATTTAAATTTCAAAAAATATTGTACCTAAATATTTTAGTATAACTCAACTTATGTCATTGTTTGTACCCTACTTCCACGCTTTGTTAAGTTTCTCATGTCTGCTAAGTTTTAGGTTCCAAGTAGGATTAAGTAATCATAACGTAAAATGTCTTGATATGACAGGTCTATTATGAATCTGCCTGAAATTTAAATTGTAGTTGAAACCCTCGGCTCCGCCCGTCATGGTCATATCTCCAGTTCTACTAAACCGATCGCGACTGAACAAACGTAAGATTTTAAGTATATTCGTTCAGTAATTTTACGGCCATTGCAGATAAAAAAGTAAAGAGACAAGAATTTATATACCGGTAGATGACGATGCAAACGGATTAAAGGATTCTTTTACGAAATTATATCCGAGCAAATTTGAAAACAACGCGTTAGTTGATTTATAACGCTATTCATACATATATTTACGCATGGAAATCAGGCAGAGGTAGTATACCGCCGATTGCCCGAATTTTATTTGCCCTAATATCATATGCCATAGTAGTCAACAGCCATAATATTATATGACGTAACATTCATTTGCCCTACTCTTATTTACTATATTAGTCACATGCTAGAAGCTTTGATTCCCATAAAGTCACTTACCTGAACATCATTTGTCATAATCATTGTAAGCCATAATTATCAAATGCCATAATTATTACATGCCCTAATTATCACATGCCCTAATTATCACATGCGCTAATTATTACATGCCATAATTGTTTTATGCCATAACATCATTTGCCATCGACATTGGGTATGTAACGGTTGTTATATCAGGAGAAACTGGATGCAATCGGGACTTTAGGGCTCCCCGATTCGGATAGGTTGGGTTAGAAGGGGATGGCGGGGTCGTTTGAACGAGCGAAGTGAACGAATAGACCCCGCCGTCCCCTTCGTGGTTATTCTTTTATAAACCACTCAGAATAATTGGGTAAGGTGCCATTTGAGTTAGGTTAGAACTGTGACCACTAAACTTAAAAAAGAAGAATAAATAAATTTAATATAATTATACCAAACATTACACACCCATCGACCTCGACAGCCAGAAAGCTAATATAGGTAGGTCAAATAATTATTATGTCTAATAATCATTACGGCGTTTAAATATTATTGTCATAAAGAAGGGATAGGGTGGCCCTATTCTTATATATATATTCTGCATCGGGAACCAACACGACAACACAATACAATACCAAAAAACTAAAAATAAACAGTTTAAATAAATCGCAAAGAAAATACCCCTATCGGTGTACAATCTCACCGCAGGCAATAAGGGTCTCTTGAGCCTTAATTAGAAACTGGCAGCTCGCTCGATCTATGCCGTAGCACGTAAACTACTCTACAGTCACCTCTGTAAGCAGGTACTCTGTAATTATCGTTGCGGTTTTAGCACTTACCCCTCGATAAGTATACTTCGGGATATATAGTATATGTCGCCGCCAACTAGCTTAATCAGTCGTCCAATTAACTGCCTAGGCAGTTAACTAAACGGCGCCATTCAATTAACGGCCTGAATGATATTCAGTCGTCTCGTTTATTACATCATCTAAAAACCTGGCTGGCTAATGCTTAGGCCAATCGTAAAATGGGGCACTACTTCGAAATAAGATAGAAAATTACATACAAACATACATACATGTGTAAGTAACAGATGTAAATCCCCGAGGGGATAGACAGAGGTGTATTCACAGAAAATTTGTGATAGGTTTGTTGTGATAGTTGCGCAATCCGACTTGGTTAGGTAAGGTTAGAACTAAGCCTTCGTGGTTATTTTTTTATAACCCTGCAGAAATAAGTAGTTTTTCGAACTGTTTAATTAAATGGTTAGGCAAGTAGTTAAACGTCATCGATCAATTAAATGGCTGAACACCATTCAGGCCGTTAATTAAATTCCAGACGTCTGATTAACCTTGTCGGCGGCGACATATATATCTTGTACCTAAAATGTGCTCAATACTTGTAGTATAACATCTTCAATGAAAACACTTGTACTATTCCACATTGTTTATTGAATTCCTGACCGGTTTCGCCTTACGGCATTACATTACATGTTTGTTGGGTATCAGATGTCAATTAGAGTAATAACTCTAATTGACATCTGATACCCAAAAAACATGTATCAACCTTTGATAATGCCGTAAGGCGAAACCGGTCAGGAATTCAATAAACAATGTGGAATAGTACAAGTGTTTTCATTAAAGATATGTAGCAAGTTCCACCAAGTGCCATCAATCAACAGTATAAGCATTTTGTAGTATACATTTCTTGGGTTACTTTTGAGGATGGCACGGCATGCTACGGTGGTAGATGAGCTTAAATTCGTCAAACATACAATATTACAAAACAATCTTCGCGCCAGGGCCTCATTTATCAGGCGACTTAGGTCATAGAGGTTAAAAAAAAAATGTGTGAGAGTGTCTCTATTTCAGTATGTCTCCAGTAAGCGCTGGTTCAAATTGCAAAGGGTATATAAGTAAGTAAGTAAGTTTTCAGTTTTCAAAGGAAAGAGTTATAATATTATTATTTAATAACTAGCTCATGCCTGCAGCTCAGCTCGCGTAAATGATAGTTTTCCACAATTTTGGTCATATCTCCGGATGTAAACTTTTAATTTGAATAAGACCTTTTAAAAAAATAAGGTGCATATAAATTCAGTCAGTAGTTTTGCGTTCATCGCGGACAAACAGATAAACAGGATATTGGAAAAATATTGGACAAAGAGTTACCTCTTCCAAATTGCGCGTAATCGGATTAAATATGGATATCTGAAATGATGATACATAATAAATATGTATAATGCGATATCAGATTCTCGGTAGTACTTCAATAAATCGCGTTGCAAGTAAATGAATAGAGTAATATTTCAAAGGGGACACGTAAAGTTATATTGTGGATAATTGTATTTTTGGGTCGTTTAAGGTGGAGACGGTTGGATCATAGGGCCTCAGGCATGCTTTGAATTTTAGTAAATAACTTTTAATGTAATAACTTCAAAAGTGCTTGATCAAAGTTTATAGCCACATGCTAGATTGTCTAGTTACTAGCCCAGTCGTAATAACAGAGGGTAAAGCGATAACAAACATAATAAAAATAAAATTTGTGGTTTGAGTACTTACTATTAGAAAACCTAGGCAGATCGTTACAATATTATAAATACTCGAGATAAATGAAGATGCCGCTCAAGTAACTTTGAAACAAAACTAAAATATTTATTAGACCAACTGAATATCTTTAGGTACTGTTGTTGGCCTCGCCAAAAGCGAGCGGCGCAGCCAAGGTGACTCAAACTTCGCAGGTCAACTAACGACCTTCGTCCTCCATGAGCTTAGGCCTAGGGGTGACAAGTAGAGCCACCTGTCATTCAAGCAGAAGCAAGCCGGGACAGCGGCGTGGTGCGCAGCCTCTGGGGCAAGATGGGTATATTGCGTTTCCTATATCCAAGAGAGCCAACTCCATTGCCTCCATACAGGAGATGATGCATGGCCGAGGCTGAAGGAAGAAGGAACAACGTGTACTGGTAATCACAGCGATGTTATGGCAAAGAAAAGAGTCACCGAACCGAATTCTTGAAAGATGTTTTCTCTCTCCTACATGTATAAATCCAAAATAAGAAGTAATACTAATCCCAATATTGAATATCCCAAATATTTTTCTTACTAAGAAAATATTTCCACGGTTCACTCACAAGACGTAAAAAATTAATAGCAGTAGTGCAATTTATTGTGGAGATACCATAAAACCTCGGGCATTGTGCGCTAACAAATCCAGCGGAGGTCATAATCAAGTAAATGATATTACAACGAGCCTCCCTTGCTAAACGACTTAAGTAAAATCTTGCGAATGGCTAAGGTTACAAGAAATTGCGAATTTGGGTATGTACTTATTTTTTATGGTGAACAGACATATAGCCTTACTTATTGTTAGCCGGTTATATTCAAAGTGATAATGACAGCAGAAATAATACTCATTGTAGCCTATTAAAGAGATAGAGAAGCTGGTCTTTCGAACTCACAAGGAGAACGTCGATATTGAGGACGAGGTTTCAAGTTGAGGTTACTGAGAAAAAAGAAATGCTCTACGTATCTTAACATAAAAATGATAGCAGTCGAAGATCCGGGTATCTGTCCGGGTCCGTTGGGAACTGAAGATACTTTTATGTCCAAGGATCCCCTTGTCAAGTACGTAGGATCCGTTAAGAAAAAGAATTCCCTACAGACCCTCACTCTCTTCACCTTTGCCTAGCCATTTAATTAAACAGTTAGAAAGATGATTTCTTTCTGCATGGTTATAAAATAAATGACCATGAAGTCTTAATGCGGAGGTACGCTCCGCTCTGCTTCTGCATTAGGCTTCTAACCTAACCTTTCCGAGTCGGATTGCGCAGTTGTCACAATAAACCTACATTAAAAACATTTTAGTTCCTATTTTCATTTTTTTTAACGGGGGAAGAAAGTGGGGCCGAAATTTTTGCTCTAACGGACCCCACGTACTTGGCAAGGGGGTCCCTTGGACATGAAATTATCTTCAGTTCCCCTCGGACCACGTGAGGGGACAGATACCCGGGGTGAGTTGGGAATAAACTCAATCGAACAACACAACACTAATTGTTTGCGGAAGACGGAGAATCGGCTGAAATGGTGCACATTGGGAGAGGTATATGTCCAGCAGTGCAGGGGACTGCAATAGGCTGATAGGAACTACACATTCAAAGTATACTTTATAAATTCGTTTTAGTCATTTTTGTATTAGAAACTATTAAAGCAACGTAAGGTGTCCCGCTTATTTGAAAGAACTTCATAATGTTCTCAAAGCTTTGTGAAGTTCAAATTAATTTAAAGGTGGTACAAGTTGGTCCAACTGGTGTTTTTCAAATAAATATGAAAAAAATAATTTGTGTAGGTAGGAAAAAAGTGTCTATCAAATCGAATACAATAATTGAATTATTCGTGTCCAAGGACCATGAACGGTCCAATGAACGGCACACTTTGTGCCTACGGTTGTTAAAACTAGAGTGCTAGATGATTTTACAAATAAGTGAGCTGACACCGAAGTAATTTCTCCGAAAGAAAATGAATAATAAAAATAGAATTAACATTATTCTAAAGCCGTTATTTTAAACCACCATCTATGTAATTGAATTATAATTACATTTTCCGAATTTAGATTTATTTTCCCAATTGCGCCATCGGCCTAAGGTCTGTGACATCATTATCTGCCCAACACAAGCGTGAGATTAGGGGAGACAATTTCATTATATTTTTCCGAGGAATTTCTTCCGTCCAAGCCCGAAGCGAGTGAAATTAATGTGTCTTGTCTGGATGGCAATCACACTTCTACGTGACCGAAACTTGGGACGAAGTGATTTTGTTAGATGTAGAAAGGCAAACATGATTGGGTAGATGGGGTTTTGCGATTTGGGAAATAGACAGCCCAGTTGTATTCCCCTGATTACAGTCGATTTACAGAGATTTTAGTTCTGGTGTCGAAATTAAAGTATATTGAAGTTAATTCACCCCAAACGTAAATTGGGTGGATTTTAGTAATATTGGACATCAGAATAAATCCAATCTTAATCTTTTTCTCGTCTGTTTGTTGACCAACTTTATTAAGTGCCTACCAGGCAAAGCTGTACTTAGGAGGTTTAGTGTTATTAAACATAATTGGAAACAAGAGCACATGATTTTTGTCCCATTTTAACTCATATTTAAAAAAAAAATATCATAGATCTCTCATTTGTTAACCTAACGTATCTACAGTCATGTTTTATCTATCTACAGATCTAGACACAATATTTTAAACGACAACTCATTCACTAGTTCTATACGTTTCAAATATAATTACTTGCTTACTTGACATTAATCTTATTCAGTGTCAAGATCCATTCCTAAATCCATCCCTAAATCTTCTAGATTTTACTCAATTTTTGACGTTAAGAAAAACAGAAAAGACAGTATCTATCAAATAACCCAACCGAACGATTTAAATTTTCAGTTTTAAATTGAATTTCTTTCTAAATTTACATCTTCATTTCAAAGTTATCAGTTAAAATGCTGACAAAAGATGCAATAATATCATTTGAGTGCCAAATTTAGATTCAAATAAAAAAGAGAAATGACGAGGAACAAACTTGATGAGTCGCAGTTGTGTTCCAACTCATTAAAAAAACTCCTGACGATAGAAATGTTCCCCTTCACATAAAAGAAAATTTTCTTAAAAAACAATGTTAGGGAATATTTGATATGTAATAGTATTGCGACTTCAATGACAATTGTTTTGTGTTATCTTCAAAATATGAAATCGTCTTCAGCATCTCTGAATTCTTTTGGAGTAGTAGTTTAGGCTTGGCGCATACAGAGGGGTCCCGAAAGCCATATTCAATTCTTTTGGAATTCTTGCATTCACGATAAAAGCAAAAACTTTCAAACTTTCAAAACAACTTTTTGAGTGTTCTTCGCATTCTCAATAAGATCTCAATTTATTGAATTTCATACGATGTCATTTTGTTGAAGAATATCCTGGAAAACCTTGGAGTGTGGAGTGATCTTCATATTATTCCAACACGACATCAATCTCGCTATTTCTGAAATCGACTTATTTGAAGTAGTTTATAATGGTTTCCGTCTAAAGTGATTTAGTTAGGCCATCAGTCCCGGTTGTCATACACGAACATGTATGGGAGCCGTTATGGGTAATTGTAGTCTACCAAAACCGAAAATATCGAATTTCAGCCGCATCAAAGTAAGACTGGAAAGCCGGCCCCAACTGAGTTAGGAAAATGCTCAGAGATTGAGCCTTAGGTAATTCTAGGTATTACAGAAAGCATCTAATTTCAGTATAAGCCCTAGGTCTAGTACTACAATCGTGGAGCTTATGTCAATAAAACTAAGGTTACTTGTACCCGCCTACAATAGCTATTTATTTTCGCTTTAACTCTTTGTGAGCGAAAATATCTTTTATTTATTTAGGTTACAAAGTTACACTACTAAATATCAAATGTGTGCGTCTATATTGTATATTTAGTGTCAGACACTCACTTAGAGGTTGCATCAATTTTGTTTGTCATGAATACAACATAATTACAATTATACTAATATCTATAGATCACATCGACCCCCAGACGGCGTGCGGTTTGGTCGGTCTGTGTGTCCTGTGAAAAGTGATACAAGTCAACTTATATCGAATTTGATATTATTTTAGTACCTTAATTAGAAAAAAATACTCTTTTTCCTAATCTAATCAACATTTTGATACGTCTATTAGTTTCTGAGATCGTGTGGTACATCTAAGACGAAATGGCGCGATTTAATAAATTATGTTTGTGTAAATAAATACATATTGACATGTATCGTTCATAATATTTAAGTTATGAGACAAATATTTGTGTGTAAAGATGTATCTCTAGTCATATTATTATTCACATATATTTATTACCTTCGAATAAGGTGTCATCTGATACATGTTTAGTTATATCAATTGACACAAAGTAAATTTGTACACTGCATTGATACATGTAAAGTTGTATTATTGCTCACATACATTGGAAAGTAATATTTTTTGTATTAAGTAATTCAACTAAAGTTATATCAATAATCACGCGAAAATTAAAACGGTTTTGATCCAAAATATGTGCAAAGTAATACATTTTGCGAACGCGAGCGGTGCGCGGGGTGCCGGGGGCGGTACTGCGAGACTACCGCCGCCCGCGCGGTTTCAGTGCCGTAAATACTACTGGACAAGGTGCTCGCCCGCGCTGTCTGAGCAATCCAACATGGCGCACAATGTACGTATTAGATGTATCATTTTACACTAATTCTATTTTATTTTTCGTATATTCATAATAACAAGATCTAATAACCATTTACACAAAATAATTTACTCCAGCTATATCAAAATACACGAAATCTATTTATTATTGCTTAAAAGTAAAAACAGTGCAATTCACGTAGATGCACCCCAGTATTGCTCCTAACTACTTATAATATGTGCGTATGCTTCCGAGTGTTACCAGTACACCTACACTAAATTTTATTTAAGAGTGCACGCGCACACAAACCGCTGACAGTTGGCGAATAACGCTAGTGTCAAACGAACTGTACCCCGCGATACCCTCAACCGAAAATTGGAGCAACGCGTCTTCGTGGATTGCACTATCTGTAAGTAATGAATACTAGTTTATGATACTGTTTTTATTTTACTTTGTTATTTATGTTCTATGATGGTCTATAATGTAAAATATCATTGTTGCAGCGTCGTCCTTGCCGTGCAAAACGCATGTTAGACATGTTAAGTTACAGGAGGGGGGGGACACACATTTTACCACTTTGGAAGTCTCTCGCGCAAACTATTCAGTTCTAAGTATGGGGAACCCCCAAAAATTATTGTTTTTTTTTCTATTTTTGTGTGAAAATCTTAATGCGGTTCACAGAATACACTTACCAAAATAAGTGGCTGTGACATACGGACGGACAGACAGACAGACATGATGAATCTATAAGGGTTCCGTTTTTTGCCATTTGGCTACGGAACCCTAATAATGATTTAATTTCATTATTGCCATACATTGATAATAGTTATCATGATTATTATAAAAATTTAAAAACTAAGGCTAATATAAGAAATATTGATCATCATTTTATCTCTAGTGATAAAGACTGAAAAATATTTAATTATATTAGAAAAAATATTTAATAGTTTAGAAGTTGTTGATTTATTTAGTTCTACATGTTATTTGAATGGCCATTCATAATTGGTTTTTATTTACAATATGTACATTAGAATTATTTAAAAAATATAAAAACAATAAGTACATAATATATACAAACCAGCAGGTTCAGGCGTCAAAGAATTCCTCCCTATCGATGTCAACTGGCAGGGTGGCCAGAAGGCTGGCGGCATTGCCACGTTAAATGGCAATACTGATCCTTTGTGCAAGGAATAAACCAGCCCTCTGGTCACGGGTAGCGTCCATTACCCGTTTGGAAATGTCTTTAAATAATAGACGGGCACTTAGACCCCATGATCCCAGTGTCTCGACCCCAAACGGCTCAAATATGTAATTATCACTTAAACTACGATATTTGCGCCGTTTGAGGGTCTCTGCCGAAGCAGCAGCAGCGCAGGCACAGTCTCCAGTCCCTGGAAGATGTGAAGGCGCAACGGTGTCAGCACATGTTGCATCCCACACCAAATGCCTTCCCATCTTCCAAGGCACCAAGGACATTCCATCCGGCTTCTTGCCATCATCCCGCACCAGACCAGCAGGTTCTAAAACGGCTGGGACCCCGGTGGTGACAAGAGCCCGACGGATTATGTCATTGATGTACGCTTGCCGTGAAAGCCGTCCCGCGCTCCTACTGCATGAGAGACCATGGTGTCCAAGACTACTAACTTCTTCTCCACAGCGACATCGATGCGGAGAAACGCAAGGAGCACCTTGAATTATGTTTAATTTGATATGGAAGTTGAATAACATTTTAGGTCTTTTAATAAACGTTATTTTATTATGTGATAATTTTGATTCATTCTTGAAGTTCGAATATTTCGTCGAATCGAATTGAATTAAATTGAACTAGATATGAAAGTTTAAGTTCAGTTATGTTTATTATTTTTTTTACACAAAGAATACCGAGATTTTGATTTTTGTTTAGTTCTTTTGAGTATGTATTAGAAACTATTTTTCGTCTATGTTGTATTGTTGACTTATGTCATTGATGCTTTTTTTCCTTTTTAATTAAATTAAAATAATTCAACTTTCGAACTAAGCGTTACTCAATAATACCATTAAAAAAAATAAAGTGATAATGCATTTTTATTTGCTTTTTATTGCTTTATTTTTATGCCTGTGTCTTTAGACTGTTTCTTGTATCATATTACACAAATTTGAGTTGAGATTTAAGTCTACTTATATCAAAAAACACGACTTTTATTCTTGAGTAAAATGATATAAATAATAAAACAACTACTTTTACGAGTTTTCTGTCTACAGTGCTTTTGCCAACTGAATAATATTACTTGTTTGTTTGACAGCTATGAACAGGGGATGATTAGTTTCATATAAAACTACCTGATAATATAACAAATATCACCTTTCACCAAACCTTTACATAGCGTGTAAATTGATATAACTCATTTAGAATCATTATACACGAGCATTCATTTGGTGTGTTTTGATACAACAAATAAATATCTCTTCCTTCCTGTACACTCTTGAGCAGGAACCTAATAGGTTATTAACAATAACACACTAATATAAAATACGTCACTTGTTTCCAAACAAATTATTGTTCTAAAAAAAATTATGATTATTTAAACACAAAAACTACTCTACTGTAAAGTTGACATTTTCAAGATGTATCAGTTTTCACAGGACGCACAGAATTATGTATTGTCTATGTCTTTCTGTCTCTCTCTATCTCTGTCATAACTGATTTTGATAATATTTGGTACAGGGGTACATTAGACCCTGGGAAAGGGTATAGGTTTTCTTCATTATTTCGTATTCAGTTTTTACAGGTTGGCTGGAAGAGATCTCTTTATAGAGATAAGCTCACCGTTGTGAACTAGATTTAAGTTTGATTGTTTATTGTATTTTTTGTGTGCACAATAAAGAATATATAGGTATTGTGGAGTTCAGGGCGTCTAACTCCACAGCTTCTTGAGATATTTAAATGATAAAACAAGGTGCTGCAATTTTAATACATTTAATTAATTTAAATTAATTTTATATTATATTATTTTTTATATTAATTTATATTAATTTATACGTAATTATACATTACTAAACGAGTTTTATAGGGCTTACGCGAGGTTTCTTTAATTTTACTATTGCGAAAGGGAGGGTCGCGGAATCTGCTCAATGTTTAGGCTTGATACACTTTATAAATTCTTCAGTCTTCCCCTTGAAGAACTCTCGCAGAATCTTCGATCACCAACTGACCCGAACTGTCTTCCATCGCTTGTTTTTCCTAATTTCATAGTTCAAATTATAATAATGAGTTTTATTTTTATACCGCTTGCGCGTGATAGTCAGCCCCTCTAAACAAGTGGCAATTCGCTAGCTGGCGTTTGGTGGAATAGAATGACGAATATATGGGATTTGACGTATATGACAGTCGTTAACGCATGACAAATACGTCAAATCCCATACATTCGTAATTCTATTCCATCAAACGCCGGTTAGCGAATTGCCACTTGTCTAGAGGGGCAGGTTACTAAATAGGTTCGACTCAAAAGTGCGAACGCTAAAGTATGTTAGATCTCGATGTTCTAAACAGGCAACTAGGCAACAACTTAATTAATTTGTAAATAGAGCGGATACTTTCATTACTACACATTAATCACGACTAAGTAATTATTGAGGATTCGCTTTAGTGCCCGTAACTTGTCACGCGTTTATAGTGTACTTATGGTATATGATTAGCTTGTGGTGACATGAGTTGTGTCATCATGCTTATAGTGATTTCCAGTTGCGTCTTAAGTTGGCACTTCGAAGTCAACGGAACAAGAATTGTTTACTATTCTGATTAGTATATCGGCTTTACTGAGGATTAGGATTAGTGAGGGCCGTCCTTATTTCTGTTGTACGCAAACATGGACAACAACGCCGGAACCAGTGAGGGTGGTTATATTGGACTTGAACAGGCTAAAACGTACGCCGTCTATGCACACTGCACTCCGGCGGACCCAGGGCCATTGCTTTCGAGCTTAGTCCTGTTCGTGTGTGGCTACCACGGAGTCCCCATCTAGCTCCTAGATATAGGAGAGGCATCCGCTAGGATTTCCACACAAAATAAGCCCAACCTGCTTTATCCTTAACATACCTAGTTAATACTACTAAAAGAAAATCTCCTTCAGTCATTTTGCTATTTTTGTTTACCCAAAACCGTAGAAGGCTTCTTTGTAACCTATCTGATACGTTTATACGATTTTGCTAAATTTATTTATCTTTTTGCACATGAACCGTTGAAATGAAGCCATTTTGTACAGTTTATCTTCGTGGGCGGTAACTACTATATCATTGTTAAATGTCGCACTAAGTTGTATAGGTTAAATTTGTTGTATCGTTTTATACAACTATTATAGGTAAAATTTACTAGCTGCGTCCCTGACTTCATCCGTATGGGCTTCTATGTGGGACCATATAACACGTTACCCATTTATTTTTCAATAATCAAGCCTATAATCGAATAATTTTCAAAAGTCACACTTGAAGTTTCATTAAAAGTCGACAACGTAACCTTGTAACGGAGGAACGAAATATTTCTAAGTTAGAAGTGCATAATTCCTTAACATTTTACAGTTCAAAATGCATTTGACAATTCTTGTTCCAAAAAACTGAACGTCATTACTAGGTTGCCTTAGAAAATCCTTTTTATAACCACTAGGGATATATAAAAACTAAGTATTTATAAAACTTAGAAGTTATTACACATATGCCAATACATTAGAAAATTGATGAGTCATTAATTAAAACTAAATGCAAAGATTAATTTCAAAGGAATATTTAACCATAAATAATAACTGCATTTTGTGATTATAATAAAACGTCGATTAAGATAGCAAAAATTTTGAATTTGTTAAGGCTCTTAGCTGTTCAGTAGCTTAGTGGTCAAAGCATTCTCCCTGTTCGAACCCCGCCTGGACCAATTCTGAATTGCTCTTTTCTTAATCAATTTGAATAGCAGGCTAAATGCTTTAAAATTTCATTCAAAGATAATAAGCCTCTTTGGAACAAATTTTTATTATAAGTACCGTATTTAAATTCATATATGCAATCATTAAACAACTATTAATTTTATGTTACAAACAAACATCAACTTTATTTTTTGTACCTATAGATAGAAACTATTCCCCGCAAACGAAGTTACGTATTCTGCTAAAGCTTCAGTGATACTGCAAACGTAGTAATGTCGAATGGGGTAGATAAAGTTGTAGTCAGAATTTACGATTTTTATTCCGATACGTTTATGTCCCACGGGGAAACTATCTTACCGTATCTTTGCTTCCAGATTTTTATAGAAGGTAGTATTCGACGAAATGCGAATGTTCCACTGAGCAAAGACTTTCTCCTTTTATTTTTGTTGATGAGGGAAATAAATTTGGTGTCTTTGTTATAATGTTTTTATGTGGTAACTGTATTTTAGTACCTCCTGTGCCTAATATTTACTTATATGTTGTTTATAGTATTGATCTCAAGCAATTATGTCACTACATAGTATAAAACAAAGTCGCTTTCTCTGTCCCTATATCTCTATGTATGCTTAAGTCTTTAAAACTATGCAACGGATTTTGATGCGGTTTTTTTAAATAGATAGGTTGATTGAAGAGGTGGGTTTATATGTATAATAACATCCATTGCACCCGTGCGAAGCTGGGGCGGGTAACTAGCTTAATATAAAAAGATCTCAAGTGTATAGGTTTGAGTGTACGAAATTAAAACCAATTACTATTAATCGTCCCTGTGATTTCGGTTGTATTCAAGGCATTTTGCTTTGATAATGCTTCAAAATGCTATTTCATTTATACCGGACTTCATGCTGTACATACTCGTACATACTTACTCACGCCTGTTATTAGGCTTGCAAGAAGTTCCACAGCTGTTATTAAACCTTCCATGCAGGCCCATCGACTTAATATACTTTTGATTTGTTATTTTCCTAAAAACTAAAAACATCTGTCCTTATTTAGAAGATAAGTTTAAAGCCTCATAGACACAAATTACTCAGATCGATCAACTATCCATAGTAGTATTATAAATGTGAAAGTGTGTGTGCGTGTGTCTGCTTGTCCGTCTTTCACGTCTTGAGAAAGGACATAAGCTATGTTTAGTGGCGATAACCGACATCCACGCGGGCGGAGCCGTGGGCAAAAGCTAATCCTAATATAATACTACTAGCTGTTGCCCGCGGCTCCGCCCGCGTGGATGTCGGTTATCGCTTAGTGTTGAGCTGACGCTATTGAGCATTAAATTCGCCTCTCTCCTCAACTTTGTCCTAGACTATGTACTCACCTCTGTTCACGACTTTCTACTCGCCTCTATATTCGACTCTCTACTCGACTTTCTACTCGCCTCTGTATTTGAATTTATACTTGACTCTCTACTGACTTCTCTGTTCCCCTCTCTACTCGACTTTGTACTTTTCTCTATACTCGCCTTTCCATTGGCCTCTCTACTTGCCCATCCATTCGATTTTCTTTTCGCTTGTCTACTTGACTCTCCACACTTGAGTAGAGGTGCGAGTAGATAGGTACTCGCACCTCAACTCAACTCTCTATTCGATCTCTACTCGCCACTACTTTCATCTTTCCACTCGCCTCCCTATTCGCCTTTACAGCATATCATCAAAAATTACAAACTTTCATATTTACTATCTAGTCCTTATCCCCCTCCCCTTTTACCACATTATTCGCGATCAAAGGTAGCATATGTCCGTTACCAAGCTCTAATAAATCCCTGTACCAATATGTCATCATCTTCAAAACTTTCAAACTTTAATCCCTTATTACCCCCCCCCCCCCCCACGATGCATCCATTTTCGCGTCAATAAGAAGCCTATGTTCGTTCCCAAGCTTCAATCCATCTCTGTACCAAATATATCATCAGGATATCATCAAAAATGACAAACTTTCATATTAACTATCTAGTCCTTATCCCCCCCCCCCCCCCCTTTACCGCATTATTCGCGATCAAAGGTAGCATATGTCCGTTATCAGGCTCTAATTAATCCCTGTACCAAAATTTCATCATCTTCAAAACTATCAAACTTTAATCCCTTATTACCCCCCCCCCCCCCTATGCCTCCATTATCGCGTCAATAGGTAGCCTATGTTCGTTCCCAAGCTTCAATGCCTATGTTCGTTCCCAAGCTCTAAACTATCGTTGTACCAAATTACATCAGGAAATCTTCAAAAATGACAAACTTTCATCCTAAGGCCTTAGTCCCCCCCTTCTACCCACCTTTTTGTGATAAAAGGTAGTCTTTGTGCGTTCCCAAGCTCTAAACTATCTCTGTACCAAATTTCATCAGGAAATTTTCTAAAACGATGACCTTTTATCCCAAGGCCCTGGTACCCCCCTTCTTCCCCCCTTTTCGCGATAAAAGGTAGCTTATGTTCGTTCCTAAGCTCTAAACTATCTCTGTACCAAATTTCATCAGGAAATTTTCTAAAACGATGACCTTTTATCCCAAGGCCCTGGTACCCCCCTTCTTCCCCCCTTTTCGCGATAAAAGGTAGCTTATGTTCGTTCCTAAGCTCTAAACTATCTCTCTACCAAATTACATCAGGAAATTTTCTAAAACGATGACCTTTTATCCCAAGGCCCTGGTACCCCCATTCTTCCCCCCTTTTCGCGATAAAAGGTAGCTTATGTTCGTTCCTAAGCTCTAAACTATCTCTGTACCAAATTTCATCAGGAAATTTTCTAAAACGATGACCTTTTATCCCAAGGCCCTGGTACCCCCCTTCTTCCCCCCTTTTCGCGATAAAAGGTAGCTTATGTTCGTTCCTAAGCTCTAAACTATCTCTGTACCAAATTTCATCAAGAAATCTTCAAAAATGACAAACTTTTCTCCTAAGGCCCTAGTCCCCCCCCCCCCTTCCACCCCCCTTTTCGCGATAAAAGGTAGCCTATGTCCGTTCCTAAGCTCTAATCTACCTCTTTACCAAATTTCATTAAGATATCTTCAGAAATGACAAACTTTCATAAAAACTTTCATCCCCTATTTCCCCCCCTTAAACCCCCTTTCTCGTGATAAAAGGTATTCTATGTCCGTTCTCAAGCTCTAATATACCTCTGTTCCAAATTTCATCAAGATCCGTTCAGCGGTTTAGGCGTGAAAGCGTAACATACAGACAGACAGACAGACAGACAGACAGACAGACAGACAGACAGACAGACAGACAGACAGACAGACAGAGTTACTTTCGCATTTATAATATTAGTATGGATAGCTATGCCCCAAACAAACATACCTACTCTTCAATTTTATTATTAGTACGTATGTATAGATTTTGTGTCACTAAATAAATATTGAAATATACAACTGTTAGAGCACTCAACGTATCTAATGCCGCAGCGCTCTCATCAGGGAATATGCGCTCTAATCCAAACATTCTATCAACATGAAAGTTATGTTCATTAAACCATTACATAATTTGCTAAACTAGCTAGCACTGCACCAACTTTGCACATTTGCATACAGACAATACAACTGACGTGGATATATCTACTGTCTACTTTGTAACAATACTGGTACTATATCATAGTGACAACTGTACGGATGCCGTGAGCCTTTTAATACAGTTCTAGGAAGCTATTAACAATTCTGAAAGCGTAAACTGTGAAATGGCTGGTTTAAATAACGTGTTTCAGGTAGTTTTATGATTAAATACATTAAATGTTGTTATATATTATATAAGCGTCGGTAGCTTAGTGAATAAGGGGTCGGCCTCACGATAGAAAGGTCCCGCGTTCGAATCCTGGCCATTACACTACCGACGTGAACCCAATCCTAGCACAAGTAATTTAACTTAGTTGGAGGCTCAGAGCAATAAACCAACCGGAGACGCCACTAACACGCATACCCCGCTGCCAAAGGTATGAGACAGCGGGTCATGCACGTTATATAAAACTAGTTGCCGCGCTTTCCGCGCCATTTCGACGCACGGCTCACTGAGTTAACTTCTCCTATTAAAATGCCGATTTGCTGTGTATTTTAGTGTAAAAAGCGATCAGCGACATTAAATAAACAAAAGGATAACATTACCTTTCACCTGTAAGTAAAATTTCGTTCAAATAATATCAATTAATTCATTAAATTATCAAAAAATCAAAAAAGTATGCTAATTGACAGTGTTACCAATGTATGAACTAGACTGAAATCTGGGGTAATTTTTAAGCTAATGCTTCTTACAATTTAATCATTTTTTTATTAAGCTTAATAATATTTTACACAGTATATTTTTTATACCACTTAGATGGCAGACAAGCACACGGTCCAACTGATGGAAAGTGGATACCGAGGCCTATAGCATGTTTATAGTTACTGCGTAAAAACCGCGGTGAGCCGAGTTCATAAATAATAATATTGTTGACATTCTAAGTGGAACATGACGCTCAACTTTGCTTGAAGTTTAAATTATCGCTGTAGTTACGTGTTGAAAGCTATATTTACTATATCGAATAAGAACGAAGGGATCGTTGTTTTAAACAATACCTAAGTCATATCTTCAATTAATATAAAGAAATATTTATTTATAACTTATTGCAACATAATCTAGTTTTTCAAAACCCTGTAAAGATTACTAACATTTGCTGTCATAGCATCATAGCCTTTCAACCAATAGTACCAATGCACACAGATATAATTCAATATGAGAGTATTGTTATCTTACATTCGAAAATAAAATATTTCGAAAAAAAAAAGCGAAATATTTTGTAGGAAGCTGGCCACACTTTGCCAGAATTAGAGCTGGGACAGCATAATGACCAATATCGATATCAATATTCCAGTACCATATTAACAATTTTAACGTAAATTTTTAGATTCCCAAAGGAACTATTACTTTGTACCGCTTGGGTCCAATTTTGTGGGAACCATGTTTCGTGGGTGCCGAGAAGTACAATTTGCTCACAGCATTTTAAAAGTTCCTGTTTTTTAATACAATCAAACAATAAGGGAAAATTGATTCAGGGCGCTGTACCAACGTTGATATTACCCAAGGTACATTTTATTATTGTACTAGGTCCTGATTTTCAGCTTAGTAGTTAACCCTTCTAATATTAGGTATACATATGAAATTGGTGTTATAAAACGATATATAAGCTTATTTTTTTACAGTATTTTTTATTTACTCAATCAAAGTTTGTACCGTTGTTATCTATGCACTTTTGCCATTTTATAGGCAGTTCATTGATTCCTTTGCTGAAAAAGTTGCGGGAGCGAGAATCAACAATCTGATTAAAGTAGTTTTGTTTTGGACTGCCTAATCTGAATTGAACTTTTTTCAACTAAGAAATACTCCAAAAATACTCCAGATTTGTGGAGTGGAGTGGATCAAGGTCCGGGAAGTATGGTGAGTGATGGGGACATTCCAACATTCCTTCTCTACTTTAACGACCGTCTGTTGGTCTGGTGTGGTCTAACGTTGTCCTGAAGCAGCAGTGGGCTAGAACAGTTCACCATTCTCGGCCGATTAACGGCTAGCTGTGCTGGATGTTGCAGATTAAAATGGCCAGTTCTATACAACGCCAATTTCATATGTAAGGAGTATTAAAAGTGTAGAAAAAGTATTCAATAAAATAAAAAGCCTTTTATTAATCACTTATTTAAAATTAATATAAATAATTAACTTATTTATTGTTACTTTGGTACCTGTATTTCATACGAGAACCCCTTATTGGGGGACTTCATCGTCGGGTCCCACGACTATTTAAAATAACTCTAATGGATTTTTTTTTTTTTTAATTGGAATTTAAGTGCTAAATCTACTAAGACTTACAAAATTATTAGCAACACCCCTGTACACAGTACCTATTTCAATAAAGAATGCATATTCTATTTAATAAATATAATAAATATTATTTTAACGACGTTATAATACGTAAAAAAGTCATCACATATGATAATTGATAATTATCTTCACGCATTTGAAACACAAAATCCTCGATACATAATATCGACATGGTCAAGCTCTAGCTTGTTTACATTAATGAGATGTCACTGATAGAGGTCCCTGTGTGCGAATGTGAGTGTGTGCGTATAGTTTAAATTAGTGTTCAACATTTTTGTTGTGTGAGTGCATAGCGACGTGATTTAAAAATGCATTAGTAGTTGACAATTAAATTAGTGTGCGTCCCCCGTCCCCCGCTGAAAGTGGCAGACTTTTGTTCGTACAAAATAGCGCGCGAGTCCACTCCGTTTGGTTTATTGCTCTGAGGTTGGAGGGGTTAGAGGGAATATTAGTAATTTCGATAGCTAATATTCTTTTAAAAAAAATACAGAGAAACAATATTTTTATTGAGAGTCCTGGGCTAGGTAGTTACTTAAAATAAAAATTCTGACGTCTGATTCCTGAAAAGGCTGTACTTACAATCGCCTTCCATATTTTAAACCAAAAACTAGTGTTATGGCAAATTAATGATTCTGAACACAACACTTTAACTTTTGAATTTTGGTCCATTTGATCGTAGCGGACGTAACAAGTGCTGAACGGATATCTAAGTGCGGTTTTTTTAATAAATATATTATTATGTTGCATTATTATTATTCTTCATCCCATCGTTAATCCAGGTAGCATTCAAAGTTTTTATCTCGAAATCTACGGTCTAGTTTTTAAGTTTAACTGTGGGTTTCGCTGAACTTCGATTTGTTAATGTTGGATTAAAATGTCTTTGTACACAATAGGTAATTAGTCTGAGTTATAATAACCCCTAAAATCAATAACTAAATAATTAGGTCCTTACGTATGAAATTAGCGTTTCATCGTCGTACTGATCAATTTGATCTGAAATATCTCCTCTTTGGTTAAGAATTCCAAATTCAAATTAATAAATTCATTTAGCTGGTTTTTTTTGTTTGGAAAACAGTCATTCATTTGTTATTCTCCTCATTATTTTTTCTTTGGCGTCGCTTATTACCGCGCAATGAAAAACATGAAACATCGGTATATTTACGAGTACGAGTTCTACCGTGGCACCAGTGCTGCAGAAACAGCTCGAAGAATTAATGATGTGTACGGCGCTGGTGTCGCTAAAGACAGCACGGTACGTTTTTGGTTTCAACGTTTTCGTTCTGGAAATTTCGACCTTAAGAACCAACCCCGTGGACGGCCGGAGATCAAATTGAAAAACGAAGAATTAAAGGCTATTGTGGAAGCGGATCCATCACAAAGCACTTTAGAGATAGCAGCAGACGTCGGGGTAAGTGACAAAACTGTATTAATCCACTTGAAGCAAATCGGGAAAGTAAAAATCTCGAACGATGGGTACCTCATGAATTGAGTGAATCGAACTTGCAAACACGGGTCGCCTGCTGTGTTACTTTGCTCAACCGACACAATAATGAAGGGATTTTAAATCGAATCATTACTTGTGATGAAAATTGGATATTGTACGCTAATCGAAAGCGCTCATCGCAATGGCTGAACCCAGGAGACCCAGCCAAATCCTGCCCTAAACGAAAATTGACTCAGAAAAAGTTACTTGTAAGTGTTTGGTGGACTAGCGCCGCTGTCGTTCACTACAGCTTTCTTAAATCTAGCCAAACGATTACGGCAGATATCTCAATAGATATCTGCCGTAATCGTTTGCCGTAAACTGCAAACCATGAAGGAAGAACTAGCTGTTAAACAACCGAGATTGGTCAATCGCTTTAGGCCACTGCTGCTTCACGACAACGCAAGACCACACACTGCACAACAAACAATCACTAAGTTAGCTAAGCTACAATTGGAATGTCTGCGACATCCACCGTACTCCCCGGACCTTGCTCCAACAGATTACCATTTCTTCCGGAATTTGGACTTCTTACAAGGAAAAAAATTCCACTCCGATGCAGCAGTCCAAACCGCCTTCAAAGAGTTTATTGATTCTCGCCCCCATGGTTTTTATAGTAAAGGGATCAATTAACTACCCATAAGAGTGCAAAAGTGCATAGATAACAACGGTGTATACTTTGATTGAGATGAAAAAAAATTGACTTTTTATTCCTCCCGTACAAAACGCCAATTTCATACGTAAGGACCTAATATATATATACCATACCATACCATACCTATAATATAGCGCCAATCATTAATAAAATATTAATAAATTAATAAATTACAAAAAGAAAAATAATTACAAAAAGTAATGAATTACAAAAAGAAAAAATAATCACAAAAAGTGTCAGAAGCCCAGGTTCGAACTCGGTTCTATCTGAAACCATAAGGACTTACAGTCGAAGCGCTTACCACTAAGCTACGGAGCTTCTTAGCGTACCTAGCAAAATAAACACTCTGTAGATAGGAATGTTGTATGACGTGATGTCGTCCTACAAAGTCGTGAGTTACGGGTCAAAGGTCAAGTGAACCTGACGCGCGAGTTTAACACGACGAGTTTAACACTTTTTACCCATCCAAAACCGCTAAAGAAGTTTCACTTAAAAAAAACATCCACAGTAGCCATATTACGATAGTGTATTTCAAAATATTTTCGCACAAAATGTACAGTATCCGGAAGACTGCACAAATACGAGTACACATCTGACGAGCTGGAAAGTTATTTGTATGACGATGATATAGGAAGTGTTGACATGACTTCGTTATATAAACTGGCAGAGAACAAAATTGGGTTCGTTTCTATAATTTAAATAAATCATTCGATTGGACTTAGATATGAGCGAATAACTCAATCAACTTTTCATAGATTGGGCAGTGCTTAGATAGAAGTAATAGCTGTTATAGTCCGATAGCTGTTATATAATATTTGCTATAGGTGTTTGAGTTAATCTAAACTTTGTCAGATGCCACTTTCATAATATGACCACTTGTTTGGTAACAGGTATGAAGATCTTTTGTCTTTTACCATAACTGGTTACGAAACGATAGTTTCGTAGGCGGCCGAAGCGATCCTCATAACTCATTTATTTGTAAGAATATTACAGGTCAGTGTATATAATTTGGCAATTTAGTTATTCATACTTCCAATTTTTCACACCACATCTGCGTTTCTGTATTAAGATGTTATGGCATATGACAAGTTTTCAGATTGCCTCAAATACCTACCGACTATAATACTACAGATAATAATTTGATACAACTTTGACAGTGACTGGTCCCAGTCCAGACAGTACAATAAGTGAAATTAATCAGTAATATTTTTCCTACCTTAATCGTTTTGAATATTTAGCAAACAATAGCTTGAAAATTTTGTTCAAATTATTTGGGCGGACTAGTAAAAATTAATGTACAAAAATGATTGAAAATCATTCATTGGTTCCGATAGTTCGTGAGAATATCGGTAGACGCCTACACCATCGCCTGAAAGACCAATATAAAGGGCGAGGTCCGGTAGCTTAGTGGTCAAAGCATGACCCTGTAAGGCAAAGAGCGCGGGTTCGAACTCCGCCTGGCCACCTGTGTGTATCGTAGAAGGGATAAGGCTGTTCGCAATCTGACAGTAAATATCCAGCCCATGGATTAGTGTCTGCTATTTCCTTTTTTTATATAGGACAAGTCAAATTGAATTTACCTCACCTGATGGTAATCTGGAGGCAAAATCTCAGGAAAGAGGGCCACTCCGAAGGCCGTCACCTCATCAGATGCTTTTTCACGCCCCGCTTAATGGATCCAACCCAAAAAAAACCCTACCCCGGAGCGAGCGTATGTATGTAAGACCATAAATAATCAGGCAGATGAGGATGAGGAATATAACAGACAAATGCGCGTCACTTGTTAGGGCGAAAGTCCGATATGGTGATCACATCACATCAACTGGAGAGAACAAAGGCTTGTCCTGCTTTATCTTCTACACTGACGGCACAGAAATTCTCTGTTCTAACAGGGTTGGCAGCGCGAGTGTGACGCCCCTGGTGTTGCACACGTCCATAGGCCACGGTAACCACTTTCCATCAGGTGGGCCGGGTGCTTGTTTGCCACCTAATTGGTATACAAAAAGCGGTTGGATTCGTAAATACAGAAGACCAATTTTCCTAAGATTTACAATTCAAATTCAGTCCTGATCTATCTAAAACTCTCAAATGTCAAAAACGTTCTCAAATCCATTGAAAAGAAGGCCAATTTTCGTTAAAACGTTTTTTCAAAATCAAGGTTCAACCTAAAACTACTCAAAATAATCTTAATGCCTTCGTGTGGACTAATTGTTCTAATATTTGGTACACACCTTTAGTTCGGACAATAATACAATTTAAATCGATAAAACAGTTTTATTTGCTCTTAATACTTTGCTATTAAGATCATCGTGTACAGTCAGCGTCCGGGTTTGGCTCCATAGTCCGACTATTGCGCCAAATCCGGACGCTGACTGTACCCGATACAATTTTCTTTCTTGAAAACTGTGTTAACGAGAAACTGTTGTTGACAGATCTAGACTGCATTTTGACTAATTTTTATAAGAGAACTAGCTGACCCGGCAATCATCGTACCGCCTCAGAATCAATAAAAAAAAATTTGCAGTTTCCCATATTTTCTCACCGTTTTAACCTTCTCTAGACCTCCACGAATATTTCAAGACCAAGATAAGATAAATCCGTTCAGCCATTCTTGAGTTTTAGCGAGACTAACGAACAGCAATTATTTCTATATATATATAGAAGATTAGCCTCCAAGTGAAGCTTATAGTCCGGTCATTTTAGATATAAAAATAGTGATCAAATAAAGAAAATTCCGACAGAGCCAAATCTTCGTAGAGACCTTAGGTTTACCACAAGGAATAAAGTGTCAAAAGTCCCCATCAGTCCCATGTGAGCTTAGGGACTTATTCGGGGCCCAAGGTCAAAATTTTAGGTTTTTTGGATTTTTCTCGAAAACGGTAAGTTTTATCGAAAAAGTACCTCAGAGCAAAGTTGTAGATCTTAAAATTCTCTATAAAAATGGTCCCTATGATATTTTCTCTAAGACCCACTATTTCCCAGATATTGCGCTTGTAAGAATCACGTTCTACATAATATGCACACATTTCCACACCACCTGTGAGGTAGTGTACTCGGCGCGTTTTTTTCAACGTAGTATCCCCGGTAGGCCTATTCCACGAACCTTGATGACGTTATTTTCAGGAACAATAATTATTTAATAGTATGAAGATTATTGATATGGGTTACTGAGTTTAACTGTCGTTCTAACTTTTTTTTATTACTTTAATCTGACTCATACTCTTCATTTTCAACTTCAACAATCATGTTTTCTTCAATTTCTTCTTGTTCTTCTTCTTCTCCTTCCTGTTGATGAACGCTTAGAAATTGTTCAAATGAAGATGAATCAGTTGTCTCTTCATCAAAATCACATGAATCTTCCTCTCTTGTATTTAATTGAACATTTGAGCAAGAGACACCTTGGCAATTAGTACACGCTGGAGAACACTGCAACCCTACTTTTTTACAGCCACATTTGGCACTACAACCTTTCTTGCAATTGCAAAAAATAGTGTTAAGAAGTTTTTCTGGAGCAGGGGGCAGTAAAGTTCGAATCGGTTCCAAAGTATTATTTATCAATTTCCAACCCCAGTCTTCAGGGTTCAGTTCATTGCCTTGCCATGTCTGAACTTGATGGTATACTCGAAACAAATGTTGACTAGCAGATGCCGATGTTGGAGGAAGACAAGATAGCTGTACTTGCTTTTTGTTTCGTGTATTTTTACAAATGTTAAATATCTGTACGTATCTATGCAATCAATTTTTTTTTGGAGCTCCATAAACCGCAAGAAGAAACCGAATTCCTTTAGTAATTAGTATTTGAGGTGAAGAATTAATTTCTGTAAATACTTTTGCGCAAACGCTGCTTACGTTATTGATGGAGGATATCTACTACATCACGTTGTGTGGGATCGAGAAGAAACCTTTAACGTAATTTTTGAAAAAAAATTATTTGATTGACTGTGCAAAAGTATTTACAGAAATTAATTCTTCACCTCAAATACTAATTACTAAAGGAATTCGGTTTCTTCTTGCGGTTTATGGAGCTCCAAAAAAAATTGATTGCATAGATACGTACAGATATTTAACATTTGTAAAAAATACACGAAACAAAAAGCAAGTACAGCTATCTTGTCTTCCTCCAACATCGGCATCTGCTAGTCAACATTTGTTTCGAGTATACTATCAAGTTCAGACATGGCAAGGCAATGAACTGAACCCTGAAGACTGGGGTTGGAAATTGATAAATAATACTTTGGAACCGATTCGAACTTTACTGCCCCCTGCTCCAGAAAAACTTCTTAGCACTATTTTTTGCAATTGCAAGAAAAGTTGTAGTGCCAAATGTGGCTGTAAAAAAGTAGGGTTGCAGTGTTCTCCAGCGTGTACCAATTGCCAAGGTGTCTCTTGCTCCAAATGTTCAATTAAATACAAGAGAGGAAGATTCATGTGATTTTGATGAAGAGACAACTGATTCATCTTCATTTGAACAATTTCTAAGCGTGCATCAACAGGAAGGAGAAGAAGAAGAACAAGAAGAAATTGAAGAAAACATGATTGTTGAAGTTGAATATGAAGAGTATGAGTCAGATTAAAGTAATAAAAAAAAGTTAGAACGACAGTTAAACTCAGTAACCCATATCAATAATCTTCATACTATTAAATAATTATTGTTCCTGAAAATAACGTCATCAAGGTTCGTGGAATAGGCTTACCGGGGATACCACGTTGAAAAAAACGCGCCGAGTACTCTACCTCACAGGTGGTGTGGAAATGTGTGCATATTATGTAGAACTTGATTCGTACAAGCGCAATATCTGGGAAATAGTGGGTCTTAGAGAAAAATCATTGGGACCATTTTTATAGAGAATTTTAAGATCTACAACTTTGCTCTGAGGTACTTTTTCGATAAAACTTACTGTTTTCGAGAAAAATCTAAAAAACCTAAAATTTTGACCTTTGGCCCCGAATAAGTCCCTAAGCTCACATGGGACTGATGGGGACTTTTGACACTTTATTCTTTGTGGTGAACCTAAGGTATCTACGAAGATTTGGTTCTGTCGGAATTTTCTTTATTTCAATTGTCTAAAATGACCGGACTATTATAGTAAGCACGTAGTATATAGCCTCACAAATGTACATTCATGTATTGCTGCAATACACGAATACCCATTTGTGGTCCTTTATACGGAGTAGCCAAAATGTTAGAGCCTGATTAAATGTACCGTCAATGGAAGTCAGCGTATACGTACATTATTTACTCCACTATGCGAGGCAAAACATGACTGGACTTTATATACTATCAATTACTTTATTGCATGCTTTTGTATGTACTCATATGTTTTGAAAAATTGATTTTCAATACCCAGTTGATTCCATACCTTTTTAAACTACTTAGGTGGCAGACAACCACACGGCGCACTCTACGGGAAGTGGTTACCGTGGCCTATGGACGCGTACAACACCAGGGGAGTCACACTCGTCCCCAACCCTGTAAACACAGAGAGTTTTTGTGCCGTCAGTGTAGAAGACAAAGCGGGACCAGCCTATGATTCAATTCTATGGATGGTTTGAGATATATTTAGATTTAATGATACAGGCTATGTTTACAAATGGGTTGATCAGCGTACAAGCAGATTACGGTACTGTAAACTAATAGCTAACGGGGATTAATTACATGAATACATAATCGGTAATTTTGATGGATTGGCAAGCGAATGAATCAATACGTAAGTAAATATTTAATATGGCCGATGTTTGTTTGTAAATTTATATAGGTGTCATTGTTATATTTTGAGTTGTTTTGTTCAAAATATATATTAGGACTGGCTTTTGCCCGTGGCTCCGCTCGCGTGGATGTCGGTTATCGCGACCAAACATAGCTTATGTCCTTTCTCAAGATCTAATCTAACCCTATACCAAATTTCATTAAAGGTTCAGTGGTTTAGACATGAAAGAAGGACAAACAGACATACACACACACTTTCCCATTTACAATATTAGTATAAACATAAACATAAACTCACGCCTATATCCCCGAAGGGATAGGCAGAGGTGCTAGCACCCACATTTCGCCAGTTTATGTTTAGGTCCCAATGTAATAGGTGGCGAGCCTATTGCCAATAACCGGGCACTTATAAACCTGTGATAAATACATACATAACTTCGAAAAGCTTCGAAAAGTCATTGGTGTGTGCCATGGTAAAACCTGGGATCGAACCCGAGACCTCGTCTCAGCAGTCCATTAACCATACCACTAGGCTAATATTAGTATGGATAATAAATATACTAAGGAGTAGTTCTCCTACCTACTTTTTACTATCTAAATATTTTAAACCACTGTAGTTAGAGGCTCTATTGCATTGATTTATACTGGGTCGAAGATTTTAACCTTACCTGGAGGGTAAGTACACTATATACTGAAGATAGCGAATGTCACTCAAAAGAAACATTCCTTTATTTTTAAAAAGAAACAAAACTGCAGTCAAAGATTTTTGAAAACTCGCTTGCCTCCCCAGTAGTCGAACCGACTAAAATCCGAAAAAAGTAACATCCTGTATTTTAATGGCATCAATAGATCAACACCTTATCAACAATAAAATTATCCTTGACGCCAAATATTTATTACAATAAGAAGATTCTACTAAATGACTGAACTTCCCGGGCCCCTCCGCTGACCCAGGTGCTCGAGCCGGCTCTGCTCGGAGGAGTGGTGGAATCCCTGTCCCCGGCGCGAGCGGAACATGTTCCGCCGCCTCGGAGGAGTGGTGGAATCCCTGTCCCCGGCGCGAGCGGAACATGTTCCGCCGCCTCGGTCGCCTACGGCGCCCAGTGTGGTGATTGACGACGACGTGCCCGAGGTCACTTGGGTAGAACTAGAGCTGGCGGTGCGAAGGCTTAGGGCCAAGAAAAGCACTGCCCCGGGACCCGACGGCATTCCAGACCGCGCGTGGGTCCTAGCTCTAGGAGAAGACGGCCTCGAACCCCGACTGAGAGGGTTCCTCAGCGCATGTTTGGAGCGGGGCCAGTTTCCGAAGATGTGGAGGACGGGGAAACTAGTCCTCATCCGCAAGAAGGGACGCCCGGCGGACGAGCCATCCGGGTACTGGCCCATAGTGCTGCTTGACGAGGTGGGCAAACTCTTCGAAAGAGTTATTGCCAAGCGCCTCGTCGAGCATCTCTCTAGAGTGGGGCCGGACCTGGCGAACACCCAGTTTGGGTTCCGCCGGTGGCGTTCCACTGTGGATGCCATCATGCATGTGAGGACTCTGGTGGGGGATGCGGTTGCCCGGGGCGAGGTGATATTGGCGGTGTCCTTGGACATCTCCAACGCCTTCAACACCTTACCCTGGAGTTGCATCAGGGAGGCACTCGTGTACCACGATGTGCCTCTCTACCTCCGCCGCATAGTCGGGGCGTACCTGATGGAGAGAGTCGTCATCTACCCAAGTTCGACGGGAGTCGGTAGGCGTGAGATGTCGTGCGGTGTTCCGCAGGGGTCGGTCTTGGGGCCGCTCCTGTGGAACATCGGTTACGACTGGGTACATCGCGGTGACTTCGCGTACGGTGCCACCGTCACGTGTTATGCGGATGACACGCTGGTGACGGTGAGCGGGGCTACACACCGCGAAGCGACCCTGAGGGCCACGACCGCGGTTGCTCAGGTCGTCGACAGGATCCGGCGGCTGGGTCTCGAGGTGGCTCTGCACAAGTCGGAGGCCATGTTCTATCATGGCCCTCGGCGCAGGCCAGGCCCGGGAGCCAGCCTTACAGTGGGAGGCACTCCCATCGACATCAAGCCCCGGTTGAAATACCTAGGGCTCGTGCTTGATGGTCGATGGGACTTCGGGCAGCATTTCCGAAGTCTGCACCCCAAGTTGGTGCTCACGGCGAATGCCTTGGGCCGGTTGTTGCCCAACTTGAAGGGCCCAGAGGCCTCCTGCAGGAGACTTTACACGGGTGTCGTGCGGTCCATGGCCCTATACGGGTGCCCCGTGTGGGCGGACACCCTGGAGGCCAGATTCCTGCCTCTGCTCCGTACGGCGCAGAGCACGATGGCCTCCAGGGCCATCAGGGGATACCGCACGATATCCTTCGAAGCGGCAAGTCTCCTGGCCGGATCGCCACCGTGGATCCTGGAAGCGAGGGCCCTTTCGGCACTATATCAGTTCCGAAAGGAGGCGCGGGAGCGGGGATTCGATCCCGAGCCCGAGGATATTCGGGCCGAGAAATCCCGGCTCCACCAGGTCATGGTGGCCGAGTGGGAGCGACGACTTGGGCAACCACGCGCAGGGCACGCCGTGATTGCGGCGGTAAGACCCATCATGGGGGAGTGGCTAGAGAGGCCACACGGTAGCCTCTCGTACCGTCAGACGCAGATTATCACAGGGCACGGTAGCTTCGGGCAAAAAAAAAAAAAAAACTGAACTTGGTTTCCGGTTTTGAATGTAACTTTATTGAATGACTGCATGAGGTATGTAGGTAGGATACGTCGGGATCTCGTTGCGGTCCTGGGCGTCGACGTTCTTTCTTCGGAGACGATGGTGAGGGCCGTGGTCTCCGACGGCAATGGATACTTGGTAAGGACACCGTGTGGTTTTAGTCGGTCCGATTCCTACACGCCCACCCCATCGTCGGCACCGATGGGGTGAAGCCCGTGGGGGTTTCCACACGTTAAAAAAAGAAAATAAGGAAAAATAACCACTCGAACTCATATAATGACACTTAGGTATTGGGGGCAGGATCTCAGTTAGTTCAGTTGATTAGATGATTCTTTAGCAGGTTAAGTTCTTGTAGGTGGTTTGTGTTTTTTTTTATTTTCTTTATATAGGACACGTCAATTTGACTTCACCTCGCCTGATAGTAAGCTGAAGGCAAAGTCTTAGAAAAGAGGGGCACCATTACATACACGTATTATGTTAACAATAGTGGCACTCAGCTTGACGGTCTCATCAGATGTTTTTTCACGCCCCTCATAAAGGATCCGGGACTGTAGGAAGACTGTGTGTTCCCTCCTTATTGGATTCCCTATTGGACTTGGATTTACAAATAACTGTGCAACTGTCGGCTTTTCTAGTAACAGAAAGCCCATATGCCTATACAAACCCTTCAAGAAAATGTAGAATAGGTACTCTAAAATCGTAATAGAATTAGAAGTTGCTCGCCCATAAGGAGAAAGGGGGGAGGGGGGGGGGGGTAGCAAGTTTGTGTATCAAAGTTTATTTATTTTATTTATATAAGTTAGGAACTTGAAACAACGTACTAAATAAAGAAATATTCCACAACCTTCTACACAACGCTATCTAGATTCATGGTAAGCATAGATATGTGGGGGAACGAGGTGTGATGTTCCTCCAACACAAAGGGAGGATCCTCCGACCAGGCAAGGTGATCACGCCTGGCGGGCCGCGGCCCAACGATTGTCGTTGGGATGTTGTATATGTATTGTACCAGCGCAGGAACTCACTTCACTTTCGCGATACAGGATTTGTAGTATCGTAGTAGTTTGGCTTGATGTCGCTAGATGGCGCTGGGTACATGTGGTATCGCCACATCACTCCCCTCCAAGACCGGAGGTCGATCGCAATGAGTCAGCTGTCTTAGCTCTCTTGAGGAGCGTGCCAGTGCCAGTCTTGTGTAGTTCCTTTTTCGTCGGATCTGGACGCCGCTTATTCCATTGGCGGAACAGTCATCCTCGCTAGTCACAGTGAGTCGGGACTATCGCTGGTCCCGAAGATGCGGGTCAAGTGCGGTTCTACGGTGCTGCGGTCCTGTGTTGAATGCCCAGCGATTGTGGCTCGAAGCGTCGAGATGAAACCTCGGCGAGCCGCTAGTGAGGCGAGGTGAATCCTCGTTGAGTTGAGGTGAGTCCTCGACAGTGACGGGGCGAATCCTCGATAAGGCGAGGTAGTCCCCCGTGTATTGGGGCGAAATGGCTTAGTGACTACGTAGACGGGAGAGATGTCCTCTTCTTACGTGACCGTATGAACGTGTACTGTGTGCCTTAGATGCAGGCGTGGCCGAAGGGTAACCAGGCTGCAGCGATGCTGCATGCTGTGGTAGCCTTGTAAGGGCCGAAGGTGCTGGATGGCGAAGACTTGATTACCGCTCATTGCGGAAGAAGCGAATAGGTCGTGACGATGAGAATGCTGATATATTTACTCAGCAAAGGTTACGTGTTGATGTTGCATATGTATTGTACCAGCGCAGGAACTTCACTTTCGCGATGCAGGATTTGTTGTAGTTCGGCTTGATGTCGCTAGATGGCGCTGGGTACATGTGGTATCGCCACAGTTAAACTAGCTTGTATTATGGAATCTAGAATGCGATTAAACATACTTAAATACTTTTTTTTGTAAATACATACATATTATACATAGGAAACACCCAGACTAATGCAAATATACATATTCATGCATACAAATATGTGCACTCAGCAGGAATCGAACCCGCGTCTCCTGCGTAGCACTCCCACGTTCTATTGATACACCACAGAGGCCGTCTAAATATAAATATAATTAAATACAACACAGGAACGCATGACAGCAACGCTTGACAGACAAGCGACGAATGGAGGTAAGTAAAAAATGAGAGTTTTAGATAGCCATAAATATCGGCGGTTCTTTGTCAATTTTCTCCGAAATTTGTCGGAATTAAATATTTTTTTAGTTTCATATTTTGTATTGTTGTATTAAAAAGTAATACAATTTCTGGTAGATGCCTGGTAGAGGGTTTAGTACAATACGTTGTAAATTTTGTATACTATTCAGGTCATCTTCCAAACCTCATCCAGATATAATCATAAAACAAGCGCGGGTTTGAAGTCGATTAATCAAAATTACATAATAAAATTAAGTTATACATTTAGTAACATTTGAAATGATCGTTCATATTTATGCATTAAAACTTGAAGCAATATAGTTTTTAACTATGAAATCACGACTCGAAAATCACATATCGTGGGCATAATGGCAGAACTAAATAACTCAATATTTCAAGTTTCGAGATAATCGCGATTTACTGTTTTTTTGGCACTTTTTTTGACATCATTAACAAAGGGAGAACAATTTTACTGTCGGCAATTTTATATGTTATAAGCATGTTTGCTGTCGATTCAATGCTTAATCAAACTAATTTCTTTCATGAACCAAAATTAAAATTAAAATCAAAAACCAAGTTATCCAATTTTGCCACACCAAGATGTTGCAAACATACCGTAGTTACCTAATTCTTTATGGTAGTTATTCAGTTTTCTCACACATAAGATGGATGTGAATACATGAAATTGGGTCAACAAGTTCACTTGTCGAGTTCTGAACCTAATGAAATATTTAAACATGAAAGTTAGGCATTCTTAGTGAAAGTTAATTTGTTTAATTTTATCACCTGATTATTGATCTCACATGAAATAAAAAACCTGGGTTGGAAGAAGAAACATCGTTTATTTAAAAATAAATAAACGTAAAAGTACAAAAATCAAAATCAACATAATTAGGTATGGCAATCTAATAAAATCAAATAAATTACTTATTATAAATCTTCTTCTCGTAAAATCAACTAGAACAAAAAATACTTTGCTTTACCTACATTAAAACATAATTGTTATTTTAAACATAAAAAGCGACCATGGTTTATCAAACAAACTTTTTGTAGGTAATAAACTATTATAAATCTTCTAAAATCAACTAAACGCAACACCAGGGGCGGACGTTTGCAACACTAGGGGCGTCACAATCGTGCTGCCGACCTGTAGATACCTTCTAATACCCTTCTTGAAGAACCCCATAATGTAGTCGCTTGGGAAAATCACGGCAGGAAGTTCATTCCACAACCTGAGCGTGCGTGGGATGAAGTTCCTTTCAAAACGCACGGTGTGCAACATTTCCGGTCGCAGTGTGTGAGGATGAATTCCCTGCCTATGGCGAGTGGTGCGATGATAGAATGCAGCGGTGGGCATCATGTCAAACAATTCATCTGAGCACAAACCATTGTATAGGCGATAGAACCACACAGCGAGGCAAAGTCCCTTCTGAGGCTGAGAGGTTCCACATCGCCTGTGAGTATGGGATTGTCGACGAGCCTCAACGCCCGTCTCTGCAATGAGTCGAAGGGGCCAAGCTGGTATGCAGGCGCTCCGGAAAAAGGTGACAGCAGTACTCCATGTGGGGCCGAATTTGTGCCTAATAAAGCAGAAGTCGTTGCCCCGCAGTGAAGTACTGCTTCGCCCTGTTGCGCACTCCAAGTTTCTTTGAGGCCAGCTTGACCTTGTCCTCCAAATGGTTGCAGAACTGAACGTCGCTTGAGATGTCGACACCTAGGATCCCAATACTCGAAGAGATGGAAAGTGGTGTGCCCAGGAATTGCGGCGCTACAATAAATGGGGTTTTCTTAGCGGTGAATACACATACTTGTGTCTTAGTGGGGTTAAATTGGACTAGGTTAAGTCGACCCCAATCGGATACTCCCGAGAGAGTAGTCTCGATTTCAGACACAAGTTGTTCGCGTCTCTTCTCCACATCGAATTGAGGGATATTCGCACGACCCGTGTAAAACGTATCCCCGGTACTGTCGTCCGCATAGCAATGAATAGATCCATCAGACAGCATGTCATTGATATGCAGCAGAAACAGCGTCGGGGACAACACACGAGCCTTGTGGGTTGTAGGACACCAGTGTTTACGTCCATGCGGTCCGAGCAGCTGCCATCGACGACGGCTTGGATACTTCTGTTGGACAAAAAGCTGGCAATCCATTCGCAAAGTCCCTCGGGGAGTCCGTAGCGTGGCAACTTCGAAAGAAGACCTCTGTGCCAGACCCGATCAAAGGCCTTTGCTATATCGAGGCTGACCGCTAGTGCCTCGCCCCGACTCTCGATAGCTTGCACCCATCGGTTTGTGAGATACACAAGAAGGTCACCAGTGGAGCGACGGTGGCGAAAGCCATACTGTCGGTCGCTCAGTAGGTCGTTTCCCTCAAGGTATCCCAGGAGCTGTGCGTTAATCACACGCTCCATTACCTTCGAGAGAAGGGACGTTATAGCAATAGGCCTGTAATTGGACGGGTCTGTCCTGTCGCCTTTCTTAGGCATAGGATGCACGAATGCAGTCTTCCACGAGGCTGTTACTTGTCTCGCGGAGTAAGAGAGCGCGAAAAGCCGTGTAAGTACTGGGCACAATTCGGGGGCACAGTGCCTGAGCACCATCGCCGGTATACCATGCGGCCCACTCGACTTCCGAACATTCAGGGACTTGAGTTCCCGCCGAACCACCCGTTGTGTGATTTTAATTTCAGATATGAAAGTACCACATTTGGGGACAATAGGTGGCTCGGCATTTCAGTCGTTCATCGTCGAGTTTGACGCAAAGAGATTACCTAAAAGATCGGCTTTCTCATTAGCGCCATGAGCTAGGCTACCGTCGGGTTTTTGCAGCGGCGGAAGGCAGGAATGGCAGAAGTTTCCCACGGCAGCTTTGGCGAGCGACCAAAATGCTCAACTACCGGATGGGTAACAAGTAATCCGCTCGCCAATTCCACCGATGAACTCAAACTTCGCCCTGGCAGTAGCTTTTTTACTGGACCTCGAGGCGGCATTCAATTTCCGCTTCACTTCAGCTATGTTAGGATCCTTATTGGCAAGTGCCGTGGTCCAAGCCTTATATGCAGATTGCTTGCGGTCTCTAGCTTCTCTGCAAGGCCTATTAAACCACGGCCGTTTGCTCGCTCCTGTTGCGATCCAACGGTTGGGAATATAGCATTCCATGCCTGATAGGATCGTTTCAGCGACTGCTGTTGCACAGGAGCTTGGATCCTTTGAAGTGAAGCAAAGCCGCCTCCACGGGTACGACGAGAAGAATTCTCGCCGTCCGTCCCAGTCTGCCGACTTGTAGTGCCAGACATGCCGCCACTGAGGTGGCCGCGGTGGTTCTGGCCGCGCGAGAGTCACTTGCGCCCGGATGACGCTGTGGTCCGAAGTACCGAGAGGTGCTTCCACAGTTACGGAGTACTCATCCGGGCGCGTAGTCAGCAGAAGGTCCAATAAAGACTCTCTGTGGGTCCCGACATCTGGTTTTCTGGTGATGGAATGCACCAGTTGCGAGAACCCATAGGTCAGGGCAAAGTTGTGAGCAGCCCTTCCCGCAAAATCAGTCCTGTGAGACCCCAGCCACTCCACGTGGTGAGCATTGAAGTCACTCAAGAATACTAAGTCCGCGGCATGGTACTGCTCAATTACTCTGTCCACTGACCGCTGCAGGTGCTCAAACAGTTGAGCCGTGCCCAGGTCACCGCTATGAGACCTGTAGACGCAGGCATAGATACGGGTGTGGCCACCGTAATCCATACGTACCCATAGTGTGGACTGGATGCACTAAAATGTGCTCAATCATGTCAGCACGCGTTCACCCTCTCCCGGACCCCAAACTCCACCTTACCGATAGCTCTCATTGATGTTTACATTATTTCGCCCCAATTTGTACAACTGAGTTGTACGATAACTTTGCTTACGTGCGAATACTATAAATAGAAATATTCAATAATTTCACCTACAGACATTTTTTGATTAGAATCTCTTATAAATGTATATTTTCTCGAAGGAGAAATACATAAAAATAATTATTTAAAAACGAAAGAATGCTCATAACTGCCAGAATTAAATAACTCAAATTGTTTAGTTTTCCTTCAACATGCCAGCTTTCATTAGAATATTTTCGTTCGTGGAAGAACTAAACAACTCAATTTAGCTAATTCATTTCATACTCAAGTGATCAGAAGTCACAGTTGTTCATTTATTTATAGAGTTAGTCATTTTTTCTAATAATATTTAGTGTTCAATTAAACATATCTATTTCTTCAATTGAAACACGAAAATGGATTTATTTTTGGATTGGATTGACATATAGGAATGTTTGTTAGACCAAAAGATGCGGCACATTTTAGGGTTCTCGAAAATGGTGAAAGGTCAATTTGGCCAAAATCGGAGTTATTTAATTCTGCCATTATGCCCACGATATGTCAGCGAAAGCGAGAAAATTTCCTAGACGGCCTCTTTATAGTTTTTTTTTTACGTGTGGGAAATCCCCACGAATACCTCCCCCCCCCCCCCTCGGAGCCGAAGAGGGAGGTTATGTCGGACTCGAACCGACTAAACCGCACGCCGTCTGTGGGTCGATGTGCTAGGCCGTCCCTCGCACCCCGGTTGACCCAGGGCCATTACTCTCGGTCTGGCTCTCCTCGGTAGGGGGGACCACGCGGTCCCCGACTCGCCCCCGGTATGGGGAGGGGGGGCATCGTCCTACGATGCGCGCCGCCGCTATGGCCTACTTCTGCTAGGGTGACGACCGGCTCCACCCGTCATAGCTAGCGGGGCTTGTAAAATACCCGATTCTCGAGAAAACTAAAAAAACATGGTAAATATCCCGGCGAGTGTTACCATTAACGTAAATGACCATAAACCATACATATAATATATTCTAGTAGTATTAATAAAACATGAAACCTAAAAGTCCCTTCTTAGGTACTTATTGAGAATAGAATCCAAATATAAATGAAAGAAAGTAGTATAAAGACAAAGGTAATTCTCTAATTAACTCATTTAGTTTCTCTTGATGTTACATCACGATAGGAGGCAAAGCTCTTTACCTTTTAGGCGTACAAAGTTAATGTGTACTATATATACCTACAGCTTAGATGTAAGCAGACTAAAGTAAGAGGCGTACTTAATTCTGTAGCGGTTATTCGTTGGATCAGTTTCCACGACGCTGAGTGACTCTTACGTTTGCTTCCATTTTTTAAGTATAATATTAATACCGGGTACCGCGGTAGCCTAGTGGTATGGGTAATGGACTACTGAGACGAGGTCTCGAACCCAGGTTTTACCAAGGCACACACCAATGACTTTTCAATCCTTTTGAAGTTATGTGTGTATTTATCGCAGATTTATAAGTGCTCGGTTAATGGCAATAGGCTAAAGGACCTAAACATAAACTGGCGAAATGTGGGTGCCAGCACCTCTGCCTACCTCTTCGGGGATATAGGCGTGAGTTTATGTTATGTTATGTTATATTATGTTACGTTACGTTACGTTATGTTACGTTACGACACGTTACGTTACGTTACGACAGTTACGTTACGTTACTACACGTTACGTTACGTTACGTTATGTTATGTTATGTTATGTTACGTTATGTTATGCTATGTTATGTTATGTAATATTTATTAGTAGTAATATTATAAGTCTGAAAGTTTGTAAGTATGGATGGATGGATACATGGGTGTTTGTTACCCTTTCACGTTAAAACTACTGAATGGATTTTAATTTAACTTAACAATAATACAGCTTATACATCAGAATAACACATATGCTACAATTTATAACGATATTATACGATATTATAGCGATAATCGACATCCACGCGCTAAGAGCTAGTAGGCCATAAATTCTTAAATTTAAATAGTATTGATACATTTATTGCAATTTAAATCAAATCGTCAAAAATTGTAAATATTTAAATCACTAAAACAGGTTAATTTCTATAGAAAACCCTTTCAAAATGATAAGAAAATTTGTTATTTCAATAAAAATAGACAGATTTGTAGTAGACATCTAAACTATATGTTATAGAATATTTTTTAAGGATATTGATTTCAGTAAGTGGTAGGACTCGAGGGTATTTCCGTAAAATTGAGCCGTCCGACTGGGGAAGTACCTCTGCCCTACAGAATAACCTCGTGTTGTGTTCCCGGTGGTGAGTAGGGTAGCAAGAGCTCACTGGAGAGTTCTGTTCTGTTCTGGAAGACCAAAGGCTATTTTTGCTTTGTCTTCTACACAGACGGCACAGAAAATCTCTGTGTTTCCAGGGTCGGCAGCACGAGTGTGACTCCCCTGGTGTTGTACATCTCCATAGGCCACCGTAATCACTTTCCATCAGGTGGACCGTGAGCATGTGTGCCAACTCAGTGATATAAAAAAATTAAACTTTAAACTCTCTACAAAAGAATTATCCAGTAGCTTTATAAGCCCCGTATTTCCATTTACATACCCTACATTTCCACTGCGTAGAGATGCAAAGCGCTGTCTCGATATTTAAATGCAACGTATTTCAGTCTCAACTTAGATGTCATTCTGTACAAACAACTATATTGAACCCGCGGGCGATTATGCATACAGGAATACACAGAGTACCTACTCACAAAGGCTTTCAGCAGGAAAACGTCAAACATAAAGCTGAGAATTTAAAGCCGAAACTCTTGCCCACATGGAAGCGAATTTTATATCTAGAATAGTATCTTGAAAACACTGCGTAGGGTTGGTAACTTTGTGATAAGGAAGGTTTTGCAACATTATCTATTCATCTATAGATACATATAAATAAAATTGGAGTGTCTGTTTGTAACATTGAAATAACCGTTTTTTACTTCATGCATATGAATATAATACGGTACATATACCAAAATAACATTTTTTTAACAATTTTGTCTGTCTGTCTGTCTATCTGTTTGTTCCGGCTATCTCTGAAATGGCTGGACCGATTTTGATGGGACTTTTGTAGCTGATGTAATAAGGAATAAATTAGGCTTCTTTTATTTTAGAAAAATAGCGTTGACTCAACACCAAGCGATAACTGTAATACACGCGGGCGGAGCCGCGGGCAACAGTTAGTTATAAATATATTTTAGTAAAAAAAAATATCATACATAAAATGGTCATCGTGTGCTTATAATTTCATTGGTTCACTGTTTGAAATAAGCTGGTATTAGAACAGCATCTTTGTTTATTTCGTAGTGTTATTTTTTAAAAACAGCTCAAACTCAAAAGTGCTTGAATTACGACAGTAGATATCTCCGTATTCAAGGAACAGTTCTGTGGTCTGAAGACAGTTCTGGGATCTGATAATATAATTTGTGTAGTCTGACAGTAGTTTGTCAAATGTGAGTTCAATATGTGATTGGGTACAGAATGGATTATTCAGGTGAAGAAAGAGAATGTATCTAACTTTTGAACACTCAAAGGTTTATATTTTGAGTCAAGTCATCTGCCTATTCTCTTGTTACAATCAAACAAAGATCGAATGTAAATGAGACATCAAAATAATACATAGACATAATTACTATATCTTTTAATACCAGGCCTGTCTTTATTAAACATTTTGAGTTTTCAAAAGAAGATATTTGTTTGTCATTTGTCGTTTGACGAGCCTCCGAGATACATCAAAGTATCCAGTAGAAATGGAAGTAACAATATTTAGAGTTTCGTCAAAGATATAATGGTAGAATGAGAAAATAATGTGTTCCTTTGGTTGTAAAATTTCAAATAACATCGTTCAAATTAATTTGTGAAATAAATTGCGCACCTATGTAATAATTCTAGTGGTGAGAACACAATTACTTCAAATTAAAGACAACGTTTTTAAATTACAGTCAAAATTATTTTTATATTCAATTAACGTTTAAAAAATGAATGTTTCTATATGTGTAATTTATATCTTAAGAAAACAATACAATTCCAATAAATCATAGGTTGGATTGGAATTCTGGTGTTCCCAAAAAATGAAGAAGCGCCTTATTGGTGCCTTCTTCTGGATCTATTTCATTGTACATAGTAAGTAGTCTTGTAAAGACAATATTACGGTATTATTATTAACTGCTAACTTTATTAACTATCTATGTCCATATAGCATTTTCTTCCGCCGCGTCTTCGGCAGTAGCTGTTGGAGAGAAAACGGTACGACTCAGGTGACTGGGGGCAATCGTGATGACACACGTGGCATCCCACAAAAGGCATGTGCCATTCTTCCACGGTACCAGAGTCATACCGTCCGGTCTTTTGCCGTCGGATCTACTGAGGCCAGTTTAGGCACCGGATATCTGCCGATACAAACGCTCTCCGTAGTCGCTTAATATGTTATATGAATTTATGCCTGAATAAAAGAGAAATTCTATAAATATGAAAATTGAAAACTTTGTGCATCCTTTTATTTTTCTACTTTATTTATTTTTACCTTTTTACCAACCCTACAGCTCAAACTTACTGCCATCATAGGTAGCAAGTTTTAAGAAACAGAGAATCAGTAACTAGGTACTTGTGATGTCAGCAACATGTTTGTCGATATTTCTTGAATATTAAATGCAACTTCTGTGACCAGTATTACTTTTCTGTGGTTACCTATCTTAATCCCGAATTTTAATATTCCGAATATCATAATCCAGAAAACGTTTGGCCAATTTTTCATAATCCCGGTTTTTCAAATTCCGAAGTTTTATTTGCCATATAATCGCAACTCCGAATTTCATTTGCCTATTTATTCATTTGTACGACGTTTTATAATCCAGACGCACGAGTTCCAGACACACGAAATCTAAATGCACAAAATCCAGATGACCGTAATCCATATGCACGACAGCCCAATTTTTAAAACACAAATTTTTGAAATGCAATTAATTGATATCCAGTTAATTGAAATCCAGACAAACAATATCCAGATTTTTAAACCTAAAACTAAACCTCATATGGCGTCTACTAACTACAACTGGAGACCTACTGAACAAAACACACATTGCCTTAAAAAAAATATGTATGCATGTAAGCAAACAAGCATGCATGCAGGCAAGCTGGCAATCAAACTGGCAAGCATGCAGGCAACCAGGCAAGCCTGCAGGCAAGCAAGCAAGCAGGCAAGCAGGCAAGCATTCAGGCAAGCAGGCAAGCATGCAGGCAAGCAGGCAAGCATACAGGCAAGCATGCAGGCAAGCTGGCAAGCATTAGTGTTGCTCTTCTCCGGCGCTGCGGGAAGTGCAGTCCTTCCGCCCTTGCGTAACAAAGTTCGGGCACCCATGCTCGCTTCCGCAGCTTCGACTTGCTGGTCGCCTTCGGCGACCAGCCTCAGCCGCTCCAGCTCGCCCGGGCGCCCAAGCTTCGTTACTGCGGGCGAGGACTGCCCTCCCTCCGCGCCTCCGGTTCTTAAATAACACTCTAGTGTAGGGCAGACAAGTACCACGGCAAGTCGGGTCGGGCGTGGTACGCAGTGTTCACGAGCTCGCTTTCCTGATTCATTGATTATACCTGCATACAAGACTGTTCATGCATGACATGGAAACCAATAATTTATTTATTTTATGGAAATTAATGTAATTTATGAAAAACGAGAGAATATCATTTTAGTCATCTGGCAACATAAATCTGTTTGTTTATTAAAATTATCTAGAAAAAGGAGGTAGCTATCTCATTATATTAAGTGAAATTATGTCTTAAGTAAACGTTAGATTTTTTGTTATTATATCAACCGTTACACACCCTAAATGAATCGTATAAATTTACTGATTTTTACTATACCTGTATATAGTTTAGCTGGAACACGATTTGTATGGGAACCAAATAAAAAGATTATGAAAATTTGGTAATAGTTTATTTGGAAAATGGTACGATGGGAAACAAAAAAAATATTCTGAGAATCTGGTATAACTATATTTGGATTATGACAATATAGGAAACAAAAAAATACTATTTGAAAATTTGGTTTTAGTGCACCTGGAAATTGATTCATCTGGGAAATGAAAAACGGAATTATAGAAAGTTGTCATTCATAACATCTGTCTTTTAAAAGTTCTACCAACCGTTTTCGAGGTTTTAAGATTCGGGTAACAGAAATTCGATATTTCAATAGGTTACCCTTTTCTGTATCATTAACCTCAACGAATATTTATTGCAAAACGACAAAACATCTTTAAAGCTGATTAAGAGGGTATTTACATGTAAAATGATATAACCTTTTGTTATGTGAATGGTAGTAAGAAAATCAAATAGAGTGTTTACTTCGATACTACTTACTAAAAACCAGAGCATTCGTTTAATATTTTTTGATATATTTTTTCAGAGTTGGGTCTTAGAGCATGAAGAAGATCTAAATGTGAACTAGTGATTCTGGTGTCCCATGCCTCCTTGAACTAGTTTTAAATAAATATGCTAACTTACACTTAAAACAGTTAGTAGTGTGCTTGATTTCAGCTGAATACAAATATTTAAACACGAATAAGTTTGTTCACATAATTTAATAATATGACTATAGAGGCAACTACCTCTCACAAGAGAAGAGGAGTAAAAGACTCATCATATTAGTTCGATACACTTTAAGAACTTCACATCTTTAATCTTTCTTTGACATCTTCAAGATCGATAAATGTCACTTAGTTATTTCATTATAGTCATCATAGGTGAACTCAGAGTTCAGAGTCCGCCTTACGGATTTCCCTACTTCATCTTGCCGGTCTTGGTCATTCAAAGTAGCGAGACCATTGGCATGCATGTCATCCTCCACGACGTCATGACAGTAGTTAATAAATTAAATAAACCACCTATCTTCTCTCCTAAGGAAAGTAACTTTTATCACTGCAATGATACTGTTTAACTGGGTTATAAAATAATCCACGCATGTTGCTCTACTCGGGTCAGTAGTTAATTAACTGTATAAAATACTAATCTTCTCTAGAAGTTAAATTTAACAATGCAATAAGTTTAATTAGGTCATAATACTTTTCAATGACTATTGATCTCATTTCATTCGAAGAGGTCTCGATGGGAAAATACATCGGAGCTGAAATAACAAGAATTTAATTCGGTTTTTTCGATTGTTGGATTAGAATGGCGGGACCCTTTGTGTCCTATATTCATAACATTACCTTTCCTTTTTATAAGAAGAGATTAGTCCGTCATGCAGAAAATATTAAGGAATTGAAACATTTTTTCTTACTAAAATTATTATTGTTAATACATATATATATTATTGTTATTACTAAAATTATTATTGTTAATACATATATACAATCACGCCTTTATCCCCGGAGGTTTAGACAGATGTGAATTAACACCCCCATTTCTCCAATCTGTATTCGGTCCCATGAAAAGGTGATTTTCCACCAGAGGGGCGAGACGAGACGAGGCGAGGAGAGAATTGAAGTTTGTATGGCAAATTTTTAATCCTCTCCCAGCGTATCTTTGGTGGAAACAGTGTGGATTGATGTGAATATGCGAGGCGTGAATTGAAATATTTGTTTGTGCAAAAATGAACCGTATTGGTTGCGATATAGAGTTTAAATCACCTTCAAGGTGATTTTCCACCAGAGTGGCTAGGCGAGGCGAGGGAGAATTGAAATTTGTATAACAAATTTTCAATCCTCTCTCAGTGCATCTTTGGTGGAAACAGTGTCGATTGACAGGAATATTGACGCCTAATTTTTGTTCGGAGTTTTAACAACGCTAGAACAAAGTTATATCGAGCATTGTGTATGAGCTGTCTAAAATACATTTATATATGAAGCATACGGGCGACGGCGACGGGGCGCGGCGGTCACGCGCGAGCACGCGATGGCAATTTTTAGTGGAAAAGGGTCAGTGCGATTTCAATTCTCTTCTCGCCTCGTCTCGTCTCGCCCCTCTGGTGGAAAATTATCTTAATAGGGGGTGAAGGTCCAACCGCCGCGCCTCGTCGCCCGTATGCTTTATATATAAATGTATTTAGACAGTTCACACACAATGCTCGATATAACTTTGTTCTAGCGTCAATGCCGAAAACTCCGAACAAAAATTAGGCGTCAATATTCTCGTCAATCGACACTGTTTCCACCAAAGATGCACTGGAAGAGGATTGAAAATTTGTTATACAAATTTCAATTCTCTCCTCGCCTCGCCTCGCCTAGCCACTCTGGTGGAAAATCACCTTGAAGGTGATTTATGCTCTATATCGGAACCAATACGGTTCATTTTTGCACAATCAAATATTTCAATTCACGCCTCGCATATTCTCGTCAATCCACACTGTTTCCACCAAAGATACGCTGGGAGAGGATTGAAAATTTGCCATACAAATTTCAATTCTCTCCTCGCCTCGTCTCGTCTCGCCCCTCTGGTGGAAAATCACCTTGAGGCTATTGCCGTATTCCGGGCACTATTGTTGACTCGAGCCATGCATCTGAAGCTGAGTCTGGGCTGTACATATCTGTCTGATGTTAAAGTTAATCAGCCCTATCCCTTAGTCGCCTTGTACGACACCACATGGGAAGAGAAGGGGTGGCCCAAATTCTACTCTGCCGGGAACCACGCGGCTAGTTGTTGTTATTCAAATTAAAATAATATTTTTATGGATTTGTTTCGTAATCTTTTAGCTAATATTTTATGGAATGTTCTGAATTGTAATATTTTTATAAAGAAAATATTGTAATGAGTTTCATTTATCAGTTCAGATAAAGAAAAAAATCTTTTTGTCGTCTTTTAGCAGAAGATTTGTGATATTATGTAGCACAATTAATTTGATTGGAGATTTTGTTTCTCCATCTACAACAAACACAAAGTTTTAGTAATTTTATTAGTTATTCTTCAGAAAATCGGATATAGGGATCAATTAATGTTTTTCTTGCGCTACCAAGCGGTTATTCCGGTTACATTCAAAGGTTGCACATTCGAGCTCCCAAGATCCGCCCACCTATATTTTCTCCTATAGGCACATGTGGTTTTAATAAAAACGAATGTCAGCCTACCTCCCGAGAGGAAAGTCAGCAGTCAGTCGGAGATTGTCAGTCGGCAGATGCCTAGCAAGTTAGGTTGGATCAGACCTCCAAGTCTTGACTAGACCTATACTTATAAACCCTTAAGAATATGAAAGGCTACGTCAAAGAAAAGAAACGCTTCAACATCAAGCGTACTTTACATTCGCACTTACACAAGTACTTCTATCTAACTAAAAATTTCCATTTTCTGCGCAACATTTCTTTCTACGCCGTATGCACTTTATAAAGAGATCAAACACTAAACTCCCGTAACAAAACTCGGCGGTGCCGACCAGGACGGCGCACGTAACGGAAAAGATAAAGTTTGCACATAAATCCACGCTTGTCAGACAGCGCGATAAGCCGGGTTTGCTTAGCCCACCCCTTTACCTGTAGGCGGACTATTACATGGCGGTGTAACAAACACTTTTCTTTTAAGTACAAGTGCATTATCAACATGTGTAATAAATAGTTCCACCAGGTTACATCAATCATCAGAATAAATTAAAAGTAATTAATATGCCAAGTATTCAAATCAATTTATATAATAAAAAGCTAAAACTCAGACAGGTCTTACAGGGCGAATGCTTTAATCACTGAGCTACTGAGATTGAAATTCTTCCATACTACTGACTTTGGGCGCGGTGGGATGCCATCTACCGATAATCACACGAACTATCGCAAACAAAGAACTTGCTTTCCTGCCTGAGCATTTATTTTTTCAAAACTAATTCAGTAATAACTACTGTTCAAATTATCTGTATAATCTGTTATGATTATGTGCAATCATAATGATTATGTCGTGCTCGTGGGAAGGTCGCTTACTGTTTGGTAAATGATCAGTTGGTTAAGCTACTTTGGCGGGGTTGCCACTAACATAGTTGCTCGACTGCTTACTGGTATTTCATCTGAGTGCTTTCATCATTTGCAGGGAAAATGATAGTCGGAGGTCCATATGGGTGACTTGAACAACTATCAAATAGTCATAATCTCAGTTAGGTGTGTTTATTTAGCTTAAGTCTTGCAGCACAATAGGTGAGATCAGGTAAGAAAATTACTAGGTATTAAAAACTTACACTTAGACATTTCTAACAACGGTTAAAATAACATTGAAGAAGAAGAAGAAGAACATAATATAGTATCTATTTAATCATTTGTGTAATATACTCAAGAAAGAGGGCGGATTGTTGTCTCTCTCTAATCCAGAGGGAAATAAACAAGTCATAACTAATACTGCTAATACATCATACATTGCACTGCAGCTGCAATGGAGCGTTTCAGCTGAATATGATTTATGTTAGTAAATATATCAACCAGTCGAATGGCGGTCAAGTGATTTATGTTAAGGAAACTGACTCATCTTCTAAACTATTATATAATTGTAAAGTGGTCGTGTTTGTATATTAAAGTTATTAAAAAGGAATGCTGAGGTTATTCAGGCATATTTACTACCGAACCCAATTTTTGTTTGATAAGCCTTAGTCAGACTAAAATCTTGCATTTGTTTTTTCGCAATTGGTTTAGCAGAAACGGATATATCAGCAAATGTCACGCTAATCAATATTCTATCTTATATCTTGTCTTATATATAAAAATTTCGTGTCACGATGTATGTTCGCGATAAAGAAACTGCCGAATGGATATTGATAAAATTTTGTAACCATTTATAATACGGTTTAACTTAAAAGATAGGATAACTAACATCGCAATTCAAACCCGCAATCCAAAATCTATGTGGGCGGAGCCGCGGGCAACAGCTAGTATTATTATAAAATCATGGGCATAAACTAGTTTTATAAATTTCCACAGTGATGAGTTTATATACCTTCTACTCTTCTTTATGCTGACTCTAATTCCGGTGCGTTCAAAGCTTGTACTAGGGAAAACGGGGTCTAGTCTACTACTTCTCTTCTAGCCTAGACTGCCATCTGAAAGAGACGAAATTTGTCATAAATATCAAACGAAAACTAGACCTTAATATCAAAGTAATAAAACAAAATTGAACATAAATCATTACCAAGCGGTGTAAATACGGTTAAAGGCAGAGTCTTGGTGGCGCAACTCTACAGTCAAGTTAACGTAATGGAATTAATGGCCTTACTATTAACCCCACAGGCTTGGGCTGTTGTTAACAGTTGTACAATTGTGTTCAAAGAATGGATGAAGATGGTTAACCCTAAAGTCAAAAGGTATTATTGGGAGCATACTGAATTTGTTTTTGAAGTGTTCTATTTTATCTTTAAGAATCGAAGGCTACTTTTATCTCTTTTATCTTGTAGTACTAAGCAGGCCGTGTAATGTCGGATAAAGATTACAAGTACCACCACCCCGTCTCATCCGAAGGTTGTCGGAAAAAGTGACTAACGGAAAAATACGCAGAAGATATCACTGCGAAAGAAAGAAAACAAAATAAAACAATTCATCAACTCGTCTGGCCGGCCTCCCAAGATTCGGAGAGGCCTACTGCGATGGACTAAAACTACAACAATTCCTCCACTGAAGGATGTGAAAGTGGAACAGATCGTAGGCTTTTGCAAGGAAATAGGAACACAAGGGTAATGGACAAAATGGTCCACACATGAAGATTATACGCTAATTTGAAATGCTCGTTGGAAATACAGTATAATCTCACTAATCCGTTACTTCGATAGATCGGTACGTCCAATAATCCGGCTCGCTCCGCGCACGCCTGTGCGCTTCGGTCGCTGCGTCGTCGACTAGCAGTCTTACCTCAAAACTTAACACGTGCACGTGTTTACGTATTTGTTTTTTTCAAGTGAGAATATATAGTTAAAAATGTCAAATAAACGCAAACAAGACACTCGATTTGAATAATAAAATGGAGATTTTAAAGATGTTAGGTAGTGTAATAAACATGTGTAAATTGGCAAAAGAATATGGTGTTGGGCGTGCTACTATATACGATTTAATATTAATAATTGAATTCATTACATACATTTATTCCCTCTATGAAATGCTTCATTTTATTGAAAACCTAGGACTTTTTCACTATAATCCAGTAATCCGAACATTCCAATAATCCGGCACCCTCCGATTTTTAATAGTGCCGGATTAGTGAGATTGTACTGTAATAATAATAATCCAAAGTGATGTTGGCAATTTGACCACTCATACTTTTGCATAGTCGTGCAGTCGTTGGGTGATATTTAATTTAGCTAATTGATTCACTGGCTTCTACTTTCTAATAGAAGCGATAAATCCTAAAATTTGCATTTAAGCTATTCAACCTTTTCATTTACGATCGATTTGCGGTGGTGTTCAATTAAAATGAATTTCCATTGTAGTACCTGCCTTCTAAATTGGGGCGGTTAGAGCTTATTTTATGCCATCGTATAGAATGCCAACAATCGTCGTCAATTTGCTTGTGTGCTTAGGGAGGTGATGGAGTGCTTCATTTAGGTTTAGACAAGCTCTAGTCAATGGTAAAACCGTGGAAGAATATAATTAAGAGTAATGTCTTGCTTTATAGATAGTAATAAATACATACCTACTACATTTTTTGTTTTAGTCCTCTAGATAAAAAGTAGTCACACAACAAGATGTATGTCTTCAGAAATTCTAAAATTGACGATAGAAGGAAATATTTTCCTTTATGACACTTTGTGTTTCTCGGTTCAAACTTTGGTAACAGCAATTGATATGTATAGTCAATTTAAACGAATTCTCATTTTGTGTTGTTTTTTTAGGCTTACCAACATTATGAAATAGTCGATTATGGTACAAGTGTGTAAAGTTGGTGATTACCGCTGAGGCGATAGTCTATAGAGAGCCGAAGACGGTAATCCAAAATACACACGTGTATCGTACAACGTTTTTCATTTCACTTGCGAATAATATAATACTTAAATAGATATTTACCCTAGCAGTTGTCAGATAGTAAACATTCCATAACGTTAAGGACTTCACATCAGTCACATCATGTATCGGACGTTGTACAGTATATATGTATAAATCGGGCGGTGTACTAGGTATATAAAACGTTTTCTTCATAACTAGTATAATTTCACGAATAAAAACGAATTGCGAAACTTTTTCGTACTGGCGGACTGGCGGGATTAATAAAAAAAGTACTGGCCACAGATTAAAATAATGAGGTTTCTTTTTTTTTTCTATGTATATATAAAAGTTTTGTTTATTATAGGTACACGTACAAGAGGAAATTTTCTATTTAAATACGAAGTTGTATGGAATGAACAAGCAATAAGTAGGTATATTAATTTATTTGTTTTATTGAACACGATCTTTTTTTTTCTTTTTTTTTAACAATAATGCAACTCAACCAATAAAATAAAAAATAAAGTCATTATCCCACTCGTAATTTAATAACAATCAAAAAACCACATTTTCATAATATGCATCATTATGTGCCTTATTTCGGTCAGATTAGATCCATATTATGAGCAAGTAGAATGAAAATAATCTTACTTACTCAAGAATGGATCTTCAGGATACAATCATTTTCAAATGATTTATTTACTTAATTTAATATTATATTAAGTAGTAATTTCTTGACATTATTGTAAAATTTTGACGTTCATATGTGCTCTTTATGTGCCTAAACTGAATAAACGAAATTGATTCTTTGATTCTTTGATTCTTCTTTGACAAGAATTTGTATAATGTTCGCACTTATTTACTGGCTTAAAGTCGATGCTGACTCTGCGTTTACTAACATTTTATTAGCACGCTACTTCAAATATCGGCAAAAAGAGCTTTTCTACTCTATTGCTCTAGACTGGAAACTCTCGAAACTACTTTACACATGAATGCACCCTAACTCTATCTCGGTTCGATCCTTCTTCATTGAAATATGTATCATTCAATGGCCAAATTACTGAATTTATCTCCTATTCCTCGGTATTCATTAAAAATAATATTCTGATTTATATTTTCTACTCTCTGAATATTTTGATATTTATGTATTGGCACTTGAGTCTAAAAATTCGGTGAAATGAGGATTCGTTTTGAATTTGCGGTATGGGCAACAAATGATAGGATAAGATTGTACATTGTTTTTATTTTAATTTTCTGTTTATTCTGAAATAATGTTATTAAATTCGTGTGAACTGAGTGTCAAACGTACACTTTACAGCGGGCATTTTATTTAAGTATCTCAATTATCCTTGGCGTTATAATTTAATGTTTGAACAAAATAATAATAATTATCAATTTATGTGAACTGATATAGCCCATAATGTGTAATGCTTTTCATACATAAGAACATACATGCTATTGCAAACAGACCTATTCATGCATATACATATTTTCCAATAGGGGAATAACCTGCGAGCTACAGTTACATATCCACCTTCTCATTTCCTATACAGATTAATACGTGCTGGACTGAGGTATCACACCCTAAGCGATGTGATACCTCAGTCCAGCATTTGTATCAATTGCATCAAGCACCAAGCGTTTTGGCACCTCTTTTCTTTGTCTCACCATGAAGAGTTTCTGTTAGCTGGAAGATTTTTTTTTATACCACTTAGGTGGCACACAAGCTCACGGCCCACCTGATGGAAAGTGGTTACCGTGGCCTATGTGTGCAACATCAAGGACGTCACACTCGTGCTGCTAACCCTGTTAGAACAGAAAGTTTCTGTACTGTCAGTGTAGAAGATAAAGCAGGACAAGCCTTTGGTCTTTTCACTAACAGCATAAAAACTCTCCAGTGAGCTGAAGGTCACCATTGCAGCATTATTTCATTAGTCCTGAAGCTTTATCTGTAGTTTACCGTCACAGAGATGAAGTCATATGAACGTGTACATAATACACATGTCACCTAGTATTCCAAGAACACTTTGTAGTCGCTTTTAACATTTTCAAACACATTTATCATCAAGTTATATAGCAAATTGCGCCAAATAAAAATTATATTTATAAAGTAGGCTTAACGGTGTAGGGATGTGTACAGACAGAGAAATAATTCATGATATTTGCTTGATAGAAATTAGTGTCAAACATGGTTTTAAAATGCTCCGAGTCGCTATTTCAAACACGTTTTACACTAAAACGTCATTATCAAATACTGTCAAAATTGGTGTTAAAATTAGAGCATAAAAATATCTAGGGACTGGTAAACTTATATTTTATCAAGCAGATATTTTCTTTTCCAAAAAACTTAAAAAGACATATAAATTCTCTAAATCGCTACATTTAAGCTCTCTTAGCCATCTCTAGTGTGCTATCGTGGACTTTATATTAGCAGTGCAAAGAGTACGGAACAACTACCGAGCGATAATGACCATTTCATTATATCATTTAAACTGTCTGATATTATTTCACTTTGTGGGAAATATCCATTTGACAAATAACTAAAATTAGGTTCACAAACAATGTGGTTTGGGACACTTCAAATTTTCCCATTTACTGCGGTACGACCTCCAGTGCAAGTTTTTCAAAAAAATTAATTTTTTTTTTTATTTCCAGGAACTTTGTCATTCAGGTAATAAATAAGTAAGGAAATAACCAAATAACCACTTTTTGATTTGTAAAAATAAATATCTATTACTATATCTTCTCCTTTTCTTCAATATTACAACATTATCTTACAATATTATGTTTAGAGTACTATACCTAATAGTTTTTTTTTTGTGGCATACCTCTAGTACCTACTTATAAAAAATGTGTAGTCTAAGTTGAGGCTTATAATATCAGGTTAACACTTAGCCTATTTTAATTTTATATATTTTTTCAGAAAACTTACAGCTAATTTTAACAATAGCAAGGTCAATAACATAATGATGGCCAATTAAAAGTTTTCACAGATAGCTTCAAGTACATACATACATCTAAAGAAACACTTCCACACACCCATTCGAGTATTAAACTATTAATATGCTAGTTATTTTAGTTATATTCAACCGTAGAGCATCCCATAGATAATTCGAAATATGCTTTCTGACTATATCCGATCTGTTTTAATAATAAGCACTTAAACCGCAGCACACAATTATAATAATCCTTGCCTAATTATAAACCATACATGTGATAACAAATAATTTATGTATGAAAATGTGATCGATTGAAATTCGCTCAACACTATTGGTTTCACTACAATGCGCTCGGCGCAGGCCAGGCCCGGGAGCCAGCCTAACAGTGGGAGGTACTCCCATCGACATCAAGCCCCGGTTGAAATACCTGGGGCTCGTGCTTGACGGTCGATGGGACTTCGGACAGCATTTCCGAAGTCTGCGCCCCAAGCTGGTGCTCACGGCGAATGCCTTGGGCCGGTTGTTGCCCAACTTGAAGGACCCAGAGTCCTCCTGCAGGAGACTCTACGCGGGTGTCGTGCGGTCCATGGCCCTATACGGGTGCCCCGTGTGGGCGGACACCCTGGAGGCCAGATTCGTGCCTCTGCTCCGTACGGCGCAGAGCACGATGGCCTCCAGGGCCATCAGGGGATACCGCACGATATCCTTCGAAGCGGCGAGTCTCCTGGCCGGATCGCCACCGTGGATCCTGGAAGCGAGGGCCCTTTCGGCATTATATCAGTTCCGAAAGGAGACGCGGGAGCGGGGATTCGATCCCGAGCCCGAGGATATTCGGGCCGAGAAATCCCGGCTCCACCAGGTCATGGTGGCCGAGTGGGAGCGACGACTTGGGCAACCACGCGCAGGGCACGCCGTCATTGCGGCGGTAAGGCCCATCATGGAGGAGTGGCTAGAGAGGCAACACGGTAGCCGTCAGACGCAGATTATCACCGGGCACGGTAGCTTCGGGCGGTATCTGCATCTGATGGGTATAGAGTCAACGCCCGAGTGCCATCACTGCGACGCGAGCGTGGACTCGGGGCTGCACACGCTCACCGAGTGCCCGGCGTTTGAGACGCCGAGGCGGGAGCTTGTGGCGCCGAGGGTGAGAGTGCTCACGCTCTCCACCCTGCTCGCGGCGATGGTCCGCTGCGCGGATGCGTGGGCGGCCAGCGCCTCCTTCTGCGAGCAGGTCATGCTCGCGAAGGAGACAGCAGAGCGGGCGCGGCGCGATGAGCGAGAAAGGCTCGCTGACATCGCTGCACGCGCCCGAAGGCGGCTCGGGCGTCGGAGGGCGCAGACTGACCTCCGCCCCCCATGAGCGCGGGCCTGAGGGTGACGGGTGGAGCCGCCCGTCACCCTAGCAGAAGCAGGCCACGGCGGCGGCGCGCATCGTAGGACGATGCGCGCCTCCCCACACCGGGGTTGAGTCGGGGACCGCGTGGTCCCCCCCCCCTTCCCGAGGAGGGCCAGACCGAGAGGGATGGCCCTGGGTCAGCCGGGGTGCGAGGGATATGTCGCATGACAACCTCACCTTCGGCCTAGCACTAGGACCCAGAGACGGCGTGCGGTTTAGTCGGTTCGAGTCCGACATAACCTCCCCCTCCGGCTCCGGAGGGGTGGGTATCCGTGGGGATTTCCCGCACGTAAAAAAAAAAAAAAAAGGTTTCACTACAATGTTTGGTGTTCAATCAAGTGTTTGGTTCTATCTATCTATCTATCTATCAGCCAATAGACGTCCACTGCTGGACATAGGCCTCCCCCAAAGAGTGCCATGCCGAACGATCTTGTGCCGTCACCATCCACCGACTTCCTGCGACCGCTTTAATGTCATCGGTCCATCGAGTGGGGGGCCGTCCTACACTTCGTTTTCCAGTTCGCGGTCGCCATTCGAGAACCTTTACTCCCCAGCGGTTATCGGTTCTGCGAGCTATATGGCCTGCCCATTGCCACTTCAACTTGCATATTCTAAGAGCTATGTCGATAACCTTGGTTCTTCTACGGATTTCCTCATTTCGGATTCTATCACGCAGTGAAACTCCTAACATAGCTCTTTCCATAGCTCGTTGCGCAACCTTGAGCTTATGCATGAGACCAATATTTAGCGACCACGTCTCGGTGCCATAAGTAATCACTGGCAACACGCACTGATTGTAGACCTTTGTCTTGAGGCTCTGTGGTATCGGTGACGAGAAGATATGCCGTAGCTTTCCGAACGCTGCCCATCCGAGTTGGATTCGTCGGCTGACCTCTTTATCAAAGTTGGACCTACCAAGTTGGATCACCTGACCTAAGTAGATATAGTGGTCAACAACTTTGATTATATCATTCCCAACATGTACTGGCATGGGTGTGACATGGGCATTTGACATAATATTTGTCTTGCCCATGTTCATTTGAAGACCCACCTGTTGAGAGACGGTATTGAGGTCTCTGAGCATAGTTCCAAGGTCTACCAACGACTCCGCCATGATGACTATATCATCGGCAAATCGAAGGTGAGTGATGTATTCGCCATTGATGTTGATGCCATACCCGTCCCATTTCAGAAGCTTGAAAAACATCTTCCAATGCAGAGGTGAACAGTTTCGGAGAAATAACGTCTCCCTGTCTCACCCCTTTTTGCAAATGGATGGAGTTCGTGCTCCGATCCTGGAGACGGATAGACATGGTGGCCTTGCTATACAAACATTTCAACACCTCGATATACCTATAGTCAATTTGGCATCGCTGTAGAGACCGCAACACTGCCCAGGTTTCGACAGAATCAAAGGCTTTTTCGTAGTCTACATACGCTAGACATAGCGGCCGATTATATTCTTCGGTCTTCTGTATAATCTGTCGGAGCGTATGGATGTGGTCTACGGTGCTAAAGCCTTTTCGGAAACCGGCTTGTTCGGGGGGCTGGAATTCGTCGAACCTTCGAGCGAGACGATTTGTTACTACTCTAGAAAACAGCTTATAAACGTGGCTCAGAAGCGAAATGGGCCTATAATTCTTCAAGAGGGTGTTATCTCCTTTCTTAAAGAACAGTACCACTACGCTTCTGTTCCAGGCTTCTGGCGTTGTACCCTCAAGGATGACGGAATTAAAGAGCTTCTGAAGGACTTTAAGTACTGGTGTTCCACCCGCTTTCAGAAGCTCAGTGGTTATTCCGTCCTCACCTGGTGCCTTGTTGTTTTTGAGCTGTTTCAGTGCAGTCCGTATTTCGTACAGGCTGACGTCCGGGATATCTTCGGTGTAATGTCGAGTTAATCGGGCTCTGGCATCGCTAGTCGTGCTAGGGGCAGGACTTTGCGATGTAGTATATAATTTTCCTTAGAACTTCTCGAGTTCTCTCAAAATCTCTGCCCGTGACGAAACGATACTGTCACTGTCGGTCTTCAGTTTCGTCAACTGGCTCTGTCCAATAGTAAGATCTCTTGCGAATACTTTTGAGCCCTTATTACGCGCTATTGCGTTTTTAATGCAGTTAGTATTAAAAAGACGCAAATCGTATCGCATGGACTTGGAGATCTGTCTATTGAGCATGCCGTATTTTGACATATCAACTGAAGACTGCAATCTCATTTCACCACGCCCTGCCAAGAGTTTAAGAGTATGCTCAGAGAGTTTCTGAGCTCTACTTTTCGGTCGAGTCTTATAGAAATGGGGCCCGACCTCTTGGAAAATTTTTACCAGCCCGCATTCGGCGAGACACTGGAAGCGATTTTGGAGTTCTAATTGAAAGCTCTCGGGGTTTTGAATTTGGGCAGGACTTGGGCGAAGAGTAGATTTCATCAGACGAAACCTTTCCAGCTGAATGTTAAGATTCAATGTGCCTCTGGGTTACCTATCTTAATCCCGAATTTTAATATTCTGAATATCATAATCCAGAAAACGTTTGGCCAATTTTTCATAATCCCGGTTTTTCAAATTCCGAAGTTTTATTTGCCATATAATCGCAACTCCGAATTTCATTTGCCCATTTATTCATTTGTAAGACGTTTTATAATCCAGACGAACGAGTTCCAGACACACGAAATCTAAATGCACAAAATCCAGATGACCGTAATCCATATGCACGAAAGCCCAATTTTTAAAACACAAATTTTTGAAATGCAATTAATTGATATCCAGTTAATTGATATCCAGACAAACAATATCCAGATTTATAAACTTAAAACTAAACCTCATATGGCGTCTACTAATTACAATTGGAGACCCACTGAACAAAACACACGTTGCCTTAAAAAATATATGTATGCATGTAAGCAAACAAGCATCCATACAGGCAAGCTGGCAATCAAACCGGCAAGCATGCAGGCATGCAGGCATGCCTGCATGCTTGCCGGTGCGGGCGAGGACTGCCCTCCCTCCGCGGGTGTGCGTTGTTTTATAGACAATTGTTTAATATAATTTCGTATAACAGAAAATGTTTCGCATAATTTCGTTTCATAGAATAATCAATATAATCATTATATATAATCAATATAATTTTAAATCATTGAATTTTGTTTCATATAAAGTTAAACATTAGAATAATCATTTCATAGAATATCAAATGAACTATTCTTAATAATTATATTGTTTATTTAATAGAAACTTATTACAAAGAATAACATATTATCATATATATCGTCGATGAAGTACCAATACCTCCTATATGTTGAGAACCTAATTTTACACCAGAAGAAAAAAACTGTTTAAAAAAAAAGCTTGTTTTGTTTTTTTTCATCTATTGATATTAAAATACTTTTCAATGCATTACCTTTTTATTACTTACGAAGGGATGTGATTATGATTATGTTTTATAGGGATTACGTCAGTTAGGAGATATTGATTCTAGAACTTGAGTATCCCTATTAATGTTAGGAGTTATTTCTTGTAAATAAAACACATCATTCATAAAGGATGTTTATTTAAAAATAACAATTTAAATAATAAGAAAAAGAAAACAATCAACGACTTAAAATTAAACATAAAACTCTTTCAAGAAATAAAATAATCAAAAATAAAATAAAGAAAAAACTAAAAATCTTCTGAACTTTCTATTTTTTTTTTTTTGAAGTGAAAACTTCTTTAGCGGCGTTGGATGGGTGTAAAATGTTAAGGAAGCGTCAGGATTAGTTGACCTTTGAACCGTAACCGACGAATGACGTCATACAAGATTAGGTAAAGACTATCTATTTTGCAATTTACCATGGATAGCGTCGTAGCTTAAACGGTAAGCACTTCGACTGTAAGTCCATAAAGTTTCAGCTAGTATCGGGTTCAAACCACCTGGCCTTCTGAAACTTTTTGCTTTTTGTAATTTATTACTTTTTATGATTATTTTTTCTTTCTGTAATTTATTACTTTTTGTGTTTGTTTTTTCTTTTCATAATTTATTAATTTCTTCTGACAGAAAATTAGCAGAAAATAAGTGATAGGTTCTATGATTAGCGCTATATTATAGGTATGGTATGGTATGTTCTTTTTTATCTTTTTCTATGTATATAACGAAGAAAGAAAAAAAGAAAATGTTTTCACTTCTGTTGGCACTCCCAGAGTGCAACCCGTCTTTTTTTTGGTTATGGATCGACTTATTTGTTTTTTTTATTAAATGAATTTTAGGTAATGAATCGTAATACGTGTGGCAATCTTGTGGTAAAACGTTTTTCATGCTTCGCAAATGATTAAATTTTGTTATCGTTATAGGAAGAGGTGCGTTATTTATTTGTAAATAGGTATTAAAACCTTCAAAAATTTTAGGCCTAGTCGGTAAACCAACCCAGTCATCGTCAAGATTCAATTTTATAGTGATTTTTCCATCATCAGTATACCGGATGGCCCGAATGTTTGTTACAGTCGGGTCCCCCGTTTTTCGACCTGGCCGAATACTTGAATATCGGCATAAAGTTTTTTCTGGAACTAAATGAAATCAAAACGCATACAGTATCTTTATCTCGCTCTATCAAATGGCGAGGAACAGGACGCAATGCCGCGTGCAAGCGATCGTGTGAATCAGCGCATCAGCGCAGTTAGGAGATATTTCCATAAAATACATACGAAAGAATGAATTCCGTAACTTAGTAGATATTTTCACGCAGCTCTAGAAGCTTTTTGGTAAAGAAATGTTGGATAGGAGTAAATGCAATTCATGCGAATATGAGTTTTATGTTTGTTGTAATAAAAAAGTAATTTTGGACCAAAATGTCAGTTAGGAGGTATTGGTACTTCATCGACGATATGTTTTTTATGAACTAAACAATTGATGCGTCTGCAAGGTCGACTCCTACTTCTGGGTGGTTTATAAAAAAATAACCACGAAGGCCTAATGCGGGAGCTCCGCTACGCTCCGCTCCCGCATTAGCCTTCTAACCTAACCTATCCGAGTCGGGGTAATCTGAGTCGGGGTGTTAAAATTGTAAATGTTACAGTTAAAAATAAATGTGATTTGGAACATTATAAAGGTGGTTTAATATTCTTTAAAAATTAATTCTACAGTTTGATAAGTTTGTTAAACAAAAAAAATGTGATTAAAAATTCGTTCAATTGTGTTTCTGTGAAATATGTTTCATTTTAGGAAATTGTTTTTGAAACAATAATATTCGAAATAAAAATATAAGAACCAAATATTATCTGAAGCATTTTCTGTGAAACGAAATTCTATGAAATTTCTTTCTACGAAATAAGGGGCTCCCGTCCCTCCGCGCCTCCGGTTCTTAAATAACACTCTCTAGTGTAGGGCAGACAAGTACCACGGCGAGTCGGGTCGGGTGTTGTACGCAGTGTTCACGAGCTCGCTTTCCTGATTCATTGATTATACCTGCATACAAAACTGTTCATGCATGACATGGAAAACAATAATTTAAACAAAATTATATTATAAGTCTACAGGCTTTCATTATATTAAGTGAAATTATTTATGTCTTAAGTGAACGTTAGAATTTTTATTATTATATCAACCGTTACACACCCTAAATAAATCGTATAAATTTACTGATTTTTACTATACCTGTAATTAGTTTAGCTGGAACACGATTTGTATGGGAACCAAATAAAAAGATTATGAAAATTTGGTAATAGTTTATTTGGAAAATGGTACGATGGGAAACAACAAAAAATATTCTGAGAATCTGGTATAACTATATTTGGATTATGACAATATGGGAAACAAAAAAATACTATTTGAAAATTTGGTTTTAGTGCACCTGGAAATTGATTCATCTGGGAAATGAAAAACGGAATTATAGAAAGTTGTCATTCATTACATCTGTCTTTTAAAAGTTCTACCAACCGTTTTCGGGGTTTTAAGATTCGGGTAACAGAAATTCGATATTTCAATAGGTTACCGTGCCTCTGACCATACGGTGATCACTACCGGTTTTGACCCTGTTGATCACAGAGACATCATTGAATATTCGCTTCTTGGTCGTCAAGATGAAGTCGATCTCGCGTTTGTGACCGCCGGGGTGCAGCCACGTCCATTTCCTGGACGGCCGCTTCCTGAAAAAAGAGTTCATCGCGAAGAGTCCCTCCTTTTCCATGAAATCGACCAATCGCTGACCCCTTTGGTTACGCTGTCCAAATCCAAATGGCCCTACTCTCAGTTCATCGCCGTTCCGAATGCCCACCCGCGCATTGAAATCTCCCATCACAACCGTGAAGTGTGTTTTTGAGGCATCCATGGCTTTTGAAATATCGTCATACATAACCTCCACTTCATCATCTGGGCGCTTCGAGTGTGGGGCATACACCTGTATAACCTTCAGCGAATACCTTTTGGTTATTCTGAGTATAAGGTATACCACCCTGCTCGAAACACTTTCGATCTTCACTATGTTGTTGACGAGATATTTGTGAACGAGAAACCCAACACCGTGTTGGGACAGCTGATCGCCCTCCCGGAAGTAGAGCAAGTTGCCGGACTTAAGGATTATCGTGTCCTCCCCTCTCTTCGGACTTCTGATAATCCAATAATATCCCAGCGCAACTTGCTTACTACTTCTTCCAGCTCAGCTAGCTTCTCGTCAGTCCTCAGTGTGCGTGCGTTATAAGTTGCCAGGTCCAGAGATCGTTGGGTTCGGTAGCTGATCCTCTGCCTGCGATTCTTAGCACCCCCTGCTCCGCCGTTACCATGGCCGCTACCGATGCCAGGAATAGCGTCGCTGCCGTGACTGGGGGCCGTACTTTTTGATGTCCTGTTCATAATGGGGGGTGTTTGCCATAATCACCACGCTTGGCAGGCGGATTGGTGATCGCAGAATCGGTTATCGAATCTCAGGTGAATGCTGCTGCCCATTCCCTGGTGTAAGCCCTTAGTCGCCTTTTACGACATCCACGGGAGGAGATGGAGGGTTTGGTTATGAATTACAAATTCAAATTCATTTCAATTTTAAGCTTGTTTATTTGTGTTTCGAACGTGGTAATTCATTTGTTTTCGTCCTATTAAATTTTGCTTAGACATCGTTCTTTGTACTATAATATGGAAAACATAAAATATCGCATTATTTTCCAATACGAGTTGCATCGCGGTACTAGCGCTGCAGAAACAGCTCGAAGAATTAATGATGTGTACGGAGAAGCCACTGTTAAAGAAAACACCGTCATTTTTGGTTCCATCGCTTTCGTTCTGGAAACCATCAGAGTAATCTGCAGGCATCGGTGTAAGTGAAAAAGTGATCGTGGAAACGGATCGACCTCAAACCATCAGAGTAATCTGCAGGTATCGGTGTGAGTGATAAAACCATTATAAATAATTTTATAACAAATTGTAAAAGTGAAGAAGCTTGAAAACTGAGTACCGCATGAACTAAGTCAAGCAAACTAACAAACACGTGTCGACTGCTTCGTCACGTCACTCGACCGTTGCAATAACGAGGGTATTTTGAATCCTATTAATACGTGTGATGAAGATGGATCCTATATGTTAACCAGAAGCGTAAATCACAGTTGTTAAATCCTGGAGAACCAGCCAAATCCTGCCCAAGCGAAAGTTGACTGAAAAAAGCCATTGATTAGTTTCTGGTGAACCAGCGTTGGAGTCATTTACTACACCTTCTTAAATTCTGATCCGACGATTACGACAGGTCTCTATTGCCAATAATTGGAAACCATGATGGAAAAGCTAGCAGTTAAACAGCAGAGATTGGTCAACCGCTCTAGCCCAATGCTGCTTTAGGACAACGCTAGACCACAAACTTCACAACAGACGGTGGTGGAACTAGCGGAGCTGGGATTGGAATGTCTCCGTCACCCACCATACTCCCCGGACCTTGTTCAACCATTAAACACTTTTTTCGGCATTTGGATCATTTCTTATTTAGAAAAACTCCGGTAGTGCCAGCAGAAGTGAAAACGTTTTGTTTGTTTCTTTCTTCGTTACATACAGAGAAAAAGATAAAAAGAACATACCATACCATACCTATAATATAGCGCCAATCATAGAACCTATCACTAATTTTCTGTCAGACGAAATTAATAAATTACAAAAAGAAAAAAATTCACAAAAAGTAATAAATTACAAAAAGAAAAAATATCACAAAAAGTAATAAATAACAAAAAATTATAATCACAAAAAGTAATAAATTACAAAAAGAAAAAATAATCACAAAAAGTGTCAGAAGCCCAGGTTCGAACCCGGTACTATCTGAAACCATAAGGACTTACAGTCGAAGTGCTTACGGCTAAGCTACGAAGCTTCTTAGCGTACCTACCTAGCAAAATAAACACTCTGTAGCTAGGAATGCTGTATGACGTCATGTCGTCCTACAAAGTCGTCGGTTATTGGTCAAAGGTCAAGTGATCCTGACGCGAGTTTAACACGTAATCCTGACGCGAGTTTAACACGTGATCCTGACGCAAGTTTAACACTTTTTACTCGTCCAACGCCGCTAAAGAAGTTTTCACTTCAAAAAATCAATTCAAATGAGGCAGTCCAAAACGAATATTAATTACCGCTCCTGCAGATTTTTTCAGTAAAGGAAACAATGAACTGCATTTGAATTATTATACCATATTCCCCGAACCTTTTTTAACGATATTTGGATCGGCTCTCAATCTGTGACGCGGTTGAACTTCGACATTTTCCGTGAGGCGATTACTAACTGACCTCCGCAAGCCATTGGTGATATCGATTTATTTTTATATCGGACACGACAATTTGACAATACCTCACCTGATGGTAAGCTAAAAGCAAAGTCTTAAAAAGAGGGCCACCATTACAAACACGTATAGTTAGACTAGTAGTCGCACTTTTATGGCTCTAACTACCCACAACGATAAATGTTTATTGGCAACCGAGACCGACTCTCTAAGGTACGGAAATAAATGATCTGGCCAATGCAAATAGATAAATTCAAGCATACAAATATTTGCATTGAGGGTGAATTGGACTCGCGCCGTCTGTGAAGCAGATGAGTTCACTACCATCACGCCAATGAGGCCTAATTTTAATATAAAAACGTAAAAGGTATACGTAGTTTGAAAGGTATATATAATTTGTAGGTGTTCTAAAATAGGTTATTAGGTACGTACTGTCGCAGTGTCCTAGTTTCTATTTGATTCATGCCAGACACGACGAGTGTGGATCCAGTACTGCGTTGACTGACATATTCTATATGCAGCATTACCAAACCTTACTTTAATATGTAGAAGCGTAAGCTTGCTTCATTTATTTTTTCTCTATATGAAAATAAATATGTGGCGATTTATAGTTTTAGTGAATATCTGCTTGGATTCATAAATATTGTATACTAGCTATTGTCCGCGGCTTCACCCGTGTGGATGTCGGTTACCGCTATAATATCGGTTGTCGTTATAAATTGTAGCCTATGTGTTGTTCTGATGTATAAGCTATATTATTGTAAAGTTTCATTAAAATTCATTCATTAGTTATTACGTGAAAGAGTAACAAACATTCATACATCCCTCCAATCCATCCATACTTACAAATTCTCGCGTTTATAATATTAATAGAACGACTAAATATGTGGTCCTTGTGGAACTTACTGTGCCGTGGGAAACAAATATACCGAAGGAACACACACTTAAGAAAAATAAATATTATGATCTCACAAACGAATTAATCAAAAACGGTTACGTGGTTAATTTGTATGCAGTAGAAGTGGGAGCGAGAGGTATACCAGCTAAATCTCTCTATAACCTACTTAAAGATCTAGGCCTATCGAGAGCTACAATAAGCTCATTACTAGGACGAATGTCTAAAGCGGCACTAGTAGGTTCGTATCAAATTTGGTTAGGCAGGGAGGGGAACTTGGGTAGTGAAGGTGAGTGTTGATGTACATCAACAAAAGGGGCCCCTTCTAAACCTACACTTGGGTCGCAAGTCCCAGGCACTGTCCCGAGTTCCCAACTCAGCAACGCGATGGACCCGGCACCCGCACGGAGAATCCATGGATTGCTAAGAATATCGTCTCATATATATAAATATTTTATATGTCCCACTTTACCACAAACGCTATACTAGTTTGATAGTTAATTAATGAAGTAGGTAAAACAGCTTACACAAAATTAGATTGAACTAGATTTGCCCGTAATTTGGCATTCACAAAGACCAGATACTTTTTATTTCGGTGATAACTTGCTATAAAAAATTCAATTGCAAATGTGATTTTTACTCGAATGAAGACGCTAACAAATGGTTTTCATCATCACTACATAGTATTAAACAAAGTCGCTTTCTCTGTCCCTATATCCCTTTGTATGCTTAAATCTTTATAACCACGCAACGGATTTTGGTGCGGTTTTTTTTAATAGATAGAGTGATTGAAGAGGAAGGTTTATATGTTTAATAAAATCAATTGCACCCGTGCGAAGCCGGGGCGGGTCGCTAGTATTGCATAAAATTGAAAACATTTGCGACAGTCGGACTACAAGCAACGAAAGAGCAGAAAAAGCTCGTAAGTAGGCTTTTTTATACAACTAAGGTGGCAGACAAGCATACGCACCTGATGGAAAGTGGTTATCGTGGCATATTTAAGTGTGCAACACCTAAGGAGTCACACTCGTGCTGCCGACCCCGTAAACACAGAGTTTCTGTGCCGTCAGTGTAGAAGACAAACCAGGAATAGCCTTTGGTCTTTCACTGACAGCACAAAAACTCTCCAGTGAGCTCTGGCTATCCTACTCACCGCCGGGAACGCAACACGAGGTTATTATGGCTGCTGTAGGGTGAAGGTACTTCCCCAGTCGGATTGCTCGATTGAATGGAAATACCGTCTTGTCCTACCTCTTTTATAAGGTATATTAACATTAAGTTTTCGGACATTTTCATACATTACTTTTATTCCCATAATGTACCCCTTATGTTACCATATATCGCGACTTTTAAAGTGTAAATTTTGGCGTCCTTACCCAACTAATATAAGACATATTGTCCACTTCACAATATTGATAAAAAGAACTGCTATATTTTTCGCTTACTGCTTTTCCTTTATCAATATATCGGCATGTGTAATGCTGAATGTGAAGAGTCATCCTTAAAGAGCAGTCTTCATAAGTGGCAGTAGAAATATAGGCAATATTCTACTCTAGTGTGCACAGAGAGTACGGAATAAATAGAAAGTGTATCTTAATATGTATAAATGGGAAAGTTTGGTGACCGATATATTAATCACACTAGAATGGTCAGACAGACCACTTATAGGCAGGCAGGCTTAGCTGGGTGATTTAATGGGATACAAAAAAATTGACAACTGTTATTGAATTTTTAAGCCTATATTTACGAACTGGTGCCTGAGGCTTCCGTATGAAATATAAATCCTATTTCTGAAACCCAGAGGAGCCTTCTTTTGAAGTAATAAGTAGCCTTTGTGCTATTACAGAGCATGATGTATCGGTGTGTCTAGTTTCGAACTTTTTTCAAGATCTAATCCATTGAAGTATCCAAGTTAAGTAGTTATTCTTAAGACTAATACCAATTTACGTTTATACTGAGCGGGAATTGAATAAGCCACCTAAGACAGCAGTCGAACTTTCAACCGCTATGCCACAGGAAGGTCATCTGTGACAATATCATGAAATACATTTATTGATTTATTTTAATTAATTTATATACTTATTTACTCAAAACAAAACATATTGTCTGGTAAAAAAACATCACAAAATATACAAATCATAGTATCCAACAAATATTATTCGTATGCATTAAAGGTAAATTAAATAATTATTATTTGAAACTTTTGTTAACTAGTATTAGCATCTTCTGCTGAGTTAGGTTTGTAGCCTGTGTTTCAGCAGACAGCACTTCCGCCCATTTATCAGTTAGACAGTCATGAAATACAATACCAAAGGTGTAATTCAAAATAGTACTATCTTTATCTCTTCTACAAAAGAACTACAGGAATACGACTCATAGAAGATTGCGTTATTTTTCTACGGATTACAGAGTAAAGGTAATATCCTTGTCGCATAGCTACACAATTTAGTAAGAAATCTCCTTATCCCTTCTTCAAAGCTAAGTAGCTATAAATAAACTAAGACCAGTCTAATTTACTCGCCATTACCCGACGAGTCCTCTTTGATGTGTCTGTATCATTAAGACAAATATATACAACATACATCAAAGTCACGCCCTAGTCACTAAATGATAATCGTATCCTTATTTCTAATTACTTTAACCCGTAGAGAGCCATCAGAGAGAATGAAACTCGAGGAAACTATTAGTCAAATTTAGTAAAACATCAACTTTGAAGTAAATACCAGCTTTAATGAACGTCTGTGATTATTATGATGGAATTTTTGTCAAGTCGCGGTTTTAAAAACAATTAAGTGCGGTTTTGGAAAACATTGGAGTAGCTCCTACCGTTTAGTTTTATCACCACTTTATTGGGCGAACTTAAAACCCTACCAACATTCCAGAGGCCAACTTAACGTTACCTACAAATTGGTGCAGCTGTTAGGCAACGCAAAAGGCTCAGCCCCTCTAGACAAGTGGCAATTCGCTAGCCGGCGCTTGGTGGAATAAAATGACGAATGTATAGGATTTGACGTAAATGACAGTCGTTAACGCATGTCAAATACGTCAAATCCTATCTATTCGTCATTCTATTCCATCAAACGCCTACTAGCGAATTGCCACTTGTCTCTGCCCTACGCTGGAGCATTGGGAGGTCACAAAGCAGTCATTCTCGGTAAAGCTGACAGCCAATCAATAACATTAAGCGACCTCCAGGCCCAAAGTGCATACTTTGGACGCAACTGGGAAACCGTTATGAGGACGACGACGAACCTAAAGCCCGAAAATTCCCGAAGGGGTAGACAGTAGTGTATTATACATTCTCACGTAATATAGGGCGACGCTAATCCCGTTAAGCGAATATTTTCGCTAATGAATATAGAATATCATTACCTCTTCTAGTACTGTTTTGTATCTTAACATTCAAAGGCTTACTTGCGACAAATAAATTGCCTATTATATACGAGACATTATTTCATACATTCTTTGTTTCATCAGAGGATTTCACAAGGAACATTTGTTATGATTCACATTTGAATGAAGAAAAATGTAATTTTGTTTATGCGAGAATGAACTTTGTACCTGTACTGAAATTGTAAAAAGGCATAATTTGTTTGTTTAAGCAATTATTCTTGTAGTGTTAGTTAATAGACATCTACACAGATTCTACTGAGCTGACAATACTGACAGGATTACACATATCACATTGCTAATGAAGATGTCAATTAACAAGTCTTAGGGACAAACATCGACTTAAGAGATAACATAAGAGTTTTTCTAATGGATAATTATATTGACTTGCTCTAGTGGGACCTTCTAAAAATCAGTAGATATACTTGCCGATTCTGTAACTAAGGAATAAGTAGACAGTGAACATCGTATACAGAAAAATCCTAAATTTTATACCTATAGAGCGTTGTTCTAATTAGATTCTTATATCTAGTTAAATTCGTTTCCTTAAATCCCTAAAGATGAATGGTTTGCGTAAAAATGGAATAAAATATATAGTATATAAATAGTGTGGATAGCAAAGCATGGAGTGAATGAGAAAATTATATCTGACATGAATTTGTGAATTGTAATGACGTTTTGTCAAAATAAACATATTAAAATGCGAGTTGTCTAGATATTATGAAAGTCAATTACTTAATAATATAATATAATAATAAAAAAATATAATACAACATCAGCAAGCTCTTAATTTTTTTCGTATAAAATCTTTATGTATAGAAACCAAACATACTCTAATAAAAAAACACAAGTTGACATGTCAACATGTCACACCAGCCACGGATTTAATACACTTAAAACAGCATGAATCTGCTACCGACTACCAGACCAACAGACTTTCTTTATGAAGGTGCTTAAGTTTGGTATTAAAAATCTAAAACAATCCTGGAGGGTAGAGTGTGAAAAATACTTAATGACCTGTCCTCATACCTTCCAGATCAAACGAAAGAAACATTATATTTTTTTTATATGCGTGAAATCTCCACGGATACTCCCCTCCCCCTCCGGAGCCGGAGGGGGAGGTTATGTCGGACTCGAACCGACTAAACCGCACGCCGTCTGTGGGTCGATGTGCTAGGCCGAAGGTGAGGTTGTCTCGAGACATATCCCTCGCACCCCGGCTGACCCAGACATTAAAATAAGTAGATCAGTTTCGTAAGAACCGCATACACCCGTGCCACGAGATCGTCATAAATAATAGATCGTACAGAAAACTTAAAAGAAAAAGTTCCTAAGTTGCGTTGTACTAATTTCCCAGAGGAATAGAGATCCTTCTAACTGTCATACCTCTCATCATATTGTTTTATTGGTAGTCTTCTCATTATTTCAACAATAGTTTATTTAATTTTATTTATGTACTATGCTTTTATTTTCAATATCTTGTGTAATATAATGATTTTTAAAGCAAATATTACGCTTACTTTTCCTATAGATTTAGATCAGAAAAAGTGAAGATCCGAGATAAGATTTGAACCCGTGACCAGTGCCCCGAACATGGATAATATTCAAATTCGTAACGGAAACGAATCGAAGATTGGTCGCCTGCCTACTGTGAACCAATCGCAATGCTCCATTTTTTCGACTTTGAATTTGAATGTTATTCGTGCTCGAGGCACAGGTCCTTACTGGGAGAATGCATTGACCAATTGAGCTACTTGCACCAAGTGTTGAATGTTCGAAATTAGCCCCAAGACGACTGTATACGAGAATTTTGATTAAAGAATCACCTCTGTAAGAAACTAGCCGTGAGTTCAAGTCCCGTCTTAGAAGTTCATTTTTTCTAGTCTGAATTCAAAATCTTGAAAAAAAAACACCTAATACTTGTTAATAGGTATTCATGTCCTACTAATATCATAACTGTGGAAGTTTGTGAAGATGTTTGATGTTTTTTTTTACTTAATAACGCTTAAACGTTTACGTTAAACTTGAAATCCGGTACAGGGATAGATGATAGGCTAGAATAACACATAGGCTACATAATATTCTCTGAAATATGTATTTATGGGCTGCGAGATCAAAATTCCTCACAGACGGAGCCGCGAGCAATAGCTAGTAAATAATATAGAAGTACGAGAAAATAGTCGGTATCAACAAAAACTTCCCAAAATATGCGTTGAAGAGCACAGATGGTATCATAAAATAAATGGGCAAGTTGTATGTACGCAGTGTTACGGCTTGCATGTTCAAACTTTATAAAGCCCTTGTAAGACAGACAATAGGCTAATGCGTCATTTGTTTAAAAACATTTCTTTTTCATATATTCAGAAGGTCAATTGTCTGCCCCGCTATATAGCAAGAAGGAATTTAAGCGAAATGCATAGCTTATTGGACATATTATGTTCATAGCACATAAGCTAATCACCACTACAATTTTATAGAAAAGGTCCGAGAAAAATCAGCCCAAAAGCCGGATTTACATATGAAATTCGTGATATGCATGATGAAATTAATTTCATGAAATTAGTTGTTGTCCTTTAACTAGTTTCGCTAAAATGATACATACTGTCATCAAATTAACAGTATCGCTCGGACAATGGTTCAGCCGTCAGCAACTAAGCTTTATGTTTTGATGCAAAACGTCGTCGGACATATAATAAGATATGAAATTAAAATAAGGTTATTCCCGTACAAAGGACGTTGATGAATTCGACATTGGCTAGGAAGAAATCATCTGGGTGCAAGTCAGTTAATCTCTAAATTAGCAGATGAAGATTTCACTGATATGCGTTTAAAAATGTTATATTTTTTTCGGTTGTCCAACGTTGGTTTTCCATTTTTGGTGCGTTTTTAGCTGCACCGCCACAAATAACCACACGTCCACACAGCGACATTACTGTCGCGACATTAGTTTCGCGTCGCATTTACATGGTGACATTAGTTGCATGACACTAGTTTTATAGTATGACGCCATGTGCGCATGGCTCGATATTATTTCAGTTGCATGAAATTCATGCATACATTATAAAACTTATCGTTAACACGTGAAATTACAGACGATATTAGTGTCACGAAATTAATTTTATGCCACTAAATTCGTAATGAAAATTTAGCTTAATCGACACCAGTGATATCCTTTGATAGTTGTCAGACTTATAAAAACCTTCACTACGGAAATAATATGTTTATGCATAATGTCCTATGTTGATTGGGAAACTCTTTAATCTTAAAAACGCAGTAGGTATACTCACCCACTATCCCACGCTTGTCGTGTTGGTTCCCCGGTGGAGTAGAATAGGACTGTCTACCCTTTAGGGGATTTATAGGCGTGAGTATGTGTGACGTGAATATGAATGTATGTAGGTATCTCAATGCACTACCACATTTCTAATACTCTATAGTATAGTATAGTATTTCTTAACGAATCGTTCTACAATTAAAAAACGATGCCTTGACTCTCAAAAAGTTAATTTCATCCTCGAAATGCCGGTGATATGTAAACTGATTCCTATCGTATTTGTGCATAGGCATATAGGTAGGTATATAGGTATGCGATAGCCACCGAGTGGTGCACAAGTCCCACGGAACGTTGTCATCGCGAGAGATCCCTCTGAAAACTAGAACATGTAGTGCGGTGAAAGGTACAAACGTCAAAGATAATGTATATTTTTCAGTTTTTTTTTATACCACTGAGGTGGCAGATAAGCGCACGGGCCACCTGATGAAAAGTGGTAACCGTGGCCTACGGACGTGTGCAATACCAGGGGAGTCACTCCCCACTCATGCTGCAGTAGGGCGGAGGTACTTTCCCAGTCGGACTGCTCAATTGGACAGAAATACCGTCGTGTCCTACCTCCTGTATCTTTTTCTTGAATATGTTTATGATCTAATGGTGTTTTCATGATCTGGAAGGCGTGAAAATTGTTGACTATGAAACATCTGAGATTGGAAACGTGCTTATAATATAAACTTTATCACATAATTTGAACCATTAATAAAATTTGGTAGGTGCTGTTCGTTGTCTAGTCTAGGTGCTATTCATGCAGGTGCTATTCGCCTTATTATGAACTTATTGTAAGGAGACTAGTCATGTCTAGTAATAAAGAGTCAAATAATTTTGTGATAAAGTGTATTTTGAAGTATACTCATCATCATCTGTTGTTATGTTGTAACCAATTTCATCCAAGGCCCGCCCAAGGTCCACCTTTCGCCTTTTCCTCCTCCTCTTACATAATCTTAGGCATTATTTACAGTGAAAATACTGAAATGCTTATACTAGCAATATCACTATTAAATATTACGATTTGGTATCACTATGCGCAGGAATCGAGTTTTCACATCGGTAATACCAAAATACTGTCTAATCACTGACAGACATACCATAAGTATAAAAGTACTACCTATGAATATTCAATCTTTACTCATAAGTAGGGTATTTTAGCACAAAATTGTAGACGTAGATGATTCCCTTCTCCAGAAATTATGTAATGGCCCATAGACGATAAATGAAATATTCACAAGATACGCGCGTTACCTATTCGACGCATAATGGCACATTCGGCGCGGCTGTTACCCCACGTGTATCTCGCGTGGATGTCGACATAGGAAGAAACGAATGGTTTCAATAGGAAAATTGCTGATTCTATCACACAGTATTTAGTCTAATTATTCAATGTATCGAGTCTGATTCATTAACAGAAAAACCACAGCTGTAGATCATGTTTCGAAAAAGTTTAAGCCCATAAAGACTGGAAAAAATTGCATTGCAAAACTGTTTATTCACGATGGATGTAACGGATGGTAACGAATTTCGATGCGGCTTTTTTTCCAAAGGTCTTCTTACTTCAAATCGGCCATATAATTTGATTGCGATTGATTGAGCAGAACTAGAGATGTGAAGAAAAATCGAGATAACCGTCATTCATGTCCATGGAGTCGCTTGCTTGTTGAAAAATTGATGTGGATACTGCAATTTCTTATCAAAAACACTTATGGAAAATGAAGCTTAACAAATTACTACCTTTCTTTAATGCTGGAAGTAAGTACCTAAGTATACCTTTCTATGAGGCCTTTGAAAATAAAACTTACGGTTCAAGCCCAGGCGCTCATTTCTTACACCACTCACGAACTCAGTGTCGTAGCAAGCGTCAAATCCCCAACTTTGGTAACACGACGGTATCGTCGGTTTTATTTTCAAGTTTTCCGTTTTGTACCAAGAATATCTTTTGTTTGAGCAAGAATATTTAAACTAGCAAACGCATGCAATAGTACCGACTAAATTTAGTCTCCGTTATAAATATTTTTGAAGCACCGATTTTCGGGTAAGATCATTTTGGAGGCCTCTAAATAACTAGAGGGTTGACTACCTAAAAATGATAATTGGATTGCGGAATCGGAGCTTTGGGTGCTATGGAGTACATTGAAGAGGCATAATGTCAAGCAGTAGATTACAATAGATTATACAGTCAGTCGACTGTATTATCATGTATAAATAAGTTCAGAATTAATATTTTGTGCGAACTGGATGCAGCAGGTGGAAGATCGTATGAAATAGCGCACAATGGGTGGTGGGCTATTTGATGGTTACCTATCTTAATCCCGAATTTTAATATTCCGAATATCATAATCCAGAAAACGTTTGGCCAATTTTTCATAATCCCGGTTTTTCAAATTCCGAAGTTTTATTTGCCATATAATCGCAACTCCGAATTTCATTTGCCCATTTATTCATTTGTAAGATGTTTTATAATCCAGACGAACGAGTTCCAGACACACGAAATCTAAATGCACAAAATCCAGATGACCGTAATCCATATGCACGAAAGCCCAATTTTTAAAACACAAATTTTTGAAATGCAATTAATTGATATCCAGTTAATTGATATCCAGACAAACAATATCCAGATTTATAAACCTAAAACTAAACCTCATATGGCGTCTACTAATTACAATTGGAGACCTACTGAACAAAACACACGTTGCCTTAAAAAATATATGTATGCATGTAAGCAAACAAGCATCCATGCAGGCAAGCTGGCAAATAAACCGGCAAGCATGCAGGCATGCAGGCATGCCAGCATGCTTACCGGTGCGGGCGAGGACTGCCCTGCCTCCGCGGGTGTGCGTTGTTTTATAGACAATTGTTTAATATAATTTCGTATAACAGAAAATGTTTCGCATAATTTCGTTTCATAGAATAATCAATATAATCATTATGTATAATCAATATAATTTTAAATCATTGAATTTTGTTTCATATAAAGTTAAACATTAGAATAATCATTTCATAGAATATCAAATGAACTATTCTTAATCATGGCGTGGCGGTAGTAAACGCGGCTGCTACGCAGGAGGCGCGGGTTCGATCCCCGCTCAGTGCAAATATTTGTATGCATGAATATGTATATCTGCATTGGTCTGGGTGTTTCTATATATATTATGTATGTATTTACAAAAAAAAAGTATCTAAGTATGTTTATCCGCATTCTAGATTCCATAACACAAGCTAGTTAAGCTATGCTTACCATGGGTCTAGATAGCGTTGTGTGAAATGTTGTGGAATATTTAGTTGTGGAATATTTATTTAATAGAAACTTATTACAAAGAATAACATATTATCATATATATGGTTAACTTTTAAACTCTCGCGTTCCATGATATATAATTTACGAAACGGGAATTAACGCGATCATGGTATAGGTACTTACATACCTTTGATTGCCTGATGTTTCGACCAGGTTACACCGGCCGTGGTCACAGGCACAGGCAGCCTGTAGTACCTATACCATGATCGCGTTAATTCCCGTTTCGTAAATTATATATATATGGTTTTTATGAACTAAACAATTGATGCGTCTGCAAGGTCGACGGAGCCCCGCTACGCGGGGCTCCTACTTCTGGGTGGTTTATAAAAAAATAACCACGAAGGCCTAATGCGGGAGCCTCGCTACGCTCCGCTCCCGCATTAGCCTTCTAACCTAACCTATCCGAGTCGGGGTAATCTGAGTCGGGGTGTTAAAATTGTAAATGTTACAGTTAAAAATAAATGTGATTTGGAACATTATAAAGGTGGTTTAATATTCTTTAAAAAATAATTCTACAGTTTGATAAGTTTGTTAAACAAAAAAATGTGATTAAAAATTCGTTCAATTGTGTTTCTGTGAAATATGTTTCATTGTAGGAAATTGTTTTTGAAACAATAATATTCGAAATAAAAATATAAGAACCAAATATTATATGAAGCATTTTCTGTGAAACGAAATTCTATGAAATTTCTTTCTACGAATGAGGGGCTCCCGTCCCTCCGCGCCTCCGGTTCTTAAATAACACTCTCTAGTGTAGGGCAGACAAGTACCACGGCGAGTCGGGTCGGGTGTGGTACGCAGTGTTCACGAGCTCGCTTTCCTGATTCATTGATTATACCTGCATACAAAACTGTTCATGCATGACATAGAAAACAATAATTTAAACAAAATTATATTATAACTTATAAGTCTACAGGCTTTCATTATATTAAGTGAAATTATTTATGTCTTAAGTGAACGTTAGATTTTTTATTATTATATCAACCGTTACACACCCTAAATAAATCGTATAAATTTACTGATTTTTACTATTCCTGTATATAATTTAGCTGGAACACGATTTGTATGGGAACCAAATAAAAAGATTATGAAAATTTGGTAATAGTTTATTTGGAAAATGGTACGATGGGAAACAAAAAAAAATATTCTGAGAATCTGGTATAACTATATTTGGATTATGACAATATGGGAAACAAAAAAATACTATTTGAAAATTTGGTTTTAGTGCACCTGGAAATTGATTCATCTGGGAAATGAAAAACGGAATTATAGAAAGTTGTCATTCATTACATCTGTCTTTTAAAAGTTCTACCAACCGTTTTCGGGGTTTTAAGATTCGGGTAACAGAAATTCGATATTTCAATAGGTTACCCTATTTGATTGATTGATTTTGATATTATTTTATGACAGCTACTTTAAATATAATTGTATATGCACCTAATACCACAGCCGCATTCTTCTAAAAATTCTAAAAATTAATCAATGTAAACATAAAAGAAGGCTCAGTAGTGGTACCTACCTTTAGTTGAGAAGAAGGTGTAAAAATCTGTAGATCAACGTAGTTAGATGATAAATACAAAATGGCGTAACAATGGGTACTCATTCTCCAAATCAGCACATATTGTGCAGAATACAAGCTTACTAATAATAAAAATGGTCAAAAACGAATCATCGGAAACATGGTTACACCGAAACGAAAAACTTTTCAGCTGCCTTAAACAATATACGCAGATCATTCTTTTTCTTTATCCACCGAGGCAAAAAATTGCTTCAAAAACTTTTATGGTATTTGTTTGAATATATATTTTCTTCAACTTTGTTTAAGATGAATTAGATGAATTACTTTCTATTTTATCTTTATATTCTTTTGTTTTAAGGTACTGAAATATAATCGCCGGTAGAAACAAACAAAGAGGCAGGACAGGAGTACCCTAAACCGACGAGCATGCATGAAGAATGTAATGAGAGTGAATGAAGCGAGAGTAGTATGTCAGGATCATGGCCAATGGAGATCCGTGATCTCTGCCTACCCCTACGGGAAACAGGCGTGATTTTATGTATGTATGTATGTGTGTAGAAACAAAATCATAGAAGGTAACTTAAATGATTAAAATTCAAACCAACACAAAGCCTTTTTTAAGAAATCCTACTCATATTATAAAAGTAGAAGTTTGTAAAGATGTTTGTTACTCAATGAAGATCAAACAGCTGAACGAATTTACGGGATAGATGGCAATCAAGAATAACACACAGGCTACTTTTTAGCCGTGGAATATATTCCCATGAGTTTACGTGAACAGAATCACAATTCTGCGCAATACATTTCTAATACAGATGTTGTTGGTAAGACACTCAATTTATTCTATTTTTCTTCATTCTCGTCTTATATTGATAACAGTTTCTAAGAAAGTGTAATATCGATAGATTTGCTATCAAGTTCTTCTGAAGTTGTTAAAACAATCTTACTTTCTGAAAACAATTTTCTATCGAGAAACACTACATATTTTCTCATTTCTCATGAGAAAGTACGAATACTGAGATTCAATTTAAATCATATTTACTTACTATCTTTATATAATATTAAAAACTCACTTTACAAGTTCCTCACAATTATATTTAGTTTTATCACTATATAATACTAATATTTAATTTATAATATTACGACATGTTTCGAATTACTCATCTTCAGGTAAACATATTTATTTTGAAAAATATGTTAAATAGTAGTTTCTAATATATAAAGATAGTAAAATGAAGTTCCATCAAGAAGTTTCAACAAATTCAATCAACTACATATTTACTTACTATCATCATAATCCTTGTTATTCCTGGTCGTATCCGAGACCCCTCCTTTTGACTTGGTTTTTATAGAAGCAACTACTGTCTGGGATCCAAACCTCGAGTGAAGAATCTGTACCAGAGTTTCAATTTTCAGTAGGCATCTCACATGTGTGATTTGAGGTTTGACACAACTCATCATTTCTCGAGCCTTTTTTCAACTCAATTGGGGTCGTCTTTCCAGTCAACCTGTGATGCAGCTGAACATCGATATTTTCTGTGAAACGATTGATTTTCATTGGTCAATTATTGTCAAGGTGGGAAGGTTCGCGGACTCAGCACTGAGCCAGGCGAGTTAGAGAATTGCACTACTGATCTCCACAACCAATCGACAATATCGAAGTTCTTAAGTTACATAGACTATTTATATATTATATATTTTATTGTACACTAATTACAATATTCATTATAAAAATATTAACATGACAAGAGCAGTTCAAAGTTGAATTTTTTTAAGGCTCCAAATACCGGCAATGACTGCCATAGATTGTTGTACGACGGCTTAATGTGCGCTCCAAGGCACTGCACTACCTCTGCATTTTATTTTATATTTAAAACAGATAAAAGTATGTATAGTAATATGTCTTCTGAGAAATCACGAAAAGAATTTGTAGTAGGGATTTCCAGTGTCTAGTTAGTTGATAGCCTCGGGTGGCCAAACAAAAATAGCGGTGCAAAATAAACTAACTCGGCCTAGTAGAAAAATGAACACCAAACATTTTGTGTGTGTATAGGTGCGCGAAAGATGCTTCCCATTCGTTTATATTATTTTATCCTGGAGCAAATTGAATCCCTGGGGAATAAAAGGGATTGCTACGTGCTGTTAAGTTTATACTAACTTTAAACATATAATGTTCTAAATACTACTAACTGATGTCCACTGTTTCACCTTTGTGGAATTCTTAAGTGTTCAAAATTGAGACAAAGTTAGGACTGTTTACACCGAAATATTATAGTCGTTATGATAAAAAGATTATTTTTTTTAATTATGTATGGGAATAATGTACACGTGAAAGGAGAAATGTATCGGGCCTTTTTTTCGCCAATATAGTATTCTCAGACGACTTTGCCATCGGAACTATCCAGCAAATTCTTTTATCCGAAACTACTATAAAATCACCCGGTTTAAAACGTGTCCCATTATGGAACTGGGTCAATGGGACTAGGGAGGTAGACTGAACTTGTGTTACTTTCGATCTAACAGGCACCGTAGTTTTTTTTTATTACATATTACATATTTTATATTTATTACAGACACCTTGAAGTCCGCATAAATATGATAGGGCTTGTTTTCTTTTCGGTTATGTTCGGTCTTGTTGTGTTCCCGGCGGTGAAGAGGGTAGCCAGAGCTCACTGGAGAGTTTTTGTGCTGTCAGTGGGAAGACCAAAGGCTATTCCTGCTTTGTCTTCTACACTGACGGCACAGAAACTCTCTGTGTTTGCACACGTCCATAGGCTATGGTAACCACTTTCCATCAGGTGGACCATGTGCTTGTCTGCTACCTTAGTAGTATAAAAAGAAACTGTCGCTTGATCTCCCAGCCTGAGTCCGTCAGAACAGTAGACAACTACTGACAGAATGTTTAGGTCATCGATTATTGTCAGCCGAGACCAACTTTAAACGTACCCTCCGAAGCACTTAAGTGAGATACCAGTTAGTGGTCACTTATCTAATTGGCAAGTGAGCTTACCGAGGCTCGGATAGCATTTGGGTGGGTGACCACTGATCTTTTATCGAACAGTGAGCGCAGCTGGACATGAGCACTTTTTTATTGCAAACAGTATTCTAACTTCAAATTAAATGACAGTCCATAAACAGCACTTGCGATGAGAACGAATATCGATTTTTTACTTCGACTATATAGAAGTCAATGGCTGAAATGGCTATTTATCGGGCTAGTTCTACTTCCAGTTCATAACATAAAATTTAACTTCCTACCTGACTCGAAAACGAAATCTAAGATAAATTTTCTTTTATCCTTTCATAATTCTATGTGCTAAAAAAACTTTGAACTAGTCCGGTAAATCGGTAAATTAGTTAAGAGTTTATGTTCTAGTTATTTTAGCAGTTATTTTATACCATAGTTTAAACGGCATTAAGAAATAAACGGAATTCTTCTTAGTTTGCATAATAATAAACATATTAAATCATTGACCAACGAGTTGATAACTTATTACCCCGAATTGTCAACCAATTCACCGCGTTGTTATTCACTAGCAGTTTATAACTTATTCACCATATCGCTCATTTGCGACGATAGTGTGATATTTAAAAGAATTATATAATTTTTTAATGTTAATTCAAAATCGCGAAGTTGCGAACTGTTATCTCTAAAAACGTGGTAATTTTTACTCTTAAAATGACGGAGAAATGAAGGAAAGAGACAAAACTATCACAGTGTTGCATTGTCTCACTCGGACATCTAGTTGACTTTGACAAAGTTACAAATCAGTTGTGCCCTGTGCTTGCTGGAGTGAAGTGTTCTCGTGTTTCTCGAACAACGTGGTAATACGAATATATCACGTTTTTGGTGAAAAAGTAAGTATCATTTGATACTAATCCTTTCTTTCAATAGGGTAATATCTTATTTTATCACGGTGTTCTTACATAACTAAGTAACAACTAATTTGGTATATCTTTTACTTAACACATTATTCTTGTAAACATTATCACTGTAATAATTTGAATTGTAACGTTGAAGATGATAAAGTTTATGCTTTCTAGTGACATGTAATTTGGTTTATTAGATGATGTATTGTTATTCCAGAAAATATCTTATTATGTTATGAAAATATCTCTCGATGTAACTCTGTATTTGCTAAACATTTAAAATTTATTCTTGTTATATTTGCAGATGGATCAAGATCTAAACTAATGTTAGAGTTAGTACTAAAAGAAAATGAAGACCCTTTGGCTAATTCTGACTATAATGCTTCGATGTTTTGATTGAAAATATCTCAAAAATAGAATCTCACTACATTCGGGCACATTCAAAGAGACACTATATTGACGGTAGTAAAATCATTTCAGACATTCACCGAGACTATGTAGAACAATGCAAGATCAATAACGTTGGGTTTATTAATTACATTATGTTTTACCGCATATTCACCCTAACACACATAAAGTTCTTTATTCCGAAAACAGACGCTTGCGAATTTTGTGAAGCTTATAAAAATAGTTCAGAAGAAAAAAAGAACTGAAAAAGGAAATGTATTTATAACACCAAGAAGAAAAGCGTTTGTCTCGAATAGAAAAGGAGAAGGATAAGAAAGATGATAGCTTGATGGTAGCTGTTTACGATCTTCAGGCTGTATTTCATTGCCCTAAAGGCGAAATATCTGTATTTTATTACAAGTCCAAATTGTACGTACTAAATTTAACAATTTACGATCTTAAAACTAATGATGTTGAAAGCTTTGTATGGGACGAATCCCTAGCTAATAGGAGTGTTAATGAGATTGCCACTTGCGTTTTTAAATATCTGGGTAAAATTTCGGAAGACGGTAGAACACCACTTGACGTGGTCTTTTATACTGACAACTGTACTGGATAGCAGAAAAATAAGTTCATGATGGCCATGTATGTTTGTGCTGTGCAAAACTACCAAAATACTAATTCCATTACTCACAAATTTCTCATAACGGGCCATACCCAAAATGAGGGTGATGCAATTCACTCCCAGATAGAAAGAGAAGTGAAAAGGCAGCTGAGATCTGGACCTATCTATACTCCTGAAGGACTCATAGGGGCCATTAAAGCTGCAAGAAAGAAATCTGCGTCAATACATGTTAATGAAATGTGCTATAGTGATATTTGGGATTGGAAAGCTGTTACTAATCAGATAAATTTTGTGCTACAGAAAGATGAAGATAAAAAAATTATTAAGCTGACAGAGATTAAAGTTTTCAAAGTCCAAAAAGAAGAGCCCTGCGCATTGTACTTCAAAACATCTTACACTGAAGAATTTAAGAGAGCTGTCGTTATAATAAAGAAGACTAATTTTAACTCAAGCCTTAAAAAAAGCTTTTGATAGAAAACCGGGTTTTGCCGAAAGGAAGAAAGATGACATACTGTCACTACTGAATCATAATCATATTCCTGGTTACTATAGAGCATTTTTTGAAAGTTTGTAGATTTCTATAATAACATCAAAGACTGATTTATACAAAACCTTCCATTATGATAATTTGTACTTTTAGAGGAGAATTTAGTTTATTTTTATTATTTATTTTAAAATTTTAATATAAGGAAGGAGCCAACTGTTCAGTACTCCCGAGGCTGATTATGTATAGATTTAACTATCGTTAAAACCACATTATATAATATTTATTGTGATAATTTGTATTTCTTTTAGCTGGGATTTTAATGGTTGTGATATTTAGGTAGGTATTCATTATGTTTTTTGTCTAAGCTTAAATGTTAATACAGTTTTGTAAGGATTAAAAATAAGAGAAGTCATAATAATATGATGTGATTATTCTAAGCATCTAATAATTGTAGTCAAAGATAAGGTAAATTGTTGATCTCATTGCAAAGAAAGTAAAACTTGTTACTGGATACTGCTGTTTTTATTATTAATATTGATTTTTATTAAACAAATATTTTAGACATCAAAGTTTTATTTAGATGTAATACAGCACCCTAGAAATAATTTCATCATCTACAACGTGATATTTGATAATAGCACACTAAAAATGTTGCATATTTCAGTAACAATGTGATAAGTTCTCTTTTATTTTTGAGAGGTACTTATTTTAGATATTTTGTATGAATACATACAAAATGAATACATAAAAAACTAAATATTACTTGTCCTGGTGGTTGTTTGAATATCATTGTCACATTAGGACAATATTTAAAAAGTTCTGATACACTCGAGAGCAATGAATCCGGGTCACTCAAAGAATCCAAAAAATCTCGGAAAGTAAGAATGCTAGGTTAATTCAATAAATTGTATTTAATAGACAATTTAATACTCCTTAAATGAAAGTTAAAAAAATATGAGTCACCATACATTTTATTTACACAAAATTACATAAAGAAAAAAAACTGCTGATCTCTCCTTAAAACAAAAATAGGAAACATGAAATTTTTGAACTTTATGACGATTTTCTTGAATTTCAATACTTCGTATTACCTCCTCGTGCTTCCATTACTGCGTTTACGCGGTTTGGCATGCTGTACACCAAGTTCCTTATACGATTTTGGGGAATATTCTCCCATTCCTCTGTGAGAGCAATTTTGAGCTCAGGAAGCGTGATTGGGGGAGGGTTTCGTTGTTTTACGCATCTCCCTAGCTCGTCCCAAGCATGCTCGATCGGGTTGATATCCGGGCTGCGCGCTGGCCACTCCATACAAGTAATGTTCATCTCTTGAAGGTAGTCATTCACAATCCTACCTGTATGAGGTCGGGCATTGTCATGCATAAATATAGCATCCTCACCCAAATTGACCATAAATGGACCAACGTGTTCGTTGAGGATTTCTTCCACATATCTTACGCTAGTTAAAGAGCCGTTTTCTATGATCACCAGCTCTGTGCGACTTTCAGAGGAAATTCCGGCCCACACAAGTACAGACCCACCACCGTAGGCTACTTTTTCTTCGATGCATGCTTGCTTGAATCTTTCCCCTGGTCTTCTATACACTCTGTGTCTTCCATCGTGCTTGTAGAGCATAAATTTTGATTCGTCGGAGAACATAACTTTCGACCAATCTTCAATACTCCAATTTACGTGGTTCTGGGCATATCTTAGTCTTGAAATACGATGGCCACGCTCCAGTTTAGGGCCGTTTGCAGGTCTAAGGGGTTTTAAGTTAGATTCAGCAAGCCGACGTCTTACTGTCCATGCACTTGGGTTACTTCCTCCGAGGCGTCGAAACTGATTTGTGAGTTCAGTTCCTGTGAGAAAGCGATTTCGAAGCATGGTGTTCACCAAGTATCGGTCTTCTCGTGCTGTGGTACACCTAGTTCTGCCCGTTCCTGGTCTGCGTAGGTTAGAACCAGTTTCTTCGTAACGTCGGAGAACTCTTTGTACTGTTGACAGCGACACACCGACAGTCCTGGCTGTATCGCGCTGACTCCGGCCGGTTTCCACCAATGTAAGTATTCTGGTGCATTCTTCAAGTGTAAGCGACATGATTTCAGCTTGAATAATGAATATTGAGCACTATCAACCTGGTTTATGTACCAACATAAATGACAGATTACAAACAAAAGCAAAAACAAATCCTGTAATTTCGTAGTTCCATCTTCGACAGTGTTCCCTTTTCAAATTTGATTTTTTTATGATATAACTTTACAATAACTAAGAAGTTTTAATACTTTCATTTAAGGAGTATTAAATTGTCTATTAAATACAATTTATTGCATTAACCTAGCATTCTTAGTTTCCGAGATTTTTTGAATTCTTTGAGTGACCCGGATTCATTGCTCTCGAGTGTAGATTAAAAGTTTAAAAATCGTTTCCTGCAAAATTGACGTTTTTGAGATACCACAATATCGCCGCAAATGAGCCATATCGATACCTCGGGGCTCAAAAGGCGTAAGCACCAAAAGTCGATTTTACAGGAGAGCAAAAAAACAAAAACAAAATTCCTTTTTTCAGCATAACTTTTTCAATTTTTTACCTAAATAAACCATTCTAAGACCAAAAGTCTTAAATTTTTGTGATGCAGGTCACTGTAAAATTATATTTCGAATAAATTTAAAAACAACGAAAATAGCTTTCCTATACGCCCCGAAAATTTATATGTTTGGGGTGTTTACACCCCAAAAATCAATGGATGTATGATGAGTGATGGTTGTAACCGTCAATTTCAGGAAAGTGGACCATTAGGGCAAAGTAGACCGAGTGGGAAACCGAGTAGACATTTTAGGAATGTGGACCATTAGGTCCATTTTAACCTTTTTATCAACTTAGATAACAAACGAATAGTAATAATTATTGATTTACCTGTACCTAATTGCCTGTCTTACCTAAAAACTATTCAATAAATCATTATAAAAGTAGGAAAGCGGACCCTGGGATCTCCCGCGCTAGGCGGGACGAGCAACCAGGAGACACGCTAGGTTGATGATGATTGTTTCCCAAGAGAACGATACGTCAGTGAGCTTCTAACCTAACCTATCCAAGTCGGATTGTACAGCTTTCTCAACGCTCACTGACGTACCGTTCTCTTGATGAACAGTCCATGGGCCAATTGTTCTTTGGGTGAAAAGTTATTGTTCAAAACATTCTGTTGGTTAAGCATTCACTGGCGTAGAGTAATGCTGGCGAAACGTTCGTGGATGAAAAGTCTATTGGACGAAAAGTTTATAGTTTAAAGATAATGTTGACCAACGGTTCATGGACCAATCGACTGTTGGTAAACCGTTTCAGAGCGATTTCTCAGGTAAACAGTTAGGTATCCTCACAAAATTTGGCGCTAATAACATTTAATGCTAATGGAAACAGGAACTCTTGAGATCAATTATAATCATTTTAGTTTTCTGATAGTCTATAAAATGTATGATGTAAAATGGTAGGCGCAAAAACATTTGTATCATCTACGGTGTCGTTTACTACCCTCGCGTTTATAAACAGTAACAGTGGTTGCTGTTACGACACAAAAACTAAAAATATCTGTTTTATTTCCTACAAAAAATGGGGTCGTAAATACCATTTTTTTTGCGAATTGGAAGGCTTTAAATATACAGGTCGATAGAGGAGAAAAATATAAGTAGGACTGCATTAAAAACTCAATGTCGCCAAAATGGCGGTTACGCCTTTTGAGCCCCGAGGTATCGATATGTTCATTAGGTTTTTTTTTAAAGAATATTGTTTTAGGTCAGTCAAACTCAACAGATCCCACACCCGTCCGCATAGGCGATGACTTGGTCGAGCGCACGGACCAGGTCAAGTACCTATCTGGGATCTGTACTTCAAGTGACTGGTGACATCGACTGCGACGTATTGCCGCCGCGTGGGCCTAATGGCGGGAAATGGCTGGCGCCACATGCGATCCTAAAATGCCAGTCAGGTTAAAGGGCCAGGTCTATAAGACGATCATTAGGCCTGTCCTTATATACGACTGTGAGGCATACCCGCTGTTGGAGCTATACAAGCAGGAGCTGCGTGTCATGGAGATGAAAATGCTGAAATGGATATGTGGAGTCACGCGTACAGATCACGTGAGGAACTCTCGCATCCGCAGCAGCCTTCATATCCTTAAAATTGCAGATAAAATGCAAAAGAGCCTTCGCTGGTGTGGCCACGTCTTGCGGCAACAGCCAGGCTATGTGGGCTCGAGGACCGAGGAGGGCCAGACCGACAGGAATGGCCCTGGGTCAGCCGGTTTACGAGGGATATGTCTCAAGACAATCTCACCTTCGGCCAAGCACATCGACCCACAGACGGCGTGCGGTTTAGTCGGTTCGAGTCCGGCATAACCTCCCCTTCCGGCACCGGAGGTATTTCCCGCACGTAAAAAAAAAACAAAGGCTACGTGGGTATCAAATGCCAGGCAATGGCGCCCTCGTCGGGTCCAGGTAGAAGGGGTAGGCCCAAAAAGTCCTGGCTTGACGTTGTGCTGATTGACATGTCTGCAAATGGTCTCACTACCATGGACGCCCAAGATCGTACGAAGTGGAGGAGGAAGAGTCGGAAGGCGGACCCTGAGCTTCGAGGGCACCTCGTCAAATTATTATAACCAGAGATGTTACAAATGTGGCGAATTTTTATTTTCAAATAGCCATAATTAAACATCTCAATATGTCACAATTTAATCAACAAGACCTTAACTGGCATGATGTTTTGTCAAGATAAGTATATTAAAGTGCGAGTAGTCAACATATTACCGAAGTCAATTACTTCAAAAATATAATACAACTGCAGCTGTCAATTTTTTGCATATAATATCTTTATGCAGCACATACACACACACACACACACACACACACACACACACACACACACACACACACACACACACACACACACACACACACACACACACACACACACACACACACACACACACACACATACGCACACACACACACACACACACACACACACACACACACACACACACACACACACACACAATGGAAGTCATTAATTCAAAATCCTTAGCGTTACTCATTGCATTACATTCCTTTTTAGTCTTTTTTTTATCTTAGAGCATATTAATTTAGAACCCAGTATTTTCAACATTACAAATATTAAACATGATTGAGTTTGATATTCGTACATACATATCCTTCGTCTGTTAGGCTCAGACAACAGTTCACCATTTATTCTTTTTAACCGACTGAAATATTATATTTACCTCTACTGCCTTTCGAAGGTGAGCGTCACACCTCAGGCAAGGAAAAGATTTAAAAATCACTTATTCCTTCAGAAATCTTTTTTGTCAATTCCCTTTTGAGGATCTAAGATAAAATTCAATTAATTGGTAACCGGATTTCCATAAAAAATACTGCATTCGAGAGATAAAATTCTATACTTTTGAGAGGTATTATAAATATTCACGAGTAAAGCTACTCCGATGCCCTTAATTTTATTGTAATAAGGAAGTTAGATTGAAGCCAGTGGGTAATATAACAGATTACATATTTTTAAATTGAAATTGTAATTCCCGCTAGCCATGGGAACCAATTTCCGTGATGAAATGTAGCTTATGTATCCCTTCATCCCTTTACCAAAGGACATCGCTGAATGTCGCCCCAGAACCAACAAACATGTGGCATATACCATAATTATTTATCTATTTTAATGAATTAGATGCAAATATCTGTATCAAACGGACAAGGATCTATTCTAAATTAATAATAAAGAGTAATGTAACGATAATAACCTGAGTACTATCGCCATTTTCAACCAATGAATGACAACGTGACAAAAGTAGCATCGTATTTTTCTCTTTGGCCATACCTGTCACTGTGACTTCGATAGTTCGCTGTGTATTTAGTTGATTTGAATTTTATTCTTGTTTTCTTCGAATAATTTAGATATTTTATTAACTACTTGGCTATTCAAACGGACTCTAATCTCATGCAAAATCAGTTACTTTGATATCTGGACTTTGTGATCTCTTACAAATATCGAAATACGGAGCTGTGATTTCTGGACTTTGTGAACTGTACTTTGATAATGGTTATAAAAGTCAAACGAAATGGACTGTGTATATTGTGTTATTGAGGGTCTGCTGGCGGTAAGTACCTATGCCCTTTGCTGCTAAAGAAGTTTTCAATCATACTTACATTAAACCTTATAAATATTTTGTATTAACATAATATAAAAACCATGCTATTTTTTAAATGATGGTTACCTACACACTACATAATATTTAGACAAAATATTACATTGAATGAAATTGATTTTCTTTTTCAGATCCATGCACATGATCTTATATGCACTTCATACTTCGGCTCGAGTGACTATTCGCACTTCAACAGCTCCAACTACCAGAAATGTTGGAAGAAATGACTGTGTGCTTTGCCATAGAAGGTTAGAACCTCGGGCTCGTCCACATCAAATAATTTCATTAAAAGCTCATACTCCACATCAACTTAGTCTGAAAAACATTATTATAGAAAGGCTTGCACCAATAAATACACCACTAACATATATTTATTATTATGTTGTGCATATACCATAAATGTTAATAGCTAAAAATGTCATATCTTTCAGATACAACATGCAACACATTATATATGCCATCCTTGCTGGCAAAGTGCTGATCGTGCAGCAGTGCACTATTCAAAGCCATCTTCCTCAAGATCTACTTCAAGGAGACCATTGAGATGTGTGAATTGTGGTAATAATTATTATTAAGGTCGATCATGATCTGATGAACAATCACATCAGCCACAAAACATATTTTGTGTATATTGTGATCGATCCAACACAAGTTCGTAGACAAGCTGCAATTTTATGCTATGACCATTATTTGGTATTTAAGTTACACAAGGTATGAAATTATCGACACCTCTGCACAATTTTTAGACAATATTCTTACTTGTAATGTGGAAAATGAGTAATACAAAATAAAGAATGAAAAATGTGTTGTATTTTTTTTACTTATTACATTACATAACATATGTAAGTATATATAATGTATTGTTTTGATATTTTTATTTAGACAATTCTTATGTACAGTATGTAAATATTTATCTAATAAAATATATATCTACCTGTATACTAATACTATACTAATATTATAAAGCTGAAGAGTTTGTTTGTTTGGCTGAACGCATTAATCTCAGGAGCTAGTGGTTCGATCGAATTATCACCTTCCATACAGCCTCTGTCCCGTAGCGTTAGTGAAAGCGACCGCTACACAGGAGACGCGGGTTCGATCCCTCGATCCCCGCTCAGTGCAAATAATGTATATATGAATATGCATAGGTATGGTATTTGCATTGGTCTGATCGTGCCATGGTCTCACGTTAAGCCAATGGTCCCGGTTGCCATACGAAGATCTATGGCAGTCGTTACGGGTAGTCAGAGCCCACAAAATCCAGAACTTTTCGCCAATTGGTTGTGGAGGTAAGTTCAACCGCATCACAGATTTGAAAGCTGAGCTGACTGAGAATGATGATTAGTGCATCAATCGAGGAAGGTTATAGGCTAATATCATCACGCTACTGCTCAAGAGAGCGGAGCAGTTAACATAAATGTCGACAAATCCGGCTTATATTTCAAAGTGGCCCATGGGCGAAGCCCGGTCGGGTCTGCTAGTCTGACAAAATAATAGGTACGAAGAACTCTAATATATCTATATAATTTTTAAATAGGTTTGGTACCTACCTGCTATTGATAAATACCGAGACAATATAGCACTTTTAATTTAATATTTGTCTTACCTACCGTATTTATTGATCGTTATGGATAATTTCGGCTGTCAATAATACTTATCTAAAAAGCATTTAAATGTTTCGAAGTCCATTCAGAGCAAACGGGCATAACAAATACTTAATCGATAGGTTAATAATATTATCCAAATATGGCCGGCTTATGCACAAACGTAACCTCAAAATCTCACATATTTGTTGCATTTCTGGGCTTTAGAATCTTGTCCGTCTTATAAATACAAAGTAATAAGAATTAAAAAAATATTCTGCATTTAATGAACCTTTTTTCATTGCTGTTGGTTCTAACACAGTATACTAAAAACCAATTATGGCACACTATTATTATGACAAAGAAAGTTATGCCTAATTTGTTATGGCAATTTAAATTAAGAGAAAAACTATTATGACAAAAGATGGAATCCCGGCAAAGTGCTCGCTTGGCGACATGGCCGAATTTTTTTATATGGTTATAGTCATGTTGGTGTTAATACATATCTGCCTATATGTATGTATGTAATCACCAACTCACAGGTAAGATTGGCTTCGGCCCCAAACATTTTCGTGGAGTTACATTATTCATGATGGGATACACCCAACTACAGGTACTACCTATTACTAACTGGGTAAGACCCAAATCTAATATAATCCTACATTTACAATTAGACGCGAGTCATACTAAATAAACCTACTTCAATTCAATTTGTCAAAATACATATTCATTGGTTGGTAACTCCATTAATCTTTAGGTATTATGACGTGGGTCGGATTGCAGAATATTCATGAGGAAATTTCGGTCAATTGGATGCATAATCGGCATTGTTTTTTTTTTCTTTTGGTTTGTAGTATCGATTTCTAAGAAACATTAGTATGTTTATTATTAGAGCTTCTTCTTCATCCTCGCGTTAATACCAGTCGCATCCGAAGCTTTTCAACTTGGAGTCTGGGGTCCGCTTTACCGGATTTGGCTAAATATTGATATTTTCCATGAAGCGACTGCCATTTGACTCCCACAATTCAAAGGCGATATCAAAGCATTGCAGTTAGACCAATTGTTGAATTTTTAGGGCTCCAACTACCCGTAACGACTGCCATAGATGTTCGTATTACAATCAGCCCCTCTAGACAAGTGGCAATTCGCTAGCCGGCGTTTGGTGAAATAGAAAGACGAATGTATGGGATTTGACGTAAATGACAGTCGTTAACGCATGTCAAATACGTCAAATCCTATACATTCGTCGTTCTATTTCATCAAACGCCTGCTAGCGAATTGGCACTTGTCTATAGGGGCAGGTCCGACGGCTTAACGTGCTCTCCGTGGCACGGCCAGACCAATGCAAGTACACATATTCATGCATACAAATATTTGCATTGAGCGGGGATCTGCGTAACGGCCGCGTTCACTACCGCTACGCCATGGATGATGTCAAGCTATCGGGATATTTACCATGTACTGTTTGGAGTTGTCAATATTTCAACGCTGGTGATGGCATCATGGTCACGGATAAACTGGAGTCGATATAATATATGCACTCCTAAAAACTTTTTCACTGATTACTGACAATACTCCAGTTAGTTCATTCGTGATCATAGATGATGCTTGCAACAACGCCGAAATATCGGCAACTCCAAACAATACATGTCATGGTAAATATTCCCATAACTCTAATAATAATGTGATTGACAATGATTGTTTAAATACCCAGGTATATCAGTTTATTTGTCCTTGTTAGTGCATCAGAACCCAAGCTATACTCACCAGTAGGTTACATTTGTTTAGTAGGTCGGTACACTACTGCACTTAGTTTGTAGTTTTTTGAAGTGAAAACTTCTTTAGCGGCGTTGGATAGGTAAAAAGTGTTAAGCTCGCGTCAGGATCACGTGATAAACACGCGTCAGGATCACGTGACCTTTGACCCGTAACTGACGACTTTGTTGGACGACATAACGTCATATAACATTCCTAGCTACAGAGTGTTTATTTTGCTAGGTACGCTAAGAAGCTTCGTAGCTTAGCGGTAAGCGCTTCGACTGTAAGTTCTTATGGTTTCAGATAGTACCGGGTCCAAAACTGGGCTTCTGACACTTTCTGTGATTATGGTTTCTTTTTGTAATTTATTAATTTCCTCTGTCAAAAATTAGCTGAAAATTAGTGATAGGTTCTATGATTGGCGCTATATTATAGGTATGGTATATTCTTTTTATCTTTAAAAAATAATGAAAGAAAAGTTTTCAGTTCTCCCGACACTCCCGGAGTGCAACCCGTCTTTTTTTTGTTATTTGGTAGATTACTACGTTTTCATACCAACCAGTTTTATAAGTTTTGAAATCATTTTATTTGAAACGTTTACTACATACTGTATGGAAACAGTAAAGCTAACAAAATATATGGCAAAAGACGGCTACAAATACGCGTTAATAATGTGTGAAGAAGCTAATGTCAATATTGCCTTTAAACTTTCCATATGTGCGTGTTATAGGATATATTAGCTTTTGTCTTGTGTTTGTGGATGTCAAACATAGCCTATGTCCTTTCTCAAGATCTTATTAACCCCTATACCAAATTTCATCAAAATCGGTTCAGTGGTTTAGGCGTGAAAGACGGACAACAAATAGACACACACATACTTTTTCCCACTTATAATCGTAGTATGTATGGATGGCAAAGTTGTATTAAAGTATAAACAATTTTTTACGGAGCTAAGATTTGAAATTTTAATATTATTTTGTTTCTAGTAACTCTCTCATATTTTAATTGTTTTTTACACATTTATTGTACGTATTACACATCAACCGCGTACCTTATAACTTTGTTAGTCGTATCCAACTCTCCCTACCATACATTTCAATGAAGCTGCAAATTTATGTTACTTAGAAATTATTATCAATTTGTACCAATCACAAAGGGTCTTACCTTGCTAATCCTATTATTAAAATTACCTTACCCTTGGAGCTAAAATTTGTTGTCTTAATAATATCACCTTTACATAAATTTAAGTAAACTCTACCTACAAACATCCTCAAATATATTAACGTGTAATTTACTTGTAGAAGGCAGAGGCAGGGGCCGGGGGGGGGGGGCGGAGGGGGCTATGGCCAGCCTTGGACCGCGATAGGCTAATTCATTCATGGATTTACAGTTTGACTGCAACATGAATTTTAATCTTAGTAACAATGTTAAATTACTACTTAAACGGAAATACATTTTTATTGGTGACGTGGGTTATACATTATGTACTACCTGCCCGGTTCCACCTACTTCAAAACTCAATACGACACTTATTTTGTTATTCTGGAAAGAGCCTTATGAAGAGTGTTTAATTCAATCATAATGTACCTACTCGTGTCGCCATTTGTTACTACTGTTTGTTATGTGTATACTTTCTAGTTGATTTAGGGAAAAGGCACACGACGTCAAAAATGGCGCGGCTAGGACCAGAGGCCGGTAATGGAATTTCATAAAAACTTTGTAAGGCCTAGGCCGGAGAAGTCCTCTTTTTTAATTTCGATTCCACATTAATTTGTGGCAAAGGAATCGACACTCTTTCACTATGCGTATTAGAAAAAAAACAATAAATGACTTGGTATGTACTTAGAGCAGTTTTATTTACATTAAAATCCACATTAACATAACTAATAACACATTATTATCAATTTTTTTCTTAACTATACATATAAACATTGAAATATTAATATTTATTTTGTTGTAACAAATTGACATTTATAACAATGACAAGTGTCACTGTTCGTTCAGAAACTTGCCTTTATATTTTTTTTAAGTAACATGATAATGAACATAAATGTAAATGTTTTCTGTTAAAATCAAGCTAAAATAGATGAAATATATTATATATATTATATTACATACACGTGAGTTTTAGTTTTTAACTTGTTTACTTTTAATTTCTTCATAAATAAATCTTTATTTTTTTGTTGTTTATTTCATTGCCTGTTTGAGAAAAGCACTATACATACCTCGGCGGGAAATATGGGGTTGCCTGCCTCAGACCTATCCTAGTCTATATGTCTTCGGCCGGCAACCCCTTCCTTCCCGGCCTCTGTAGTAATGTACTATTACTTTAGTTTTTTTTCAATATAGATATTAAAATAACCTAATCACCCGATTTATATGCATTTTATTTTTATAAAAAAAATTTTTGGACTTGAGCATTTTCGTTTGAAAGTTAGTTCTCTTTTTGGTTTGAGCCTCAAAATAAGACATTTCTCTTTAAATGCACGCCATCATTATGTTTTATACATAATTTCCTCTCATTTTTAACAGGTCTCATGCTGTTATTAATTTATTCCCTACTTTTTTTATCTGTACTGGCATAGGAGTGTGAACCTCAACATACTAATTTCAACAAAAACAACAAATAATTTATATGACTGTATTCTAAATGGTCTTCAAAATTCCTGGCAGAAATCAGCGATTTTCTATCAGCTCTGCATCTATATCAATAAAAATCAAGATCCAATACGCAAACAGAGCTCGACTGGTATATTGTCTAGATTTGGATCGCCATCTGATTGGCGAATTTCGAAAAAAAATACTACAGTTTTTAAACATAGGCACATTATAATGTGTAACGTGAACTCCGGTACTAATGTACTTAAACAATGTACCACAGGTGCCAACTTACTTTATAGCATGTTACATAATATTTGTAGTATACTAGGGCATTTTTAATATAAATATAAGTAATAAAATAAGAGAACAAAAAAAAATTAAACAAAACAACAAAAGCGGTTCAAAAATTCCATACAGTGGAAGTAACAAACATTTGCATTAACTAGGAATGGATCAAACACGTTTTTTTGTGTATTTTGTCAGCGAGGGTATGTGTGGTGTGTGTGTATAAATGAAAATGAGTGTGTGTGCTACGTGTAGGTACAAACGAGGAGAGTGTGTGGTATGTGTGCTCGCGTACATATGACAATAGATTCAAAGTAAATGAGAGTATCAGAGACAAGTTACGCAAGAAAAACTAGAAGCGATTCGGTGCTGAAGTAATCCTGCTGTAGCAACCGATCCGTAGCTTTAGGTTTTAGATTGCGTCTATCCAAGTCCAATATGTTAAGCTTTTTGTGTATTTGTTCATAAATATAAGAACTTATTATAAGAATGATGTTCTGCGGAAGATGTATATACCTCTAGACACATATCTTGGACCTATGTCGTGACACAGACGAGGCCCTGTCGCGCGCGAATTGTTTTGTAATAATCTATGCGTGGTCATGGTGGCTCGTCCACCACTTTAGCACCCCGCGCTATCGTCAAAAGATACCCAAGAAACGTATACTAGGCGTATTGATCACATTTTGAGCACATTTTATGTCTATATTTTTTTTTTTTTTTATAAATAGGACACGTCAATTTGACTTTACCTCGCCTGATGGTAAGCTGAAGGTAAAGTCTCAAGAAAGAGGGCCACACCATTATATACACGTGCCATGTTAACAATGGTGGCACTCAGCTTGACGGCCTCATCAGATGCTTTTTCACGCCCCGCTTAAAGGACCCGGTATCCCTAGGTATCCCTACAGGTTGCGATTAATCAAAGTACAAAGATACAAGCCAGTTTATATAATTTTCTTCATGTATAAGCAAACGTTTATTCATGTAGAATATACTGCTTCCAGGCTGTTTGGCCGTGGTACATGTGAAACGTTACGACACGCAACTCTGCCGCCGGCGAGGCAAGGTCTCCGAAGTCGTCGTTGCCCGGCCCTGCGCCACTGAAGATGTCGACCGCAGTGATCGACGAAACGTCTGGAACGCAAGTTTCACATGGACCACGGCCAAACAGCCCGGAAGCAGTATATTCTACATGCAACGCCGGCCGTGAAAGCCTGAAGACTTATAAACGTTTATTCAGCCAATAAATGTATACAGAAAAGATTTAAGAAAAAAGAAGTTATTAAGACAATCCCCAGTGTTCCATTGTAATCAAAACACAAAGGCGATGGCTGCGCAAAGTTGTTGCTATTGTTTATTGTATGAAAACATTAGGGGAAGGTGATCCAAAGAGGGTCCTGTTAATTTCAAGCAGATTCATTAACAATTGGAATTGTAATTATTTGTTTTCAGATAATTATAAATTATAATAACGAATATTTGCTTGCTAAACAGTATGTCAAATGTGGAGAGTACTTTTGAAATACTACTAACTGGATTAATATTTTTTTTTTATTTTAGGTTAGGTTTTAGTTATTTCAAATGTCATATGGTCATCCCGATGACGGGGAAGGTATAATAGGGATTTTTTTTTTTATGCCACTTAGGCGGCAGACAAGCACACGGCCCACCTGATGGGAAGTGGTAACCGTGGCCTATGGACGTTTGCAACACCAGGGGCGTCGCAATCGTGCTACCGACCCTGTAGATACCTTCTAATAACCTTCTTGAAGAACCCCATATTGTAGTCGCTTGGGAAAACCACGGCAGGAAGTTCATTCCACAACCTGAGCGTGCGTGGGATGAAGTTCCTTTCAAAACGCACGGTGCGTACCATTTCCGGTCGCAGTGTGTGAGGATGAATTCCCTGCCTATGGCGAGTGGTGCGATGATAGAATGCAGCGGTGGGCATCATGTCAAACAATTCATCTGAGCACAAACCATTGTATAGGCGGTAGAACACACACAGCGAGGCAAAGTCTCTTCTGAGGCTGAGAGGTTCCACATCGCCTGTGAGTATGGGATTGTCGACGAGCCTCAACGCCCGTCTTTGCAATGAGTCGAAGGGGCCAAGCTGGTATGCAGGCGCTCCGGCAAAAAGGTGACAGCAGTACTCCATGTGGGGCCGAATTTGTGCCTTATAAAGCAGAAGTCGTTGCCCCGCAGTGAAGTACTGCTTCGCCCTGTTGAGCACTCCAAGTTTCTTTGAGGCCAGCTTGACCTTGTCCTCCAAATGGTTGCGGAACTGAACGTCGCTTGAGAAGTCGACACCTAGGATCCCAATACTCGAAGAGATGGAAAGTGGTGTGCCCAGGAATTGCGGCGCTACAATAAATGGGGTTTTCTTAGCGGTGAATACACATACTTGTGTCTTAGTGGGGTTAAATTGGACTAGGTTAAGTCGACCCCAATCGGATACTCCCGAGAGAGTAGTCTCGATTTCAGACACAAGTTGTTCGCGTCTCTTCTCCACCTCGAATTGAGGGATATTTGCACGACCCGTGTAACACGTATCCCCGGTACTGTCTTCCGCATAGCAATGAATAGATCCATCAGACAGCATGTCATTGATATGCAGCAGAAACAGCGTCGGGGACAACACGGAGCCTTGTGGGACACCAGCGTTTATGTCCATGCGGTCCGAGCAGCTGCCATCGACGACGGCTTGGATACTTCTGTTGGACAAAAAGCTGGCAATCCATTCGCAAAGTCCCTCGGGGAGTCCGTAGCGTGGCAACTTCGAAAGAAAACCTCTGTGCCAGACCCGGTCAAAGGCCTTTGCTATATCGAGGCTGACCGCTAGTGCCTCGCCCCGACTCTCGATAGCTTGCGCCCATCGGTGTGTGAGATACACAAGAAGGTCACCAGTGGAGCGACGGTGGCGAAAGCCATACTGTCGGTCGCTCAGTAGGTCGTTTCCCTCAAGGTATCCCAGGAGCTGTGCGTTAATCACACGCTCCATTACCTTCGAGAGAAGGGAGGTTATAGCAATAGGCCTGTAATTGGACGGGTCTGTCCTGTCGCCTTTCTTAGGCACAGGATGCACGAATGCAGTCTTCCACGAGGCTGGGACTTGTCTCGCGGAGTAAGAGAGCGCGAAAAGCCGTGTAAGTACTGGGCACAATTCGGGGGCACAGTGCTTGAGCACCTTCGCCGGTATACCATCCGGCCCACTCGACTTCCGAACATCCAGGGACTTGAGTTCCCGCCGAACCACCCGTTGCGTGATTTTAATTTCAGACATGAAAGTACCACAGTCGGGGTCAATAGGTGGCTCGGCATTCCCGTCGTTCATCGTCGAGTTTGACGCAAAGAGATTACCTAAAAGATCGGCTTTCTCCTTAGCGCCATGAGCTAGGCTACCGTCGGGTTTTTGCAGCGGCGGAAGGCAGGAATGGCAGAAGTTTCCCTCGGCAGCTTTGGCGAGTGACCAAAATGCTCGACTACCGGATGGGTAACGAGTAAGCCGCTCGCCAATTCCACCGATGAACTCAAACTTCGCCCTGGCAGTAGCTTTTTTACTGGACCTCGAGGCGGCATTCAATTTCCGCTTCACTTCAGCTATGTTAGGATCCTTATTGGCAAGTGCCGAGGTCCAAGCCTTATATGCAGATTGCTTGCGGTCTCTAGCTTCTCTGCAAGGCCTATTAAACCACGGCCGTTTGCTCGCTCCTGTTGCGATCCAACGGTTAGGAATATAGCATTCCATGCCCGATAGGATCGTTTCAGCGACTGCTGTTGCACAGGAGCTTGGATCCTTAGAAGTGAAGCAAAGCCGCCTCCACGGGTACGACGAGAAGAATTCTCGCAGTCCGTCCCAGTCTGCCGACTTGTAGTGCCAGACATGCCGCCACTGAGGTGGCCGTGGTGGTTCTGGCCGCGCGAGAGTCACTTGCGCCCGGATGACGCTGTGGTCCGAAGTACCGAGAGGTGCTTCCACAGTTACGGAGTACTCATCCGGGCGCGTAGTCAGCAGAAGGTCCAATAAAGACTCTCTGTGGGTCCCGACATCTGTTTTTCTGGTGATGGAATGCACCAGTTGCGAGAACCCATAGGTCAGGGCAAAGTTGTGAGCAGCCCTTCCCGCAAAATCAGTCCTGTGAGACCCCAGCCACTCCACGTGGTGAGCATTGAAGTCACCCAAGAATACTAAGTCCGCGGCAGGGTACTGCTCAATTACTCTGTCCGCCGACCGCTGCAGGTGCTCAAACAGTTGAGCCGTGCCCAGGTCACCGCTATGAGACCTGTAGACGCACGCATAGATACGGGTGTGGCCACCGTAATCCATACGTACCCATAGTGTGGACAGGTCCCTGTCTTCAAGGCCGTTTAGACGGCGACAACAAACGTCATCCCGGACGTACATGCATACCCCGGCTTTACTCAGGAAGTTATGCTCGAGTCTGTACCCGGGGTACATAAGGTAGGCTGTATCGGCCGGGCATGATATTTGGGTCTCCGTCAGAAAGAATAGGGTCGGCTTTGCTGTCTCAAGATGTTGGTGGACCTCGTTAAGATTGGAGTGGAGGCCCCTGATGTTACAGAAGTCCACTTTCAATGTGGACGAAGGTGCCGCTGTATATACTCTATTTCTTTTCCTTTTTACTGCCATGATAAAGAAGGGGGGGGGAAGGTATAGAGAGTCTCTGTGCCGTCAGCGCAGAAGACAAAGCAAGGCACCCCACCACTACAGACGAGCCAGGGTTTCGTGACTTGCTGGCGCGGCGGGCGGAAGGGCCCCCGGTCCCCTCCCAGATACTGTAGCCGAGTCCACTCCGGTTTCCTCCTCCGGCACGACTACAGCACCGGGAACTTTACACAGGCTGCTGGTTCAGCCTCCTGAGGCGGAGATTATGTGATCCCCAGGTTCGGGAACCGTGCAGCCTGCGGGCGGCCAGCGGATAACCGTTTCACCGGGTCTCCCTGACCGCCGCGCCAACATTTCACATCCCCACTAGTCAGCGGTGGCATCTTAAGCCTTTGGTCTTCCCACTGCCAACACAGAACCTCTCCAGTGAGCTCTGGCTACCCTACTCACCGTCGGGAACACAACACAAGGTTATTATAACCGCGGTATTCTGTAGGGCGAAGGTACTTCCCCAGTCGGACTGCTCAGTTAGGACGGGAGATACCGTCGTGTCCTACCTTCTACGAGGGATTTCCGAACGTAAAAAAACAAACTTGACTTGAAAGCGTACGTAGCGTCACTGTGCGTGGAAGTTGCGTAAGTAAGTAATTTGTTGAATATTGTCAAATAAACCAATACAAAAGTAAAAAAATCAGATGTATCGAAATCGTAAGATAAGATAAGATAAGATAAGATAAATCTTTATTGTACACCAATGAATTAAAGTACATGTACGGACAACATTATGAAAAAATGTACAAATGGCGGCCTTATCGCTACAAGCGATCTCTTCCAGGCAACCTTTGGATGGACATGTTTTAATTATTTTAAACAATAATAACTTACGGGCAGTTATTAATGTAGTCACAAACTTAAAAATATATACACATACACACATATATACATATATAATCCAATAGTAATTTACATAAACCTAAGTACATACTTACATTCAATTTTTATAATTTTTTACATAAATGTACACATACATATGTTACTTATAAACAAATATTCAATATACACACAGCAAGTGCATACCTACACAACGCCACATGGCAAAGTCACAAGGAACTCAGATAATGTTCCTTTACCAGTTTTTTGAAAGTGGCCAAGGATTGTGCGCGTCTAATGGTTACAGGTAAGGCATTCCACAACCTTACAGCCTGGACAGTGAAGGACTTGTCATAAAAAGATGTGGAATGGGAGGGTGTGGACAATTGCAATGTTACTGACGACCTCAAGGACTTCGAATGTGTGTCATTAAGGAACACGAAACGTTCTTTTAAATAAGTAGGCGTACGGGGATTGAAGAGAATACTGTAAAGCATGGAAAGAATATGAGCATTCCGTCGAAGACGAATTGGGAGCCACTTGAGCAAGTTGCGAAACTGTGACACGTGATCATATTTGCGAAGACCAAATATGAATCTAATACAGAAATTTTGAAGGCGCTCAAGCTTATCAAGTTGCTCCTCGGTGAGATTAAGATAGCTGACATCAGCATAGTCAAGTAGTGGAAGAAGAAGTGATTCAGCAAGTGCAAGTTTAGTGGCTGTTGGTAGGAAGTTACGCAGTCTACGCATGGAACCCGCTGACGCAAACAACTTGCGGCTAACCTCTCGTATTTGTGGGTCCCAGGATAGTGTCTTATCTATCCGTATACCAAGATTTTTTACCTCTCTACTTATTTCAATGGCGACACCGTTAAAAACTACGTCTGGTAATTGTGACCAGTCTATTCGGTTTATCATCCCGGAGCTGCCCAGAACAATAACCTGAGTCTTAGATGGGTTTACCTCAAGTCCATATTGTTTACTCCACTCGCATACTTGTGTCAAATCTGCGTTTATAGTAGAGATGGCAGCCGGCAATTCTTGTAAGGAGGCTTGTGCGTAGATTTGGAGGTCGTCTGCGTAAAGGTGGTAGGAAGAACGTAATGACTTAGAGATGGAATTTATAAAAATTGAGAAAAGTAAAGGAGATAGCACGCCACCCTGTGGCACACCGACAGCTGTACTACACCAAGAAGAGAAGGAATCCTCAAGACGCACCCGCTGTCGGCGCCCAAACAGGTAACTATGAAACCAATCAATCACTGTTGGAGATATGTTAAGAGAGCGTAAAATGCCGAGCAGGATATGGAAATCTACAGTATTGAACGCGTTGCTGAAATCAAGAAGGGAGAGTACTGTAAGATTTCCGTTCTCCATGCCAAACCTGATATCGTCGGTGACTTTTATCAGTGCGCTGACAGTGCTGTGCCCTGGTCGAAAACCTGACTGAAGGGGATTTAGAAGGCTGTTTTGTGTGAGATATTTGCTTAATTGACCGTGTACGAGCCTTTCTAAGACCTTGGATAGAAAAGGTAGTATGGAAATAGGGCGATATTCGGAGGGGGATGACGGATTGGATTTTTTAGGCAATGGAATAATTTGTGCTTGCTTCCAAGCATCAGGAAATACACATTTGTTCAGTGACTGGTTTAGAACATGGCAAATAATCGGGAGAATTTGTTCCAAGATTGGCAGAACCATGTTTCGACTTATGCAGTCAGCACCAACAGCATTGGAGTTAATTGACATTATACACTCTTCAACACCACAATCAGATACTTGATCAAAAACGAACGGGGAGTAGTCAGGTGTTGGAAGTGATGAAAGATATTGCAAGGTATTATCTTTGATAATCCGATCATACTTAGACGAAGCTGAGAAATGTTTATTTAGTAAATCTATGTCAATTTGATTAGGAATGGTATCTTGCCGTGACTTTCCAACTCCCAAGGTTCTCAGGAACTTCCAAATTTTAGCTAGGTCGCCGTTCTCGACCGAGTTATGGATATGTTGGCGTTGTGCTTTCCTACACATCTTACCGCAGAGATTCCGTATTTCTACATATTTTTCACGGTTACTAGAAGTAGGCCGTGTTTTATACCTAGTTTTGGCGGCCGCTTTTTTAGATAACATCGCCTTAATATCAGCAGTAAGCCACGGTGCAGGCAAGTGTTTTACTTTTGTAACACGGAGACAATTCGTACAAGACACAATTGTACAAAAGTACAGATATGGTATTTCTTTACTACAAATATATTTTTATACAGCTGTAATACGAATATCTAGGTACTTCATTTGGCTATCGTTCCATATTATCGGTTACACGAATTGAATTGGTGCCAGAACTTTGCAAAAAACATGGTGTCATTTGTTACTGATGGACATACATAACATCAATGTATGCATGTAATGTGTCCTTTAGTTTTTTTAATGAGAAATGTACTACAATGGGGCCTCAATGGCCCTGGGTCAACTGGAGAGTGTTGGATATGAAGTACGGTTTTAATCGGTTTGAGTTCGCTATGCCACCACCATTGGCTCCCGCGAAGGGGATGGCATATAGGTTCCGGTCAATTGACGGACTCCTTAAAAAAAAAAACACGGTTTGCACTCCGGGAGTGCCGGCAGACGTGAAAACTTTTTCTTTCTTTCTTTCTTCGTTATATACAGAGAAGAAGATAAAAAGAACCATATATATACCATACCATATAATACCTATAATATAGCGCCAATAATAGAACCTATCAATAATTTTCTGCTAATTTTCTGTCAGAAGAAATTAATAAATTACAAACAGAAAAAATAATCACAAGAAGTAATAAATTACAAAAAGAAAAATAATCACAAAAAATGTCAGAAGCTTAGGTTCGAACCCGGTACTATCTGAAACCATATGTACTTACAGTCGAAGCGTTCACTGCTTAACTACGAAGCTTCTTATCGTATCTTGCAAAATAAATAGTCTGCTAATGTTGTATGACGTCAGTCGCCGGTTACGGTTCAAAGGTCAAGTGATCCTGACGTGCGAGTTTAACAATTTTTACCCAACGCCGCTAAAGAAGTTTTCACTTCAAAAAACAATAACTCGATAGGTACCTCCTACACAACAGCCGCATCATTTACAATCCAAAATAAGTCTATTATATAAGTCTACGATAACATTTTAAGTAAATTATGAATAATATATAATAAATATTAAATAATATGTCAAATATGATGCTAAATTAAAACATTAAAATGTCTGATCCGGAGGATCAAGTAGTATCTTCGTCCCCTCGTCCAAACGTGCCCACCAGGCTGGCAGCTTTTCTCCTCTGGCCTAGTAAACATTCTGTATTAAATATTGGCAGGAGCGCGAATCCATACATTTTAATAAGTAAATTGACTTCTCTTCATCGAAGATTCGATTTACCAGTATACCAATAAAAACATTGATGAAATCGTTTCCACGCGTATCAAAAAGCCATACAAAATGCTAACGAGGCTGCTTATTTTTAAAAGCAACCAAATCCTACCCGCGTATATAAGTTATCGCGAAATGGGACATCCTCAACAAGGCCGCGGGCTGCTGTCATTATCGAACTCTCTACGGTTATAAGTTGAATTTATATTTCGAAATTGAAAATCGCGGTGCTGCCGGAGAGGTAGCCCCAGTGGGACTTTTTCGCATATTGATTATTATGCCTTCAAATAAATCCTAGCATTCGACGTAAATACATGTATTACCATTTTTCTTTTGTTTTTTCGATCTCAAGCGGATGATATGTTATTTCATGTTAGGGTTAAAATCAATAATACAATCATATCAGCCATACACAGTCCACTGCTGAACATCGGCCTCTCCCATAGACTTCCAGAATGACCGATCTAAAGCAGCCCGCATCCAGCGCTTCCCGGCGACCTTGATGAGGTCGTCCTTCCACCTGGCCGTTGGGCGTCCAACACTACGTTTGCCGGTACGCGGTCGCCATTCCAGAACTTTTTGCTCCATTGGCCATTTGTTCTGTGCACCCACTGCCACTTCAATGAGCTAATCCGCTGGCCTACGTCGGTTACTTTTGTTCTCCTACGGATATCATTTTTGACGCGATCACGTAGGGAAATACCGAGCATAGCCCTTTCCATAGCACGTTGAGCGACTTTGAGGCTGTTTAAGAAACCCAATAATACAATAGTCTAGGATTATTATTACAGCTAATAGGTAACTAGACCCAGTGTAGTGGAATGGGTCTCCTTATCTCTCCCCGTCGGTATCGTAAACGTCAACTAAGGGATAGAGCTATTCTAAATCCGACGCAAACATAAAGCGCATAACAAAGTACCCGCCTGACGGCAATAGGCGATTGAAAGTCATAGTTAGTGAAATATAGGTGCTAATACACGTCTGCTTACCCCTTCTACACAGAATAAGCAAGCCAAGATAGAACAAACCAAAAAGAAAGAGGCTCCGAGATGAAATCCTCAGACGCACCCATAAACAACGCTAAGATACTGATAACGACAAACATTTACACGTTTTACCTTTCTTTTAAAGTTTCTTTTATAAAAAAACCTTCTCCTGGCAATAATAAAAATAATAAATAAGTAATTATCCAATTTGGTGCAGTCATTTGAAAGTTATGAGCGTGAATTCATATCCAGGATTTATTATTATAGTTATAAGAGAAGATATAAATTAACAAATTAATACATCTTACCTATAGTTTAATCAACTACCAAACTCTTCAAACAATAGTTAAACTCGATATCTCCAACATTTGCAGATAAAAGCGATAAAGTTACCTATTATCTCGAAACTATTGTAGTTTACAGTAAAATTAATGAGTTTTCGAGTTGTTTTTAAATTTATATTACCTACCTCCAAAGTTTCGTGTTCAACCGCTAAACTTTGTTAAAGGGGCGCTGTGTAGGCGGAACTTTAGTAAAGGGTTGGTTCAACGCGAAAACACTTCTTAATAAGTCGTTTATTTTTGTCGTAATGTCAACTTCACCTTTCAAATCTTTTAATAGGCTTAAATACTCATTGGTGTGCTTAGAAGTGCTTGGGACCAGGTGCGTTCACTGTTCGGTAAAGTATTAGTGAATTGGTTATGGATGGCTGGCGACTGAGTGGTATTTCATCTAAGCGCTTTCGTGCTCGGAGGGCACTGTAAAAGTCGATTTCAGCGGTCGATAGTCGTTGGGTGAAGACAGATGTCTATATTGGCGACCTGAACAGTTTTGTTAGGGGTTGGACACTAATCACATTTCTTGCCGGGAGGACAGAAGGCAGTATAAGCGAAAAATTATATAAGCGAAAAACTAAGCCACATCATATTTAAAGGGACCTGTAGGGGAGTGAGAGATTCGGATGCGACTGTTAGTCTCTAAAATAGGATCAATTTATGGAATTAATTAGAATAGAAGAAAATCGAAGTTAACTTGTCACGAAACCCATAAGACAGTATAAAAATAACAAGTCATTAGTTAAAAATGTATATTTCATTTGTTTGTGCGTAATTATTACTTCCGAGCACTATTCATTTGACAATCGAAGTGATATTTTACTGATAATAATACCAATGGTGCTTTATTGTTGTATCATTAATTTCATAAGTGGCTCTATGGAGGTCATAAAACAGATAGTGTGTATAGAAATATGAATTTAATGTTCATTTCTTTTGTACCAACCAATCGACCGCTGGAGCGTTTTCACATTCATCCGATATCCGATATCGGTCGGACGCCGATAGCCGACAACCGATAGTAGACACCTTATGCTGTTTTCACATTTATCTGATAAAATCGGCCCGATACAGCCATTTGCTCGCAAGCACAGACTAGTTAGAGATGCTAGGGATAAATAAAAAAGAAAAAATGTGCAAGCAATTTTCGACCTCATTGACATGACTGAGTAACGAGTTATTTTTCTTCCATTCGTGATCAACGCGATAAGACACGTAACTAAGAAAATGTCATTAAGGTCGAAAATTGTTTAGTCTTTTTGTGATCCGATAGCGGGCCAGTGTGTTGGCTCCGATAACCAATATCGGGCCGGATAATGTGAAAGAAAGATACATATGTCATATATTGTACTTCCTCCGATATCGGATGTCGGATATCGGATATCGGACAATGTGAAAACGCTTCCAGATTTAATCCGATACCTACGCTCACGGCGGTATCTCGCTTGCTCTCAAGGCACGCTCTTTCTTTTTCTTTTTTCGACTTTCCCGGCTACGCAGCACATACCTAGGGCGCGGTACAGTGGTCATGGGTGGTCTATAGTGAAACATTTTTAAATTATGTTACATTTTTGAAGTGAAAACTTCTTTAGCGGCGTTGGATGGGTAAAAAATGTTTAACTCGCGTCAGGATCGCTTGACCCGTAACCGACGACTGACGTCATACAATATTAGCTACAGACTATGTATTTTGCTAAATACGATAAATAGCTTCGCAGCATAGCGGTAACCGCTTTGACTGTAAGTCCTTATGGTTTCAGATAGAACCGGGTTCAAACCTGACCATCTGACACTTTTTGTGATTATTTTTTCTTTTTGTAATTTATTACTTTTTGTGATCATTATTTTCTTTTTGTAATTTATTACTTTTTGTGATTTTTTCTTTTTGTAATTTATTATTACTCTTTGTGATTTTTTCTTTTTGTTATTTATAACTTTTTGTGATTATTTTTTCTAAAAGTTTTCACTTCTGCCGACACTCCCAGAGTGCAACCTGTCTTTTTTTAACCCACTTTGTCTCTCAGGCCAATTGTTTACTTAATATGCAGAGCTTATCTGCCTAAAACGTACGGTTACTGGCAAATATCTTGAGCCCAGTATGTCACCAGAGTTACTCTTAGTGCGCAGTACGCACTTTTTATGTAACGCAGGGTACTACGGCGGAAGAGGAGCTCAAATTCACCAATCATAGATTTATATCAAACCAATACGTGTGAGCTAGGGCCTCATTTCTCTCGTGACTTGGGGTCAAGATATATGCCGGGAACTACAACAAATTATGAGTACATACCCATACAAATATTAAAATACGAACAACTTTCATATCTTTAGCTGCAGCATTAAATTTAAATTAACTACAAGCTGACTGTACCCAACTTTTCCATTATTTCTTTAAGAATATTTAAATTGCAATTTAAACAGTAACTTCATAAGAATAAAGTACTCGTTTACCTCGCTTAGTATAAAAGATAGTCTAATATCGTTATTTCATATAGCTACCAGGTGCAGTAAACTTTTTCAATACAAAACTTAAGATGGCTCTCGCAAAATGCATTTCACTCTAGACTGTATTCATTAAGACTTGCAATGTGACTAGAGCGAGCACTCCACGAAATATCGTCTTAAAAGCCTGCTCTAGAAACAGATAAAGCTGCCCATTCACTGCTGATGGAACCACAATTTATAGTATTTTTAATACCACATATGTGATAGACAAGCATTATAGCCTAACTGACTGAAAGTGGTTAGTGAAACCTATGGACGTGTGCCACACCAGGAGTGTCAAACTCATGCCGCCAAACCTGTAGGAAGTTATTCCTTCTTGAAGAACTCCATATTTGATATCACTTGGACACCACAGCAGGCTGTCTATCCTACAGCTTTTTTATGTTTTTTTTTAGTGTGCAAATCCCCAGGGCTACCCTCTCTCCCCGCCGGAGAAGGAGGGGGAGACATTCTACAGCTTGAGCCGTTCCTTTCATATCGCATAGTGCACAGATTCCAGTTGCAATGTAAGGTTTTATAAGTAGTATGGTGAAGAAAATATAAGATAAAAAATCGTAATAATATGCCTTCATATTATGAAGCTAGATTAGAATTTTACTAACTATGCTTAACACAGCTTGGTTTAAGTAGCCTCAACAATCATCATTTAATTTTAATTAAGTATTAAAGTAGTAATAATTATTATTAAGGTAATATATATTACTCTTAGTTTAGATATATTGTTTGTCGTAGTTTCCCGCCTGTGGAGAGGTCTATAGAGCTAAAGGTGAAAGGACGATTGGGTCAATGAATACAGATGATAGCCATTTGGAGATAAGTGCGGGTATTTTGTGAGAGAATGTTTATTTAAGGAATTATTTAGTAACATACTATAATTTGGTGTTACATAATTAATCTACATTTTGCATTCCAAAAATGGTACATATTGTGCTAGTGAAAACATTCCTAATGAGCTTTTTAAGATTTTTAAGGAAGCAAAGTTAAATGAACCAGTACTATATACTGGAAGATTTTGTCATAGTATATTTAAACTTTAATTTTAATTAAGTTACGAGAGTACTTCTTAATTTTTATTATTAGTTTAGGGACCAAGTATACTCACTTGCAACCCGGTTAGCCTGCTCATAGATGTTGTATCAGGCTCTGACAGGGACTTTTTTTTTGAGAATATTAGCACCTAAAATACTAATATTCCCTTTAACCCCTCCAACCACGCTATATTGCTTGTGCTAGGAGTGGGTTCACTTCGGTAGTAAAATGGCCAGGATTCGAACCCAGGACCTCTCGATCGTATGGCTGACTCCTTCTTGACCACTAAGCTATTGACGCTCGGACTCCAAAGTGAATCATGTCTAACGCTGTGATTCATTGATGATCATCATCGTGATATCAGCCACACACAGTCCACTGCTGAACATAGGCCTCTCCTATAGACTTCCAGAACGACTGATCTAAAGCAGCCGCATTCAGCGCTTCCCGGCGACCTTGATGAGGTCGTCCTTCCACCTGGCGGTTGGGCGTACTACACTACGATCGCTCGTACACGGTCGCCATTCCAGAACTTTTTTGCTCTGCGTACTATATATGTGCTGACTGATGATAATTACATAATTTACAATAATAATAAAGAAAACAATTAGTTCTTTATAGTGGGTAAATACCTACTATAAAGAACTAATTGTTTTTTTTTTGAAAGATGAAAAATTACTCAAAATTATTTATTATTTTAAAACTACTCTAACCAAGTAGTACTTACCCCTTCCACAGCACTTTTGATGCTGCATTCAAAACCATTAAAACTAAAATCCATGAACAGAAAGTCATAACTAACTTCACTCACGTCGTATTTAAAACGAGATGTCTGAAACTGAACAGTTACCCTTATTACATGAATATCTCGTTTGATGTATGAGAAATTAACTCGGTAAAAGCTTTGATCGTTTCTTGCAAGTGTTGCTGGAAATAAAACTTCATTACCTAAAGCGTGTGATTGCAGTTTTGTCTTTTATTAAAAGAAAAAGCTTGTTAGATGAATGAAGATAAAGGCAGATAGTAGGCTGCTGTCTACCCCGGAGCAAAAAAGACGTGAGTATTGTTTTTACTTATTTAGGTTAACTTTTTCTGATGAGGCACTGAAAATACTGGATACTACTGTACGTTACCATAGGCTTCAAAACGATTTTTATACAAATCATTCGTATTGTATAGGGCTATCCCAAAAACAAATTTAAAAATATTATTTCTTCTTAACTGGAAATCATTTTTTTTTTACAAAAAAAAAGTATTATACTAGACATTTATTATATTCATATTTTATTTTATTTATTTTAGGCATTATGATTTCTTACTTTTTGTATTTTATTTTGTGACAACCCTAGGCATAGGTCAAGATGCCACTATTGACCTTACCTCGAGTAACATGAAAAAATCAAATATTTCGGTAAATGGGATTAAAAACGGATATTTATCAACCTTGATGTATCTACGGGATTTACTTCAGAACATATCAAAATTGCATCGCTTCACACATGGGCAAAAAATGTATAGCCCGCATTCACCTTTAAACCGCCATATTTTGATAATAACCAACAGTGTTAGTATACTGGAAAAAGAATATTATCTATTATACTATGTACTATTAAAATTATATGTAACTCTGTCTTAAATTCTATACGTAAAAATGTTTTGTTCGTAAAGGCCATGTATGGGCAACTTGCTTGTTAAATGTAAAGTTGCCACAGTTGACAGTAATTATTATTTATTTTGTAACGTTTATACACAAAGATTAGGCTTCTTATAGGGTAAACAAGATTTGATTTTGATTTTTGAATATGGAACAATAAATCCAAGAAATTTAAACGGCTTGTTAGAAGAAATTTCACATCAGAAGGGTTGTCACCAAATATCTTTTTTTGTACCGCTTACGTGGCAGAAGGGCACACAGATCACCTGATGAAAAGTGGTTACTGAGACATTAGGACGAGTGCAAAACCAGGGGTGGGCTACTCGTGCTACCAACTCTATATAATACCTTCTAATACCCTTCTTAGCAACCCTAGCAACTGCAATATGGGGTTTCATATTGCAGTTGCAAGGAAATCTTTTCCATATTAAGTCCAATGTCTAGAACAAATTGACGCAATGGCGTGAAGGCTGTACACATTTACGTTGCGTGACTATTCCCTATTCATAATCAAATTAAATTAATCTAGCTGTAGGTGCCGAAAAATGCCTCATCATCAATATTCACTGGTAAAGTGCCAAGAAGCCGAACAGAATCACTACGTGTATATTTTTATGGCAAAATGCCAGATAAATGAGTATTAACTATGAAATTCCTTCATAAAGAAAGTAGGAGTTGTGTAATTTCACGGTTCAAAGTCTAGCTGGGCTGTATGTCTTTACATAATAGCTTTAGAAAATTGAGAAAATAGCTACTTTCAATAGCTATTATCTCAGGCAGGGTATTTATCCTCAGGAAGTGCAGTGTGAGAGGAACTTCATTCCACGCACGCTTAAGCTATGGAACTACAATTTGAGGTTCTTCAAGAAGGCATAAGAGGATTTCTAACGGTTCGGGCTGTTGCACACATCCATAGGCCATGCTAATCATTTCCCATCGGGCCGGCCGTGTAATTTTCTGCCGCTTAAGTGGTATAAGATATTTATTAAAAAAAAAGTTCTTATATTAATACGTTTGTCGTGGTATCGAAGTTACTCACACTTTTGCAAAACGTGGTTCATAGCTTGTCCAAACTGAATCTGTGTTAAAACGTCGCGTCGATTTTTTCACGAATTATGACATGTTTCCAACCTTTCGGTCGAATAGTCAATTGATAAATCATATTTTCACAGAACCAGACATCCACTCCCCTGCGCATTCGGTCAAATTATATTTCCTGATTGCTGACCGGGTAAATTGTCCATTGTAAATCTAAATCTAATTCTAAAATCCACGCGTTCAAAACCAAAATTTAAGAGGAAATATTAATATTCATGTGTTCCTGCTAACTAAAAATGAGGGTAATACTTGAATTAAATAATACTAACAATCGAAAACAATCGTCCTTAATCATTTTCTTGTGAGTCTAACGGAGGTAATGCGGCGAGTTATTTGCGGTTAGACTGGCTACTCTACTTATTTTATTTCCCTTTGCAGAGTTTACAGTTTTCTTCTTTAAAATGTCAAAGCCACGGTGAGTTGCGTTTTTATCTTCCATTTTGTTTGAAAAAATTGACGGCGTCTTTATTACCATGACAATCATTTCCCTCGTTAGTTGGGCACAAACTTAATGAGTACGAAGGATTCAGGTTGGATTAAAAAATCTTTTTTATCTCAAAAGCTTTCATTCCCTTTTGCCTTCAGCGTTGCTAATTAGCAGTTTTTTTTTGTTTTAAAAGTAAGAATGTTCCCTTGTAAATTTACATTTCAAAGTAGTTCTGTGATGTGAACATCCTGTTTAAATCTTCGATCAATTTGTCGTTAAGCTTTCTCTGCTTTAATATCGGGACATTAAAAAGCATAATGTCTTTTATTTCTTATAGTATCAGAATAATAAATTAGGTTTATGGCTCAGTTTTTTGATACACAGCCAGTGAAAGTTTGAGATAAAGATAAATTTATTTGTAGAAACATGTGTACAGATGATGATACAAAATAGTGTATTGAAAGTTTCAACATGTTCTGTCCAAATAGACGTACAAATATGAGTATTCGCGAGCAGTTGTATGAGCACGAGACATAGGTATATTAAGGTTCCTTTATTATAAGATATTTGTTATTCAATCACGGATTTATGGCTGTACGGATCCGGCTGTTAGTTAAGTAGTCATAATTTTGTGAACACCACAAACTATCCAGGTTCTTGCAATAAAGTTAGTCAATACAAAGGTTGTATGGAAGAAAACGCAAACTGCGATAAGGCCGCCCACTGTATTACAAACTTTCATGTAAGTATTTTCCATTGTTTATGTACTTTGCTTGTTGGGCAATAAAAAATGATAGTCTTCTTTTACTTTCGAAGATTATAAATTATTCAAGTGTTTTCTTTAAACTAACATCCTTGTGAATATCGATGCTTGGTTCATGAATCTATCAATAAAATTAGCCTATTGCAGTCCACTGCTGGGCATAGGTCTCTCCCAATGTGCGCCATTTCTGCCGGTCCTCGCGATTTACGAATTCTCACATTTATTTTTCTAAGTTTTGTAAATGTCAGCATTTATTTTAATATTCTGTACTGGGCTCTCAAAGCAGTACGTGAGTCCGCGATAAAAGAGAAGCAAGGTAATAAAAACCAAAGGGCACTCTTTTCCAATTGCGAAATTAGTGCTCAGGGTGACAAAACCGTCGTTGCGTTGAGTCCAGTAACGCCGAGTTTTTTTGTTGTTTATTTTTAACCTTGACGCAAAAACGAGGGTTGTTATAAGTTTGACGTCTCTGTCTGTCTGCTTGTCTGAGGCGTAAATAGGGATGGACTTAATAATATATTAAATGAATGACTAGTACATCAATTTAAAAATCCCCAGGCACAAAAATATCTCCAATAATAATTAGTTACTTAATAGGCTAACCAACACAATTTATTTCAACTTTTTGGGGGTGTTGTGTAGCAAGGGTTTCTTAAATTTTTAGTTTAATGTTTTATTTTTATTATTTTATTGTATACACAAAAAAGCACGTACGAACATTTCATGTCCTCGTCATCCAGATAAAAATGTAATGATTTTTATAAAATATGGAACGTATTAAACTTTAGTAAAGGATCTTGCTAAGGGTACTCGTGGCTATAAAATTGTGGTTTGAAAACGGAAACAAACGCCCGATAGAGAAGTATTATGAGACAAAACTTTGGAAATGTGTAAAGACAAGCATACAACCTTTCAAGCTCGCTTTAAAGTTTCCTAAAGAATTCACTGTGTGGTTCCTTTAGCGTCAAATACTGGGTTACATCATTCAAAGGTTGCATTAGACGAGTTTGAAGCGGATGCAGCTATCAACGTGAAGTGCTACTTTGGTCCATTACATTTAATGATGGAGAATAAGTTTTGATGTAATAAAGTAGCTACTAGAGCTAAAGGTGACTAGAGATTATTTTGTAATAATGGAAGCTTCTAGTTCACAATAAGTATCTAGGCAAACGTTAAAATAAAAAAGGTCAATTATTTTGTTCACTTTATTATATCACGTTATAGAACAAAATTTGTTTCATTGTTATTGAGACAGTTTTAAGTTCCAAAAAGTACTGTTTCAATTAAAACTAATGAACAAAGAGTAGCTAGCATAAAAAGCTATTTAAGTATCAAACTAATTAGTGGATTCACTGCGGCATTTTACCTAATTTCAAATGTGATACGTTGTCTTAATCTGCAGCCGATCTTGACTTCAACAAATAAAGCCAATCCTGAGCTCAGGCCTTTACTGTAATCAAAACAAGGTTACTAAGCTTACTGAAGGATATACAAAGGTCCAAAGTATTAACTTAAAGTGACACTTCAAAATCGTATATTTGATGGACCAGTTGAATGGCGGCTTACGACAATTTGTGTTCGAAAATAAATTTATGGCAGCTGTTGGAGCAATGATTAATTATAAGACCAAATAATGAAGAAAAGTTTGTGAATCTTACGTCTCAGGGAGGTGTACTTAAAGTTAATGAAAAAAAATCTTAAATGAATGAGCAACTCGCGCTAGACTTTTAACATTAACTTTTGAATTGCTTTTATCACTCATCGTACTATTCTATTACTAGTAATACATGTTCTATTCAAGGTCTATCATTTCCCGGTACAGCGGCATCGGTCGTTCTATATTGCCTTCATTAATGTTGTGTGATATGTCGCCGCCAACTAGCTTAATCAACGGCGGCATGCAATTAACGGCCTGAGTGGTGTTCAGCCATTTAATTAAACAGCTAGGTAAATAGCTTGAATTGATGATGTTTAACTACTTGCCTAGCCATTTAGTTAAACAGTTAGGAAAACGGCTTACTTCTGCATGGTTATAAAAAATATACCACGAAGGCTTAATGCGGGAGCTACGCTTTGCTCCGCTCCCGCATTAGCTAACTTAACTTAAACAAGTCGGATTGCGCAGCTATCATAACAATCCTATCACTAATTTTCTGTGAATACACCTCTGTCTACCCCCTAGGGGATTTACATATGTAAGGATATGTATGTATGTATGTAATTTTCTATCTTATTTCGAAGTAGTGCCCCATTTTAAGATTGACCTAAGCATTAGGCAGCCAGGTTATTAAATGATGTTATAAACTAGACGGCTGAATATCATTCAGCCCGTTAATTGAATGGCGCCGGTTAGTTAACTGCCTAGGCAGTCAATTGGACGGCTGATTAAGCTAGTTGACGGCGACATATACATTATTATTAAGTATATCTATTGTTTGGTATAGAGTATTATAATTTCACTGTGGACTTCTGCGGGCCATTTCATCCATTTTCCCTGCCCTCCCCTTGGGGAGCGTTTGGTTCATTCAGTCCTTTCGGTGCCCCTTCAAACCTTTTCGTTTCCTTGCCAGAAGCTTGCGATCCGTTCCACCTTCAGATCCCGTAGCTCCTCTATCTTCAGTGCGTCTGAGCTCAGAAGATTCCATTTAATCAGGGAGGCATGGGGCTCTCAGCCAGAAGGTGGAGACTCGTCTCCTTGTGCTCCATGCACTTCAGACAGTTCTGGTCGGTATTCACTACTATCACTGTCAGATGTCTGTTCAGTCTACTGTTTCCTGTTATTATCTCTGTGGAGAGCCTCATGTCTCCTTTTGAGAGTTTGGTCAATTGACTTTTCTTTTTCTTGTCATAAAAGTCCAATTAAAATTTTTGACTGTCGCATTTCAGTCATTGATCTCCATCTCTGGTTGGTTCCAGCTATGATGCTGCAGTTGAGTACCCCCTTGGTGATCTTGCGATATATTGGAAGCCAGTGTTCAACCAATCTGCCGACCTATAGTGCCAAACAAGCCGGCCACCAGCAACTCGCCGACGCGGCGCGCACGCGTGTGGCAATGTGCTCCCGATCAAACGATGGTCCGACAAACCGAGCGGGGCTTCAACGGATACACGGTAGCCATCCGGATGGGAGGTCAACAGAAGGTCCAACAGGGAAGATTCCTGGCCTTCAAAATCTGGGATTCGCGTAGTCGCAGTAACCAGCTGTGTCAGGTCATGAGCTAGAGCGAAGTTGTAGACAGACCTACCCGCGTGATCAGTCTTGTTTGAGCCGGGCCATTCGGCGTTGTGGACATTAAAATCAACAAGAATAATGATCTCAGCGGATGAGATCTGCTGCTGCACAAAGTCTGTAGCCGTTTGGATGTGCTCGATGAGTCGGTCAGCTTCGGCATCACCACTATGGGACCTAAATACGCATGAACAGACACGGGGATGGTCATCGTTGTCTATACGCAGCCGTAAGGTGGAAAGGTCCCTACCGTCAAGATTGCTGAGGCGACGAGAACTGATATCGTCTCCAACGTACACGCACACCCTAGCCCTAGGCAAAAAGTGGTGTTCCAGTCCGTACGTCCGTACCCAGGAAAGGATTGGTAAGAAGTGGCTGCTGGAGACGATTTCTGCGTCTCGGTGAAAACTAGCAAGGCCGGCTTTGCTGTCTCGAGGTGTTCGTGGACAGCATTAAGGTTAGAGTGTAGACCTCGTGTGCCGGGCAGATGGCAGATAAGTGAGCGCATCCCCCCCCCCCCCCCCCAAAAGTCAATTCAAAGTTTTTTCTATTCCACAAATAAAATAAATAACAAAAACGAAATCAATTAAGTAATCAAAACAAATAGATAAATATACTACAATCTTATTACATGAAAAAAAAATCGTACTGAATGTACAGTCGACAAAAGAGATACGGTTGCACTTTTTCATATGAAGTTGTATGGAAAGGTGTAACTGTATCTCCATTGTCGACAGTACAGGCTTCGGTGTCACCGTCCGTGTCCGTAAATCTCGCATCGTGTAAAACCGATGTAACGTGTATAATGTAGATAATCTAATTACATGAAAAAAAAAACCTTCGCGTAAAAAATCTATGAGGTAAAGCATAAAGTGAATTCTGAGCTTTGAGTTCTATATTCTAGGAACCTTTTTGTTCTCGCAACTTCATAAGGTTCTTTTGTTGTTCACTTTGATGTTATGTTTACCCACTTTGCTTAAACCAATCAATCCTTATTTGTTTTGTGAGAGTAGTAAGAGTTCCTGCGCAATTAGGATGAGAAGGGTTATTTGGTTCAATATTTACATAATGTTATAGGCTCACTCAATGTTAACAATCTGCCAGTTTCTAGATTTAATGAATGGCCTTTATTCATTTTAAATAACTGTTTTCTGCATCGTAATCATTTAGAATTATATTTGAGTGGGTTCTTCGCTTCGGTTGTTCTCTTAGTCAGAATTCGAGACCTCTTCTTAAGCACTAAACTACCATTTTTTATGTTTATGTACGCAAAATCCCCACTGGTACCCGTCGGAGCCGGTGGGCGAGGTTATGTCGGACTTGAATCGACTTAAACCAACGCCGTCTGTGGGTCATTGTTGGTTTATGAAGGTGAGGTGAGGAATATGCCAATCCCTCACACTGAAATACTACTTTACTCTTTCTTTTGTTTTGAACAGGTTATACATACGATTTGCGATGGTATTTTAATCCAAATAATAGTAATGTGCGTAACATTACCATTGAAAATTAAGTAGATTAATAATGTTACACATACATGCAAACATAATATATGTATTCACGCCTGCAAATCTCCGAAGGGGCAGACAGAGCTGTATTACCACCCAACCATTTCGTCGACTATGACTCTCGGTTCCACTAGCCGATGTACACCAAGTGAGCAATTGGTCATGGGCTGAATGTTCACTATCAGATGGAAAACAGTCCTAGTTCTAAATCGCCTTTACAACAGCCACAGGAAATGAGGTTGCCCTATTCGGGAACCAACACGGCATTAAGCTATTACATCAACGTCAATTCACTACACTACATCCAACACTCACTCCAGCCGTTATTGTATGGTTCTTACCCCATTCTTGGTTCTATATTATAGAAACACATATCATTAAAATTGTGGGTCCGTTATTAAACTTGAACAATATATGGGAGAGGACCTAAAATTTGCATAATCTCACCATTTGTAATTCAAGATGCGGCTATTTCTGTACTCCGTTATTAATTTACTTTCAATATAATTGCTGCCTATGCATAAATTTTATATGTGAATGGTCTCAAGATCCTTTATGAACTATCTAGTAACTAGTCTATTCAGAAAGATTGTTATTTCAGATAATGGGGTGTAGAGGAGGATGCATGGGGTTCGCTAAAATCTTCAAGGCCAACTTACCTCACTTCAGTCAGACAACAGTTGCTAAAAAGGGCAGATCGCAGTTACTCCCGTAATAACCAAGACATTAAGTATGGAATAGCGCTCATATGAACCATTTCAGCTTATTAATATCTATTTAGACCTGAAAAAGTGAAATGCTTAAGACGGGACTTGACCCCGCGAACGGTCACTTACGGAATGCTATGAACATTGAGGTACATAGACACGTCTTAAGCACTTCAAATTTTCCTATACATAAATTTTGAGGCAATGGTGGATATATCCACTGATATTCATACGAACTATCGTTGAAATTGATTTTCAATATTCCCAGTTGCCCCCACTGTTGACGCCACTATTGGTGAAAAATGTCCCACTTGCCACCACTGGTGGCGTCACCAGCGGCGGCAATTGGGAATGGTCACTCTTTTTGTTCCCAGCTACTACCAGCGGTGACAGATATGAAATAAATTAGTGATAGGTTCATTGAGAAATTTACGCAATCCGATTTGGATAGGCTAGCCTTCGTGGTTATTTATTTATAACCATACGGAAATGATTCATATCTGTCATCACTGGTGGCAACTGCGAACAAAAAGAGTGACCATTACCAATTGCCACCGCTGGTGACGCCACCAGTAGTGGCAAGTTGGACATTTTTTTTGAGGGAACCCGATTTGTCACCATTGGTGGCGTCGACAGTGGGGGCAACTGGGAGTAACTGGTTAGCACTATGCTTTAAAATTTTATTGGTGTGGTCTCGTCGATATGACTTTACCTCATTTGCCAAAGCCAAAATAAGGCTCACTATCACAGTTACCTATAATGTTAGAAATGGTTTCATTTTGTGCATTATAGGTATAAAGTTTCAGAGCATTATGCATGATTAATTCCTTATTATAGTTTCCATCGTGAATGCATATTGAAGCAAGTTTTAATGGAGTTGCTGCCGTTAAAACTTACTTTTATGTAATATACTATTCTCGACATACACATTGAATAATATGCATCAGGAAATGTTGGTAAGTACACTTACGTCAATTAGCATCAGGTAAATTAGCCTATTGTTTTCCATAATAGGTATATAGTATATTATGGAGATTATTTTTAATAGTGCTTTAGGCTTTAAAGAAGCTTTGCGTAAACGGCATATAATATATTTTTTACTATATATTTATTGACAGACGAATTCCAAATTTCGCATTTTTAAACATCATAATAGAATATTATATTTATAGACACAGTCTGCACATTCCAATGGAATGGAAAATACCGTTTCATATGCTGCACATATTTTCTCCATCTACAGTCCTGGGGCTTGAAAAAATATATTGTGAGGCCATCAAGCTGAGGACCAACATTATAGCATTGATTGTCTCTGTAGTGGTGACTTTTACTGCTGATACTTTACTTTTAGCTTGAAACCACGAGAGCAAAGTCATTTCAACTGGATTCTTATAAAAAATACAATGAACACTATGAAGTTAGGGCTGCAGAAAGAAACTACTGTTATAATCAAATCGACGCACGGTTGGACGGACATAAAATAAAGGACGAAATATTAGTTTTTTTTTCGTCATTAGTCTTCGCAACCCTAAAAATGGTATCCTCAATTTCTATACAACACGTATCATCCTATACTCCAGTAATTGGAATCTGTTGGCTTAACCGTAATACTCTTCGAATCGGGGGAGTTGAGTGCCGAAATATTCAATTACTGGATGGATAATCACGCTGGCTGATTGAACCGGCTTGCGTAATAAGTTTACCTTCGTAAAGAGAAAATTGTACTTGATTGTAATATTTAATAACATCAAGGAGCGAGGACTGGTAATATTGAGTTCTTCGAGAAGCACACAGCCCAAGAAGAATTTGAACGTTTCTACATGGCCGGCAGCATGAGTGCACGAGATTTATACGTAATCCAAACGCCAAGCTAAATACTTTCCATAAAGTGGGAAGTGTGCCTGTCTGTCACCTATATCTGAGTTCGGGGTCTGCCTAGTTTTTCAACTATATTGGCAGAGAGTGCCATAGGACCTCTCAGGCCGAGTTTTCAACTGGTCTATCATTGTCTGAGTTGTTAACCCGCCTATACAGGGTGTATTTTTGAAACGGGGCAGTAAGGGCAAGTACCTTAACCGTTGCAGTTACAGCAAAACGTTCTTAGAAGACCTTCCCTAACTTTTTGACATATTTTGAACTGCATTCACAGATTTTGTAAAAAAACTTACAGTTGGCAAAAAAAAATGCAAAAAGTCCAAAAATTTTTTTTTATGTCAATCGATTCTATTTCATGTGGGGATCAAAAAACTCTATGAGACCATTTTAGCTTTCAGTACTAGGAAAGACAGAAATCGCCATGACTGTAAATTTGTAAAATTGACTGTAAATTATTTTATTAATTATTAAAGTAAATAAAAAGAATTTTTACCCTCAAATTTCGAATTTGATTCGAAAATCTGTGTGTTATTCTTAGTTTCAGCTGAGAAACTTCGTATGAGTTATTAATTAAGGATTTTCGCTAAAATGTCTTCTAATCGTGAAAAAATTGACTTATTAGAAGCGTATTTTGTCAATAATCGAAATGCGGGAGCTGCATTAGTGTGGTACCGCAATAAGTATCCGTTGCGGCATGTGCCAACAAGAAAGGTTATTACAAATCTTTTGAAAAACCTGGAATTGCAGGGTTCTTACAAAAGAAAGCGACAGCCTCGTGTGGACATGGACACGGAGATTGCGGTTCTAACTTATGTCGAAGCATATCCAGAGGTATCGTCCAGGCAAGTCGCCCTTGAAGTAGGTGTATCCCACTCCCTTGTGATAAAGATATGGAAGAAATACGGCTACACGTGCTATCGATATGGGCGCATAGTTCAAGTGTTACATCCGGGTGATGATGTTCGATGGCTTACTTTTTGCAGATGGCTAAGAGGAAAAATAAGCAGAGATCATGAATTTTTAAATTACATACTGTGGTCAGACGAAACGAATTTTTCCAATAACGGTATGTACAACAGAAAAAATCACCACTATTGGTCCAAAGAAAATCCACTAAGAGTTACGGCAAGTCATAATCAGGTTCGCTTCTCATTCAACTGTTGGTGTGGTATAATGTCCAATCGAGTCATAATGGTGGAATTTTATGAAGGAAAACTGAATTCTGCCATGTATAATGAAGTCATTTTACACCATCTTGAAAACGAGATGGACGAATGGCCCCTGTCGGAATTGCGAAAAGTTCATTTTCAACAAGATGGTGCTCCGCCACATAACAGTCACCTTTCACGTTCCAATTTGAGCCGCCTATTCGGTACACAGTGGATAGGTACACATGGTCCAACACAGTGGCCACCTCGTAGCCCCGATCTAACACCACTTGATTTTTTTTTATGGGGCTTCGTGAAAAACGAGGTGTATAAGACGACGTACGCCAGTGTTCAAGAGCTCAAGGATGCATTAATGACCATTTTACGTAATATTCATCCCAGAACATTATTAGCCGCCATTCGTTCAGTGCAAAAAAGGATAGACTTATGTATTCGTGAAAATGGAAATCATTTTGAGCAATTTTTTTCATAAACCAATTTCTTAAACGTTTAAATGATTTTTTTTATTTAAAAAGTTCAAAATTTTACCTGACCTATGAGTTTCGAGTTGATTTATCATATTTCCGTACGAAATGTATGGGAAAGGTCTTTGGCGATTTCTGTCTTTTCTAGTACTGAAAGCTAAAATGGTCCCATAGAGTTTTTTGATCCCCACATGAAATAGAATCGATTGGCATAAAAAAAAAAATTTGAACTTTTTGCCATAACATAAAAAAAATATTTTGAACCAGCACTTCTTTTAATCCGCATTTTACTATTAATTTACTAGGTCTTTTACTACTACCGTTCTATAGTGTTCATAATAACAGTAGACTGACGATTGATCTAACATTATTGATACATGCTAAACTCGATTTCCAATTGAAACTACACGGGACACATACACCCAAAATAACACATCAAATGATCAATAAAATTAGCCTTCTGCCAATCTCCCAATTTGGAGCTTCCAGCCACCTTTTTCACGGCGTCAGTCTTTCGGGCCGGGCGGCGTCTCCACTGAAGGACTCATTTGTTTTAAGTCCTTCGACAGATTTTTTTTTTAATAAAAGAATATTAGCAATCGAAGCTAAATTAAGCTTAATTGCTTGTGCTAGGAGTGGGTTCACGTCGGTACATGTAATGGCCAGGATTCAAACCCGGGACCTTTCGTTCCTGAGGCCGGCTCCCTTAACCACTAAGCTAGTATAAGTACATACATATTTTTTTTTTTACGTGCGGTAAATCCCCACGGATACCCACCCCTCCGGAGCCGGAGGGGTAGGTTATGTCGGACTCGAACCGACTAAACCGCACGCCGTCTCTGGGTCATAGTGCTAGGCCGAAGGTGAGGTTGTCATGCGACATATCCCTCGCACCCCGGCTGACCCAGGGCCATCCCTCTCGGTCTGGCCCTCCTCGGGAGGCGGGGACCACGCGGTCCCCGACTCAACCCCGGTGTGGGGGGACGCGCATTGTCCTACGATGCGCGCCGCCGCCGTGGCCTGCTTCTGCTAGGGTAGTACATACATACATTATATTGGCGTGAAAGAAAACAATAAGAAATAAACGGTATCATTAGAAAATACCAAAGTTCACTATAAATAGGTCATTAGATCATCGCAAATGACAATCGTTGAGAAGTTTCGAGCTAAAGTAAGTGAATTGCCCTATTTACGAAACAATAAACGAGACAAAACAAAGCAATTCAGTACTACTTTGTGAAATGCTAATTAAAGTCTCCAGTTACCTCTCCGCTTAACGATTGTAAATGTAGAATTGTATCTCATAGCTAAGTATTATCTACAGTATGATGAATTCAATGTCACCATCATCGCGTAAGCGACCTCTGACGCGTAGCGGTTGAGCGTTCGATTGTTAGATAGGATGGGCGGGTTCGATTCCCGCACAGTGCAAATAATTATATCTATGAATATGTATGTTGTCATTGGTCTGGATGTTACTATGTAAAAATAAATGTTCCGCAACATTTCACACAACGCTATCTAGACCCATGGTAAGCATAGCTTAACCTGCTTGTGTTATGGAATCTAGAATGCGGATAAACATGTTTAGATACTTTTTTTTTAAATACGTACATATTTTATATAGAAACTCCCAAACCAATGCAAATATACATATTCGTGCATACAAATATTTGCACTGAGCGGGTATCAAACTCGCGCCTACTGATAAGCGGCTGCGTTCACTAACGCCACGCCACAGAAAACACAGTTTTCAAAAAAAAAAATCTATTTATGTCTCTCCACATTCTGGAGCCCATAACACAAGCTAGTTAACCTATGCTTACTGTGGGTCTAGATAGAGCAGTGTAAAATGTTCTAGAATATTTATTTATTTATTTACACTAAGACTATGGACCTTAGAATTAATGGCTTAGCTGATATAGTTATTATTCATAAGCTGTTGCGTACGGGAATCCTAAATTGTCAAGATAAATATAGACCAAGTACTACTATTCTAGACTATAACCTACATCTTTATGAAATTTCATCGAGATCTGCTCAGCCGTTTTAGCATGATTGTATTAAAATATCTCTGCGTAAACACCATGGTAATGACGAAAGTTAATCAAATAAGTTTATTTCAATACATTTACTCGCGGGTTACCTTTCACAGCCTGCAAATGAAATGGGGCAACCGCTGGCCGTCGCTTCCGGCGGCTCATTTCCGGCGGATAAGGAATCCCAACCGGTTCCGGTGACGAGACTTCTTGAAATATCTTCACATTGTAAAGGTCGTTATCAGCTTCATTTTTTTGATACCAGAGTAAAATGGCTGTTTGAGTTCAGAATGGAATAAATTGATAAAGGAAGGTCATTAGTACTCATGAGCATCTGAAATGGTCCATATATTTGGATTGTACCACAGTTTGTTATCATCTAGCAAGGCACAGTCAATTAACGGGTAAAATATAGATAAAAAATTGTAACATTTTGCTTTACTCAGTGACGTCAAAGAAAGCATGCGGTCTTTACAAGCAATCGTCTTTGGGTACTGCCGATCAAAGTGAAACTTGTTAATTGTATAGTTAATTGACGTCAGAATGAGTGCAGCCTAGGCTTCTAGGCTGCCCATTCGGACGTGAAGTGAAGCGTTCGGTGTCGGTTCAAGCGTTAGGTGACGATGACGCTAGTTTCATGATTCTTGTTCACCCAAGAAGTGCTCGACGCGCCCAAAGAAGTGTTCTCTTGAAAATATAACGGTACAACCAATTTCTATGTAAAGTTATTAAACTTACTTGCTGTAAAAAAGTAACTCATGTGGTATTCAAGACTGTAATTTACAGCCGTTTGAACGTGATCAAGTAATAAATATTCAAACGTCTTTACCACTTTCTCACTTATAATCTTTTAAAAGGATACCTTATTCAGTCATAATGTTACGTAACTAAACATTCCAATGGTTTCCATCCCAAAGGGGCTGAACATTCTAGATCGAAATTGTGTTCGTGTATCTACCCTGCAATGCCGATCACCCCTGAGGGATACCACTGAAATCAAATCAACACTTCTGTGTGGTCTATACGAGTATAAAAGACAAAATCCAATATCTGTATGCTTTCAGATTGATGTGGATATTAATGTCAATAGTCTAACACTATTCACACAAACGTAGATACTATTCAACAGTACTTAGCGGATTTTCTAACAAAAAAATAATTGAAAAACGGTTCTATATAAGTCTTCAGGCTTTCACGGCCGCCGTTGCATGTAGAATATACTGCTTCCGGGCTGTTTGGCCGTGGTTCTGAGTTCTGAGTTCAACTCAGCCGCCGACGACGCAAGGTCTCCGAACTCGTCATCGCCCGGACCTGCGCCACTGAAGATGTCGACCGCAGTGATCGACGAAACGTCTGGAACGCAAGTTTCACATAGACAACGGCCAAACAGCCGGGAAGCATTATATTCTACAAGAAAAACGGTTCGTTCTGAATTAAACAACATTTTAAAGGTTTTGATGAAATGTATTTGTCGCCGCCAACTAGCTCAGTCAGCCATTCAAATAACTGTCTAGGCTGTTAACTAAACGGCGCCATTCAATGAACAGCCTGAATAATGTTCAGCCATTTAATTAAACGGCTAGGCAAATAGCTTGAATCAATGACGTTTAACTACTTGCCTAGCCATTTAATCAAACAGTTAAAAAAATGACTTATTTCTGCATGGTAATAAAAAAATAACCACGAAGGCTAATGCGGGAGCTCCGCTCACTCTGTGACGTGTACACAAAGGTTATATACAAATTATATTTCTTGAAATCCTGTAAGCCTACACTAAATGAATAAAAACAAAATCACATCAGTGATAAATTGGGCGGCTCCAAAGCCCTAGTTCTTTGTGAAGCCCGACTTAAAGAAATTTCGCCTATAAAACCCCAGCGTCAAACTTCCATTCGTCCCGAAGGATTACAAGGGTCACCAAACCTAACAAGCTTGACTAATCCTAACCAATGATAGGACAATCTATCCCTTTCTGGCAGCCAAGATCAGAAAGAGACATACTGTTATCGTGGAGTCCAAGCCGCTTGAAAATTACACACGCAGTTGTACAATTGGGATAAAGCGTGTTTTTTGTATGACCCAATCAATTGTTTCAGTCGCGTTGTTTTGCAAAGCTACATATGTATTAAAGTGTAGGTTTTTTCACATATTTTTGTCTCTGCACACATAATACAAGAATTTTATCGTTATCGGTATAGCGGTAACTCCGATTCAACTCAACGCATTGCGATAAAATACCTGATTATGCCCGCGGTTTTCCTGACGCGTCCCTGGTCTCGCTCCCTCATCCAATGGGAACCTATGACAGAGATAATAGCCTATATGTTATTCTCAGCTATAATCTATCACTGTACCAAGTTTTAGCTCGATCCGTTCAGAAGTTGAAGCGTAATTGAATAACTAACAGTTCATCAACTTTCTCACTTATAATATTAGTAGGATTACCCGTGATATCAGATCCGAATGGCTGAAGTATATAATGACGTCATAGCGACACTAGTAAGACAGCTTGAGTAGATAGTGCTAGCCTCCGTTGTAAGTCGATGTAAGCTCCACAAGCACCCTGCAATCCTTCTAATACCTCTTCACAACATACATATATAGTTCTATATATATCAGCGTTTCTGATTCATATTATTCTACTAGATGTGATCGCAATTTTGTGTTTTCAGTTATCGAAATAAAAATTCTGTTCAATTAATTCTGAACATAACATAATGTTTTTAGTAGCAACACTACTTTGTACAAATAGTATTACAATTAATGGCAACACAGCTAGAAAAAATGTCATCTCTTTCTGAACTGTTACCTTTAATCACGTAGACGTGTAATTTCTAATTTTCGTTTTAATACAGTCCATTTTGTTAAACGCTGGCCTTAATTTAATCGTACATGCCAGCTAGTGGTCCTTCGCGCAAGTGGTTGTGTGCAATCGATATACTTGGATTTTGTGCTGATTTTGGGTTGCCGGTTCGTACCTATTGTTCGAGCACGCGACGCCAGACGCGCAAGTTTTCGCTAAAAAAGTGTTCAAAACTATGGAAGACTGAAAAAACACCCAGGATTTTAGGCACAACCACAAAGAACTATCAATTTTCATCAATTTTATCGAGCATTGGAGCATTTGAAGGTGGTTAAAAAAAAAGGAGGCCATATTTCATCGCCAGGCGGCAATCGCGCCATTCGTGCTGTTGGGTTGGCACTACCACACATCTGTCATTTGGATATCAAGCTGTTTTCTGTTCCTGTTTCTAAACAAAACATCATAACCTCTACAAAGTTCGTATTTCTCAAAGTGTTTCCGCGTTTTCGGCACATAAAATCAGTGCGTATACGGCATTAAGTGAAGTGAAGTGTTCGTTTTAACATATTACGGCTATAGCGTGATTGTTGCGTTCACGTTTCACGATGGCGGAACTCAAACGTTTGATCGCCGAGCGAGGACAATTGAAAGGTACTGTGACTAGAATAGAGAACTTTGTCAACGATCCGACTACTCTAACGTCGGCCACTATCGAGGTCCTGCAAGCTCGTAAGGACAAGTTAATTACAACTTTAAAAGAATACGAACAAATACAGTTAGATATTATATCCCTTGATGAAAAAGACAAAGAGGATTTAGCTGTAATAGAGGATAGGTACTATGATTTATTAGCAAAGTTAAATGCAGCCATGAAAACTTAAGCACAACTGAGCCACAACAGTGTAGTTCTATAACTACATCTAAGTTACCTAACATTGATATTCCTATATACAATGGAAAGGATTTTACTAAATACATTCCGTTCATGGATTTATTCCTGGCCGTAATTGACAACAACAAATCTCTCTCAGATGTGCAAAAGTTATTCTATTTAAGGAAATTTCTTGTCGAAGATGCATTGGCTGTCATAGTTAATTTACCCCTCACAAATGAATCCTATAAGGAAGCGCTTCAATTGTTGGATAAGCGTTTCAAAAACAAAGCTCGGTTAATAAGTAATCATGTCAACATTATATTAGAACTGCCGTCTATGCAGAAGGGTACAGCGGCCTCTATAAGGTCATTTGTTTCAGAGGTGCAACAACAATTATATGCATTACAAAATTTACAACAACAATGGGACATGTTATTAATATCAATATTGACCAAAAAACTGGATCAATACACAAATCGGGCATACCAATTAGATAGAGACCTGAACACATTGCCGACTATCTCTGAATTTCTGTCATTTTTAGAAAAGCGCGCTATAGCACTTGAGCAGAGCGGAGATAGAAGCACTATTGATACAAGTCACAAAAAATCTTGCTATCCTAAGGTTTCTAATGTAGTGACTAAAAATAATTACTCATGCTTGTTTTGTGAAAGTACCAACCATCCTATGCATGGTTGTCCAAAATTTAAAATGGCTCCTGTGGAAGAACGGCAAATATTCATTGATAAAAGTAAATTGTGCATAAAATGCTTTAAAAATCACTCGGGAAAATGTAAATATAATTTCACTTGCAAAATTTGTCGTTCTGGCCATAATACACTTCTGCATAAAGACGACAGCCCTAAAGGTCAGGAAGCTGTAACATTACATTCAAGTAACACACCAAACAATGTACTATTACCTACAATCAGGGTAAAATTAGTAGACCGTTGTGGTCGTGAAGTCTATGTAAGAGCCTTACTTGACTGCGGTAGTCAGGCCTCATTCATTACCACAACACTGGTAAACAAATTATGCTTAAAAACTACAGAAGAAAATACAAATATTATTGGCATTGGTCATAAATATAATAAAATAAATAAATATGTCGAATTAAAAATATATTCTCCAGTGAACAGTGTAAAAATAGATGTCAAGTGTCATGTTGTAGACACTATCACCACCAAATTGCCACAGCAATTAATTGATATTTCAAAAATCAACATTCCCAAAAACATACAGCTGTCTGACTGTGAATTCAATATACCAACAGAAATTTCAAGGCTTTTAAGTGCTGACTTGTATTTCAAAATTTTATTGAGTGGACAAATTAAATTGCAGAGTGGCCCTGTTTTACAAAACACTATGTTCGGCTATGTTGTGGGTGGTAGCTTGTCAGATCAGTGCACTGATGACAACAATTTTGTTTCAAACCTGGCTATTGTCGATAATTGTAAGCTAGAAAATATAATGGAGCAATTTTGGCTATCTGAAAAGGTCCCTGAGACTACAACTAATAATAGTGGTGAATTTCAAAAGGCTGAAAAATGCTTTCAAAACTCAGTATCTCTCCAAAATCACATGTTCTATGTAGACATGCCTTTGGCTGTAGATTTTAATGAGCTGTCTCTTGGGGATTCCTTCTCAGTCGCCCTACAAAGATTTCTGTCACTGGAGAAAAAGTTTAAAAACAATCCATTGTATTTAGAACAGTATAAAAAATTCATACAAGAATACATCGATTTGAATCATGCTAAGAATGTGGATATTGGTGATTATGACATTCAAAATGGACAGGTCTATTTTCTTGCGCATCACGCAGTACTTAATGAAAGCAGTATCACGACAAAATTGCGTGTAGTATTTGATGGTAGTATGTTATCAAGAGCTAAGGTGTCACTTAATGACGTTCTGATAAATGGACCCGTAGTCCAGAGTGAGTTGCTAGATATCCTTCTACTATGGAGGACCTACATTTACACACTAACTTGTGACATACAAAAGATGTTTAGGTGCGTCAGAATAAAAGAGCATCACACCCCCCTTCAAAATATACTTTGGCGTGATGACCCTGCCAAGCCCATCAGCTAAGCAGCTGATGGGCTTGGCAACCATATGTTACAGTTTGCAGCTGTAAGCACAGCTGCAAACTGTAACATATGGTTTGAAGTCATCCACCTTCTTGGCCACTCGCTGCCTCATAGAATTAGCTTTTAGGTATCAAGATAAATATCCACTTGCTGCTGAGGCCTTAGTCAAGAATACCTATGTCGATGACATAATAACAGGTTCTGATAGTGAACTGCACCTGAAAGAACTAAAAATACAATTAAATGGCTTATTGGAAATAGGCAGTTTTAAACTGCACAAGTGGTGTACCAACCTCCCCCAAATATTAGATGACCTGCCAGATGAAAACAAATATTTTGGAAAAAATAAAGAAATCAACAAAGACAACATAGTAAAGACTTTAGGTCTAAAATTTAATGTAGAGCTTGATCAGTTCAGCTTTACGTGTCCGACTATAGACGACACAAACAAATTAAAAACTAAAAGAACTATTCTAAGCTTTATAGGAAAAATGTTTGATCCGTTGGGCCTGATAGGACCCATTGTCGTGATGGTGAAGCTGTTCATGCAAAGATTATGGTCTATAAAAATTGATTGGGACACTATATTGCCCCAAGCAGAACTCAGTATATGGGATAAGTTTCTAAGTAACCTAGCTATGATGGGTACACTTATTATTCCCAGATGTATCAATTCTCCGTATATGATAGCTACCGAACTCGTAGGATATGCAGATGCGTCGATGAAAGCCTTTGGCTGCTGCCTATACTTGCGAATATTTGATTCCCAAGGAAGAGTCTCTGCTAACTTGCTAGTCTCAAAGTCCCGTGTAGCACCCCTCAATAAAAGTTTGACCATACCAAAACTTGAACTTAATAGTGCTCTGCTTCTATCACAGCTGGCACATAGAGTCAACATGGTTTTAAAAACAAGATTTCCTGCTATGAAGGTATTCTTATATAGTGACTCTAAAATAGTACTTGCATGGATTATGGCAAAAATAATAAAATCGAACCCCTATGTTTCAAACAGAGTAACTCAAATTTGTAGTCTGACAAATAATTTTACATGGTCCTATATCCGCACTGACAATAATCCTGCTGATCTACTTTCACGGGGCGTTGAACCTCACAAATTACAATCCAATAGTCTGTGGTGGCTTGGACCCCCTACTCTATCTGACAAGGAGTTTCAACATGTAGAAGCTGACTGCTCTCCATCCATCCCATCTCCCCCTTCTGAACCAGAGATGACTGCCTGTGTGTGTGGTATAGACGATCCTATATCCTTTGGTTTAATTGAGAAATATTCTGATATTGATAAGCTTCAGCAAATTGTAGCATACATTTTACGATTCAAACATAACAGTTTAAATAACAATAAGAAAAAGATAACTGGAAATTTGTCTCCGGATGAGCTCTATAATGCTCTACTAGTTTTGATAAAAAGTGAACAGAAAAAATATTTCTCAAAGGATATAGAATTGATAAGGAAAGGTTCCACCTTAAAGTCTGGTTTAGCTAACCTACATCCGTTTTTGGACAAAAATCAAGTCCTGCGTCTCGGAGGTAGACTCCAAAATTCCAAAGATATCTCTTATGAAAAAATGCACCCTATTATCTTGCCAAAAGGCTCCCATCTATGTAACATAATCATTCATAAAGAGCACATACGGCTCCAGCATGCAGGTGCAAAATTAATATTGAGCTCTTTATCCCAAAGATTTTGGATAATGAGTGGCATGCGAGAAGTCAAGAAGGTGGTGAACCATTGTGTAAAGTGTGCACGTTTGAAGGCTGCAGCTGCTAAGCAGCTTATGGGCTCATTGCCGCCGGAAAGAATAACTGCCAGTAGGCCATTCCAAAATGTAGGAGTAGATTTCTGTGGCCCCTTTAGTATGAAGGTTGCTAGAATTCGCCGGCCGCTAGTCATGAAGGGTTACATATAGTCTGTGGTGGCTTGGACCCCCTACTCTATCTGACAAGGAGTTTCAACATGTAGAAGCTGACTGCTCTCCATCCATCCCATCTCCCCCTTCTGAACCAGAGATGACTGCCTGTGTGTGTGGTATAGACGATCCTATATCCTTTGGTTTAATTGAGAAATATTCTGATATTGATAAGCTTCAGCAAATTGTAGCATACATTTTACGATTCAAACATAACAGTTTAAATAACAATAAGAAAAAGATAACTGGAAATTTGTCTCCGGATGAGCTCTATAATGCTCTACTAGTTTTGATAAAAAGTGAACAGAAAAAATATTTCTCAAAGGATATAGAATTGATAAGGAAAGGTTCCACCTTAAAGTCTGGTTTAGCTAACCTACATCCGTTTTTGGACAAAAATCAAGTCCTGCGTCTCGGAGGTAGACTCCAAAATTCCAAAGATATCTCTTATGAAAAAATGCACCCTATTATCTTGCCAAAAGGCTCCCATCTATGTAACATAATCATTCATAAAGAGCACATACGGCTCCAGCATGCAGGTGCAAAATTAATATTGAGCTCTTTATCCCAAAGATTTTGGATAATGAGTGGCATGCGAGAAGTCAAGAAGGTGGTGAACCATTGTGTAAAGTGTGCACGTTTGAAGGCTGCAGCTGCTAAGCAGCTTATGGGCTCATTGCCGCCGGAAAGAATAACTGCCAGTAGGCCATTCCAAAATGTAGGAGTAGATTTCTGTGGCCCCTTTAGTATGAAGGTTGCTAGAATTCGCCGGCCGCTAGTCATGAAGGGTTACATAGCTCTCTTTGTGTGTTTTGTGACCAAGTGCATCCTCTTAGAACTGGTCAGTGACCTCACCACTGAAGCATTCTTAGCCTGCCTCAAACGATTTATAGCTAGGCGTGGTTTGCCTACGCAAGTCTTTTGCGATAATGCAAAAACATTTAAAGGTGATGCCAACCAGCTCAAAGAATTGTATGACCTCTTTTGTTCAAAAACCCATAATGATGTTGTAAACAATTATTGTATATCAAACTATATAAAATTTAAATTTATTCCGAGCTATGCACCGGAATTTGGAGGCTTGTGGGAAGCCGGAGTCAAAAGTATTAAATTCCATTTTAAAAGAATTGTTGGAAATCTAGTACTCTCATATGAGTGCCTTAACACCGTGGTATGTGAAACGGAAGCTATTGTTAACTCGAGACCTCTGCTCCCTTTAAGCTCTGATGTGTCTTGCTATGACTATCTGACGCCTGGCCACTTCATCATTGGCACAGCTATGATGAGCTATCCTGAATTGGATTTGACTGAAGTGCCCATGAATAGGATAAAATTTTGGAATCTGTGTACCAAAATTAAACAGGAATTCTGGAAGTCCTGGTCAAGGGATTATCTTACTCAACTCCAGAGTAGGCCCAAATGGAAACATGCTCATCCCAATTTAAAAGTTGGTGATCTTGTTATTGTAAGAACTGATAACACTGCACCTCTAACTTGGCCAATGGCTAGAATTGTTAAGATAATTTCCAGTCCAGATGGTAAAGTAAGGGTAGCTGAAATAAAAATGAACAATAAAATATATACAAGATCTTTTAGAAAATTAAGTCCCTTACCACTAAATTGAAACTAAAAACTAACATTTAATTAAAACTAAAATAAAACTTAAACTAAAATTTAATGTAAACCTCTTCATATACTTTACTTTTACAAACTAGATTTACATTGATATATACTACTTATACTTAATTACTACTTGCTTTATATTGTACTAAAATGTGTAATGTAAACCTTTAAAATGTATGGCACTCTGTGCGTTGCTTCTATTGTCTACCAGGGCCTGCCCCCAACTATGTTCAATTAATTCTGAACATAACATAATGTTTTTAGTAGCAACACTACTTTGTACAAATAGTATTACAATTGTGGGTTTCTTGTAGGAAGAGAAATAAAACAGGTTCTCAGACGATGAAAAATACTTATAGGTTTATTCCTTACCCACACACACGCACAGAAAGTGTACAAAAGAAGGGGAATATATTCACGGACAGAGAACACCAGTAGAACAGTCTAGTTGGTATCGCCAGAAATAGTCTATAATTGCAAGCAAACTGTTTACCAAAAAAAGGCGTATGAATCGATACAGTACAAGTTACGCGCGGCGGCGGTAGCGAGTACTACTCGCGAACGTGGGTGAATGCAGACTGCCTGCGCCGGCTGCGCGAGCGCGCCGCTCGGGCACCGAACAAAGGGCTTCGTCGCAAGTAGCACTCCGCTTTGATTCTAACTATCTACTAATAGAAATATTGGACTGTCCGTTGATAAATATATTTATACACTATCAAAAGTTGATCTAATAATTATTGCAAGCCACCGATTAACGGTATCAGCCTGGTAATACTCTATACATCTCATCATCACGCTTAAAAATTCCCGGAAGGGGTAAGCAGACATACATTAAAAACTTATACATAAATTTATTAAAAACTTATACACATAATTAAAAACAATACATCATAAGTACCGCTACATCACCCCCTCCAGAGACCGTCACTACGGGCGATAATAATTAGGAAAATGTACTTTCCGACCAGACCTCGTCGCCCTGATGCCACCTCCCGCGGCGTCCGGCAAGTCGGTAATAGGTGTAGTTTGGTGTGTATTTGTGTGTGGAGTGGTGGTGTTGGTCTGTAAGTCAGTCAGTAGGTAGGCAGGTTTGAGTCTGTCTATGGATACCGAGACTGGATTACCTTTTATCAGTATTTTGAATACTTTGTCTCCTCGCTGCAGGACTTCGTGCGGTCCAGTGTAAGCTGGTTTTAATGAACCAGAGGTCTCGTCTTTCAAGAACACATGACCGGACAAGCGCAAGTCTTTGAAAACGAAGGTTGGTTTACTACCGTGACGTGAAGCTGGTTGCGGTTGAAGTCTTTTGGCATATGACCGCAGGCGGTCCACGTAATCTGTTATGTCGATAATATCATCAGCTTCTGAATGGAACAACTCACCTGGTAAACGCAGTGACTCACCGTACACTAGTTCGGCGGGAGTACACTTCAGGTCTTCTTTGAAAGCGTTCCTAATGCCTAGTAATACCAATGGGAGGGATTCCACCCACTCGTATCTCTCGTGGCATACAATTGCCGTTTTGAGTTGCCGATGGAATCTCTCTATGAGTCCATTGCATGCAGGGTGATACGCTGTAGTTCGCATATGGTGACAGCCAAGAACCCCAGACAGATGTTTGAAGAGTACCGACTCAAATTGCCTTCCACGATCTGTTACTATGGTCTTAGGGCATCCGAAACGTGAGATCCATCCACTCACAAGGGCCTTAGCGACCGCTTCTGCTGTAATGTCTTGTATTGGTATCACCTCAGGCCATCGAGAGAACCTATCAATGGCGGTGAGGCAATACCGGAAACCTTGACACAGCTTTAGGGGCCCGATTATATCTATATGAATGTGCATGAATCTCGCCTTAGGTAGCCGAAACGTGCTCAGTGGTGCAGAGACGTACCGTGTGATCTTGGCTCGTTGACAAGCCAAGCAGGATCGACACCATTCCCTGCAATCTTTTCTGACACCTGGCCACACGAATCGCTCCGTCACCAGCTTTATGGAAGCTGCAGCACCTGGGTGGCTAAGCGAGTGTAGGCTCTCGAACACTTGACGTCTGTACTCCTCTGTGACATATGGCCTGACGTTGCTGCTACTGTCATCGCAGTACAATTCGGCATTCGTACCTGGCAGTTTGACTTTTCTGAGACCTAGCGATGTGTTGCTACGTAGAAGCTGTTGCAGTTCCGGGTCCTTCCCTTGCGACTTTGCTAAAGCGGTTAGATCGACCGGTTGGACGATTTCCTCTATCCGCGAGAGGCAGTCAGCAACAACATTATCCTTACCAGAAATGTGTCTTATGTCAGTAGTAAACTGGGAAATATAATCCAGGTGCCGAAATTGTCGAGGTGAGCAATTATCTTTTCGTGAGTGAAAGGCGAAACAGATGGGTTTGTGATCTGTATAGACTACAAATTCGCGTGCTTCGACCATATGCCTGAAATGCTTAATCGCCTCATAGATGGCTAGGAGTTCCCTATCATAAGGTGAATATTTACGCTGAGACGGGCTCAGCTTACGGGAGTAAAATGCCAGTGGTTGCCACGGCTGACCCTCAAAACATTGCTGTAGCACAGCTCCAATAGCAACGTCGGAAGCATCTGTTACTAAAGCAAGCCGAGCCGAGCAGTCAGGGTGTGCAAGCATGGCGGCTTGGCAGAGACTTTCCTTAATGGTATTGAATGATTCCCACTCTTCAGCAACAAAATCAACTGGGTGTGAACCTTTTACGGAACCTGTCAATAACGCGTTCAGTGGGGCCTGATGTCTAGCGGCATCGGGTATAAAACGCCTATAAAAATTGACCATGCCTAGAAACCTACGCAGTTCCTTGACGGTCTTAGGAGCTGGAAATTTTTTGATGGCCTCGACCTTCTCCGGTAGTGGACTGGTACCATGGGCCGTTACATAGTATCCTAAGAATTTTACCTTGTTAGACCCGAAGACACTCTTTGCCGTATTGATGACCATACCGTAATCCTGCAGTCTTTTGAAGATAACACGTAAGTGATGTTCGTGGGTCTTCTGGTCTTTAGAAAACACCAAGAAATCGTCCAAATATGCATAGCAGAAGTCCAATCCCCTGAGCATCTCGTCAACAAACCTCTGAAATGTCTGACTAGCATTTCGGAGTCCGAAGTTCATGTACGGGAATTCATATAATCCGAAAGCTGTGCTGATTGCGGTCTTCTGGATGTCTTCTGGACTTACCGGTATCTGGTGATACGCCTTGACCAGGTCTATGGTGGAGAAGACCGAACATCCTGCTAAGTTATGAGAAAAATCATGTATGTGTCGTATGGGATACCTGTCTGGCACTGTCCGGGCGTTGAGCATTCGGTAATCACCGCATGGTCTCCATCCATTGTCCTTCTTGGGTACGAGGTGTAGTGGAGAAGACCAGGCGGAGTCCGAAGGTCTAGCGGTACCATTTTGCAACATGGCCTCAAACTCTGCTTTGGCGACACGCAGCTTGTCTGGCGCCAACCTGCGAGGTGTACATGAAATAGGTGGACCGGGTGTAGTGTTGATGTGATGTACGGTGTTGTGTTTAGTTGTGCGATGAATACCTGGTGGCCGGGTAATGTCAGGATATTTCCTTAGTATGTCGTGGTATGTACTATTACCAACTATTGCCTTCACCGAAGAAATGACATCACAGCGACGAGCAGGCGAAGCCGGGGTGACCAACGTTGTATTGCCATCTATCAGTCGCTTGTTTCTGCAATCAACAGTTAAATTATAATAACGCAATAAATCAACTCCTATTATCGCCCTAGTCACGTCAGCGACAATAAATTGCCAGGGGAAGTCACGGCGTAATCCTATATTTAAACGTATATTAATATAACCGTAGGTTTTTATTACAGTTCCATTAGCTGCACTAAGTTGAAATTGCGCTTCCTGTCGACGTCCTGGTAACGCCGATCGAGGGTATACGCAAAGGTGGTGTACCTGTATCCACTAAAAACTGTGTTTTTGTTGATTTATCGGTAACAAATAAGCGACCAGTACCTGGGCAGTCTTCGGTCGCCATTAATGACCGCCCGCTCCTTTTCCCGCGGTGTGATAATCGCACGGCTTCACGCACTTCTTTGCTTTATCTCCGAACTTCCCGTGGTACCAACATAATGGAAATTTGCTATAATTTGACTTGGAACGTTGGGAACTATTGCGAAAACGGGAGTGACTGTCTGACCTCTGTCTAGGTCGTGACATCCTGTCTACTTTAGTCGCTAGCGCCTCCACTTGTTTCGAGAGCTCCGCGATGAGGGTAGTTGTCTCGTTGTGTCCACCGGTGGTCAAGGGATTTGTGCTGCTCGTAGATGCTGATGCGACTTGGGGTGTGACGACATCGTGTATGCGGTCCGCTAACTCCACCAATTCATCCATCGTTACCTTGGGCTGTGATGCTATAATGCTCTGCGTCCCACTTGGAAGCCGGCTCGTCCAAATTGTACGCAGGAACTCTTCTGGCACGTTAGGACCCGCCAATTTGAGCAAGTGCCGATAGAACTGAGAGGGCCTTCTGTCCCCCAGCTCTTCATGCATAAGGAGCTGTTTCACTCGTTTCTCGCGTGACGCCGAGAGCCTTTTTGTCAGTTCTGTCTTGAGCTTGATGTACTTATTTGCGACACTCGATTATGTCCTCTACTTCACTGGCGTACACCGGGTCGAGGTGCCCGATAGCATAATAGTACTTTGTAGCATCGGTGGTAATGTTTGCCAGCGAGAATTGTGCCTCGAGCTGTGCAAACCATAACGACGGTTTCTCGGGGAAAAACGGGGGTACTCGAACGCCAACTCGGTGCATTTCTGGTAACTTCTCGGGTGTTCCATACGAATTACTCTCTTGATCGTCCATCGTGTTGTCTCGGGGTCACCAATTATGTGGGTTTCTTGTAGGAAGAGAAATAAAACAGGTTCTCAGACGATGAAAAATACTTATAGGTTTATTCCTTACCCACACACACGCACAGAAAGTGTACAAAAGAAGGGGAATATTGTTAGATACGCGCCGTACAGGGACAGCAGTCAAACACGCTAGTCATTGGCACACTGATTTATTTCTAAAGGACAGGTAATTGTACCGGGTCGAAGCCGCGGTAGGTACGTAGTTACATCTACATATACAACAATCCCTCCCCTTTAATTAACAGATTATCTGAAACAAACTAACTAAAACACAACTAAGGGGTAAAGTTATCGGGTGACAGCTCCAAACGTCGTGGATTGATTGGAGGCGCAGGCAGCTCCCGTTCATCAAGTGACGTGCTAGTCTCCGCTTCAGGCGTGGCAAAGGTCGGATTCCTTCCATCCTCTCGCCCACTCCCACAGGCGTGCTGCTACTAGTGGGTGAAATGGTCACTCTTTCCGAAGGAGGAGTACTTATGATGACCAATTCCGACTCGCCACTCTGGTCGGTCCGCTCGACTTCATCATTTCCGGTGGTGCATGACTGGTGCCCCTCACCGTCTGGTGTTGACTGGCCGTCCGTGATATTGAGCTGGTCGTCTGGAAAAACATCTGAATCCCAGCTTGTGTCTTGATCAGAATTCTGAATTGTGACACGCCTTCTAATTTGATCTATGTGTCTGTTTATTGTACAATCCAAATCAGGAACATAAACTTCATACATTACATTTCCAATCCTTTTCTTAATAATCCCTTGTATCCAGTAGAACTTCTTATTATTTATATGCTTATTTATCCATACTAAATCATTTTCTTTGAACTCCTTCCGAACTGTGCCTTTGAAATATCTACCCTGTAAGCACTGGTTTCGTTCTACCGTTTGAATGAGGTCAGTGGATGACGTTGACATTGACGTCGCCGGCGCCGGCGTCAACAGGTCGAGTCGAGAGCGCAGCGGTCGCCCGAACACGAGTTCAGCGGGTGACTTGTCGGTGGTACTGTTCCTGGAGTTCCGATAATCAAAGAGAAATTTTGATATCTGTTCCTTTAATGGTTTTCTATTCGAATTATTATTAAGGACGATGCTTTTGAGACCTTTTTTAACTATTTTGACAAAAGACTCGGCTTGTCCGTTGCTGGACGGTTTATAAGGCGGCGACAACTTATGAATGATCCCGTTCTTAGAACAAAAATTTCTAAATTCTTGCGAAACGAACGAAGTACCGTTATCCGTTACTATAGTATGCGGAATACCAAAACGCGACATTAATTCTATTAATTTTTCAATTACCGATTTCGAACCATACGTTGAGGTCATTAAAAACACTTCAACCCATTTACTGTGGGCGTCTACAGCTATAAGAAACATTTGGTTGTTAAACGGCCCTAGAAAATCCAAATGAATCCTATGAAAAGGATGCGGCGGGTGTGGCCACACAGCGAGCGGCGCGCGGGGCGGCGCGGGGCGCAGCGCGCTGCACACGGCGCACGCGGCCGCCAGCCGCTCGATCGCACTGTCGATCCCCGGGAACCATAGGCGCTTGCGCGCTTCTGCTTTCATTTTTACTACTCCAAAATGCGAACTATGCAATTCCTTACATATTATGTCTCTGAGCGATGTCGGAATAATAACTTTGTGGCCGCGCATTAAGCAGCCGTTTTCCACAGATAGCTGGTTACGACAATAAAAATATGGCTTTATTTGATCGTCATACACCCTTTTTTTCCAACCTAACTCGACGTACTGTTTTATTTTACGCAAGGTGTTGTCTTGTTCCGTTTCGCGTTGTAAATCGCTTAACGTAATGGGTAGCCCCCCGTCGACGACGAAATGGACATACGCCGCGCGGTCGTCCGCAGTATGTCGGTTCAATCCCGTTTCGACACTGGCGGACGATGACTCATCCTTTCGTATAGGCGCGCGTGACAAATAGTCAGCACTGTTATTTTTACTACTAACATACTCTATTGTATAGTTATATGCGGATAAAAATATTGCGTAACGTTGAAGTCGGTTTGCGGAAACCTCCGGTATACCCCGGTGTGGTCCGAAAATAATTAGCAGCGGCTTATGGTCGGTCCTTAATATGAAAGGTACGGCGCGAGCATATAGATACTGGTGGAACCTTCTCACTCCAAATACAATAGCCGTAGCCTCTTTCTGAATTTGTGCATATCTTTTCTCAGCCGCTGTCAACGTCCTAGACGCATAACTAATTGGTCGTTCGTACCCATCGCTTCCTATTTGGGACAAAATGGCACCAAGCCCACAGGGAGAAGCGTCCACTGTCAATATTAGGTTAGCCGCGGGATCAAAATAAGCTAACACTTTATCCGAGGCCAACTGCTGTTTGATTTGATTAAATGCATTTTCGTGACTGTCGGTCCATTCCCACTTAGTACTTTTTTGTAATAAATTGTATAATGGAGCAAGTATAGTCGAAGCGTTTATAACAAAATTCCGATAATAATTCGTTAATCCCAAAAAGGATTGTAATTCCGACACGTTCTTAGGTCTGGGCGCACATAGAATTGCTGCAACTTTTTCTGGTGATTTTCGTATCCCCTGTTTGTCAATAATATGCCCTAAGTAATTTACTTCATTTTTAAAAAACTCGCATTTATTTTTGTGTAGTGTAAGACCCGCATCAGCCAACCTTTGAAGCACCGCGATAAGCCTGTCCATATGTTGTTTTTTATCGACCCCTGTTATACATATATCGTCCAGGAATAGTACTACTCCCTCTATACCTGATAGTAAACATTCCATAGCCCTCTGAAATAATGAAGGCGCCGAGCTTAAGCCGAAAACTAGCCTGGTATGCCTAAATAATCCACGGTGGGTGTTAATGCAAGTCATATTTTGAGACTTCTCTTTAAGACAAAATTGGTTGTAAGCCATTGATAGGTCTAGTTTGCTGAACTGTACGCCCCCCGACAGCTTTGTAAACAAATCATTCACCGTTGGCAACGGGTACTTATCAACAACTAGTTGTTTATTAATAGTGGCGGAAAAATCTGCACAAATTCTCACCCCACCGTCTCTTTTCAAGACAGGTACGATCGGTGACGCATACTCTGAGTATTGGACCGGTTCTAGTACTCCTAGTTCAACGAGTCGATCCAATTCTTTATCTATTTTATCTTTCAATGCATAGGGTACCGTTCGCGCCTTGAAAAATATAGGTTTCGAGTCAGGTTTTAAATGTAATTCTACGGCGTACTTATTAAATTTACCTAGCTGGCCCGAAAAAACAGTAGGGAATTTAGTAACAAGATCGGTCACCGATAAACTTTCAAACGATCCGCGTACCGACTTGACCGTGTGAGTAAGTTCTAAACCGAAATTGCTTATAAAGTCACGTCCAAGCAATGGCGGGCCCCCATTACAAACAACAATTAAATTTAGTTTACGCACCATTTCCGAGTATTTAACATCTAAAGCAATATAACCAATTCTTTCCAGCTGTTCACCTGTATAGCTAAATAACTTTTTTTTCGTATGTAATAACGGTACTTTGTTGAAATAAAGATTGTAGGTATTTTTCGAAATTATGCTAGCCGCGGAACCACTATCAATTTCGAACTCCAAAACTAGTCCACCGACATGAACACAAGCTGTCATGGGTCGTCCCTTTTCACAACGGATATTAAAGCATAACTCACCATCGTCACCCTCATCCACCTGACCTTCATCAACGTGCTTAATCTTCGCGCTACTCGGGCACATTTTCCTCAGGTGACCCTTAACGTTGCACCTTTTGCATTTGTAGTTTTTAAACCGGCACTGACTGGTTTTATGACTGGTATAACCGCACACACTGCACTTTTCCTTCACGGTGCATACTGAACCGTCTTCACCGCTACTGGCGCCAGCACTCGAGCCGCTTGGAGCTGGAGCGGTGAGCGCAGCACGTCTGGCGCAGCGCACGCTTTCCGCTATCTCCACTGCTTTGGCCAGAGTTAGGACTTTCTGATCCTGGGCAAAAAGTTTATCGCGCTCGCGTCCTGGTAGCATACCCATTATGAATTTGTCCAGCAGCGCTTCTTCTAAGGTCTTGAAACCGCAGTGTGCTGCCAATCCCCTAATCCTGGCCGCCCATTGAGTGTGGCTTTCGTCCGGACGCTGTACCGCCGCATAGAAAACAGATTTTTCCGCAAAACCGAGCCGCTTTGGCTCAAAATGACGGTCTAAAAGTATCAAAATTTCTTCGTAATCTGTTTCTTCTAATTTCTTAGGCAACGCCAGATCCCTTGCTAGCATGTATGTAGGTCCAGTAAGGGCACTCAGAAGTATTGCCCTTCGTTTGACCTTCAACTTGTCTGACTCGTCCGTTATATCATTCGCGATATACCATTGTTGTAGCCGAGATTTGTAGCTGGTCCAATCTTGAGACAAATGATCAAAATTTGCGAGTAAACCGAATGAAACACCGCTAAATGACATTTTTGCACTCGAAAGTTCAACCGCCTCGTCGCCACTGTTAGATACGCGCCGTACAGGGACAACAGTCAAACACGCTAGTCATTGGCACACTGATTTATTTCTAAAGGACAGGTAATTGTACCGGGTCGAAGCCGCGGTAGGTACGTAGTTACATCTACATATACACACACGGACAGAGAACACCAGTAGAACAGTCTAGTTGGTATCGCCAGAAATAGTCTATAATTGCAAGCAAACTGTTTACCAAAAAAAGGCGTATGAATCGATACAGTACAAGTTACGCGCGGCGGCGGTAGCGAGTACTACTCGCGAACGTGGGTGAATGCAGACTGCCTGCGCCGGCTGCGCGAGCGCGCCGCTCGGGCACCGAACAAAGGGCTTCGTCGCAAGTAGCACTCCGCTTTGATTCTAACTATCTACTAATAGAAATATTGGACTGTCCGTTGATAAATATATTTATACACTATCAAAAGTTGATCTAATAATTATTGCAAGCCACCGATTAACGGTATCAGCCTGGTAATACTCTATACATCTCATCATCACGCTTAAAAATTTCCGGAAGGGGTAAGCAGACATACATTAAAAACTTATACATAAATTTATTAAAAACTTATACACATAATTAAAAACAATACATCATAAGTACCGCTACACAATTAATGGCAACACAGCTAGAAAAAATGTCATCTCTCTCTGAACTGTTACCTTTAATCACGTAGACGTGTAATTTCTAATTTTCGTTTTAATACAGTCCATTTTGTTAAACGCTGGCCTTTTATTTAATTTAATCGTACAAATTCTCTAAGTTGCGCCTTATAACAGCTATTCACAGTAAAAAAATCGTCAATTGGCGCTGCCGTTTCGATGGTTATCGGATACAAAAATACAGAAAGACAGACAGATAAAAAATAGTGTTATAGCAGAGATCTGATTGCACAGTAGATTACCTGAATCTTACTGTGCAATCAGACAGACTTCAATTCTATTTATGTGTATAGATTTTGGCGCCACATTTATTTTAATGTTATTCTCGTCTACTTCTCAAGTATAAACAAAATAAATTTAAAACAAAAGCAACGTTCTTTTAGGTAATGTATTTTAAGTCAAATAATTTATGTTTATATTCAAATTCAAAAATAATCCATGTCTTATGTGAAGCATATATTTTTAAAGTTGTGTTATTTAGCGAGAAGTATGATGAAAGTTTATGTTTTTAATTTTCAATATAACATATAATGTATTTTTAAAGTTGTTGTTTTTGCTTATATGAGATGTTATAGTGAAACTAAGAATACATATTTTACCCGGGTTAAATTACGTTAACAGTATTATGAGATACCATATTTTTTGGAACTTTGTTGAATTTCTCTATCATAATTATTATGATGGTCGTCAAATCCATTCTAATATTAGAAATGCGAGAGAAACAGAAGCAAGATATAGGTGTTAAAACACCTCTGCCTTTCCCTTCACGGATTAACAAGCATAAACATATGAGACACCACGCTTTGGCAGTCGTTTAAAATTCCCTCCTAATCCTACCCTAAAGTTCCCGACTTTGACTAGCTTCACTCATCCTGGTTTAAATTCAGAAACCCAAGATTAGCAGTCGAGAGATTTAGTGAAACACTAGAATAAGCCACAAACTTCTAATACAATTCTAGTAACAATCCCCTTTTCCGTTTTATGTTGTAAAAGGGTTCTCGCCAAGAAATCAGTGGCCAACACAGACATCAAATAAAGCTTTCTTGAGAGCGAAGTAATCCTATCGGCAATGTTATACATAGGACTGTACGAGTATGTGTAAGGACAAATTGAGTTGTGTGAAAAAGATTTCTGAAACTTTTGGTAGGAAACTGAACGTAATATAATACCCGGTTCAGATTATTCCAGTACAGTAATCCAGCGAATCAATCCAGTTCAGTGCTAGACTGAATTGTAGTGCTCCATTGTCGATCGTTTGAAGTGGTAAAAATCCAATAACTAGACTAGATTACTAACAAGAATGGGCACATAGCTTTTAAACTCTCGCGTTCCATGACATATAATTAAGGGAACGGGAACTAACTCGATCATGGTATAGGTACTTACATATCTTTGATTGCCTTTTTTTACGTGCGGTAAAACCCCACGGATACCCACATCTCCGGAGCCGGAGGGGGGGGTTGTGTCGGACTCGAACTGACTAAGCCGCACGCCGTCTCTGGGTCGTAGTCTTTGATTGCCTGACGTTTCGACCAGGTCCCCGATTCTGCTAATCTTACGACACAACAAAACCACTATCATACTGCTTACATTGCTGAGCTGAGCTGAGTGCTAAAGACTAAAATGAAAATGGGCAAAGTTTGTAACATTTTTCATTCACTCTACAAGATCGTCATTTAATTTTGAAAGAAACAAAAGAAAAGCAAGAAAATAGCAGATAAAAAATAATAGCAGAATCAGGGCCCAGGTTACACCGGCCGTGGTCACAGGGTGACCATGATCGCGTTTGTAACCACTGAACTAGTCAGAAGGATACTCACCGGCTTGCTCAGAGGCTGATAGAGAACTCTTTCCCAGGGCGCCTTTCTAGAGAGCTAGATGAGTGTGTGCACAGGGAAGTTAGGGCTCTAATGAAAACACCAGGTTGACACAGTGTATACACATATATTTAAAAAGAATAGATTACAGAGCACAGATATACAAATAAGAAAAAAGGTAGACAGACAGAAACACAGTGCTAAGACATACACATAAGAACGTAGATAAGCAGGCACAGGAAGCAGAAATATAGGCAGACGAACACACACAGTAGGCACACGAATTACAGTACAGTCTAAACATAAGCACATTCTGCTGTAAGCACAGCACCGCTGCGGCTACACAAGGAATAGACACACAATAGGCGGTGTACTGGCCTTTGGGTTGCGCTGTGCAGTCAAGGGGACGCTCGCGGGAGACCCTCTACCCCACAGCTGGCAGCGGCGGATCCCTTGCTGTGCACCCAGCTCGTGTTTGCCGCGCACTTGCGTGTGAGATGCAGATTGTTGCCCGAAATCGTGGCGATCTCAGAGGGCTCTCAAAGCTCCAACTTAGGACCCTGTAGTGAAACAGACAACAAATGAGTTAACATAACATAGCATAACATAACATAGATTGTGGAACAGATAACATAACATAGATTGTGGAACATTGGCTCCCTGTACTAATATAATTAAACATTGTATCACAGGTGCCTGCGTTTAGAGACACAGTTAATTTTACAATTACAATAAATCGAACACTCGAGTAAAAAAATAATTCAAAATAATGACTTAAATCTTTTTGTATTCATTATTTTAGGTTATCAATACCGTGGTGAGTCAGGACGTGTTGCTGGTGAGTGCGTGTGTGTTGGTGAGTGAGGGCGAGTTGGTGAGTGAGTGCATGTTGATGAGTGCAAGCGTGTTGGTGAGTGAGTGCGGCAGATAGTGTTGTGTGTAGGTATAGCATAATGGGGACGTTAAACTAATATTTCGAGGATAGCTTCAGTTTCCTGATAGTCCAAGGTCAGGAGCCACCGTTTTAAGGAAAATTTGCACTCCTTGGATGGTTGTGGATAAATGTAGATGATTTTATTGATTCGGTTATAAAGACGACAACTATTTATTGAGAAGCTTCCACCCGCTAGGGCTGTTCTATGCGGTTTTATCGCACAGATACGGTCCTTTCTACGCTTGACAATGGGTACATACGATAGCATTGCATGCCTGCGCATAGTGGTTTGGAACACAAAAAGCTGTCTCACAGTCATCACAGAGCATTCTTTGTATAGTTGCGTTGTGGGATATCTTCGCGGTTTGCCTGTTAATACCTTCAAAACAGCTCTCTGTGCTCTTTCTAACCTAAGCATACTGGTAGGGCCAACTCCACCCCACACCGCAATGCAGTAAGCCATTATAGATTGACATAATGTGTAATAAATCAATTTTAGGATGCTCTCATCAGCAGAAGATTTCAGCTTTTTAACCACATATATGAGTTTTCTGACGCGTGAGGTCATGGTCTCTATCTGTTTATTCCAGCGAAGGTTTGCATCTATATATACACCCAGGTATTTTGTGTAGGGCAGCTGATTTAGAGAGGGACAACAAGTTGTGAACAACACTACCGGCCTGGGTTGAGTCCTATTAACGAGAGGAATAAAAACTTACCAGTTTATCTGGGAGCAAGTTATCACTTATTACAATGTGACAGGCTGTGGCCACTTATCAGTTTTTGAAGAACAAAGATTTTATGAGACACAGAGTAAGGTTTCTAGTCACCAGCGAAAACAAATTAGAAGTTTTCTCTGAAGGTCGGTGCAGGTCTATTTTTAGCCGAAATACAGAATATTCGCGAACAATCTTCAAAATACGCTAATCATGATGAATTTCATTAGACCAAACATAAACTAATTAACAGCTGACAAGTATAGACAAAATCAGAAAATGCCCATAAACACACTAAGTACTCAAACATTTATTATAACTATAAAATGCTTAAAGATATATCACAATTCGTGAGATTATCTTAAATTTTAATTAATTATTGTTATAATGTAAATAATGATTATTCATACTATGGGACAACTAGCGCCACCCCACGGTCGATATGATCAATCAATTCATCAATCACCATAGCCTACAGTTCCCAAGGGACACGACAGATGGTACTGAAACAAAAAAAAATCGATATGTACTGAAAGTGAAAAATACAATGTTACACGTTAACTCCGGTTCTCTTAATTATATAGAATGGACACATTTCAGTGATGGTTCACATTATTTTAGGAACATTCCAGCACTGGATTGTCGCTCGCTGGACTTGAAAGCTTCTGGAATATTTTGAACCGGGCATAAACCAGTCACTTGTGCTGGCTGGCGGGGGTGGTTATGTCAGATTCGAATCTACTACAACGGCTTACCGTCTTGGGTCTTTAGATGTGAGATAACCTAAGATTTCGCACCACCAGTGTGTGTGCAACACCAGTCACACTCGTGCTGCCGACTCTGTAAACACAAAGAGTTTCTGTGCCGTCAGTGTAGAAGACAAAGCAGGAAGAGCCTTTGGTCTTCCCACTGACAGCACAAAAACTCTCCAGTGACCTCTGGCTATCCTACTTACTGCCGGGAACACAACACGAGGTTATTATAGCCACGGTATTCTTAAGGGCAGACTTACATCCCCAAGAATCCCGTCATGCTCCTGGAAAATGGGGGCTCCGTCTATAACCCCTAGACCCGCAATCATGGCGAAACGAGGTCGATGAGCGATCTACGTTCGGTCCTAACCGGAAGCGAGGACAAGAATAAACTTTGTGGCATGGCGGTTTAGCGTTTAACTGTGGCGTAAGTGGTCGTGGGTTTAATTCATGTTTAGTATATGTTTATTTGTATTGGCATAGATACTTCCATATATAATTATATTTGTGTTTACAAAACTGTATTGAAGTATATTCATCCGCATTTCACTTGTATTCTCATCAGCAACTCCCCATGTAGAACCCTATCCGGGCTTAAAAAATTTACGTATTTCTAATTTAGTAGTTTGATGAATTCACCATGATTATCTTTTATTTTACTTTTAATTCCTGTTATATCTCTGTACCCAAATATCCCAATAAAATAAGTTGAATTGAATTGTATGTATTGTGTCGGAAAGAGACAAAAATTTAAATAATATATTTGCACATAATATATGAGAGTACATAAATGTTTTTTTTTAGTACTATTATGTTTCCATAAATAAACATAGACCATGGACTAGTATTCCAGACGTAAAAGTTAACATATATAGACGAAAATCGTTTGTTATGTTGTATATCTAAATATGATACTTGTTGATAACTTTCTTGAAATGCATCGAAAGAGAGTGCTACGTAATTGAGCTGTCGTAGCGCATTCGTAGATCAGTCAACCATGTTTGGCCTACGAAAGCTACGAACGTAGGCTTTGTCATTGTTTATAAAACACGATGTTGCAGTTGAAAACATAATAACTCTCTGAAAGGAAAATCTACTTTCAGGCCTAACAAACTCTGATAATCCAGTCATAATCTACCAATTATGTAAAAATATTCTAGGACATTCTACGCAATACTAGCTATATAGCTATAGATACTTTAGGTCGAGTATTGTGTAGTCCTAGAATAGCTAGTTAAGCCAACTAGCTTTTGTTATGTGTAATTGAATGCGAAAATAACTTTTTTTTTGTATTTTTATCTGCGAATTGTCGCTAAACTATGAGCAGATGTGCCAACTTTGCAGAGTAAATTTTTAATTAAGAATTCTCTTCCATTATGCTAAACTAGCTATGTTAGTTTGGTAAGTCCACTATTGCGAGCCTTTTAAATCTTCGTTTATTCTCAGGAATGGTTAGTACGAGTGCTAATGCATTCGGGTGCTTCACGAGTCTTGTTCTATAACGTGTAGCAATCGACTTTATTTCCGCCTGCACGGTGTTCACCATCAATACTTCATGCAAATGTAAAAAAGTAAAGAGTAGAATTTAGGTCACCCCTTCTCTTCCCACGTGGTGTCGCACAAGGTGACTAAGGGATAGGGCTGATTAACTTTAACATCAGATAGAAATGTAACAGCCCAGACTCAGCTTCAGATGCATGGCTCGAGTCAACAATAGTGCCCGGAATATGGCAATAGGCTCACCCCCTATTACGTGGGACCGAATACAGATTGGTGAAATGTGGGTGTTAATTCACCTCTGCCTAACCCTCCGGGGATAAAGGCGTTATTATATGTATGTATGTATAGACCATGGCGCATTTGAAATGGATTTCAGGATTATGTTCTTAGCTCTCTGGAATATATTGAAATTAGAGAGAATTGCTTTGCCCCAAAGCTGGATGCCATTTATGTCCAGATAGGCTTTAGTATTATATTACACAGGAGCAGCTTGTTATCATGTCAGTGTGTACTTTCAACCTAGGAGCCATTGCAGACTTCTGTACTTTATATTAAGTTGATCTCTCTTAGTTTCGATATGGGCTCTCCATGTTCCCACTTTGTGATAGTTCCTGATTACCCAGCTTGACAGTTGGAGTATTTACTTGGCGCAGGGTAAATCTCACCTGGATATAAAATACACAGATTTTTTTATAAATACACAAATATTTATACGTAGAAACACCCAGACCCATACAATAATAATGTAGTCCAAACAAATATTTGCACAGGGTGGGAATCTTTCTCACGACCTTTGGAAGGTCTTTTTCGAGGACTTTCGAGGTAACGATGTTCTACTAATACGTCACAGAGGTCGTTATCTCGAAAAAATATACAGATGATCAAACCGTAACTTATATTTAAGTCAAAGTATTCCAACTGGTTACTTTTTATTTATTACAATAATTGTCTTGTCAGCTGATGTAAAAACGAGAAAAAAAACCGGGTGTTCGCTGAAGAGATGTCATTGTTATTTAGATAAAAGCGTCAAAAACATTGTTAATGATGGCAAGCCTATCTCGAATACGGTTCACTGGTTTAATGTTAATAAATCACTTAAATAATGGAACGAAGATCGAATGTAATCAACTAACTCCTAATGTGAAACAAATGAAAACGCAAATAATAGTAGCTAATGAAACGGTTCTTAAAAAACGAGTGTGAGAAGAAAAATTAGCCCTAGGGGAATTTTTATAGTATGACGCGAAGATTTAATATAAACATACATATAATCCCGCCTTTATCGCCGGAGGGTTAGGCAGAGGTGAATTAACACCTACATTTCACCAATCTGTATTCGGTCCCACGTAATAGGGGGTGAGCCTATTGCCGTATTCCGGGCACTATTGTTGACTCGAGCCATGCATCTGAGGCTGAGTCTGGGCTGTACATATATGTCTGATGTTCAAGTTAATCAGCCCTATCCCTCAGTCGCCTTGTACGACACCACATGGGAAGAGAAGGGGTGGCCCAAATTCTACTCTGCCGGGAACCCAGATTTCAAAACCAAATTATGTGCAGTTTCATACACGACTTTATCTACTCTCATGAAATAATTAATATAACTTGCTTAAAATTACACGCGTCCACAGATTATATAGAGAAAAATGCATTGATACCTCCTTGTGTCCAGCTGAAGCTGTATAGTAATAGAAATATGTTATATTATGATATAGTATCCCATAGAGGAGCTGTACTTCAATGTAATTGTTAACATTTATTTCGATACCTTATATGATACTATGTTGATAAAATGGTATTAACTCATTAATATAAGTTCTTGAATAAAGTAGGTACCTAAAGTTCGCAATATAAATAAATATGCCACAACATTCCACACAACGCTATCTAGACACATGGTTACCATAGATTCACTAGCTTATGTTATATAATCTAGAATGCGGATAAACATACCTAGTTAGATATACTTAGATAGTAAGACGGTACGCACAATGGCCCAATCAAGAGGCTAAGTGCGAAACAGCTCAGGTATACTAACTAACATACTTAGATATTTTCTTTTTGTAAATACATATATACATACTATACATAGAAACACCCGGACCAATGCAAATATACATATTCATGCAAACAAATATTTTCACTGAGCGGGGATGGAACCCGCGCCTTCTGCGTAGCGACCGTGTTCACTACCGTCACGCCACAGAGGCTGTCAGAGTACTAGATAGACAACATTGACCATCGGGGGTGGTTCTGTTAGACTGTTATGTGGTATTTGTCGTAGGCGGTAGCATTTCTTTGATGCTGGGGATGGGGGAAAGACATTGCTGTCTCTGTTACACAGGTTAAGTCCCTAATCACGCACCCCAGGTCATACATTTAAATGATTAACGAATGAGACTCTGATGCGGGTTCCCAACTTCAAGAGTTGAATTTTCAGATTACAATTGCTCCTCTGGAAGCCAAAATAACTGAAATGAAATGAAAGAGTGCAATTTAGGTCGTAATAAACACAAAGTTTAATAAAGGGTCGTACACCCAAGTGTGTCCAAACTTAGAGGTCGTACGAGAACGTAGTCATTTAGGATGCAATCGGCTTACCAGTGCGAGTGCTGTGTGTGTTGTTTAAACAACAAGATTAGATTACACATAAAAAAATAAGACAATATTATTTTACGCCATAATATATATTGAACATAATAATTGTGTGTAAACATTAAACTAGAAACTACCTATAACAACACTGTAATTATTTGATTCCATAATATCAGATCGCTTACAAATTGAGCATAACGTGATAAATCGACGAAACCAATTTTGAGAAAATCAATACATCTTGTTGTCTTTGATGTATTTCCGAGACGTTAACATTTGCGTTGATAATAACATAACAGCTATTATACCTTAAAAGGTAAACAGAACGAACACTATAGACATATCATGTACCTATTAAGTGTATTTCGTGCGGAAATTCACCCTGGCCGGCAATCTTCTTCATCCTAGCGTTAATCCCAGTCGCATCCGAAGCTATCAACTTGGAGTCTGGGGTCCGCTTTTATCAGTCCAACTGCGGATTTGGCTAAACTTCGACATTTTCTGTGAAGCGACTGCCACCTGACCTCCACAACCCAAAGGCGATATCGGAGCATTGCAGTTAGACCAGTTGTTGGACTTTTGAGGGCTCTAACTACCCGTAACGACTGCCATAGATGTTTGTATGGCAACCGGGACCGACGGCTTAACGTGCTCTCCGAGGCAAGACCAGACCAATGCAAATAGAAAAAAAAAAGAAAGAAAAATGCATTTATTTTGATTAGCTGCAGCAGATAAAAACAAAACGATTCAAATTTTCACACTAAATTGTACATTGTATAATGTATGTAAGTTGACACAAACTCCTTAAAAAATAAACTAGTATTACATTTGTTTTTTTTTTCTTTTTTGCAACGGCAACACTGCCCCTTACTACCATAACTGCAGTCATTCATTATCATTACACAATCCCATAACGCAATCGAGATACTCTATGCCATTGTTTGTTATGCAATCTATGGATCTATCCTTCTAAATTTGTAAACAATTGCATAGTGAAAGCACCACAAAAAATATGCAGTGGCCTGATATACAAAGCAAAGAAAAATATTTATTAAATAAGTGCTGTACAATGCTAAAAGTATTTTGCGCTGCAGCTACCAAAACTGGTCGCTTCTCAGCTTGTTTCTGTGATGTAGTGTTCAGTGAGGCACAATTCTACACCAAGCGCTGATTTTCGTCTACGGCCATTTTGTATAGAGACGCTTGCGCAATTGCGCCATCCGGCCGGCGGCTGGATGGGACATGGCGGTCTCGGAACTTATATTAAAGTATAACAATCTATGCATAACTTCAAGTCTCAAATTCAGGTAAGGTACTTACTAATTACATTATATTACAATAACAACACAAATAGATCGATTGAATTATTCGTTTCCACAAAGTAGGTACAAACCACACATTACGTTACAATGTTACATTTTGCCAGACAAGTCACAATGAATTCATCGTTTCCACAAAGTAGGTACAAACCACACATTGCGATTACATTTTGCCAGACAAGGCACACATTTCCAGGGTTATAAATTAAACAAAATCAGGGATCGAACCCGTGATCCTAGCCGGCTATCGAGAGTAGTTATATCGGACTCGGACCGGCTACAAGCGCAGGTCAATTTTGATCGGAGTGTAAGGTTATTCAATAAGGGTGCTAACAACAAACAGCAATTGCTGTGAACACAGCAAACAGCAATTGCTGCGTTCGTGCCTACATGTAGGCAGACAATCCTCCTTAACATATCTTATCAAGAAGCACTGTCCCCTCAAAGACATGTAAAAGGAGAAATTTGGATTGGTTCGGGCGAGGTCTGGTAGATTAGTGGTCAAAGCATTTCCTTTGTATGGCAAAGATCGTGGGTTCAAACCCTGCGTAGACCGATTCAATATTTTTCCTATCTTAATCGATTTGAATATTTACCATGCAAAATGCTTTAAAATCACCCAAAATGTATTTTTCTCGACAATTTGCCGTATAGGTACACATCAAATGCTACTTTGATGGTGGCCCCTTAAAGCATTTCACTCACACTCCATTTAACCTTGGGCCGTCCAAGGTTTTAAGATCTACGATTAGACTAGGAAAAAGAGAACTTAGGCGGGACTTGAACCTGCGACCAGTCCTTCACAGGAGATATGTTCTGACCACCGAGTTACCAAATCACACCCTGAGTGCTCCAAATTTTCGTATACTACCGTCTTAGCCCTAAGACACTATAGGTCAAAATCTTTTCACATTTTCCTAGACTAATCGATTTAAATTTTTAGCATACTAATTGCTTAAAAAAATCATTTAAGATCTACGATTTTACGATACCTATTGGTCTCACTTTTTTCAGAAAGTTGTGATTAGCGATGATCCTTGTTGCATGTGAGATTTTCACCTAGAGTCATCGTCACCTCAGAACCCAGAGTCCATTTTCCTATTTTATTCCTCTAATTGCGCGGTCTTTGACATCCTGTATCAGAATTTCATGGTAGGGGAAACAATGTTAAGAGCTACTACAACAATGTTATATTCGTTACCAATCTAATTAATTAATTACTTCCTGTCTAGCGAGTACTAAAGGCCTGCTGAGTAAAAATCCGTTCTATGAACTGAAAAGAAAAGGTATATTGAACAATGGAAGTAGTAGCCTTTGCTTCTTTTTGTATTCGACGTTGCTAATGTTCTGTGGAGAAGAAATAAACAATTGGGCTATTTTTATGACCTGGGCCGTGATTCTGTAATTTTTTTTGTGAAACCACTGCGGTACTACAGACACTGTGACCAATTCGTTTAACTTTAGACTTAACCATTGTACAGTTGAAGTCTAAAATTAAATGACAATCTTATAGAGTGACTGCATAATGTTATAAACTCTTTCTCTTTTCATTTTTGACTTTAAAGCACAGCAATAATGTCGAAAATTTTATAACATTTAAAGCAATGTCAGCGGTATCACAGTGGTTTTGTTATGTCATAATATTAGCAGAATCGGGGGCCTGTTCCACTGATAAGCAGAAGGTACAGTATTGTATTCAATAAGAATTCAGAAATGGGAACACTAATTGTGGATTTCTTTCATACTGTTTATTTCCTGGTATTTTGGAAAAGATGTCAAGCCATTTGAAATACGAGTCGAGATTTTACAAATTACTCTAAGCACTAAATCGAGTGTTTGGTTGTAGATTCAACACTACGTAAACAACAGAAATAAATTACAAAGCGTGAAATAAATAGCGTCAATAACACGAAATGTTTTTGTAATTTGTAAGAACGAAACAATTAACACAAATGAGGGCAGCAACAAGTTACGCTTTGCAATTTGTCGACTGACGTTTTAAAATTATTTCACAATAACTGTTACCTTCGGCCCCGCGCGCATGGAATACTGATCCCGGAGCCAAAACCTATCGGAACCTATTTTGAGACTATCAATCTATTTCAATGACTAGACTATTAAGACTTATTCGGTCATTCTGTTTTGATAGAGTAGCAAACATCCATTCATCTATCATCATTGACGTTATTGTACATTACATACGGTCTTATTACAAAACACGGACTATCTGTAAAACCAGGTTTAAATCGTCTTTAGACCATGGTCTAAATAAAATCATATTACAAAAAGCGTTTTAGTAGTAAACCATAGATCATCTTTGGTCTAAAGATAAACCTGCGTGACCCCTAGTTTAGCGTTGGTTTAAAGTGTAATCACAATAATCGCATACGCCAGAGTTGTCGTTTTTTAGGATTTCATTATTTAGCTTGTGATTATTCGTACATATTTTTGCTCGTAATATTAATGCAGTTGATGAAATGGATATCGAAGATATTATTATCATGAAGTTACTGGACATACCACGCTTACCTAACAGAAATTTTCAAAGCGGTTTATTATATGATTTGTTGATTTAATTAGTGATTATTCTGAGGCTATGTCATATTTTGACTTATGGATGCCATACACGCTAGGTTTTGCATGATGGTTTCAGCCGTGCATGCATAACCGACAGGCAAGCCCTAGCGTGTATGTGATTAAACTGTACAGTTATCGGTGCATGTACATGCAACCGAGCAAATATCAAAATTGATATTTTATGCCGCTCGGTTATGTTTGCACGCGAGCATAACCGAGCGTGTGTGGCATCCGGCGAGCTTGCCTGCCACAGTTCTCAGTTTTTAATTGTTTGCGACGGCGGAAGGTCGCGCGCGCGCATCATCGCGAAAATGGCGAGTCGCAAGCGCAATGCCACATTAGAAGAATTCATAGAAATTTATAAGTCGGAACCTTGTCTTTGGCGCGTAAAGTGCAAAGAATATCACGACAGAGACAAACGATCGACAGCATACGAGAAATTGTTAACTAAGCTCAAGGAACTGCTACAAAAGATGATGTGATTAAAAAAATTAATACGTTACGCAGTAACGTTAGACGAGAGAAAAAAAAAATACGATGAATCTGTGAAGTCTGGAGCATCATCTGATGACATTTATAAACCAACACTGTGGTACTTTGAATTATTCGATTTTATTGGAGATCAAGATATTCCTCGCAGGTCGCGATCTAACATTTCGGACTTTGACGAGAATGATTCGAATGTAAGCATAAAGTGAATTATTTATTTTGGAATTTATAGATTAGGTACGGCCGACTACAAACAATTTAGTACATTTTTTCATATCGTTTAGTAGGTAGGTACTCTCGACAACTTGTAACGCGTGATGTGTGGTCGTCTGTACCTATGTTTTTTGTAACGTCGTTTATAGCTTTACAAAATGTAGGTACCTACCTACATAGATTGTTACAGTATAAACTCTTAAGCGGTGTGGTTGCTCATTTATTAATAAAACAATATTATTACATAAAAATAAAAGAAATATGTTACATTTCAATGAAACTATCCTGCCAAGGTACTTTGCCTTCATTGACAAAGTAAGTTTGATATTCTAGTCTGACTTTTTTTGCATCATTCAGGACATTTCCTCGATTTTGTACTTGTAAATTTTCTACGTTTGAACGTGTGGCATCGTAGCCCGTGGTAACAACAGTTCCATTATCCACATTTTCTCGATAAAAACATCTTGGAGGTGCATATGAATTAGGAGTGTGCTCCATTAGAAAGTTGTGCAAAACACATGTAGCCATCACCACTTTTTCTATATTGTTTGGTTCTAAATTGATCTGAGTATGGTAAATGCGAAACCTTGATGCTAGTATGCCAAAAGCGTTTTCAACTATTCTTCTTGCGCGAGATAATCTGTAATTAAAAATTTTTTTTTCGTAGCTGCTCAAATCTGCTTGACGATATGGTTTCAACATGTCAGGTCTCAACGGGAATGCGTCATCAGCAACAAATACATATGGCAAACACCTTGAACTGTGTTGAATCGGTTCGGAGTTTGGAAGATTTAAATGTTTCATTTGTAACTTTTCAAAAAACGTTGTATTCTGCAAAACACCTCCGTCGGAAACTCTTCCATTTGTACCAAAATCTGCTAATAGAAATCGGTATTTGGCATCAACTATTGCCATAAGAACCATGCTATGTCGTCCTTTGTAGTTGTAGAAATAAGATCCACTATCAGCAGGTGGCACTATGTCTATGTGTTTTCCATCTATGGCACCCAAGCAGTGAGGAAAATTCCATCTCTCTTCAAAAAGTTGTGCGGTTTCCTTCCATTTATCCGATGAATCTGGAAACTAAAATAAATATTATTTTATTGTGTTATAGGATGCTGACAACTCGACTGAAAATACAATAGATACTACAGAAAATGCTGCTGCAAATGTTAGTACAGGGAATACAGACGATATTACGACACCTAAGAATACTCCATTACCTGCTACTAGACCGGGAAGAAAGAAAATGACAGAGCAAGATCAATTAACTACTGACATATTACTATCCGTGAAAGACCATTTTAAGCGTCCTGCTCCTGCTTCAGCAACAGAAGATCGTTACGATCTTTTGGGAAGATCTATCGCAATGAAATTAAGATCATTAGACAAGCGTCAACGCTTGATTGCGGAGAAGATAATTAACGACACCTTGTTCGATGCCGAGATGGGCAATCTGAATACCGAAGCAATTCAGAATCGTCGAAGTTTAACTTTTGTTTCTTCACCAACTCCAAGTCTCTCACGAACTCCAAGTCCTTCGCCCTCACTAGTTCAACAATATTATACACAACCGTATACTCATACCGCTTCTGTTGCGCCTCAAATACAACCCTGCGTATCTCCGATACAACAGTACAACACCCAACAACAAAGGTACACGATTTCTCCTGCAACGCAAACTCAGCCCTGCGCATCTCCAATTCAACAATATAACACTCAACAACAAACTACTTCTCCTGCACCACGACGTCAGCCCTCACCAGCACTACAAGAAGAATTTGACACACAACTGACAACAGCAACATTTTATTCAAATTTTAATTCATAAATGATTTAAATAATATATGTAATTGGTTAATTAAAATATGTACCTACCTATTAAACTTTTCTAACGATTTGAATTTGGTTTTAATTATTTACTCACCTGTAAATAGTCGTCTTTCAGTGCTTCATAAATAGCATCGCATGTTTCTGGTATTATTCGGCCCAAAGCCTGAGGTGATATAATAGCAGAATATTTAAGACACTCGTATGTTCTTCCTGTTGCAAGAAATCTTAATGTTACTGCTAGTCTCTCATGTGCTGATATTGCTTTCCTCATAACAGTATCTTGTCTTTGTATTAACGGAGTAATCAATGATAATAGTTTCAAATAATTTTTTTCATCCATTCGTAAATATTTTTTGTAATCTGTTGGTGTAAATTTCAATTCATTTATCAAATTTACGTGGGAGAATTGCTTTCTTTTCAATAACCAGCGTTTAGACCATTCAGTGCGATTTCTTTTTCTTTTTCTGTTCTGCAGAACAAGTGTTAGGCCAAGTACAGCTATCACATCGTCGTCGTCCATTGTAGTTTGGTATTGGCGTCCTACACACACCGTCACGTCACGTACTACGTAGCTCAACTGAGAGTTCATGGCAAGATGGTGCATGCAAAACCTAACGTGTATGTGTAGTATGAAACTCGGTTATGCTTGTCGGTTTTGCATGCAAAGTTATAACCATCATGCAAACCCTAGCGTGTGTGGCCGCCTTTACTTTTTCTTTAGAACTCCAACTTTCTGCTCTTCTTTTATTTTGTTGTTCCATCATAATTAACTTTACATACAACATACAACTTACAGTATAAAGTTTCGTAATTCGTTTCGAACATCGTGCAAAACTTCGTTCCGTTTCAATGCATACATCTTCCAATATTTTATAACAATGATTGCTAAATAAAGGCATGATAGTGATATTTTATTACTTAATAATGAATAACTATTATCCATGAAGTTGCATTTAATGAAAATATATGTTTTAAATATATTTTTCACCAATTTTAGTAAATATTATTTTATCAATGACTTCAGAAAAATTCTGCTTTCGGAGGATACGGAACGTTGCGATCGAATGGTGTCATAATGAACGAACAATTTATATTTGTAGTAATCTGTGGTTTTTATTGAAGCCAAGGTTTAAACCATGGTACTAAGTAGTCTACGGTTTATTCAGTTTTTGTAATAAGAAGAAGAAGTTTAAACCATGGTCTAGAGATTAAGCCTAGACTTTATAGTTCGGGATTAAACCAGACTTAATTCTGTTTTTGTAATAAGGCCGATAAGGTTTATATTGCGTTACATAAATTGTCCGCTACCGCCAAATGGGATCCTCCAATTAAGCTAAAATGCTTCTAAAACAAATATGTAATGCTTTGTGTACTGAGTGGGGTTCAATTATGAAGTATTCTAATTATGAAGTACAGTAATTGTGAGAAGGGATGATGGCCATCTGTGGGTAGTGTTTGAATCGGTCAACGATGACTAAGCTGTAATAATTTAATGTTCTTGTATAGTGGGCACTCATTTCACTAAGACTATAAATTCTTCGTTAGTTCATTAAGTAGATTAATATTACTAGTCTTGTAATTAGATTCAATAATCATTTTTGGAAATAGACCAAAAATGACTGATGATGTCAGAAAACTAGGAAAAAAAAACCCCCTGAGGTTCTTGCCACGCGACCTCTAACGACGAAGCGTACGAACTCTCTTGTAAAATTGGTTGGACTACTAAAATAATGCCCGGTTCACATTCATCCAGTAGCATCCCAGTCCAGCGAGTGAATCCAGTGCTGGAATGCTACTGGCATAATGTGAACCATCACTGTAATGTAACATCCAATGAGTAATTCCAGTCTAGTGAATTGTGCAAGTGTGTATTTTAACTCTGCAATAATGTGAACATTACAATCCAGTTCAGCGCTGGGCTGGATTAATTCGCTGGATTACTGGACTGGAATTATGTGAACCGGCGTTAGGCTTGAAGAAACAGAACATACTATCATTTGACCAATTGTTACTACCAACATACTTGACAAGTTAGTACTTTCACAGACTTGACGAATTGGAACAAAAATGTGTGTACTGTGATCTTACCTTATTACAATTGAACTGCGTGTAATAAAAAAATATTTAAATGAAATTACCTATGTAAAATTATCTATAATGTATTCGTCATTAATATACTTAGTATAAGTTTTGTATTTGGGTTGATCTGTTTTGTGTGTTGCAGTAAGCTGAAATAAACGCATTTTTTCTTTCTTCTTTTTTTTTGTAACAATTCTCAGACTTGAACAATCATATCCACCCTCGCTATACCACAGAGGTCGTCAATATATTCTTTGCTATTGGACAACACAATACTCGCATTTGTACGGATCACAGTTTATTTGCTGGGATCACATTTATACACGTAACGTTTTGCTTTCACTTTCATCTCGCCATGTACAGAATTGGCACACTAAAGCCTGCATTTTCCGATATCAGTAATCCGGAATCCAAATCTGGAAAATATAGGTGTTTTGGGTCAGGTGATATAATGGTCATACGTGAGTTCAATCCATAACCAAAACTCAATGTTTGTTTTAGTAAATAGATTTATAAGGTATTTATATATGTTATTAGCACCCCAAGATCTCTGGGGTTAAAACTGAAGAAGTGCTTCATGAAGAGGAGAGAGCATAGGAGACAGGATATCACACTCCAAATTCAAGCTGAGGAATGATTTCACTGCCGTGGGTTTTTCAAGCGACTATAATATGGGGCTCTTCAAAAACGGCATTAGAAAGCTTCTATGGGGTGAAGCAGCACGTCTATGACGCCCCTGTTGTTGCAGACGTTCATAGGCTATGGTTACCTCTTTCCTTGGGTCGTGTACTTGTCTACCGCGTAAATGATATAAAAAAATTGCCTCTGGGAATATCATAATGGGTAAATCTCGATGGAAATATTGCAAAATAGTTACACAACACAACTATTTCCTTCCTCTAAATGCGGTAAAAACAAATAAGCTCGTTTTTATAAACCCAAATCCAAAGAAACAAGATTATTCAACAAATAGCTGCAATGAGAAGTTGTTTGAAAAGGCTTTGCTCATCCATAATTTAACGTTTTTCCGCGGGCCTGTCAGACCGTTGTTAAGAATGACCGAAGGGGTGGGCGAAAAATCTAAGCCAAAGCAAACACAGTTAAACCACAAAAGCTTTAGTAGCTCGTGGTTGGATTACAATATAATATTTTGGTAAGGAAACTAGGACGTAAAGTGTATCGCTTACTTAGTGTGGGTATTTGATAGAAATGTGTGAATTACCTATGCTCGAAACTTTTATTCCATGCGAAAATAACCTCGGACTCACCGCATGCCCAGGCGATTATTTAGATTATAGATCTGAGGTATATCCCTCACTTCCCGGCTGATCAAGAGCCATCTCGAAATGGCCTTCTCAGGTGGGGGAACCACAGTATACCCATACAGCGGCAAAAAACTCTCCCTCGGGCTCGCTATTTGAGGTGGAGTCCACGAACATCTGTGGGCTCCATACAAACCTTAACACCGTCCAAAAACAACTGGAGAAGGCGGAGACACAAATACGCCGCCCTGATGACACGGCCTGCTTGCTCTACCCCGGCTATGGCCTTGAGGAGAATTTTTGCGCAAAAGCCGGGCGCGTGTTTGTTAGGGCGGATGTTTGTTGTCGCCGTTTGCGCTGCCTAGAGGAATCATCCTTCTCCACCCTTTGGGTATACATAGACCATTGTTCTACGTGTCAGATGAATGTGTGCCTCTAACGCTCCCATACAGGAGATGCCGAGACAACTCGACTCTTTGAATACCTGAGTCAGGCGGCAGATGATGCGCAGGAGCGGTTTCCGAACGCTGAACTGGTGTTTTCGGGGGATTTTAACGACAACCATGAGATCTGGTTGGGCTCTGCCAAAATAACCCACGCGGGAAGAGCCGCCCATGCATTTGCTCTGGCGCATGACCTGACACATTTGGTACACGAGGTCACTAGGATACCATAAAGGTCGGACCATGAGCCCTCTCTGCTAGACCTTCTGCTGACGAGTCACCCGGACCAGTACAATGTTTCGGTGAATCGGACCATGTCTGGTCCGTTCTGAGGTGCCCATTATAGGGCTTCAACGATCCGTGCAGGAGAAGCGGCGTCTCTGTCACTACTCGTCAGCTGACTGGGATGGTCTGCGTGACTACTTTGCGTCCATCCCGTGGGTTGAATGCTGCTTTAAGGAAAAGAACCCATCTGAGAGCGCAACTGCTGTCGCTGGCGAGATCAGTCTAGGCATGGAAACGGAGGCTGTTGATCATAAACGGTCTGCGTACCGCGCCTGGGTAGGGGCGCGCGCTACGACCGATCCCAGCGTGGGCCACTTAAAGGCGGCATACAACAGAGCCACCAAGGTCTGCAAGAGGGCTTACGTCAGAGCGGATGCCCAGCGCATAGCGCGGCTTGGTCAGGAGAAAGTGGCACATCCCACGGGCAGCCGTGGCTACTGGCAACTGGCGAAAGCTGTGCAAGCCAACTTCTAGTAGCCTTCGTTGCCTCCACTGCGCAATCCCGATGGATCCCTGGCCCATGAGAAGCAAGAGGAAGCAAATTTGCTTGTTAATCTCTTGGCGGCCAACTCCCGAGTCAATGATTGTGGTAGGGAGCCGCCGACACTGCCCATCAGTGACCACGCAATGCTTGATATTCGTATTAGGCAACGCGATGTCCGAGCAGTACTGCAGCCACTCGATGTTCGGAAAGCCAGTGGTCCGGACGGTATTCCGGTGGTGGTTCTGCAAAGATGTGCAGCGGAATTGTCTCCAATGCTTGCGCGGCTGTACCGGTTGTCGTACAGCTCTGGTACAGTGCTTTCGGCTTAGAAAGATTCGAATGTACACCCGATCCCCAAGAAGGGGGATCGCTCAGACCCAAACTACTATCGACCCATAGCTGTCACCTCAGTGCTGTGCAAGGTATTTGAGCACATAATCAATATACAGCTCATGCGGTCAGCGGGTGATCTTCTGGCATATGTTACCCATATTTGGGGAGAGGCTATAGACAAGCACGGCGAGTCATTGGCAATTAGTCTTGACATCGCCAAAGCTTTTGATAGAGTTTGGCACAAATCACTTCTTTCCAAGCTACCAGCCTTTGGTCTGCCTCCTATACTGTGCGCGTAGGTTGCCGGCTTCTTGCAGGAGCCCCGTATTTGCTTCCTTTGTTATGGACGAGCCTCGGAGTTCCTGCAGGTAAATGCCGGCGTACCGCAGGGGTTCGTCCTACCATCAACTCTCTTTCTACTGCATATACATGACGTGCTGTCTACCGGCAGCATTAATTGCACGGGAGTTATCATGGACGTCCTGCGGGTAAGCAGACGCATATCGCAGAAAATAGGCAGCTTCTTGTCACTGAGCTTGACCAGATCCTGTACCACATTTCTCAATGGGGCTCTGAGAACTTGGTCGAGTTCAATGCCAAGAAGACGCAGGTATGTGCGTTTATAGCAAATGTATCTGTCTTCCTTACTCTTACCACTCTTCAGAGCGCGCCACTGCCACTGCAGGACAACCTCAATATCCTCGGTATGGATGTTCGCTGCAAATCGAATACCAAAAACTACATCAAAACAGCCTCGCGTAAACTCGGAGTCCTGAACAGAGTGAAACGGTTTCTCACGCTAGAGCAACGGTGTTTTCTATACAAGACATAAATTCGTTCCTCAAAGTACTTATTAGTTGCTCTCGACAGGTTGCAGCGACGTGCGGTCCGCATTATCGGAAATCCTGAGGTCACGAGTACCGTCGAGCCTCTGCAGATGCGTAGAGATGCTGCTTCCTTGGCAGTATTTTGCCGTCTCTACCATGGTGAATGTTCTGATGAGCTATTCCAATTAGTCCCACCGTCTCCTTTCCTATACAGGACAACACATGCAGGACTTAGACGTCACCCGCATACGGTGCAGAACATTCCTTCAAGAACCAAGCGGTTCGGTGACTCTTTCCTTTGTCGCACCATTAAGACCTGGAATTCCTTGCCAGCTCACGTGATTCCCTCTTCCTACAGTCCTGGGTCCTTTAAGCGAGGCGTGAAAAGCATCTGATGAGGCCGTCAAGCTGAGTGCCACCATTGTTAACATAGCACATGTATATAATGGTGGCCCTCTTTCCTGAGACTTTTCCTTCAGCTTACCATCAGGCGAGGTAAAGGCAAATTAACGTGTGAAAAATACTACTCATATTACCCCGGCTAGGGGTAGGCACGCATCGCATCGCATCTGCTGCTGTTAGGGTGACAGGCAGCTCCACATGTCACCCCCAGGACGGAGGTCGTTGAATCTACGACGCCCGAGTCGCCTCCACTTTATCGAGTCTTGCACGCTCTCGGCGGGCCTGGAGGCCTCTGAATATCTGCTGGGCCCGATGAATTATACCTAAACGCTACATTAACGTTCTCAACTGCGATCCGCTATTAGTATAACAAATAGTGGATAACATTGGCTGTATTATAGAGTTGACATACCATTCTGTGTATACATAAACATCTAGCAAAAACATTTTCAATGTGAACTCAAACATTGTTGTTAAAATATACAGGAGGGTTGTGAGCATAAATGTTATTTTTCTCATAAGCTTTGTTTGTCCAAAGCTTAACTATGACTGCAGTAGGCTTATTTTAAATAGCAAACGCGGAAAAGAGAAAAATCCATTGGTATTCTTTGTATTGTTAATTTTAGCGCAGACCACGTAGCTTTGTGAATTTATTTTCGCTTTAAATTAAACTGATTATGATGTATCTAATAAGTGTTTCAGCATTGAACAATAACTTGCGGTCGTTATTCTACAGTGTTGTGTGCCAAATTTGTGATGGGATTTAAAATAGTAATAGTTACAGACTGAAACATTGAAAAGGCACAACCTGAATATGTCCTGGGTAGATCGAATAATTTATATTTTTTTCAAATTCATTCAGCCATTTCGTAGTTAGACCAATAATAGACGACCCCAACTTAGTTGAGAAATGTACTCATTTGTTATGTTAACCACTAATTCACACGTTAATAGGCAACAGTAAACACTTTCCATGACATAGGCAACAGTAAACACTTTCCATGACATAGGCCATGTAATATATACAACACGTGGTATAAAAAATCACTATTGTATCGTATAATGGCCAGGTTCGTACGTATTCAGGCAGCGACAATTAGGCTAAGTAACAGATTTATCTAGACTACGACTACATACAAATAGTAACAGTTTCAATTTACGGTAGATTTATGAGGTCATAAAATATTTATGTGACGTTATAACTCATAGCGTGTAAACATAATAATTTACTTTAGTTTATGGATCACCAATCTGAAAGAAATGTACCTAACAAATAAATGTGTCTGGCCTTTAATAAGGTTAAAAAGGTAATCCAAACAGATCATTTATTATACTTTAAGAAAAGAATTTCTAGTTTCAAGTATACCTAGTTAAAAATGTCAGTTTTATACATACTTATAATTATTAATATTTGAACTTTAAATCAAGTCGTCGACATTGAATCTTAATTTAAATCCTGAATTTTATACCACGTATGTAGCAGATAAGCACGCGGCCCACCTAATGGAAAGTGGTTACCGGGGCATATGGACGTGAACAATACCAGGGGCGTTGCATTAGTTCTGCCGAACCTGTAGAAACCTTCAAATGACCTTCTGAAAGAATCCCAAATGTAGTCGCGTGGGAAAACCACAGCTCCCAATTGCATTTCTACCAAAATACAATAAAATTACTAAAAATATACATTAAAATAATTTATTTGAGCAATTAATTATTATAATTAATCTAATATATAAAATTCTCGTGTCACAGTTTTCGTTGCCAAACTCCTCCGAAACGGCTCGACCGATTCTCATGAAATTTTGTGGGCATATCGGGTAGGTCTGAGAATCGGCCAACATCTATTTTTCATACCCCGATTCGCGATAACCGACATCCACGCGGGCGGAGCCGCGGGCAACTGCTAGTTATTATCTAAGAAAGTATTTAAACATAGTGGGCGTATTAAAGAGTTTATATCATGTATTTATGTTACAGGAAATGATAATGATCATCAGCGCAGAAAAAGGCGGTGAGTAGGGTAGCCAGAGCTACCTGGAGAGTTTTTGTGCTGTCAGTCGGAAGACCCAAGGCTTGTCCTGCTTTATCTTCTACACTGACGGCACAGAAAGTGTCTGTTCTTACAGGGTCAGCAGCGCGAGTGTGACGCCCCTGGTGTTGCACACGTCCATAGGCCACGGTAACCACTTACTTGTCTACTACCTCAGTGAAGAAAATAAAAATTTTTGTGATTTAATAACCTGCCAAATGTAATTTTTCATATTATATCCATAGCAATAAAATTTTCATTTAACTACATAAAATATATCACTTGATTTATGTTCTTAAACTGTCGATGATTGCATATTAATCCGTCAGATCCAGTTGAAGGGCTTACGAGGATTAAGGTCATCCATCACACGTACCCAATATGGCCCATATTACACTTTGATAATGCGAAGTAGCATTAACATACGAGTAACTTGTCATCCATTTATATTAATTAATTTAACATTTCATTGTAATAGAGATGCTTATTATTGTTATGATAAAAATATATAATCATTTTTTGTACGCAACTCCCCAGAATGGTTTTAATGACAAGTAAAGTTTTAACTTCTAAGGACAGCATCTGTAATGGCAGCAACTATTCTTTGGATTGCACCTCAGCTTACCATCAGGTAGGGTGCTGTCAATTTGAAAAAAGAAACATGACTACCTAATGCTCGATTAGATGAGTGCATGGTGTAACAACGTTATGTCAGTATTATCTACTGAAAAAAAAAACCTAGATTCGCAGTCTCATACAAAATTAAAACTAAACCTATCGACAGTCACGTACCTATAAGTAGTTATAATTATCATAGAATAATCTTATGTACATAGGTTAGAGTTGAATTTAGGACAAGTTGTGCGAATAGCAATAAAACTACGACCGAAGCTCATCGATTGGACAAGGAATGAATGGTGTCGAATACTTTTTATCTAGGTTTGTGTTTAAACTGGTTTAAATTGTGTACCTACCTCATTATACTGTCGGAAGTTACATGGAAATAACTCATTGAAATAAAACAGTTTAATAGTTAACGGATTTTACCGTAATGTATTTGGTAGTATTATATTAATTATACTTAGCCAGACGACGTTTCAGTTACTTTTCTGTAGTCATGGCTGGCATGTTTGGCATAGATCGCGTAGGGCTGAAAAATAGCAGAAACGTTTATATTTCAATGTTTACCAGAACGTAAATATATTGAGAGCATTGGACCAATTTATATAGCTTGATAATCGGTTACTTATAGAAATTATTATCACCATCTCTAACAGAAGAAGGCCTGAGACCGCACCGTGTTTTTCTTTTGCTTTTCTCAACCGAGAGGGATGGAGGAATGTTCATAAGGGGCAGGGGATTCTGAGGAATTTTCTCTCTAGGATATACCCGGCTCTATGGACTAGCTTCCTAGTGAGCCTACTAAGGCCCCGAAGATCTTTAGAGCCATTACATACTGTCGACTACTCGCCGGCGACTCCGTCTGTTGGTGACTAAAACATAGGCAAAGTCGCTCGAGCGACTGGCGCCTAAGTGCGTAGACATTTATTTGAACTAATGAAAGTAACAGTCGCTATCGACTAATTAACCGGTGACCAATCGATAGCGTTAGAGTGTTTTCACACCCATTCGATATCCGACATCCGATATCGGAGGAAGTCAAATGTATCAGATATGTATCTGTCTTTCATATTTTCCGGCCCGATATTGGGTATCGGAGCCAACACCACTGTGTTGCCCCGATATCGGATCACAAAGCGACTGCAAGCAATGTTCGACCTTAATGACATTTTCTTAGTTACGTGTCTTTCCGCCTTAATTGATGACGCTGATCACGAATATAAGAAAAAAACTCAACATCGTGTCATGTCAATTAGGTCGAAAATAGCTGGAAAACTTTTTTTTATTTATTTTTTTCATCCGTCGCATCCCTAAGTAGTCTATGCTTTCGAGCAAATGGTTGTATCAGGCTGATATTATCGAATAAATGTGAAAACAGCACAAACGACACTATCGGATATCGGCTATCGGCGTCCGACACCGATATCGGTTATCGGATATCGGATGAATGTGAAAACGCTCTTATAATCAGCCTTAGGTCCACTTAGTATAAGTAAGCTGTAATATTTATGATAAGCTGCACATAAGTAAAGTTTTAATAACAACGCCAGTAAATCTCTCTTTATACTACAGTAGTTCCGACTATTTTGTCCTATTTCCATACGCGCAAATCAAAATAACTATTAAATGTTTCTGTTACGCAAGGTAATCCAGTCCGTGATACCCGTAATTGCTTATGCAGTTTCAAACTCTTTGTTTTTTCTGACTTTTGTATTCGTTTTAATGACTAAGACTGTGCACGAAGATAGAGGACGATCAGCAACGTATTTGATAAGATAATTTTGATTATCGGTTCAGTTATCGGTTTAGTTATAGGTTCGGTTATCTGCAAAAACAAGGCTTTTAAATTTAAAATGTATTTGCATATAATAAAGAGTACCTAAATAATAGTTTATAATATCGATATATTTATAATAGATATAATGTCTACATTATCTAAATAGAAGTAAATACATTCATAGTGTTTTAAAGAAAAGTTAGCGAATTTCCTTTCAAAAGCTTTTGACTCAAGAATGAAATTATTAGTAAATGGAAAATTCAAAATCGGAATATATATTATAACTGGTGGTTGCCCGCAGTACCAACAGCATAGAATTATGATCTCGTTGAATCCATATATCACATTTTCATGAATAAATCACAAATAATCGATAGATGAAATCTATAAATGTATCAAAAATATAATCCTGTATTGGCTGCTCTCACTACGAAATTTTTCATCTATTGCGAGTGCAAATCTAACTTAGACTCAGAGATGTTGTCAATAAATTAAACATGCATGGGAATATAATAACACAAGTTGCAGAGGACATTATCAAGTTATTAATATAAATAACCAAGATATTCGTGCAGCCCCTGCCAGTATTTTCTCCTTCATATAAAATACAAAATTCATATAATTTAGTAATAGCTTTTCACGTTATTACATAGGTATTTTCAATCAAAAGATTACTCCCAGTGCGTTAAATTCTCCGTGTTGCAGTTTACACGAAAAACACATCGAAACTTTTAATAAACGTGTTGGAAGCGAGTGAAATAAAAAAAAAAAGTGCGGCGTTGGAATTTTCATTTCAATCCGTGCCGATTTATTTTTTATCACAACTGGGATGATGTAGGGAGGCTTTATCTACAGTTTCCAGATTTTAGTTGAATAAGGTACTTGTGTCAAATGGGTGTATGGTAGGGAACCTCCACGCGTAGCATAGGTGACGGAGTCTCGTCTTAATAATTAAATTTTTCGATTTGAATTTACTAGAGATACATGTACTCACATACCTAAATGGTTATTTGAGTACCGTACGCAATCAATTTGACGCAGCGAAAGTAATTTGGTTCAAATATCCATCGAAGTGAATTCACACAGGGTTCATGTTTGTATTTAATTTAAAATGCGTCCGCTAGCGAGGCGGAGCTTAGTAGAAGTCATTACGGAATGTTTCTGTATCATTAGGCCTTATAAATTGAGTTACGTGGATTACCTAATCGGCTTCATGAGTGTTGTTACAGGATTAAAGCGCCATTCTAGATTTTGTAATAATATTATGCATGAATTTTCATAGCTTCTCGTCTCTTCGGTCAATTTAAGAAAATAGATGAAGACAAGGGTTGAGAAAGGTCAAGTGCAAGGTAAAAGTAAGAATGACAGAAAGCAGGCACTTGATTCTGCTAAAAAAAAACCACTTTAATGCCACAGACACCGGAAAAAATGCCGCAGACAGTCCAAAATGAAATGAAGAGAGTTAGTTACATTCCACTTTTTCATTCACTCTATAATAAACCATTTAAAGTTAGATTTGAACGGCATTACTCTAAAGTCTAAAATTAAATGAAATATTTTTGCAATATGTATGATATGTTGGTATGACAATGGTTTTGCTTTAGCAGAATTGAGGCTCAGTTATATTTGAAAATGCAGTTTTTTTCTGTTACTAAATATAGAAATAATTACTAGCAGCACACTAGCAATTCCAAGCCAATTTTAAGGTTAAGTACTATTTTCTAGCTTACAGGTATATTTTCAGATGTTAATGCAATACAATATTAATGGGCATAAATTTGATTTAACCTCACCTAAAAGTAAGCTATAGGTGACATTTCAAGAATACCTTCAGCTTGACGAACTCATTACATGCTTTTTCCCACTTAATTAAATAAATGAGGAGAAGGAATCGAAAAGTCTCGAAGAATGCCTATACCGGAGAACTGCAGATAATATGTAGTTCGCTGTATTGTCTATCATTTTGTCTTCGGCTAAATTTATCACCTATCCATAAAATCTACTAGAATCATAATAAATGGAAGCTAAAGAGTAATACAAAACAGGTCAACTTGCAGTTTAACTCAAATACAATGAATAAAATAACAACAGACAATTTTAAATAAATTCTGGCAAGGAAATAGCTACTTTCTAAAGGATAAAGGATTAGATTTGCCGTTCAGTTAGTGAATCCGTTTTGCCTCGATCTGCGGCTATTTCTTTGAAGTAATGGAATAGCCCTGAGACTCGGAAACTTTTATAGAGATTAGAAAATGAAACGGTCTTATAAGGTTACAGTATATGCTGAGTAAAGTTTCGCTTAAAATCCCAATTTACTATAACAGTTTTTTTTTGTTTTGTATGCTGATTGTTCAAATTTTCGGATAGAATCATTTAGTTTGTGTTAGTAAAAATGGTTAAGCCAAGAGTAAAGCTAAGAAAATGCTGATGTCTGGAGTCGAAATGATTTCCAAATGTGATACAAAAAATGTTACTCATAAACAACCAGACTGATGCCGAAAAAATTTAAACAAGCTTTATAGTAGGTTGTACCCATTAGTTTTCATCGGGTAGGAGATTTACAAATGGGTACCGCCTGCTATAAAGCTTGTTCCGATCATTTCAGCATCAGTCGGGTTTTTATTTTTAATTATTTATTTTATTTTATACTGTTTAGTTATGAATTATATATATTTTTGTAATCATCTTTTAATTTCCTTCATTTTGATTCCCCTCCATTTTGAGTGATATTTTTTTTATACCAAAATCCGCCATTTTTTGTTTTTGTTTATTTTGACATACCCAGTGTCACTCTCACAGTAAATACGAAAGTAACGACACCTCTCAAGCTAAAATCCATCGGGCCGTTCAGGCTGCAGAGCGTGCCAAACAATTATACATACATACATGTGTACAAACTATGAATTTCCTTTGTATGAATAAATCTAGATGTTTTTTGAGATCAACATGTCGGGTTCGTTATTATTAGCATTTTAAGGCACATATGGCTCCCCGGCTATAGGCTGACGCCGATGAAACAATGTGCGGCTTCAATCAGTTTGATTCCAACATACTATAGGTACTTTTATCCTTCTACTGTCGGTAAACCTTTTATGCACGCCTGCCGGTTTTGAGTGCTTCTTACCTGTTTTTTTTAATAGATCATTAAATTCAGGTCAGATGGTCGCTTCACAGAAAATATTGAAGTTCAGCCAAATCCGCAGTTAGACTGGTAAAGCGGACTCAAGACTCCAAGCTGGAAGCTTCGAATCCGACTGTGATTTTAACGCTAGGAAGAAGAAGATTAAATTGGTCAGTGTATGTGTTCTCGAAGGTTGACCCCGGCTGGCCAGCCCAATTTTCAGAATTTAACCGTAAAATCTTGAAAATCGCAGTGGATATAACTTCTAATGAACTGCTGACGTTGCAAGAAATATTTAAATTCTACCCTAGTACCCTACAAAGATAGCCGCTGTAAGTTAATACTTCCACCATATTATCAAAGCTATGGTTCAAGTGTCCAGATAGCATAATTTAGACTTCCTTCGGACTAGTTGTAAGAGTCAGTTCATACTAATATGTATACCAAAAAGAGTTTTTTTTTTTAACTAAAATAAGAAGCATTTATAATTTACATATTTGTTAAAGAAAGCTATTCTAGCGGACTGGCGACTCTGGGGGCATTGCGACAGCCCAGAGGCCCGGGGCCTGAAGGATATCAGAAGCAACTCTACCCCCAGTAATTGATGACCCAAGACGGCGGCGTGCGGTTTTAGTCGATTCGAGTTCAACATAACTACATGAGCCTGAGGGTGACGGGTGAAGCCGCCTGTCACCCTGGCAGAAGCAAGCCTCGGCGGCGGCGCGCTTCCTATGCCGGGGGCGATTAGGGACTGCGTGGCCCCCCTTCCCGAGGAGGGCCAGACCGAGAGGTCGAGAGGCCGAGAGGATATCACCTTCGGCCTAGCACAACGACCCACAGATGGCGTGCGGTACAGTCGGTTCGAGTCCAACATAACCTTCCACTCCGGCCCTGAAGGCCCCCCATATCCGTGGGGATTTCCCGCACGTAAAAAAATCCACCCCCGCCGGTTATGGTAAGAGGCTATCATACCCTCGGATACCCTGCTGTAGCTTCGCAACATCTCCGCACTATAAAATTACTAATTTTAGCTGAAAAATAAGTCCAATTTTTTACTTAAACCGATAACAATTTAGCACACGAACGCCTTTGGTATACAGTTAATGTAGCAGATATCTGAATACTAAAGCTTTGGTCGGTAAAGCTTTTGTTAATATTATAATAATAATTTATAAAAAAAGTCTAGAAACGAGGGTTTCTACTTAGCAACAAATGTATTCCAGCTGAACATGAGTATGAAATAGCAATGAAGAAATGTTTCACATAATATTATCTTGTGAATTCGCGTGTGGTTTTATCGTCTAGTCTAGTGTGGTTCACGTGAAGCATAACATTGTTTGGCGACTGCCCAAATAACTTCCAAGTGGTTAAGTATGCAGAACTTGCTTTTAGATAGCTTTAAATATTTCAGTGAAGTATTGTTACTTAATAAATTGTTTTAGTATCTATATTTTAGTTACAAAGAGGCAAAGATTATGAGATTGTGACGTTGTACGGAGTAACCTCTAGATCTACTGATTAGATTTTTTAAATTATTTTACTAATACAAAACCACATTGTTTGTGAGTATTACAGCTGGGACAGACTGCATGCGGAAGGCGATCCTCCATCGGATGAAATGATGCACGTTGAGAGAGGCTTATGTCCAGCGATGGGCTAATTGATTGATTAATTGATGGCCATATATCATCACGCTATCGGGGAGGATCAACAGGGGGAACGGGATTATAAGTCCACAGGGCGGAGCCGCGAGCGACAGTGAGTTTTCTTCATGATATGTTCTATAGTTTTTTTTTAAATTTATTATATTATTCTGTTAGAGGACCCATCCTTTTCAACCCTTTGGGTACACATAGACCATGGCTCTACGAGTCAGATCTATGTGTGCCTCTACCGCTCCCATACAGGAGATGCCGAGACAACTCGACTCTTTGAATACCTGAGTCAGGCGGCAGATGATGCGCAGGAGCGGTTTCCGAACGTTGAACTGGTGTTTTTGGGGGATTTTAACGCCCACCACGAGATCTGGTTGGGCTCCGCCAAAACAACCCACGCGGGAAGAGCCGCCCATGCATTTGCTCTGGCGCATGGCCTGACCCAATTGGTACACGAGGTCACTAGGATACCAAAAAGGTCGGACCATGAGCCCTCTCTGCTAGACCTTATGCTGACGAGTCGCCCGGACCAGTACAGTGTTTCGGTGAGCGCCGCTTTAGGTGAATCCGACCATTGTCTGGTCCGTTCCGAGGTGCCCATTTTAGCGCCCCCACGTCCCGTGCAGGGGAAGCGGCGTCTCTGGCACTACTCGTCAGCGGACTGGGATGGACTGCGTGATTATTTTGCGTCCATCCCGTGGGTTGAACGCTGCTTTGAAGGTAAGAACCCATCTGAGGCCGCAACTGCTGTCGCCGGTGGGATCAGTCTGGGCATGGAATATTATATCCCCTACACTGATGTCGCCGGTGTCCGCAGGGCGCGCCCCTGGTTCAGGCGCGAGTGCGCGGAGGCTGTTAATCATAAACAGTCTGCGTACCGCGCTTGGATCGGGGCGCGCGCTACGTGCGATCCTAACGTGGGCCACTTCAAGGCGGCGTACAACAGAGCCACAAAGGCCTGCAAGAGGGCTTATGTCAGAGCGGATGCCCAGCGCATAGCGCGGCTTGGTCAGGAGCTAGTAGAGCATCCCACGGGCAGCCGTGGCTACTGGCGACTGGCCAAAGCCGTGCAAGCCAACTTCTGCCAGCCTTCGCTGCCCCCGCTGCGCAATCCCGATGGATCCCTGGCCCATGAGCCGCAAGAGAAAGCAAATTTGCTGGTTAATCTCTTTGCGGCCAACTCCCGAGTCGATGATTGTGGTATGGAGCCGCCGACACTGCCCGTCAGTGACCATGCAATGCCTGATATTCGTATCAGGCAACGCGATATCCGAGCAGTGTTGCAGTCACTCGATGTCCTGAAAGCCAGTGGTCCGGACGGTATTCCAGCGGTGGTTCTGCAAAAATGTGCAGCGGAGTTGTCTCCAATGCTTGCGCGGCTGTACCGGCTGTCCTACAGCTCTGGTACAGTGCCTTCGGCTTGGAAAGAGGCGAATGTACAGCCGATCCCCAAGAAGGGGGATCGCTCAGACCCAAACAACTATCGACCCATAGCCGTCACCTCAGTGCTGTGCAAGGTGCTCGAGCACATTATTAACAAACAGCTCATGCGTCACCTTGAAGATCACTCCCTAATTAATGACCGGCAATATGGCTTCAGGCCGAAACGGTCAGCGGGTGATCTTCTGGCGTATGTTAACCATATTTGGGGTGAGGCTATGGACAAGCACGGCGAGTCATTGGCAATTAGCCTTGACATCGCCAAAGCTTTCGATAGAGTTTGGCACAAGTCGCTTCTTTCCAAGTTACCAGCCTTTGGTCTGCCTCCTAGACTGTGCGACTGGGTTGCCGGCTTCTTGCAGGAGCGCCGTATTCGCGTCCTTTGTGATGGACGAGCCTCGGAGTTCTTGCAGATAAATGCCGGCGTACCGCAGGGATCTGTCCTATCGCCAACTCTCTTTCTTCTGCATATCAATGACATGCTGTCGACCGGCAGCATTCATTGCTATGCGGATGATAGCACCCTACATGGGAGTTATCATGGACGTCCTGCGGATAAGCAGACGCATATTGCGGAAAAAAGGCAGCTTCTTGTCACTGAGCTTGACCGGATCCTGAATCACATTTCCCAATGGGGCTCTGAGAACTTGGTCGAGTTCAATGCCAAGAAGACGCAGGCATGTGCGTTTACAGCAAAGGTATCTTCTTTCCTTCCCCTTCCCACTCTTCAGAGCACGCCACTGCCACTGCGGGACAACCTCAATATCCTCGGTATGGATGTTCGCTGCAAACTGAACAACAAAAATTACATCGGGAGTATCATCAAAGCAGCCTCGCGTAAACTCGGAGTCCTGAACAGAGTGAGACGGTTTTTCACGCCGGAGCAACGGTGTCTTCTTTACAAGACACAAATTCGTTCCTGCGTGGAGTACTGCTCACATCTCTGGGATGGATCCGCAAAGTACTTATTAGATGCTCTCGACAGGTTGCAGCGACGTGCGGTCCGCATTATCGGAAATCCTGAGGTCACGAGTACCCTCGAGTCTCTGCAGATGCGTAGAGATGTTGCTTCTTTGGCAGTTTTTTACCGTCTCTACCATGGTGAATGTTCTGAAGAGCTATTCCAATTAGTCCCACCCTCCCCCTTCCTGTACAGGACGACACGTGCAGGACTTAGATGTCACCCCTATACGGTGCAGAACATTCCTTCAAGAACCAAGCGGTTCGGTGACTCCTTCCTTTGTCGCACCATTAAGACCTGGAATTCCTTGCCAGCTCACGTGTTTCCCTCTTCCTACAGTCCCGGGTCCTTTAAGCGGGGCGTGAAAAAGCATCTGATGAGGCCGTCAAGCTGAGTGCCACCATTGTTAACATGGCACGTGTATATAATGGTGGCCCTCTTTCTTGAGACTTTACCTTCAGCTTACCATCAGGCGAGGTAAAGTCAAATTGACGTGTCCTAGTTATAAAAAAAAAAAAAAAATCGCGATTGAATCCGTAAAAAATAGTTTTATTTCCATTCAGTTAGTTTTCTGATTATTTTTGGAGTTATTTATGTCTCTTTGTATCTTTAACGCAGCATATTATACAAGTACATATTTTTTAATAACTCCAATCTGTATTTTCTAAAAACATTAGGTCCCTAGATACATGGCAATACATAATGATATGATTCATAAATACATCATAATTGAGACAGTTAACCCAAAATAATAGAGATCATTCGTTCCAAATAGGTATTTAATGAAATTAATGCGGGTCGCATCTTAAATTGACGATGACGTCACGCTCCAATATTGAGGCGTCGCCGTCTCCACTAATCGGTTGGCTACTAACACGCATTAATTACAAATGACTAGGCTTCCTGTGGATTGATTGAAATTGTACCACTAATGTTTTTGGAGACTAGCCTATCAGTGCGGCTCCGGATTTCGGTTATCGCGATTTTTAGATATATCTCCGGTTCTACTCAATGGATTCAAGTCTGACCAATACCATTCAAACAAAAAATCACGCATTAAAATCTATCATTATCATCATAATCATCATCAATCTAGCGTGTCTCCCGGTTCCTCGTTCCGCCTAGTGCGGGAGAACCCACAGTCCGCTTAAAATCCATACAGTATAATTTTTAGTTATCCGGTTTTAAACGAGATCAGCCAAGCGGCAGAGAAACAGACAAGAATTCCGATAATATATTTTTATGTGCAGTCTCGTTAATTTACCATACCAAAAGTAGTTCATTTGAAATATCTTCATCTCTTATAGATGACTTTCAATATTCTTATTTATATTCTGTAACATTGTCAATTCTCTTTTACGTTTCAAAGCTTTAATATGACCGGAAAATATACCCAAGTCCACATACTTTATTATTACTTTATTTCAATAGGCTCCTCCTGTCCTGTCTCCCTGCCCTGATTCTTATAAAGTTTCCTTATAACAAACCCACCTAACCTAACCGCTTTACAACCCTAATAGATATTTCATAGATGGTACTCGCTAAGATGACACATTAACCTGACTTAGGTAAACTTCAGAGATAGCACATAAACACTAAACGGGTGAAAGTTTGATGAGCACTCAGGATGCCAAGCTCGAACTGCGACACTTTAGTATTCTGCAAACTTTCAGTATTGTGTTTGTAACGTCAATATTGCTGTGGTACAAGTCATAAGATTTATTTTTACATATTATTGAGCTATCCAACATCGGCGGTAAGACCCATCATGGGGGAGTGGCTAAAGAGGCCACACGATAGCCTCTCGGACCGTCAGACGCAGATCATCACCGGACACGGTAGCTTCGAGCAGTATCTGCATCTGATGGGCATAGAGCCAACGCCCGAGTGCCATCACTGCGACGCGAGGGTGGACTCGGGGCTGCACACCCTCACCGAGTGTCCGGCATTTGAGACGCCGAGGCGGGAGCTTGTGTCGGCCCTGTGGGTGAGAGTGCTCACGATGGTCCGCTGTGCGGATACGTGGGCGGCCAGCGCCTCCTTGCTCGCGATGGAGACAGCAGATAGGGCGTGGCGCAATGAGCGAGAAAGACTCGCTGACATCGCTGCACGCGCTCGTAGGTGGCTCGGGCGTCGGAGGGCGCAGACTGACCTCCGCCCCTCATGAGCGCGGGCCTGAGGGTGACGGGTGGAGCCGCCCGTCACCCTGGCAGAAGCAGGCCACGGCGGCGGCGCGCATCGTAGGACGATGCGCGCCACCCCACACCGGTGACGACGACGACGACCTCCCGAGGAGGGCCAGACCGAGAGGGATGGCCCAGGGTCAGCCGGGGTGCGAGGGATACGTCGCATGACAACCTCACCTTCGGCCTAGCACTAAGACTCAGAGACGGCGGCGTGCGGTTTAGTCGGTTCGAGTCCGACATAACCTCCCCCTCCGGCTCCCGAGGCGGGGGTATCCGTGGCGATTTCCCGCACGTAAAAAAAAGAGCCGTCCAACATTGAGAGAGGCCTATGTCCAGCAGTGGACAGCGATATACGAATTGATTGATTAATTTATTATTATACCGTGTAAGCTTATGGTCATTTTGGATAAAAAGATTTTGGACATAGTTTCGATTGCGAAATCGTGTGAATGAATTAATTTGACGGTAATAAAAATATTTTATTTGATCCTCAAACACTATTCCTTTCATCTGTACATTATTCGCATACAGAATAAATTAAAAAAAAAAAACGGGTTGCACTCTGGGAGTGCCGGCAGAAGTGAAAACATTTTAGTTTTTTCTTTCTTCGTTATATACATAGAAAAAGATAAAAAAGAACATACCATACCATAGCTATAATATAGCGCTAATCATAGAACCTATCACTTATTTTCTGCTAATTTTCTGTCAGAAGAAATTAATAAATTATGAAAAGGAAAAATAATCACAAAAAATAATAAATCACATAAAGAAAAAAATATCATAAAAAGTAATAAATTACAAAAAGAAAAAATAATCACCAAAAGTAATAAATTATAATAAGAAAAAACAATCACAAAAAATCCCTGAAGGCCAGGTGGTTTGAACCCGATACTATCTGAAACTATAAGGACTTACAGTCGACGTGCTTACCGTTTAAGCTACGACGCTATCTATCGTAACTTGCAAAATAGATAGTCTGTACCTAATCTTGTATGACGTCAGTCGTCGGTTACGGTTCAAAGGTCAACTAATCCTGACGCTTCCTTAACATTTTACACCCATCCAACGCCGCTAAAGAAGTTTTCACTTCAAAAAATCACCTGCTTTATACTTTTTTATTATGACATACGAGACAAACGATCACCGCCACCCATGGACACCTGAAACACCATAAGGGTTGTAGGTGCCGGCCTTTAAGATGGGAGTACGCCCTCTTCTTGAAGGTTTGAAGGTCGTGTCGGTCCGGAAATACCGCAGGCGACAGTTCATTCCACAGTTTAGCTGTGCGAGGCAGGATGTTTCTGGAGAAACGCACAGTTGAGGACTGCCAACCATCCAAGTGGTGAGGAAATGTTGTCGCGTAGGGCGATGGCGGAAAGATGCGGCAGAGATTAATCCGAACAATTCCTCAGAGCACTCCCCGTTGTACATGCCCATATTTTTAAATGCAGAATGCAGCTACATTTCTACGCAGCGCCAAGGGCCATCCGAAATACGGCAGTCGACAATTCGAGTCGCTCGTCGTTGGATACGATCCCGAGGGGCAAGCTGGTACTGAGGTGCCCCTGCCCATAGATGAGAACAGTATTCCATGTAAGGGCGAACCTGTGCCTTTTAGAGCTGAAGGCTGTGGGCCGGTGTGAAATCTGTCTCGATCTGTTGAGCACACCGAGCTTCTTTGAGGTTAATTTTGCCTTACCCTCTAAATGGCCGCGAAACTGGACTTCGCTCGAGATGTTGACGCCAAGTATTCCTAGACACGCTGCAGCAGCCAGGGAGTGCTCTCAAAACATGGTGACACGACAAATTCTAGCTTTTTGGCAGTAAACGCACCAACTCTTGTCTTGGTAGGGCTAAATCGGAATAGGTTCACTTTCAGACGATTTTGCTATATCGATTCTTTTAATCCAAAACGACTGTAAAATAAGTTTTTTTTACGTGCGGGTAATCTCCACGGGTTATACCAGACTCGAACCGACTAAACCGCATGCCGTCTGTGAGTCGTTTTGCTAGGCCGAAGGGGAGGTTGTAGACGACATATCCCTCGCACCCCGGCTAACCCAGGGCTATTCCTCTCGGCCTGGCCCTCCTCGGGACTATTAAATAAGGGTATGTAATTGAAAATGAATCGTGCTATTTAAAAAAAAAAAACAGTTTTTATTATTCTTGTCTGTTTATCTGTATGACTATTTGTCTACGATGGACGATGGACGAACCATGTCTATGGGCATAGATTGGACCTTGTAAATAGTGCCACAGGTTACAGAATCGTCCTCTGGGAAGCCGTAATGGGTCAGCTTAGTTACTGTAACTCCAGTGACAATCGCTTCACTTCTATAAATTGAACCAAAGGTCTATTCAATGCAAAGTTTCATGAAATTGACCACGTTATATCTTTGAATATACCGTTTTGTAAACTACAAGTACACACATGTTTGCAGGCGAGGCCTGGCCGAGTAAAATAGAGATGATATTCATAGCGTTACCTATGTACGTATATTTCGGATAAAAATGTTATGAATATTTGATAGTTTTATGCAAAACTTCAGCGATGTTTTGTAATATTAGGGGTTAAAGTATGAAATTGCCGATTTGTACTGACAAATTGAAATTCGTTTTTTTTTTTTTAATTTAACGTATTTATTTAATCAAAATAATTACCATTATTATTATTATCTATACATTGCTGCCATCTAGTAGGAAGGTCATTTATGCCTTTGCGATAGAACTCTGGTGATCTAGATTCGACAAACTGTGTGAAAGCATTTTGTACTGCCTCCTGAGAAGAAAACTTTTTATCACATAGAAAATTGTCCAAATCACGAAAAAAATGGTAGTCTGTTGGAGCAAGGTCTGGCGAATACGGAGGGTGACGGATAGTTTCTAATTTCAGTTCCTGTAGAGTTAAAACGGTTTCTCGTGCTGTATGAAGTCTCGCGTTATCATGGAGCAATAATGGTGAAGATCGATTCATGAGTCGGGGCTGTTTCACTGCTAGTTTTGCTATCATTGTTCGGAGTTCAGCACAGTAGACATCTGCCGTTATTGCTTGACCAGATCGTAGAAAGCTATAGTGAATAACACCATGCTGAGACCACCAAACAGTTACCATTACCTTTTTATTGGTAAGCTTTGCTTTAGGACACTGTTGTGGCGTTTCACCTAGGGTCGCTTACGGTTATCGTAAAGAATCCACTTTTCATCACATGTCACAATTCGATCCAATATTCCTTCATTTCTGTATCGATTCAACAAGGCAACACAAGTTTCAACACGCATTTCTTTCTGCAGATCAGTCAAATCATGAGGTACGCATTTTTCACATTTTTTTATTTTATTGATTTGACGCAAATGAGTCAATATTGTTGGTAAGGTAACGTTAAACCATGCAGCTAATTCCTGAGTAGTTTGGCTCGGATCGGCTTCCACCATGTCTTTCAATTCATTGTTATTCACCTGTGTGGACGGGCTTCCTCGTGGTTCGTTCTTCAAATCAAAGTTTCCATCACGAAAGCGTTTAAACCAAAATCGCACGGTGCGTTCATTAGCAGTCCCCTCTCCAAACGCAACATTGATATTGCGAGCTGTTTCTGCCGCGTTAGTTCCGCGTCGGAACTCGTATTCAAAAATCACTCGAATTTTCGAAGTATCCATCTTTCTTGTCTAAGCTGAATAAAAAAAGCAACTGAAAGTCGATAATCGAATGTTGCACATTTTTAAATGAAGAACTACATAGGTACCATGTGACAAAAGAATCACTCAAAAATCTCAAACCGTGAAGGTTCTATGTCAATTCGAAGTACCTATTACAATGAAACGGCAATTTCATACTTTAACCCCTATTATTTACCTACAAGTACCTATATCTAAATGTATGAATAAATAATTACAGAGACAAGTCATTAATTGACGGGGGTGGCATCAACATCTACATTTAAACGTTATTCTGATTGCATCCGACGCCGAAATGCCCTCGGAGCTCAAAGGTCAGCTACACTCGCAGGTCCGCCTTCCGGCTATTCCTCCTCCATTTCGCACGATCTTGGGCGTCTATAGTAGTAGTAGTAGATCATTTACACGCATGTCACCCTTCACGATGTCAAGCCAGGATTTCTTGGGCCTACCCCTTCTGTCGGAACCCGGCAGGGGTGCCTTTGCCGTGAAAGTTCCTTACGCGATCACTACGCGTGACTCCGCACGACCACCAAAGCAATGTGACACGCAGCTCCTGCTTATGCCGCTCCAACAGCAAGCGGTCACGCCTCACAGCCATGTAAAAGGACAGGCCCAATGATCGTCTTATAGATCTGCCCATTCAACATGACTAGCGTTTTAGGATCGCATGTGATGCCAGTAGTAATGCAACACGGTGTTTACTGTAGAAAGACAAAGGCCATGAGTTTTGTCTGCATCTGTAATGCAATGCTTAAGTCGAATGAAGGATAGCAGAAAGCTGAGGAAAAGAGGGAATAGATTATCCGCTTTAGAAATAGTTCTTAAACGCTAAAAATAGTTTTATAAATGCTAGGAGCGGTATGGATTGGATTGGCGTGCATTGAAATCACGTTTATACAGCGATAAAATCATCACTGTCTAGTAATGGCAAGCGCCGGCAATTGCTGTCAAGAGCCGGCCAGAGATAAAAAGTAGTCTTTGTGTTTTTTCACACTATAATCTTTCTACTTCCTCATCCTTCCCCAGTCGCATCTGAAGCTTTCAGCTAGAGTCTGGGAGCCGATTTTCTAGTCTGACTGCGGATTTGGTTGAACTTCGATATTTTCTGTGAAGCGGTTGCCATTTGACCGCCACAACCCAAAGGTGACATCGAAGCTTTGCAGTTAGACAAGTTGTAGCATTTTTGAGGGCTCTAACTACCCGTAACGACTGCCATAGACGTTCGTATGGCAACTTGGACTATAATCTCTCTCTGTACCTAGTTTCAGCCAGATCCTTTAAACGGTTTAAACGTGATTCAGTAACAAAAAAAAATTATAAACGTTCACAATTATTATCAGAATTGCATTAAAAAAGAAACAGAATGTTACTAGTGCATTTGCATGCTCATTAGACAGGAAAATGACTAATCAAATAAGTACCGCAGTAATTGGCATAGAGCGCAGTGAATCAGAACAAAGTGAGTTCCGTATAATATGTATGATAATATGTATGATACTATCTCTCTTTTTCTTTCTTTCTCTGTTCAATGAAAACAATTTTAAATTTTATTTCATTCTATTGCGGGCTTAGTGAAAGATACCACAGTTGGATTACTACTGTTATACAGTGTTGATCTCTTTATTGATTCTGCTTAAATACTAATATTTACAAGTAATTATGTAGTGGGAAATCGTCGGTCCTTGGTTTATTGCTGACTGACGATTTCGATGTTATGGCAGCGGACGTGATTTCTTATTTATTACATAAATATTTATACAATTTAGTTTCCTTCTAGAAATCACGTCTCGTTTATACGTGACTGCCATACATTCAATTCATCATCATTCAACAACGCTTACTTGTAAATCGACTCACAATTAAAGTAAAAAGTAAGAGAAAAAAAAAGACGGGTTGCACTCTGGGAGTGCCAGCAGAAGTGAAAACATTTTCTTTCCTTTTTTCTTCGTTATATACATAGAAAAGGATAAAAAGAACATACCATACCATACCTATAATATAGCGCCAATCATAGAACCTATCACTAATTTTCTGTTAATTTACTGTCAGAAGAAATTAATAAATTATAAAAAGAAAAAATAATCACAAATAGTAATAAATTATCACAAAAAGTAATGAATTACAAAAAGAAAAAAATATCACAAAAAGGTCCGAAGGCCAGGTATGAACCCGGTACTATCTGAAACCATAAGGACTACATAAACTCGACTACGATGCTATTTATCGTATCTTGCAAAATAGCCAGTTTATAGCTAATGTTGTATGACGTCAGTCGTCGGTTACGGTTCAAAGGTCAAGCGATCCTGACGCGAGTTTAACGATTTTTACCCATCCAACGCCGCTAAAGAAGTTTTCACTTCAATAATAACTGTCACCTAGAATTTAGTCTGTTGTCAGATCTATTTATAAATCGTGATACAGGACTGAATATTATTCCTAACTTAAAAGATTTTGAATATAGGACCTAGAACAACTTGACTGATGCTTACAATAAAAATGCTGAAGCTCATAGCACAAAATTTCATAATACCGATATACGAAAGACCGAAGTTCAAAATCGTGTTCGTTACATGAAGATAAAGGAGATATATGCATGAAAAAAACTACCTCTGTTGTAAAAGGTAACTATAAAAATTAAACTAGAACGTCTACCATCTGTAACGTATTCGGGTTTTTAAACGTTTAGGATTCTGAACTTCGGTAAATCGTACTTCGGTATTTCGTACATCCGATATTTTTTAATTCGAGATTTTTAACTTTGTCATTTAGAAATTCAATATTATGATACGTAACCTGACTGATTCATATGATATCTTTTATATGTCTGGTATCGATTTTGTGGTGACGGAGAAAGAAAATGTGTATCACAACCTCATCTCATCCAAAGAGTGTAAGAGACGACTGGCGGAAAAAATACGCAGACGATATCACTGCGAGAAAAGGAAAACACGAAATAGAATCCATTACCAACCCGTCTGGCAGTAGGCCAACATTGGGAGAGGCCTATGTCCAACTGTGGACTCCGATAGGCTATTGATTATTGATTGATTGCGTATCTAATATTACTTTTTTACTTTTAGAATGTGTTGTATTGTGAATAGCTTGAACTTGAACAGTTTGAATAAACGAGAGAAGAGATGCTGTGACTTTTATTGACCATGTCAGGTTTTCTGGTTTAGCACTCTAAGCAACCACACGACCCTAAATAAGGTAATTAATTTAATCAAAGCGCATTCAGTTCATGCATGCATCTTGAATGAGATGACTGAATAGAGCACTGTCGTGATCAAGATGTCAAAGATGATTCGAGATCCAAATTCAATAATATTATTGTTATATTTATTGGTAAGTAAGGCTTTTCAAAGAGAAAACATGTCAAAAATACTCGAAACCGGCGAGCATGTATGAAAATAATTATGAAAGTACAAGAAGCGAAAGATATAATTATGTCAGGATCGTAGCAAATGAAAAACTGTAGTCTCTGCCTACCCCACTGGTAAATAAGCGTGACTGTATGTATGTATTCACACATACTTTTTTATAGTAAATTGTAATTATAGTGAGATTTATTGTTATATGAAATATTTTACATTCGTTACAAACAGGCAGTTTGTTTCTTTATCAGCTGCTCGATGCGCTATGGGCGAGGTGCGCTCATCATTCGGCAAACGACCAGTGGGTTAAGCTTCTTAGGCGCGGTTGCCATATGGATGGGTGACCGCTTAGTGGTTTTTCATCTGGGCGCTTTCGTACTTCGAAGGGCACGTTAAAAGTTCCGGCTGTCAATATTACTTAGATCAAGACGGATGCTCACATGGGCAACCTGAATACCTCCTTCAGTGGTTGGCCTCTAACCACACCACACGCTGGCAACTACATAATACATATTATAACCTTATAAAATTTGTTTCTTTATTTTATTTTCAGGGTATTATACTTCCAAGTTCTGCTGAAACAAAGCGTCAAGCAACAAGACATGAAGTTAGTTTGGCGTTTGCAGGGATAATGGACTTATTACATAAACTAGCTGAGACTGTCAAAGAACAAGCAATAAAAATTGGCAATCATATGGAAATACACTTCCACCAATCCGGGTCTTTGTCAAGAATGTTATCCTGGAGTGTTTCAAATTTTAATAGACCATAAACACCACAGAGCTTATTCACTACTTGATTTATTCTATCCCCATTCAGTGCAAATATTTAGTTGCAGGACTCTGGGTGCTTCTATGTATTTTTGAAGTGAAAACTTCTTTAGCGGCGTTGGATGGGTAAAAAGTGTTAAACTCGCGTCAGGATTACTTGACCTTTCAACCGTAACCGACGATTGACGTCATACAACATTACAACAGCTGCAGATTGTTTATTTTGTTAGGTGCGTTAAGAAGCTTCGTGGCTTAGCGGTTAGCGCTTCGACTGTAAGTCCTTATGATTTCAGATAGTACCGGGTTCGACCGGGTAACCGTTTCTTTTTGTAATTTATTACTTTTTGTGATTATTTTTTCTTTTTGTATTTTATTACTTTTTGTGATTATTTTTTCTTTTTGTATTTTATTACTTTTTGTGATTATTTTTTCTTTTTGTAATTCATTAATTTCTTCTTACAGAAAATTAGTGATAGGTTCTATGATTGGCGCTATATTATAGGTATGGTATGGTATGGTTTGGTGTGGTGTGTTCTTTTTATCTTTTTCTCTGTATATAACGAAGAAAGAAAGAAAGAAAAAGTTTTTACTTCTGCCGGCACACCCGCAGTGCAACCCGTTTTTTTTTAATATAGGACGCGTCAATTTGTCTTCACTTCGCCTGATGGTAAGCTAAAGGCAAAGTCTCAAGGAAAGAGGGTCACCATTACATACACGTACCATGTTAACAATGGTGGCACGTAGCTTGACGGCCTCATCATTAGCCTCACGTTCCGCTTAGAGGACCCGGGACCGTAGGAAGAAGGAAACATATTAATCGAGTAAGATAGGAATATTTTTAATCGGTTTAGCTGGGATTTGAACCCGCGATATTTCTATTACAGGGTGAATGCTCTGACCACTGAGCTACCGAACCTTGCCTGAATCCATCCAAATTTATTCTTATATTTCCTTCTTTGGGGCGACGGTGTAGCCATCTTCCGACACTGCTATGCACTATCGAAAACAATGGATGATTTATTTTACCATGAGTCTCAGAATATTTATTATATAAAACATATATTTGGTGAACATAATCGATTTGGCAGTCGCGTTACGGAAAATATCGAAGTTCAGCTACGCAGTCAGACTGGAAGTCGATTTCTACCATTGAATCGAATCGAATTCTAACGTTAAACGACTAGGTGACTAGCCGTATGTGCTACCGACTCTGTTACTTCATGGGTGCCGTGCGTCGAAGGCGCTGCAAATGTTCAGGTTTCTTTCCTATTCTTCTGGTCGAGTACGAACCAACTTGTAATAATGTTAAGACATGTAACAAAATTATTTCTTGTAGAATATACTGCTTCCGGGCTGTTTGGCCGTGGTCGATGTCAAACTTGCGTTCCAGACGTTTCGTCGATCACTGCGGTTGACATCTTCAGTGGCGCAGGGCCGGGCGACGACAACTTCGGAGACCTTGCCTCGCCGGCGGCTGACTTGCGACTGATGCCAAGCCTTGAATCACGGCTGTATTTATAGGCACGGTCGGAGCGGGGAATCGACTCACTCAATTCTGATTGGTCGAGCGCTGTGTGTGGCTCTCAGTGCTGGGTACCAATCTTTTTGGAGCTGAAATCCCTCGTTTTTTCGGTTGAAGTGGTCGGGATGCTTGAATATTTCGATGGCTTCTCGAAGTATACGTGGGAAAAAATGTGTTGTGGTAGCTAGAACTTTCGTGTTCGTTCGAAACGTCTGGAACGCAAGTTTCACATCGACCACGGCCAAACAGCCCGGTAGCAGTATATTCTACATGCAACGCCGGCCGTGAAAGCCTGAAGAATTATATAAAATTATTTCTGTAAAAACAGACCCCGGACTTCGAGGTGAAAGCTCGGTTGCGACTAGGCTTAACAGAAAGTTCAAGAAGAATTGTCTGGAATTCCATGATTAAAACTATAACCTAATAAATTGTAAACTACTATATAAAGAATTTTATTGCTCGTTTTGAATTAAATATTATTGTGCCAGTATTTATAAATTCTAGTCTTTAAAATTCTAAAGCTTTAAGGTAAAATAAAAGCAAGAGTACGTTTTATGTGGTAATTATATTAAATATATTGAATTATAAGAATTATTTCGTTACTCATTTGGTAACATTGAAACGTCAAATTAATAGCTACCTAGTACCTACTTGGTACCCTGAATGTGTTACCTATTATGGTAATAAAAGAATTATGAGACTCACTAAAAGCAGCTCGGTAATAAATAAAAAGACCCGACAAACGTGGTCATCCGACAAAAAACGAAAGTTACCGTGGGCTGGCCACGTCTGTCGAAAGACCGATGGCCGTAGCAGTAGATAAGTCCTAGAGTGATGACCGCGAGAAGGCAAACGAAGGGTAGGACACCCCCTACTTATATGGACCGATGACCTAAAAAAGGTGGTAGGGACAAACTGGATGCTGAAGGCGGAGGATCGTACGAAATGGCACACATTGGGAGAGGCCCATGTCCAGCAGTGGACTGCAGTGGGCTAATTGATTGTTTGTGACTCGATATGGGTGCTTCATAAATACGGTTACGAGCGTGGGGGTCGGTTTAAATAGAAAATGCGAGAACAACCGTTGAAGACAGATTTTATTTAGCTGCACTTAAATTACAGCAAAGCGCGTAGAAATTCGAAAACTCTTCCTTACACAATACACAGTCACTTGTATAATCGCACTGTATCGCTTCGCACACTTTATCGCTGTGATCGCTTCGGATACTAGTCGTAGACTGACTGAGCGGAGGCTGCTAGCTCGCCTTTCAAATCCGGCGCGGCCGAGTAGCGAAAGTTTTCGAAAAGACAGCAACGTTCTGGAATGTTCTATTGGGTCTTGTGTCTCTTTCTAGCCTGACGTCTCGTTCTATTCATTCGATTCCTTCTAGAACAGTGACGTCAAGGCATGCTGTCTCTTTCTATAGTGCCGTCTCGCTCACTCCTATGGGAATTTGGCCATATATTGGAGTTACCAAGCGCGGGGCGTAGCAATACCTACACAGCCTACGCCAATGACTATTTAATGCATGACTGCTCATTTTTTGTTGTTGGTTTAGTTAGTTCGAGTCACTTCTATAAATTAAAATAAAAGTCTATGCAATGCAAAGTTTCATGAAATTGACCGAGTTAGATCTTTGAATATACCGTTTTGTAAACTACAAGAACACAAATGATTGCAAAAGGTGCTAAAGGTGGTGTTGTACCAGCTAGGCGCGCCGCATGAATACAACTAGCGTGAATTGAAATCGCGCTTACTATTCTGTACCAAAAATGCAGCTCTGTCTACGGATAGCAAGTAAGGACCAAAGAAGAAAGTAGTCTATAAACTATTTTACAAACATTTAGAATACCAGAATTGCATTAAAAAAAGCAAAATTGTGTTTCATTAAGTTACTGGTATGTTCATGCTCATTAGGCAGGGAAATTGCTAATCAAGTAAGTAGCTGGTATAGAGAGTTGTGAATAAGAACAAATTGAGTTCCGTAGTAAGGAAATATTTCCGTACAATTAGTGATTCTCTCTTTCTGTCTCTCTCTCTTCCTCTCCCTCTCTCAAATGACATTAAATTAAAATATAAATAAATGTTCGGTAGCGCCTTAAATATGAACATATAAGTATTTGTACCAAATTTCCTTCAAAACGGTTTCACCGATTCGTATGAATATTGAATAATTAATAGGTCAACCCCTAGTTTACTCCCCATCTGTTAGAAATTACGTAAATAGAATATTCTTCAATTTGATTTACTTTTTAGAAATATGTCATATTGTTAGGAATATGAACAACTAGCTTTTGCCCGCTGCTCCACCCGCGTGAATGTCGGTTATCGCGACCAAACATAGCCTATGTCCTTTCTCAAGGTCTAATCTACCCCTATACCAAATTTCATCAAAATCGGTTCAGTGGATTAGGCGTGAAAGCGTAACATACAGACAGACAGACAGAGTTACTTTCGCATTTATAATATTAGTATGGATGTACCACAATAAAAACAAGGGAAGAGACTCAATCTTTGTTTAATAATCCGAGCAAAATTCACAATACCCTTTTTTTCTTTTCTAGTGCGGCAATCTCTTCAGATACCTCCCGCGCCTGCCATCGGTAGTAATTTCAGACTAAATCTGTATACCAGCTTGGGTCTCCGGATTCGATAGAGTGTCCTCAGGAATAGGAGCCACGGTGTCCCCATCTTGCCCCTAGAAAGGAGGAAATGCACATCGCACCTCACATAACCCCAAACAACAAAATTAATTAAACCAATCCACTGTAATAGTAGCACGCACTCAATTGCATCTTCATTGAGATTGATGAAGCACTGTTGGGATAAAAAACGTCAAAGATGATACGCAATCCAAAATCAAAAATATTCTTGTTATTTTTATTGGTACGTATTCACATTATTTTATACTTGATTTAACTTAAAAACCTTGATAGACTCCAAAATCTTTAAATACGGTTCGTATATGGATTACAGAAATATATCATGGTAAAAAAAATCGAAGAACCTTATCTTATCTTATGTTACTGGGGTGCGTGCTTTGGAGCTATCGCGGACACTTCGACCCTATTGGATCCTTTGTGTCAACCCCAACCTGGCCCCTACGTTTCGGGAGGGATAGCCCTCTCTATTTGGTTATTCCTCTTATTTGTAGATGCCTATAATCCTCTGGTTTTGGATAGCCCATCCCGAGAAGATCCATACGATGTCTGCCTAAGGCGTGGCACTCGCACAGTATGTGTTTCATCGTTTCATCGCCCTCCCCGCAGTGTCTGCATTTTGCGTCGTTCATGATACCAATCTTGCTCAAGGTGTACTTTGTGCAGTAGTGGCCAGTGAACGCTCCTATTATTTTCCGGATTTTGTCCCTGCTGAGATTAATTATTTTATTGCTCAGCCTTCCTAATTCATTACTTATGAATTCTTTCGAATGTGTTAGGCCTGGTCTGGTCTTCCATTCTTTAAGCTGCCTATTCTTGGCCTGTTCTGAAATAGCCCTCTTTAGTGTGGCTTCAGAAAGTCCAACAAATGGTTCTGGACCTATGGGTATTTTTGCAGATCCTTGTCTGGCTAGATGGTCTGCTTTCTCATTCCCTTCTATCCCCTCATGGCCGGGGACCCAGATGAGCCTCAGTTTGTTGGCTCTGCCAACCTTATTTAGGCTGCTTATGCAATTCAGCACTGATCCTGAATTTACCTTTGTAGAGCTTAGCGCTTTAATGGCTGCTTGGCTGTCACTGAGAATATAAATTTCCTTTTCATGGGTATTTCTATTTATAATCTCCTGAGCGCATTCTATTATAGCGTACACCTCCGTTTGGAATACGGAGGCGTATTTGCCTAGACTAACGCTTATGTCGCAGTCTTCTGCATGTACCCCTGCTCCTGTGCCATCTAGCGTCTTGGAGCCATCGGTGTACCAGATTTGTCTTTTTCCTTGATTGGTTCTGAGACCTTGTTGCCATTCCTGTCTAGTAGGAATTGTCGCCTTGTAATTTCTATGAAGTACTAGTTTGGGCTGTCGCTGTTGCAGTAGTTCCCGAACATCAGGTGTTATACCTATTTTTGTGTAACTTGTCGGTATGCTGGTTATATATCCTGCATCCTTAAGTCTTTTAAGAGCTTTTATTGCCTCCATTTGTACAGTTGAATGTAGCGGTAGCATACTTAGCAGCCGTTCCATCGCTGCTGTCGGTGTTGTTGTAAATGCACCCGTTATAGACATGCAAGCTATCCTTTGGATTTTGCTGATCTCTTTCGTGCCTGGGAATTTACCGTTTACCATTATCACTAAGTCATCAGCGTATCCTATCGTGTAGAATGGTCCTTCATTTAGTCTCGTTATTAGTGAGTTGACTACCAAGCTCCATAGTAGGGGTGAGAGTACGCCCCCTTGGGGACATCCTCTAGTGGTCTTGGCATATATATGCTAAAGTAGAGCAAATGATTCTGCTCTTTAGCATCTGCTCTATCCATTTACAGGTGGTGTTATCCATCCCGTGTTTTATCGCTGCTGTCTGGATTGCTTCGAAGGTAGTTTTGTCAAAGGCGCCTTCAATATCTATGAAGGTTGCTACGCTTATTTCTTTGCATTCCAGTGCCTTACGAGCGCGTTCCACTACTAGGTGCAGCGCTGTTTCCGTTGATTTGCCCTGCTGGTAGGCGCATTGCAGCCTGTGTAATGGGAAACGTTTTAGAGGTCCTTCCCTCACATGCTTGTCTATCAGCTTTTCCACCGTTTTTAGGCAGAAAGATGTTAGGCTGATAGGCCTGTATGATCTTACATCTTCATAGTTTGCTTTGCCAGGTTTGGGTAAATAAACTACGTTTACTTTCCTCCATATCGTCGGTATATGGTTAAAAGCTAAGCATGCTCTGTATAATCTCACAAGATGAGGGATTAGTATGTTCATGCCTTGTTGTAATAGTACAGGATAGATACCATCAGGGCCTGGAGATTTATAGGGTTTGAAATCTCCTATGGCCCATTGCAATTTGTTCCCATCAACTATTTCCGTGCAGTGTTCCATTCTGCCCTATTCGTTTTTGTACCTTCAGTACCATTGATTTTTATTTGATTTTTTGGCACTTCTGCAATTATTTCCGATCCAGGAAAGTGTTCACTCATCATTAAATGTAGTGTTTCTTTTCCTGATTCCGTGAGCCTCCCATTTCCGTCTCTTACACTGGTGAGTGGGTTCTCCTTAGCTATTGCCAGGGCTTTAGCCAGTCTCATGCCTTCTGGAAGGGAATTTATTTGGTCACAGTGTGCTTTCCATGACTTCCTCTTATATTTCCGTACGGCCTTGTGATATTCAGTAAGCATTTTGGAGTATTCTCTGAAATCGCCTTGTGCCTTGGCTTTGTTGAAAATTGCCCTTGTCTTGCGACGTAGCATCTCTAATTCTTTGTTCCACCATGGCACCTTTTCAGGTTTTATTTCCTTTTCTGGACAGTTTGTTGTCCATGCTTTTATGACTGATTCTGTTATCTTGTCCGCTTCAAATTCAATGTCGATTATCGAGTTGAGTTTGCATTTTGGAACTCCTAAGTAGATCTTCAGATCCTTTTTATATTGGATCCAGTCAGTGTGTTTGGGGTTTCTTCGCATTTCAACCCCAAACACCTTTGCCCCCAAATAGGTAGTTCGCTAATTTTAGTTCTTTGTCACTCGCTCGATGCGTTAGGAGCGAGATGCGCTACGTAACTACGCAATATAAACATAAACTCGGAATTTAATTTTATTTTCAGGGTATTATACTCCCAATTTATGCACAAACAGAGTATAAATCATCAAGAAACGATGTTACTGTAGCGTTCACAGCGATAATGGACTTATTACATAAACTATCTGAGACTGTCAAAGAGCAAGCAATGAAAATTGGTAATCATATGGAAGTGCACTTCCATAAACCCTCGTCTGGGTCAAGGATCCTATCTTGGAGTGTTTCGGATTTAGATAAAGCCTTGGAATGAAGAACCCAAGACTCTTAGTCTGAGAGTGGATCGTAAACATTACAAAGCTTATTTACTACTTTAGTCTTTTCTTTTCTTCAATATAACAAAACGAGCTGGATTTTAATCACACATTTAACCTATTTCATGAGTCATTTGCTATGTTCTATGATCTATGTTTGCCCACAAAGTTAAAATTAAGTCACATATGATTACCCCAAAATGGATAACAAAGGGTATAAAGAAATCTCCTATAGTTCAAGAAAATTAAGATGCTACAAAAACAATGGTGATGCTAACAAAGTGAATTATATGAAATACAATAAGCTACTTCAAAAAGCATTATAGTATTTAAAAAGAATATAAAAAGTAAACATATGTATAATGAAAAAAGCAAGTGTAAGGCAGCGTGGGAGATTATTGGCAATAAACTTGACAGTGTAAATAGTCGTACTGATATACATCTAATGAACTGGAATCTAACCGCGATTAAAGATCCAACAGAGATAGCTAGTGCACCGTGTTCCTAACACCTTGCTCTGAGAGCGAGGTCAGTAGAATTATCCAAATGTTAAGAGATAATAACGCAGTTGATATTATATGGTCAATACAAAAATCATAAAAAGCTACACTGTAAAGAGATCTTGGAGATACTCTGTTAAGAATTAACCTATCCATCTGGCAAGGTAAATTTCCCGATAAACTAACAACCTCTATCGTCAAGCCACTATATAAAAATAAGAATAGGGATGAGTTAAATAATTAGCGACTAAGATATTAACATTGATAACCAAACTTTTCCGATAAAGACACATTATTGCACGTACGTATTATCAATTTTTAGATAAACCCAAAATTATCACAAAAGAGCAGAACGTGGTTCAAAAAGGCAAATCGATCACACTAGCTGCGTTCTCGCTGGTCAAAAGCATAACTGAGGCAATAAATAATAAAATAATGATAATAAAAATAATCGATATTTTTCGATATGTCCAACGCCTTTGATTCTGTCATCAAATACTCCTACGCAAATGTGATCTATACGGGATGGGGAGGGAGAGGAGTATCTCTCAAATAGCTAGAAAGCTTCTTGAAAGATCGGAAACAATGTGTAGAAATTACTCTAACAAACGCGGAACAAGTTGTCAGTTCATATAGATCTCCGCATGAAATAAATGAAGTCAGCGTTCCTCAGGGCAGTATCTTAGGATCGCTGTTATTTCTGATCGACATAAACGATATTCCAAGGGTTACGAACAATAAATGCACGCTGTTCGCGGATGACATTTTCGTAGTGGTTATCCAGACCAAAAACCCGCAGTGACGACTACAAAATAACATTACAAAAAAACGTTAGAATCTTGGCTAAACTCATGGCTAAACCATGCCGAGATAGATTCTAACGTTTTTTAAGTAAACAACCTCAAGTGAACTTCAAAAAAAAAACAATATTCTATAATTTAAAAACCATAACAGTAACTCAACTCAGCTGGATATTAACTTCTGTGGTTATGGTAGATATATACAAGCGAAGCAAAATGTTCCGGTGTCACACTCGACAGTCATTGCAACTGGAAGGCCCAGATAGATAACGTATCCAGTCATTTAAACCCATTTATATTAACACTTAGAAGGACGAGGATACTGACGATAAAAAATGGCGCTAATGGCGTATCATGGATATTTAGGTTCTCTGCTCAGATTTGGAATTTTGTTATGGGATAACTCGACAGAAATAAAAAAGTGTTTGTATCACAAAAGAAATGTGTTAGGGCGATTTGCGGGGCCGCCCCTCTAGAATCATGTATGCCACTCTTAAAAAAGCTCAATTATTGACTTATGAAATTGGTGTATTTGTAAAAAGACACCCATCTTTGTTTGGAAAAGTATGTGAGGATTAAAAATATTCATCCAGAGACCCACTTATTACCCATGATGTCATCTAGTTTTTATAAAAATAAAAGTTTTAGTTTGTGTATCCAGGTATTTTTTTTATTTTTTATTTACTTCTGAAGAAGGCTTACAGACTAATAAAAAAAAATTATACTAACAACAATGTGTATCAATATTGCTAACAACAAGCCTCCATAGCTAAATAACAATAATAACGAATACGGTAGGTGGTAATGTGCACTACTTCCAAGGTGTTTACAATATAGGAGCTTAGAATCGTAGTTTGCCTTGAGATTGATAAACATTACACTCATCCAACTGTTTGAGTGGCGCCACCCGCATCATCAACAAAGAAAGGTTTTGCTAAAAGCTACCTCACTCTGCCGGCCTCAGTGCTGAAAAGATCGTATTGCAATGAATCGGGAAGTTCATTGAAGCCGCGTGCACTCCGCAGCGCAAAGGAGTTGCGCCTGTAATTGGTGGTCGCAAATGGTACGTTGAGCAGCGGTCGCCGCCTAAGCCCAAGTTGGTTTGTACGCAATCCTATTTTTAATTGTAGCTCGGTTGAGTCAATTGTACCATTTGCAATGTTTGTTAGAAAACATATGTCACTTATATAGCGCCTACGTTCAAGTGGGAGGAAGTGGTATCGTCTGCAACGATGACTGTAATCACTTGAATATTGCTGTGTCTTATAGTCCAAGTAACGAAGAAACTTTCTCTGAATACCCTCAATACGTGACTTGGAGTCTTCGTATTGAGGGTTCCAGACTTGGGAGCCATGTTCCAAGTTACTGCGAACAAAAGAACAATACATCACTTTCATCGGTTTGATGGTACGGAAATCGGCTGCTGTTCGCATTATAAAACCCAGAGCTTTTGACGCTTTACTAACTATGTGATCTATGTGCCGGTCGTAACTTAGCTTACTGTCTTGTATGTTTCCTAGATCTCGAACACTATCGACCCTGTTGATAAGTTGGTTACCAAGTGTGTATCCCGAACCAATTGTGGACTTTTTACGAGAGAATATGATGTGATAGCACTTTGATACATTAAGCTGGAGTCTGTTGTGGGTGCAATATGTGTCAAATCTGTTAAGGTCTGCCTGTAATTCGTATGTATCAGATGCGTTCTCCACTTTTTTGTGAATTTTCATATCATCTGCGTAAAGCAGGATGTATGAATGTTTGAAGCAACTCCTAATGTCAATAAGATACAAAAAAAAATTTAGGGGATAACCGTTTACACGCTTTTCACAATCTTTAAAGAAATGGCTCACACATAAATACTTATACACTATGAAAGAGTTTATGACATATAAATAATAAATAGGAGTAACTGATTCAAATAAATCCATTTAAATTGATAGTTATAACCATGTTGACTATTATAATAATTCTGTAGATAGTCCTAATAATTTTGTTTCATAAATTATTGCTATGTAAGTATGTAATATCTTTTCATTTTAATCTATACATATAAATAAAATTGGATTGTCTGTTTGTAATATTGAGATAACCGTTTTTTACTACATGCATATGAATACATACACCAAAATAACATTTTGTACCATTTTTGTCTGTCTGTCTGTCTGTCTGTCTAATCATAGTTCTGGCTAATGTCTGAAATGGCTGGACCGATTTTGACGGAACTTTTATTGGCAGGTAGCTGATGTAATAAGGAGTAACTGAGCCTACTTTTATTTTAGGAAAATAGCGTTGACTCAACACTAAGCGACAGCCGACATTCACGCGGGTGGAGCCGCGGGCAACAGCTAGTAACTAATAAAATTGTTAATTGAAGGTTTGCATGCTGTAGTCTGTGGCTAAACATGCTGTGCTCGTACGTATTGTAAGATCCATGTTACCATGTTTGAAGACAAATAAATTATTCTTATTCATTTGTACGATTCCCGCTCAGTGTAAATATGTGTATGCAAGAATATATTTACATTGTTCTGGGTGTTTCTATATAAAACTATGTATTTATAAAAAAAATTAAGTATTTTTAAATGTTAATTCGTATATTAGAACCCCTAGCACAAGTCGAACTAGTTAAAATATGCTAACCATAGGTCTAAATAGGGCTCTGTGGAGTCTAAGAATGCTTATTATAAAAAAATCATAATGATATATTCGGTAAACATAGTTGATTTGGCAGTGGCATCACCGAAGTTCAGCCAAGCAGGCAATTAGACTGAAAAAGCAGACTCCAGACTCCGAGATGAAAGCTTCATATGCGACTGGGATTAATGCAAAGATGAAGAGATATTAATTGATTGCTTATATTGAAATAGTGCCAGTATTTATACAGTACCGTCTTTAAATTTCTTGAGTTCACAAGTTGTTATTAAAGCAGCAAGAGTATACCACTTTTATGTGGTTATTGTATTACGAGTAAATATATTGAATTATAAAGTTTGTTTCATTACTTATTTAGTTATATCGGGATGCCAAATTCGTATTTTAATTCCTATTCCTATGTATATATTCCTATGTATATTAGCATACGAATAAGCAAGCTGACGTAGCAATGGACTGGCCACGTCTGTCAAAGGACAGATGGCCGTTGGAGCAGACGAGTCCTAGAGTGGAGACCGCGAGAAGATAAACGAAGAGTAGGATGCCCCCTAGCCAGATGGACCGATGACCTGAAAAAGGTGGCTCGGACGGAATGGATGCGGTAGGCGGAGGATCGTACGTACAAAATGAGAGACTGGAAAATGAAATGAATGGATTTCCTATCCATTCATTTCATTTTCCAGCCTAGAGGCCTATGTCCAGCAGTTGACTGCAGTGGGCTAATTGATTGATTGATATGGGCATAAAAATTGTTATGCCTTGATATGGAAGCTTCATAAATACCTATACCTTCATAAATAAATATTTTTGTAGGAGATAGGACACGACGGTATTTCCGTCCAATTGAGCAGGCTGACTGGGGAAAACCTCCGCCTTACAGAATACCGTGGTCATAATAACCTCGCGTTATATTCCCGGGCGGCGGTAAGTAGGGTAGCCATTGCTCACAGGAGAGTTTTTATGCTGTCAGTGGGAAGATTTAAGGCTTGTCCTGCTTTTTTTCTACACTGACGGCATTATATCACTTTCATTCAGGACATGTACAATGGTGTTACAACTCAAGTCATCTGTCCAGCAGGTACCTGTAACAAACTTGAAATCTCAGTTGGCGTTCACCAAGGTTCGGCTCTGAGCCCTTTGCTATTTAACGTCATCATGGACTATCTTACAAAGTGCTGCCAAAAACCAGTGCCATGGAATATACTGTATGCAGATGACGTTGCTCTGATATCGGACTCAGTAGAAGACCTACAGACTGATCTCAACCGCTGGTTAAAGTCACTTGAGGATAACGGTCTTAAGATAAGTCGTAAAAAGACAGAGCATATGTCATGTATATTTGATGGTCACACGGACATAAGTCAGATCAAACTTTTCATAGACGGAGCACCTATACCGACAGTTGACCATTTTAAATATTTGGGATCAATAATCAGCAACGACGGCAAGATTGAGCGAGATGTAAACCACAGAACAACAACGGGTTGGATGAAGTGGAGACAACTCACAGGCGTAATGTGTGACAAGAAGATGCCCATTAAGCTTAAAGGCAAACTGTACAAAACGGCCATACGACCTGCCATACTCTACGGTACAGAATGTTGGGCATCTACCAAACAACACCTGTCAAAGCTTCACACTACAGAAATGCGCATGTTACGCTGGTCAGCGGGTGTCACACTGCTAGACAAAGTACGCAATGTCCACATCAGAGGAATCTATAAAATTGCCCCGATTATAGACAAGGTCAAAGAACGACGCCTACGATGGTATGGACATGTGCTTCGCCGCCCTGAGGACCATATGGTACGAGTAGCCCTAAACTTACCCACGACAACGCGACGCCGCGGAAGGCCCCCCGCCACTTGGTTGACGACGGTACAGAAAGACCTGAAAGAATCCGACATATACGTCGAAATAGCAAAAGATAGAGAAAAATGGAGGAGGCAGACAAGGAGAGCCGACCCCAGATAATGGGAAAAGGCTAAGGAGAAGAAGACTGACGGCACAGAAACTCTCTGTTTTAACAGGTTCGGCAGCGCGAGTGTGACGCCTCTGGTGTTGCACACGTCCATAGGCCACGGTAACTACTTTCCATCAGGTGGGCCGTGTGCTTGTCTACCACCTAAGTAGTTTAAAAAAAAACCTACGCTAATGAGAATTTAGTGCACAACTGACCATTTTTATCGTGTTGCAAATCTCTCGAGTCCATGAATGGCATAATATTTAAAACAAATGCAAATGTTCATACACAATGTGAAATTAGTTATTTTGGTCTAAACTGTAGTAAAAAGATTTGAAAAAAAAAATAGAATTGATAAATGTACGTTATGTACATATACGGATCATACAATCAATTAGCCTAACAAACAATTATGTATTTAATGCCACAATAATTGAATTAATTACAAAGAAATATCGTTTTTAATGGTATAGTCAAAAGTAATCATAAAAACTAATCTAAGACCTAAGAAGTAATAAAACAATTTCTCATTATCGTTCATGTTGATCGTAGATAAAGCTTTAATTAGTGCTGCTTGAATTTTATTTCAAGTGCAGGATACCGTACAAATTTAATATGATTAGCAATAAAATGAAAAATATCGTTAAGTTATCGAAAATATAGTTCCTCTAAAGGGTAGAAAAGATGTATTACGTTATGCATATTTGGAACTAAATTCCCATTGGGAAATAGTGTGATAATCCTCTGCACGGGCAAATGGCCAATCATCTAACGCAGCATCACCCTATATAGACCCCTCGGCGGCGGCGCGCATCGCGCTATACGGGGCGAGTCGGGGACCGCGCGGTGCCACCTCCCGAGGAGCGTCAGACCGAGAGGGAAGGCCCTGGGTCAGCTGGGGTGCGAGAGATTTGTTGTCGACAACCTCACCTTCGGCCTAGCACTACGACCCACAGACGGCGTGCGGTTTAGTCGGTTCGAGTCCGACATAACTTCCCCCTCCGGCTCCGCAGTGGGATATCCGTGGGAATTTCCCGCATGTAAAAAAAAATCTAAGTAGACCGACCACAAACTCTATACTGCTCCAAGGTGCACGTGGCATGGCAAGGGACAAGGTAAAAAGAGAAAGAGAGAGCATGAGACGATAGTGCGCGAGGTACCGCCAGCAGCGCCGACGGCGCTATCTTCGCGGTCCGTCTTTACCTCTATACTATTTGTACAAAACAGAAGCTGCCTAAATTCAATTATACAATACTTAAGCCCTCACTATCAAGGACGTGAGGTCACACTAGATAGCTCCTTTAAAAGTCGTATAATAAGGCAAAAAAACAAGAAGAAGATCTTTCTGTGAGCCCCCGGGCTGCAAGTTGAAAACTTCTGATGCTACCGGAAACAATGCTAAGATGATGATAACGTACATACATACATACATACATACATATAATCACGCCTTTATCCCCGGAGGGTTAGGCAGAGGTGAATTAACACCCACATTTCACCAATCTGTATTAGGTCCCACGTAATAGGGGGTGAGCCTATTGCCGTATTTCAGGCACTATTGTTGACTCGAGCCGCGCATCTGAGGCTGAGTCTAGGCTGTACATATCTGTCTGATGTTAAGTTAATCAGCCCTATCCCTTAGTCGCCTTGTACGACACCACATGAAAAGAGAAGGAGTGGCCCAAATTCTACGCGGCTATTAGTCTTTTTTATTGCAGCGATTAGTCGGTTATATGTATATACTAGTAGTGTTGTGAACAGTAGACTTCACCAGTACCCTTTCTCACATTTTTCTGGTACCCTTAATCAAATCTAGTAAGCTTTAACAACGATACGTATCTGTTTATTTAAATAGCCCTGGATGTTTCAGAATAAAAAAATAATTATTATTTCTTTAAAAAAACATTACAGCTAACTTTATCTCTTTTACCCGTCGATTTTTTAAAAACGAAATTCTCCTTTACGAAACCAAATTTTGGAAGGAATTTCATAAATATTTAATAATTTTAAAGCTGACATCAAAATGAAAATGCGACCACGAATTGAATATGAATATGAATTGATGATGATGATAAATAAGACGTTGTGGCACTAACTAAGACCAAAGTTATAAAATGGATTACTGATGTTACCGCAGAACGCTAGAAGAAAAATGATTAAATCGATGAAGACCGCCAGTCCAAGCAACATTCAGTTCCATAGATGTAGTGTTAATAAAAAAATATCATTATTTTATTCAAAATGATTAGAAATCATTTGGTATTGTCTACGTTACTAGTAAGTAATTAATTGCATGAATAAATAATCACCATAATAATACTTTGTTACTACAAAGAAATTTAATGATGAAATCAAATCCTATTTTAATATTATTCAGTAATAAAATATGATGTGCTTCCCTAACTTTTTCGTGTAGGTACTAACTGTTTTTATTTTACGTGGCCTCTTATTCTGAGTAGCTAACCGAAATTTAAATCACAAATTTAAATTGGTCTAGTTGTTTTACGTCAGTTCTCTCTTCTATGTTAAGTAATTGAGATCTACCGCCTTCTAACGTTACGACTGCGTTTGAAACTCGATGTCACTCAGAATTATGCCCCGTTATGTAAATAGCCAACTTCTTCTTTTTGTGTGTTTAGTGGTAAACCTGTGATTCAGGTCGCCAATATAGGCTTCTGTCTTGACCTAACGACTGTTGACAACCGGGACCGACATTTAACGTCCTCTCCAGAGCACGGAAGCGCTCAGATGTAACACTACTAAACGGATACCCATCCCAATGGTAACCTTCGCCTAGGCAACTTAACCCACTGATCGTTTGTCACGGACATAGAGTAAAATAGTAAGCATAGATAAGTGTACTCTTTGCACGTCCATGGTGTTGCTTAGGTCCCATCTGAAAACCAGCGCTGCGCAACTTTTAGTTGTGCTCTTTTATGCTGAGATGACGACCTTTTTGGCACTCACGCAAATGTTTAGTTTTAAGTTACTTTAATTCACTAGTTTAATTTTTAGTTTGTGAGTTGCTAAATAAATTTATTTCTTTCTTTCTTTCTTTTCTTTCTTTTTACTAAATAGCGAGCGCACCTGGCTACGGGTTCTTCATAGCCAACTTATAGTACAAGCACAACCATAATTCCCATAGTTTTTTGCTTCATACTAGGTAAGAATAATTCTTCTGTTCCCTGTTTTCAGATTATTACCATTGGATTGTTTACTTCTGTAGAAGCAGTAGAGTCTAAAACGAGACGTGATATTACACAAGCATATTCAACAATTATGGATGTAGTACACGATATTGCAGTTGAAATCATGGGAATAGTAAAGGGGTTTGGAAATCATATGGAATTAGTATTTCAAAAAACAGGTCCATTTTCAAGATATTTATCTTGGTCTCTTGGAGATGCTGACCCCGATGCTACACTGACGAAATGATTAATATTATATTTTAAGTACATTGAAGAAACCACAGAAGAAGCTTGAAAAATACAGAATAAATCATACTGTGAATGAGTGCTATGTTATTATTTTATCTTATATCAAACGAGATAGGTGAACAACTGTTAAAACTGTTGTATGTACTTAATAAAATAAAGGTTTCTTAAGTTTCTGAAAATAAGCATGTAAGTTGAAACAAAATTTTCGGAGTCCGAAAGGATAGGTAAGATCCGTCCATGTTCAGTTTTGACCAGGTATATTTTTTAGTGTAATACACCAAGCCACAGGCCTATCACCGTGAAAGGGTATATTTTTGCACTCTTCTTTAAAATTTATCAATAGAAACTCTTAAAAATACATTATCTAAATAGTAAAGTAAAATTACATAATATATTCTAACTTGAAGTCTCGAGTCACAAACTACGCAATTATAATAAATACAAACTTAAGCTTAATATTTTACTTAGGGTTCGACAAGTAAAAGGCGAAAGATTTATACGTTATGAAGGGAAACCAGAGTTTGGGGGTTTCCACACGTTAAAAAAAAAAAAAAAAAAAAAAAAGGGTTCGACAAGTACCTATCTAAAAACAAAACACAGTGTGGACCCTTTTTTGGGAAGGTATCTTCTCTCTTTTCCAATTGATTTTACACGAACCGCGGTAGCCTAGTTGTATGGGTAATGGACTGCTGAGTCGAGGTCCCGGGTTCGATCCCAGGTTTTACCATGGCACACACCAATTACTTTTCGATGCTTTTCGAAGCTATGTGTGTATTTATCGTAGGTTTATAAGTGTCCTGTCCTGGGTCCTAAACATAAACTGATGAAATGTTATATAATGCTAGCACCTCTGCCTACCCCTTCGGGGATATAGGCGTGAATTTATGCTATGTTTTTACACGAACAGTACATTTTCCTAACTCAAAACTGTTTCAAGTCTGTAGTCCTATTCTATGTCCGTCTCCGTTTCGGTACAATCAGCATCAGATCGACCTTGACGAAGAAAGTAGTCATAATGATCTTAATGCCTTGGTTTTCCCCCCTTCCCATTGACTGTTTGTTCTGATATTAGGTACCGTGATATCCGCCCTCCGTGGCAGATATTACTAGTAGTTGCCTGGACATAATGTGTCAACGATTTAAAAATAAATCATATGAATAAAAAAATAAGTTAAAAATTGAGAAGATAGGAAAAAAACTGAGAAGCGGGACAGTTCCTGACAGTTGACGTGAGGGCTTCGGTGGAAGCCAGCAATACTCCGGGCACTCAAGATTTGAAGTGTTCTAGTTTCCTTGGACCTCGGAAACGAGTATTGCATAAAAATAAAAAAATACCTCGCGCAAAATCCCCTTTTATAAAGCTCGTGTAGGAAGGAGGTGTTTTCCAATAAATATCAATATTACGGCAAATAAAAGTCTTTTCATTCGTTAATTCGTGGAGTCCTGGCCCACCGACTTTACAGTACATTCATTTAGCTCGGACAATAATACAATTTAAATCAATGGTGTAGAATGCAACATGTGCACACCCTTGCGCCATCACATCTTCCAGAGACTGGAGACTGTGCCTGCGCTGCTGCTGCTACGGCAGAGACCCTCAGATGGCGCAAATATAGTAGTTTAAGTGATAATTACATATTTGAGCTGTTTGGGGTCGAGATGCTGGGATCATGGGGTCCAAGTGCCCGTCTATTCACGCTACCCGTGACCAGAGGGCTGGTTTATTCCTTGCGCAAAGGATCAGTATTGCCATTCAACGTAGCAATGCTGCCAGCCTTCTGGCCACCCTCCCAGTTGACGTCGATGGGGAGCAATTCTTTGACGCCTAAACCTGCAGGTTTGTATATATAATTTATTGTTATTATATTTTTATTTAGATAATTCTCAATAATAATAATTGTTAATAATTATTATATCTTAGTATTCTTTAAATACATATTAAACAGTTTGATTTGCTTTTAATGAATTATTTAAATATTTAGATCATTTTGGGAATTGGTGGTCGAGATAGTTCTGACGCTGACTGTGTCGGCTAGGATTTTAGTTAAGTTTTACTCATGTCAGTTTTTCTTGCTAGCGTCTATTTCTGAATAAATACAATTCATTATTACATTATTCACAACTAGCTCATGCCCATAGCATATTTGGCCTGGTAGTCTTGTCTCGCTATTTCAACCTGTTCAAGATATAAAAGTAACCTATGTGTAATTACAACCAAATTACAGACCGATCCGTTTAGCCGTTAAAGCGTGATTGAATAATAAACATCCAAACATATTAACAAAAAATCACATTTATAATACTACTAGCTTTTGCCTGGGCTTTCATCTGCGGAGATATCAGTTAACACGACAAAACGTAGCCTCTGTCCTTTCCCAAGGTATAATCTACCCCTCTACCAAATTTTATTAAAATTGGTTCAATGGTTTGGACGTGAAAGCGTAACATACAGACACACAGACGAACAGACTGAGTTACTTTCGCCTTTATAATATTAGTGCTGACTATGGATATTGGAGAGTAGGATATTACTAGATCTTGAAAATCAGATAGGTAATTGACTATTAAACTGTCTAAAAAAGAGGTTAAAATATTACCCACCTAACCAAGTGATCTTTCTTTTTGCCTAGCCTAGGTTCCCCTCGTGAATGATTATACGTCACTCGTTACGGTTCTTTAACGGTCTCAGTCTAGTTTCCACACTCAGGATTGCTTAATTAACTGAAATTTAGGTCTTCTCATTACATATGGGTATAAAACTGGTTTCCAATATATATTCGCTCTCGCTCATACCATGTTTTCAAAAGCAATGTACACGTAAGTCAATTGCTTTACTAATTAAGCATTTTAATTAGGCCAGTGGTTTTGTTTAAATTGGACCAGCACTGGATCTAGTGATAAATCACTTAACGGGTGTGCTTAATGACGCCGGATTGTGCCGAATGCTATATACATTGCAATTGGATTACGTAGTGACCTACGGCGGAAGGTGTAAAATCTATTCTAGAGTTACTTATTGGTTTCAAACTCATTAATTATTTACCATTTTTCATAAAAATAATTCAGATCAACCATTTCAATTGATATTATTCATTATTACTAAATATTTTATTTATATAAATACAGAACTTGAAATATAAATGATACCTACTAAATTAAATTTAAAACTAAAAACTATAACAAGCTATAAATAAATGAAATATTTACATACATAATGTGTCGAGAAATTCCTCCGCATCATCACCAACCGGTAACGTTCCCAGAAGGCTGGCAGCATTGCCACGTTATAAACATGTAAATAGAATAAGTGAAGTGGCGTAGGGCTGGCTGCATCTGTCGAAGGACTGATGGCCATTGGAGTAGGTGCACGAATTGGAGACCGCGTTAAGACAAATGGAAGGTGGGCCACCCTCTAGGCTGAAGACTGACTGAATGCGGCAGGTGTAGAATCAAGAGCAATGGTACACATTGGGAGAGGTATATATTCGGCAATAGACTGCAATAGGCTAATTGATTGATAAAATGATAAGAAAATACAGCAACCGTTTGTCATAGCCAAAGACGCCAAATAAATGTATTTTATCTTATTAATATAGATTACCTGTGGATAGCTAAGTAGAATAAATAAGTTCCCTTCATTAACACCGTCAGTGTATTGTGGAACCACTTCAATGTTAAATACATTTGAAGTTGCTTACTCGAGCGTTATGCATTCACTTATTTCAATTTATATACTATCATGGAAACTACTGTAACAATTCTTCTTCTTCCTAGGGTTAATTGGGGATCCGTTTTCGCCTGTTTAACTGCGTGTGTGGCTAAACTTCGATATTTCAATGGCAACGCTTCAGGAAATTTTTAATTTAAAGTTTACCAAAACCTCACAGGAATCTTACCCATACGGGTTTTATGGGTGTACTATAATTTACTAACTACTGTAATCTTATTTAAAAAAAAAAACCCGAGCGAAGCTACCCACTTATGTCTAATACTTACACTTGTAATAGAATATCATAGCACAATAATGTACTTCGTAGACTCCAAAACTCCAACTATTTAAATTGCAGAGAACACGGTAATACAGCAAGTTTAAAGCAAAGCGCAATTTCTTTTACCTGCAGGAAATTAATAGCCAAATTTGCGGAGATCTTTTATTCAACGTCGGACTTCACGTATCGTAGTTGAAGAACTATAGGAGAGAGAGAGAGAACAGATTAAACATCGGCAGTTCCGGACTGAAGTTTTGAGGCTGTTGGTTACCTGAAAGATATTTAACTCGAAATCGGATCCGAAGACGGTACAAAATATTTCGGTTTGGTATGAACCCTATGGCATTAACAGATTAGAACTATGTTGAACTTACACAGAAACTAATAGTACATAAGGCGAGGTGTGTTACAGGAGAAAGGAGGACACAAACTGCGTAAATGGTGGGTCTTGCGATTGAGTGCTTGCGGTGTCAAACCGCCCTAGTAAATTATTGAAGGGTACCCTCTCTTTAACACAGATATTTATCTTGTTTGAAACTGTTAACAATTCTAATAATGTCTTAAACATGGACGTGAGCGCTACTATAGCAAACGATGCCAAAAATGTTATCCGTTTTTTTATTCGGAAGTTTTCAGCAGCTAATTGGGGAAAAGCATCAAGTGTATATGATAGTGGCCTAAGGCTAGGACTCCACGTGCGTGAATGTCATTATGCTATGGACATATCGCTCGTTCTATTCAACCAATCGCTATCAAGCGCGTTAGATTTTAAGTCTGGTCAAGTAGTCTGTAGTTTATGAGTACATCGCGAACAAACCGCCAAGAATTCCGTATCGTTCCATATTAGTAATTTATCATGTTTTAGGGTTCCGTATTTCTATGCTCCCAATGTACATTTCAAAATAATTGAAACATTTTATAAATCAATTACAACATAAATAAATTGACAACTATGATTTTCAATTATTGAAATCATAACTTAATTACATAATCGTTCAGTGCGAGCAATTAATACAATAGTTAAACTAAAATTGAGCAATGCGCCGTCATAAAAATAATTGGTATTTCCGTTAATCTCTGCAAGCGTACAAGTCGAATGGTTGTTCAAAAAAGTATGTAGGTCGGTAGAGTATTGGGCGTACTATTATATCTCGATTTTATTAATCACTATGAGTGGATTTATATTGGTACTGTAATATCCAGAAAAATAAACCAGCTCATTTTATTACATAGTATAACAGTAAAAATAGAGAAGATCAAGTATAAAAAAACGACTTACGATCAAGCATAAAAATAGAATGATAATACTAATTTTATGCTTGATCACCCATCTCATCAACGCCGTCTTCGCTAGAAATGGTAGTAGGTACTTGGACAAAAATAATTTTCGTGCTCTGCATTTGACGATAATTTTATATATTTTAATAGGAAAACGCACGCCAGGATATTTACCATGTTTTTTTACGTTTATCGAGTATTCAATATTTCGGCGCTATTGCAAGTGCCATGACTACGAATAATATGAGTATATCTGCGATAATGGCGCTTGCAACAATACCGAAATATCGGATACTTGATAAAAGTAAAAAACATTTATATATCCCAGTGAGTGATTACTATTAACTCAAATTATCATTTTCCAATATTGGGCTAAATCCTGGAGAAATACGTCAAACTATTCTTGTATACTGCAATATTTTTTTCAAGTAAGTACAGCCACTCTTCAGGATTCTCCTGAATCCCAGCTTAGAGCATCAACTAAAATCTAACATGCAGGCTTTAGAACCTGTTTCTATAGGCTAAAAGACATTGGTGTTATTCATTGGGGACCTGCATCGTGCAGTCCAGTAGTGAGCACCCAGGTGCTACTCTACAGCTGGGGTTATTTCATGGCTTACCCACCACTTCATACACTGATAGAGTGATCAGTTGGTTGTTCAGCGTCACCTCGTAACAGCTATTGTTGCCGCAAGTTTAATGCTGCACACCTAATCGTTAGCAGTGAGAAATTATCACGATAGTGAAAGTGAAATAGAGATTAATATTAAAAATATGATAAAAAAAAGTTTGGTAAAGAGTAGGTTAGCTAGCTCTCTTGAGCACCGTATTCAAAACAGTCTTGAAGAGCGTTTGCCTGGGACGATGGTACAGGCTAGCCGGTGCCCTAGCAGAAACAGGCCCTAGGTGGTGTCACGTCACTATATTCAACGTTTATACCCCTATAGAGAAAATGGAATTAATCACCACACAATGCACCGCCGGTCGAGAACCAAGGATACTAGCGCACACCTAGTTTCCTATACGTAATAAGTAGCACTTTCATGAAGATAAATGAAAAACACACTTTTACTGGTTTATAAAGCTTTAATTTATCTATGTCTTGATTCACCAATAAGCCAACTACAATCAATATAATAGCAGATCATGATAGTGAATTCTCCTACTGCGTCGTTTACAACACGACATTTTCCGGCTCGCCCTGAAGTTAAATATTTTTTTCATTATTTTTATGTGATTTAAAAGACCCTTATATTCCGTATATGAAATTTAAAATCTATTGTACGAAAAAAGGTGTTACAGGGCTAGCGGGTTAATGTAAATTACCATGTCATTCTCAAATCATCCAAACTTGCATATTAATCTACACTACTATTATAAAGAGGAAAGTTTTGCATGTTTGTAATGAATTAACTCAAAAACTACTGTGCCGATTTGAAAAATTCTGTCACCATTGGAAAGCTACATTCACCCTGAGTAACATAGGCTATATTGGTTTTCCACGGGAACATTTTTACCACCTGTGCGAAGCCGGGGGGGAGGGGGGATCGCTAGTATTATTATAAACGCGAAAGCAACTCTGTGTGTCTGTCTATATTATTACGCTTTCACGCTTAAACTACTGAACCGATTTTCATGAAATTTGGTATAGCGGTAGATGAACCTTTGAGAAAGATAGATAGATAGATAGGTAACTCTTTATTGTACACCAACATTAAATTACAAGAGACAGTAGTACGGATTACAGCAATTGTTAAAGAAAGGACATAGGCTATGTTTGGTCCGATTACCGTCCACGTGAGCGGAGCCGCGGACAACTAGTAAATTTATATAGCTTTATGTGAAAATTATGCCCCGAGAAGTAATATAATTCAGCACCCTTATTATCCTTTATCCCCAATGAACGTCAAACTTTCTGATTTCGTTATTGAATAAAACAGTTTCATTTCAATAACATAGTCTACGTTGCTCGACCAGCTTTGTTCCTAAGTGTCGGCTGCCATTGATTTCAATGAAACCATATATTGGGGTATGTTTGGCTCGTCATAATAACATCAGCTTTTCTGATGGTTGTAAGGGTACAGCGGGTTGCAGAAGTTCGTGTACAATTTCAAAGTTAAATTGTATGAAATGACGCCACACGCCATCTAATAAGTATGCATGGTCCCACACGGATACCCCGCTATCTCCCTCTGGAGCCGGAGGGGAAGGTTATGTCAGACTGTGGGTCCTTGTGCAAGGCTGAAGGTGAGGTTGTCAACGACATATTCATTGCACCCAGGTTGGCTCAGGGCCATCCTTCTCAGTCTAGCCCTCCTCGGGAGGAAGAACGACGCAGTCCCCGACTCACCCCCGGTATAGGCGCGCATTACGGGATGCACGCCGCCACCGTGGCCTGCTTCTGCTGGGATGACGGGTGCTCCACCCGTCATCCTCAGGCCCGCGCTCATGGGGGTTGGAGGTCGTTTTGCGCCCTCCGATGCCTGAGCCGCCTATGCGGGCTGGCTTGTCCGCGAGTCTGTCTTGCTCATCGCGCCAGTATGTATGGTCACCATTAATGTTAACGGAAATTAACGCGATTATTGTAAAGGTATAATCATACCTTTTTCTCATACTAGAAACGTCAGGCAAATCAAAGGTATGTATGTACCTATACCGTAGTACTCTTATTAACTCTGTGCCTATACCATGATTACTTTAAATCCTGTCTCCATTCTTGTATATTACGATGTGACCCCACTCCTAACGGGAATATTAGTGATATGGTTACTAATATTATTTATTAGTATACATTAGAAACGAGCAAGGATTTATGAAACACACACATAAATGTCCCACGGGAAATCAAACACAAAGCACTTGACACACAGCAGTTGGAAAGGCGATTTTTGGACTCGTAAACGAAGATATAATATCACTACGCACCTTTAGTATAGATACCTACGAATACTTTTCCAAAAAGACAAAACAGGGGGTAAAATAATAGAAGTGGTCAATATAGGTGTCATACATTTTTTAAATATCTGCACTCTGCAGCCTCTGTGGCATAGAGGTAGAACGTTCGACTGCTACGCAGGGTGCGCGGGTTTGTTTCCCGCTTAGTGCAAATATATGCACTAAGCGGGAGGATTGCATTGGTCTGGGTATTGTTAAGTATGATACGTGTGCATTTACAAAAAAGTATCTAAGTATGTGTATCCGCATTCTTGGACCCACAACACAAGTTAGTTAAGCTATACTTAATTTGGGCCTAGATAGCGCTGAGTAGAATGTCCTACAATGTTATAAATACCAATAGACACGAGAATATTGCAATATGTATCCATAGACGGAACAATGATAAATAAATTGAGCTACGCCGATGATATGGTGTTGCTGAGTCCCTCAATTACAGGTCTCAGGAAGCTCCTCAAAAATGTGAAGAGTATGCCGAGGCTCATGGACTCAGGTACTATTCAACGAAAAGTGTGCTACTCGTTTTCCAACCCTGCGAGCATAAAGTAAACACCATAACACCTGTGTTTCTAAGGGGTTCTCCACTAGAGCAAGTTTCTAAAGTCAAATACCTCGGTCACTGGGTCTCGGATAACCTCTCTGATGACGCCGACATTGAGAGGGAACGAAGGGCGCTGGCTGTCCGGGGGAATATGTTGGTCCGTAGATTTGCAAAATGCACCGCAGAAGTAAAGGTGTCTCTATTCAAGGCGTACTGCCAATCTTTTTATACCTGCCATCTATGGGTCAACTATACCCGGCGGGCACTCAGCGCACTTCGTGTGCAATACAACAACATATTTGAATGCTGTTGGGGCTGCCGAGGCGCTGCAGTGCCTCGGGCATGTTTGCAGAAATGCACACCGACGGCTTCCACGCCATCATGAGAAAAAGAGTCGCTTCTTTGCTGCAACGTGTCCGAACCAGCGCCAACGGCATTCTAAATGTGCTAGCGGATAGGGTAGACTATCCGATGGTGAGGTATTGGGTCGGAGTTCACGTGAGAAGCACGTGAGCTTCGGTCACGTGAAGCAATTATAATTAAATCTTGTACTTACTAACATAGGTTAAGCATTACTAACAAAACTATGGATTGTACATTATCCGAAATAACATATTTATTTATTATTATCTCTTTATTTACTTTTAAACTACTTATAAATTACATTTTTAAATACACTTTTAAAAACAAAAAATATTAATAAAGAAAATCAAGTAAAAAAATGATTCTAAAGCATTTTAAAATAAATAAAGTCAATTTAGACATACTTCAAAAGCAATTGATTAAATTGATTGAAATGAAATTTACAATTAACAAAAAGTACCTATTTCAATTTACACACAAAATTAAATTAAGGCTAAAAATAATTTACTTCACAACAACTTGAATTAAACAAAATTATCTTGGACTGAACTGAATAATAAAAGTTGCAGGCTTGAAATAACAGAAAAACTCATTACGAAGTCTGATAAAAGCAACTTCCTTTAAGCTGCTTTTATCATATCCAACATTGAAATTTAATAGAATGCACTTAGCTTGATTAAAATAGAAATAAACGAAACATCATAACAGAAATCTTATTAAAATAATGATATCAGGGGCTGACTCACACTAGCAAGACAAATTCTAATAATTTTTTGTTTTGTTACAAATATTTCAAACGTCTCGTTGCTATGGCTTAGCAAATAGGTATAAAAAAGGTCCCAACTAAAACCTTGCCTACATGATAGAATTCTGTAAAAAAAGGATCCGTCATAAGCGGGTGCGAAATTCGCGGGTTTTCGCTTACATTTCCCGCGCTTTTCTATATGCGAAGTGCCAAGCCCCAGGGCCAGGCCAGCAGGCCAGTCGCTCGCGGATCATTGCATCGCTCGCACGTCGCCGTTTTACGTTACCGAAATAGTAAAATTCGCTCTTCGGGAGCACTATTCTCGTAGCCGTGACTGAAAATGTATATTTAGACAATTTATTTGTGAGGGATAAATTAATATAGTGTGTGACAGTGTACTTCCATTTCTTTTATAGTGTATCGTGATGTGAGTGCGATGGAGTATTTTTTAAATTGTGATTGTTTGAGTTTAGCACTAGACGAAGACTAAACGGTAAGTAATTATGAATTAATTGTATATTTTTTTAACTTATTAAAAGAAATTGAAAACATGTTTATTGCAAAATGAAAAGAAATGTATATTAATTCGATGTATTTGAAGAAGTTTTAATTGCTATCTATGCAATAATTGTTTATTTTTTATTAAGATATTAACTTGATCAGTGTGGTGAGTAATATTAAAAATTGGCACACTTAATTGCGATAAACGTTCCTCTAATTCGTATTTTTTAATATTTCATTGGTACTGGTTTATATATAATTACTGGTTTATAATATTTATAATAATAACTGGTTTATATATTATATATTATAATCATAATAATGATTCTCTGAGATGTCAAAATATCTTAAGATGAATATTCAAGTGCGGAATTTTACGACTGGCAATGAAAATATACAATAATTTTTGCATTTCATTCTGAGAAAATCTTCATTGTGACTTGTGTTTTATGAGTTTGCTCTGTGGTGGACGCGAGTCATAGCATGATATTACCTTCCGGCATTTTTTTTTTGTTAATCTCAATAATGTGGGAAACCATTTTACGGCACCACAAGGTTGTATCTGTTAACAAAATCATTGTAATTTAAGTCATTACGAAAGTGTGATCCGGAGTGTTTATAGCTAGATTATTTTTATCACAGGCTGTTCTGTGGGTAATTGTACAGCACGAAAGTACCCTCATTAAAATTATTCACAAAATTCCAAATCGCCTGGTGAATCTGGCTATTAATTTAAAAGCAATAAGTTAAATAGTTAAGTAAGGGAAGGCGTATGGGATTTTCCAAAGACCTTTGAGTCAATCACATCTTAAGCTGGTACAGCCGTTCAACGAACAAAACTTTCACACTGGTTTTTTCATCTGGGGGCTGAGAGGTCAGTGGGCAGCCACTCCCGTACACACCAAGATAAACCAAGCTGGACGAATCTGGACTTTAAAAATATGAACTTTCAATGCAATTGGGTTTGATGCTCATCATCATCTATGATGATAAAATTGTAACTTACCTACCTGAACATATTTAATCTATATTGAAGCACACGCGTCGCCTACTTTTTTAAATTAAATAGGCAACGCGGGAATATTTTTTATCGGGAAGTTTCGCTCGGGAATGAATTCGAAAAAGAATCTTGTACAGTCAGCATCATTAAAATGTCGCTAACACAAAATAATCCAAATACCAAAAGCCCAGTTTTATATTGGTTATTAGAGTACTCAAATAGTTGTAAGTATCCAGAGTGGTCTAACTATCTTAACAATCGGCCTTTCAGAATTATGTCAGTTTGTGGAGTATTCATATTCATATACACAATCACGCCGGTCGATTGTATCCAGTCAAGCATAATTTCAAAAAATCTAGACATTGTCATTTATTCGCATTTTGTATCCCTTTCTTACTTGTAAAGTCATCCCTTTCACACAATATCGGGATGATAAGGGATGGGTATATGAGTAAGAAAAAGATACAAAATGTGTCAATTGTCAATGGCTTTTTATTTTTTTATAGTTGACAGTTGCATAAGCCATGAACTATCAACTTGCATTAGTGAGAAAAGTATGAATGTCTAGATTTTTGAAATTTTACTTGATTGGATACCATAAACCGGCGTGATTGTGTATATGAATATAAATACTCTACTAACTTAGATTATACTGGAAGACCGATTGTTAAGATAGTTGGACCACTCTGGATACTTACGACTATTTGAGTACTCTATTAATCAATATAAAATTGGAATTTTGGTATTTTGAGTATTTTTGCTAGCGACATTTTAATGATGCTGACTGTACAAACTTTCTCTACAACAGTTCAACGATTATTTTATCCCCTTAATAGTGATATTTTCAAAAATCATTTTCTTGCCTTATAAAAGCATTACTGAACCAAAATTCAAGTTTGTTGGTCCAGTGGTTTAGGCTCTACATTGATAAATCAGTCAGGCAGACAGAGCAGGGTTGTTGTATATGTACCTACTTATAGAATTTAAAGGTAAAGAAACATTCGATGCGCCAAATGTCGATTGGTTACCGGTACTTTTATTAACAGTCGGGTGATTTTATATTCGAAAGGGTGATCTTGTTACGCTCAACCTCCTGAAAAAATCTCTTGATTTTTTATTTCACGGCTTGTGCACCAGAAATATCACAACATACGCCATTGTTCTATGGAAGTAACTTCTCCATAACCAATTTCTTTATAGGTAAATAAATGGTAAAATGTAAACAAAATTATTATTATTATTAAGGTGAGAGTCGCAGCCTTAAATATTCGAACAGAATAAAAGTTAATAACAGTATTAGCACAGATTAGATTAGTACTAACGTACCAGTACGTACCGTGATTAAAAAAATCGTTCAAGTGCGGGTCTAGCTATCGTACTAGAGTTCCCTAAAAAAATAGAAATCAGGGACGAAAATATTCGACGTAAATGGCAATATCTTCTTATTGCGTTGAGTTAAATTCAAACAAATAATTTATTTTATCCCTAAAGATAATCAAAGGAAATTATTACTAGATACCAGATGCCTACAAAATAATTCACACAGGGACGCTACGCGTATTCAGGTGGAAATTAGATTGAAACAAATTGATAAATTAAAGTATACAAACAAGTTTCAATAGCGTCTGTGACCTTTAGCCGTTTTGTCTTACGAATACTTAAATTTTATGATAAATGTAATCTAAAATCTTAAGATTTTCAGATACTGTGAAGAATCAAGTCTTGATTTATTATTTCCTGACAAGTAACTGATCATCTTACTTGCTGCTTAGCTCGTAAACAGTCATTTTAAATGTGGGTATTACCAGGTTCTGTCGGCAAGATTCCCTGCGTATCTTGCTATTAATGTTATACTCACAAGATTTTATTTAAAATCTAAATTGATAAAGACATTTTGAAATACTCCCTAGTTATTTTTAATGTGACGGTATTATGAACTAGTTTTTGCCCGCGGCTCCGCACGCATGGATATCTGTTATCGCTATAATATCGGTTATCGTTATAAATTGTAGCCTATGTGTTATTCTGATATATTCATTAAAATCCATTCAGTAGTTTTTACGTGAAAGAGTGACAAACATCCATCCATCCATACTTACAAACTTTCGCGTTTATAATATTACTAGCTGATGGCCGCGGCTTCGCCCGCGTGGTTTCTGTTCCCGTTCCCGTGACGGCGTAACCCTGTTCAATGTTTCTTTGCGTAGCGTAAAAACCATCCTTGAACTCCAACGAACATTTAAAAAAAATTGGCCAAATTGGTCCAGGCGTTGTTGAGTTATGCGCTTACCAACACAATTTGCGATTCATTTTTATATTATAGATTAGGATGATGGCGTTATTTAAAGCAAAGTAAGTACTTGAGCAATGGTTAATGAAGAATTATCACGAACTCTCATAGCCTCAAATAACATAAAAGGGTTAGAGATAAAAATAGCAAGGGGTTTTCAGGGCAGTCTTGTTACAAAAATAAATTACATAAAATATATAAAGGTTGAGTTCTAAATTTATTTAATGAAGGTATTAAGAAAATCCGCGGTAGCCTAGTGGTATGGGTAATGGACTGCTGAGACGAGGTCTCGGGTTCGATCCCAGGTTTTACCATGGCACACACCAATGACTTTTCGATGCTTTTCGAAGTTATGTGTGTATTTATCGCAGGCTTATAAGTGCCCGGTTAATGGCAATAGGCTCGCCACCTATAACAATGGGACCTAAACATACACTGGCGAAATGTGGGTGCTAGCACCTCTGCCTACCCCTTCGGGGATATAGGCGTGAGTATATGTTATGTTATGTTATTAAGAAAATAACTCACTAAAATTTATACGCTTTCTGTGTCTCATACAGAAGACAAACATCAAGTTCGACTCTAAAATTATGTATTACTTAAGACTATATAGACGCAGTACTGGCCACTATAACGTGGTGTAAAAAATTGTTACTACTTTTGTACAAGTTTGATATATACCTACTATGCATCCTATACCATGTATCCATTGATTGTTTAAGGCAATATTTACATTAGCTTAATGACACATAATAATAACGTGTATTTCGAGCCGTAAATTGCAATGCATTTTGATAGAAATACACAGCATTTCTATACATAAATAATAGGTCGTTACAAATGAAATTTCCGTTTTATTGAAGAAATTGGAGGAAACCCAATTTGCAATACTAAAATTTGCATAAAATATTTGCATTTTTTTAGGAATGACAAATCCAATTTTTTTGTTTTTCTTTTTTTGTGTATGAATGAGGCAACATTAAGCTAACAGCAACTTTTATTACATTTGAGAAAAATGACAGCTGTAAAAAAGTAATACGAAATTTATCATCAAAATGGATAGCATTTAGGAAGTACTGTTTTTGAAGATCGAATTTAATTTATCAAGCGGCCAATAAAAACAAAATTTAATACAGAGTTGTAAAATCTTGAAATCAACTTTCAAACAAAGTATTAAATAATGAAAATAGCTATTAAATTACGGGAATAACGAACTTATGCATCTGTAAGAAACGAAAGAAAGACCTAATAATATTGTTAAAGTCTATTACTTGAGAGTATCCAGATGTAGATAATAGGGGTTAAAGTATGGAATTGCCGTTTCATTGTAATAGGTACTTCGAATTGACAGAACCTTCATGGTTTGAGATTTTTGAGTGAAACTTTTTCCACATGGTACCTATGTAGTTCTTCATTTAAAAATGTGCAACATTCGATTATCGACTTTCAGTTGTTTTTTTTATTCAGCTTAGACAAGAAAGATGGATACTTCGAAAATTCGAGTGATTTTTGAATACGAGTTCCGACGCGGAACTAACGCGGCAGAAACAGCTCGCAACATCAATGTTGCGTTTGGAGAGGGGACTGCTAATGAACGCACCGTGCGATTTTGGTTTAAACGCTTTCGTGATGGAAACTTTGATTTGAAGAACGAACCACGAGGAAGGCCGTCCACACAGGTGAATAACAATAAATTGAAAGACATGGTGGAAGCCGATCCGAGCCAAACTACCCAGGAATTAGCTGCATGGTTTAACGTTACCTTACCAACAATATTGACTCATTTGCGTCAAATCAATAAAATAAAAAAATGTGAAAAATGGGTACCTCATGATTTGACTGATCTGCAGAAAGAAATGCGTGTTGAAACTTGTGTTGCCTTGTTGAATCGATACAGAAATGAAGGAATATTGGATCGAATTGTGACATGTGATGAAAAGTGGATTCTTTACGATAACCGTAAGCGAAAAATGCAATGGCTGACCCCAGGTGAAACGCCACAACAGTGTCCTAAAGCAAAGCTTACCAATAAAAAGGTAATGGTAACTGTTTGGTGGTCTCAGCATGGTGTTATTCACTATAGCTTTCTACGATCTGGTCAAGCAATAACGGCAGATGTCTACTGTGCCGAACTCCGAACAATGATAGCAAAACTAGCAGTGAAACAGCCCCGACTCATGAATCGATCTTCACCATTATTGCTCCATGATAACGCGAGACCTCATACAGCACGAGAAACCGTTTTAACTCTACAGGAACTGCAATTAGAAACTATCCGTCACCCTCCGTATTCGCCAGACCTTGCTCCAACAGACTACCATTTTTTTCGTGATTTGGACAATTTTCTATGTGATAAAAAGTTTTCTTCTCAGGAGGCAGTACAAAATGCTTTCACACAGTTTGTCGAATCTAGATCACCAGAGTTCTATCGCAAAGGCATAAATGACCTTCCTACTAGATGGCAGCAATGTATAGATAATAATGGTAATTATTTTGATTAAATAAATACGTTAAATTAAAAAAAAACGAATTTCAATTTGTCAGTACAAATCGGCAATTTCATACTTTAACCCCTAATAATAACAACAAAATAACTTTAAATAGGTATGTGTTATTATTTTGGCGTCACCTTTTTCTTTTTACATTTGTATTAAACAAAGTTTGGTTTTGTTTGTAAAATAAATTAGTTTATGAATTATAGTATGAGAGTAGATAAAGTAGTGTATGACACTGTACATAACTTGGTCTTATAACACTCGTATGATACAATAAAAAAACTCGCCTACGGCTCGTTTTTTTAAAACACACTCGTGTTATAAGAACCCTTATAATGCAACAGTATCATAAACTACTATATTATCACTAAATCGACAGTATAATTTAATATAAATTTCCAATTATAGTACTTTTCGTTTTCAAAACCATTTGGACGAGATGATCGCTTGAAGAGACTTTTTAAGTTAACACTATTTGAAAGAAAATTGCGTCAACCTTCCTTAATTTCCATTTTAATAACTGTCGTTCACAAATGGATCCTGTGGGTTACGGGATTTTGGGAACCTGTTTTCCAGCTAAATTATATAGCTTACTAGCTGATACCCGTGGTTCCCTACGCGCGAGTGTCAAATTACAGCAAAATAATTTAGTGCCAACATGTTGTGAAAAAGAAAAACAGATGGACATAGTTATTTTCGCATTTATAATATTCATGTGAATGTATTATGCCAACGTTGAGGTTCTATAAATTTTGTAAGTAAGAGATTGTTCCTGTTCGCTCGCAATCAGTTGATCTATTTGCTGCCAAGACCACGTATCCATACAATGTTGACAGTGAAGACAAATTGTCTTGGCGAAAATCAAGATCATAAATTTGAAACGATTTAATATTAGCTATTTTATATTCCTCTTATTATATTAATTGCAAAATTTTAAATAGTCTTTAAGCCATTGGCGTTTACATAACCATAATTACAATGTTTTAGAGAATACGTCTCCTCCTATAAGAGTCGAAGTTAAAATATTGTTATCCAATATTCCTGCCAGCTAGTGGAATTTTTGGAGGAAAAATTTGTCCCTTTATTTAAATTGCAGATAAAAAGTACTTCCAATATTCATATAGAACCATTTTAAGGATGCAAATAGAATCAAATAATTTAATTTTCTGTCCATAAAATTGTTTGTGATTAAACTTTTGAACCAAGGCATAAAATCATTTTTGACTGTACCTAGATAAATACATATGTGTTTTGATGAAATGATGTTTTCAAAAATCGAGTTAAAAGATTCTGTCCCATGCCTACCTACATATAAAAAGCTTATAAACATATAATAAAAAGTACAGGAAAATATTTTAAAATTATAATACTGTTATCGGTTGATAAATGTGCTTAATTTCTAATCAATCAAACGTTTGGAAATACTCCCGACATCGAGTTCAAAAATACCATTACATACAAACATACTGAATGAAACAAAAAAGGTAGATATTAGTAAATAGCAAATAACTATACCACATAATAGAACTTTCTCTAGACTACTCCTCACAGAAATAGGAAAAACCAATAAATAATTTATTAGCTCACACATTCAATGGATATGAGAACAGGCTAGAAAATAAGGTGAATAACAGTAAAACGGCGAACCTATAAAATACTGTTTCAGCTATTGTTATAAGTTATAACACACCAAGGAGGTTTTCCCTGGTATTCTCTTGGGTCATATTTCCAAGTGACGTCATATACGTAGTCAAACAAACTTGAGATAAAATAACGTAATAACTTTTCTATAGTAATATCATTTATTTTACTAAATTATAAAGAGAAAGTAATGAAAGTATAGCTAGGGTGCAGTTGACAGACCGAGTGAGGAACAGCATTAAAAGGGAACATTGTGGTAAAGTTGAAGATGTAATGACTAAGATAGAAAAAGAGATGCCTAGATGGTTCGTATACGTGAAGTGGATGAACCATAAAAGTCTAATGAAACATATTTATAAAGCGATTGCGAATGGGCAACCTGCTAGAAATGCGCATGTCAATTAGATCGAAGACATTTTTAACAAAGGGCATGTCAAGAGTATCCGAAACCGACGGGCATGTATGAAAGGAATTATGAAAGTAGAAGACGCGAAGGTGTACGTCAAGATCGTAGTAAGTAGAAACGTATGGTCTCTGCCTACCCTACTGGGAAACTGATGTGACTGTATATATGAATGATAACTGTTTTTTTTTTCTTATACGAAGAGAAAAATTTACTAAGGCAAAGAATTAAAAATTGCAGCTCTTAAAAATGTTACTTGAGTTAAAAAGCGGAATTTTATTTTTTAATTTCCTTGACTGCGGCACTTTTGTGAATCTTAGAAAATACATGGTGCATTTCTTTCGCTTCCTAAAAGTCCTTTTAAGTAATTTAGATATTACTTAGAAGGGTGGTAACATCGCGACTATAATAATTTTAACTTTGAGTAGCAGGATACGTTTTCAAAATTGAAATGGCTAATACTTAGTAGACCTATTCATGTCACTTAAGAAAGCGGTTACTGTGGCCTATAAACGTGTGCACCATTGGGGAGTCCATTCATACCACAAAGTGTGCACCGTTTCCGGTCGTAATGGTTCGAATAAATTCCCTGCCTATGGCTTTTTCACTAATTGCTACAAATACAAACTATATAGTGTATTTGAATTAAAACCTATGCAAGAGTTGTTATTTAACATTCTACGTAATATTTTATTTTTGAGTAAAGCACTTGTGACATTTGGTATACGCATTAAGCACTTGGTCACGGGCCGCTTGAAATAAACGGAATAATTTAAACAAAATGGGTCTAAAACAGAGATTTGTTGTTCCCAAAATTCATCCCACAAGATCAAGTTTAGACCGTTTTATTCACCCACAAGAAATTTTAACACCCTGAAAAGATGCCGACTTATATTGTAAAGTATTATATAATTGTAAAGTAGTCGTTTCTATGCATTGGAGATAATAAAAAAAACTTGAGTTATGATAGATATGATAGAACGATACTGAACACAAAAAATATTTTATTTGAAAATTTGTCTATTTGTCTATTGATCCTCGATGACAGGTCTTTATCAGACTTAAATCTTACGTTTATTTAATCAAAATCAGCTGAGTAGAACCAGAAATATGAGCAAAAATCGCGTTAACTGACGTCCACGCGGGCGGAGCCACGGGCGAAAGGCTAGTCTTACAAAATATTGATATTAGTTCCATAGTAAACATGTTTGGCAATAGCGTAAGTCGTTAAATGTATCTTTGAAGGTCCTTTGGGAGTATAAATGTTATTTAAGTAACATTATTCGGAAAATAATACCTGACAACTTTTACTATATATATTTGCTATTCACATGTTTTGTTATTTTAGCAGCGATGCCGTTGTAAAATCATTATTTTACTAGCCTTATACCTAGTTCCCGGTGGCCACCCTATTTCTTCCTGTCAGTGTCGTAGTAACTAAGTGTTCGCTTGACGTCAATAGGCTCGCTCCCTATTGCGTGGAACCTACCGTTAGAGCGTTTTCACACTCATCCGATATCTCATACCCGATATCCGATATCGGTATCGGACGCCGATAGCCGACGTCCAATAGCCCACATCTTGTGCTATTTTCACATTTATTCGACAAAATCAGCCCGATACGGCCATTTGCTTAAAAGCACAGACTAGTTAGGGATGCTAGGGATGAAATAAGAGAAAAATAGTGCCAACAATTTTCGACCTTATTGACATGACATGCTATCGAATTGTTTTTCTTATAGTCTTGATCAGCGTCATTAATTAACGCGAAAAGACACGTAACAAAGGAAATGTCATTAAGGTCGAAAATTGCTTGCAGTCGCTGTTTGTTTAGTCTTTTTGTGTTCCGATATCGGGGCAACACAGTGATGTTGTCCCCGATAACCGATATCGGGCCGGACAATGTGAAAGACAGACACATATCTCATACATTTGACTTCCTCCGATATCGGATGTCGGATATCGGATATCGGATTAGTGTGAAAACGCTCTTACTACTCGGAAATACGTTTCAGATCTGTGTTGATTGTAAAAATCGCTCCAGCTAAGTCACTTAAGGGAGCCTGTGTATAAGACTTGTAGGTCATCGGCGTAAAGGTGGTAGGATAAAGCAAGTTTTTCAGAGATGGTATTTATAAAAATTGCAAAGAGTAAGGGAGATAAAACGCCACCCTGCGGTACGCCAGCTGTAATACTGCACCAAGAAGAAGAAAATTCTTCGATGCGACTACGTTACCGGCGACCAAACAGATTTGCCAACTACACTGACGGTGCAAAGGCTCTGTGTGATTGCAGGGTCGGTAGCGCGAGTGTGACTCCCCTGGTGTTGCACACGTTCATAGGTCACGGTAACCACTTTCCATCAGGTGGACTGTGTGTTTGTCTGCCACAAAAAGAAGGAAACGCATTTAAAAAGAAAACAAATTAATAAAAGAAACTTTAATTTAGTAATCTTCTTGAACACTAAAGTATTAACAATGAAACACTTTTATTTCTGTCTATGTTATATGTGTATTGTTATATAATCACACAACGACCTTATAGCCGAAATACGTAATCAGTTGTAATTTAAATATTAATTATTGTTTGTACTCGTAATTTTAACAACACCTGTCATTAATATAAATCGCTTTGGAATTGTAATAAGTTGAATCTGTATAATGCAGGAATTCTAAACAATGCCTAGGCAATGTGTGTTATTATAAAGATTGCCTGCTGTTACACCGGTAATTCGTGAAATAAATAGATTTTGGTTTATTTTTTTTATTTTTTTAGCTTTACGAAAATTCCATATCAGATTTGTTATAACAAAAAGCCACGAAGGTAAATTTTAGAATGCTTAAATTAACCTTCTAACCTAATCTATCCAAGTCAAATTGCGCGGTGTGATTTTAAGGCAATCTGAAAAAAGAAAGCAAACAAACAGACAGACTGACAGAATTGACTTGACAGATTACAATATACAATATTTAAGTTTGAATTTTATTATCCTTTCTATATAATGCTGGATGTTTGCGGTGTGCGTCCAGATGAATAATTTACTAGCTTTTGCCCACGACTCCGCCCGCGTGGATGTCGGTTATCGCGACCAAAGATAGCCTATGTCAAGGTCTAATCTACCCCTATACTAAATTTCCTCGAAATCGGTTCAGTGGTTTAGGCTTAAAGATGGATGAACATACACTTTCCTATTTAAAATATTAGTATGGATGGACGTGCGTTTTTTGTACCCAACAAATATAATCAAATGTTTTTCAATGACATTGAATTGCTTAAAGCAAGATGCTAAAATAAAACCATTTGTTAACAGATTCTATCGCCATTTATTAAGTCACTCCGCGACTATGGTTCCTGAAAAGTAGCCGAAACGATGAACTAAATGTAAATAATCATTACGGTTTCGGTCCCGTGTATCCCCTTTTGGCCCCCCTAGGCTGGAGACACATCAGAACTTACTTTTAAAATTATATTTTGAGTACTCATGTCTGCCCGCGTAAGAGCGTTTTTACACTCATCCGATATCCGATATCGGTGTCGGACGCCGATAGCTAACATCCGATACCCGACACCATGTACTGTTTTCACATTTATCCGATAAAATCATCGGGCCATTTGCTCGATAGCACAGACTAGTATGGGATGCTAGAAGTGAAAAAAAAGAAAAAAGTGCAAGTAATAGGAGTGAAAAAAAAGAAAAAAAATAGAAAAGAAAATAGAATTTAATTTCTTATATTCGTGATCAGCTTCATCAATTAAAGCAAAAAGACGTGTAACTCAGAAAATGTCATTAAGGTTGAATTGCTTGCAGTCGCTGCTTTAGTTTCTTTGTGTTCCGATATCGGGCCAAAACAGTGGTGTTGGCTCCGATAACCGATATCGGGCTGGAAAATATGAAAGAGAGATACATATCTCATACATTTGACTTCCTCCGATATCGGATGTCGGATATCGGATATCGGATGAGTGTGAAAACGCTCTTAATGTCAAGCATTACATTAAAACTGTAAAAGAAAAACTACATGTCAAGTCTTAGCACTTACCTCAGACGAGAGGACAGGACAGAAGACATGAGGCCGAAATACAAAACAAAGTTGCTTTTCCCGTCTGTCTGTCCCTATATTATATGTTTATGTCCTTAAAACTACGCTACAAATTTTGATGCGGTTTCTCTATTTATTAAATAGATAGAGTAATTAAAGAGGAAGGTTTATATGTATTATACATGCATAATATAGCAGAAGATGCAGCGGGAACGGGATCTAACGCCACGTGAGTGGAAAAAATTGACGATACGAAGATCACCGGGTCAGCAAGTACCAAATAAATCGTTTTGTTCTACATATTTGGCCTGTCAATTGACTGAACCACGCCAGAAGGTAAGAAGCCGAGGTGTAGTGTAGATGATACGGACCACCATTTCTGATGCTATTGCCTTAAAACTTGACGGCCTTTATAGATGCTTTTTCACGCCCTGCTTGAAGAACCTGGGACTGTAAAAAGAGGGGAGTCACGTACACGGATAGAGTATTTCAACTCTTTTCCGTCAACAAGTAGTAGAATCTTTTAAAAAATGGTTTTATTTGCAGTGAGTGATACAAGCATAACTTTTTTTTATATAGGACACGTCAATTTGACTTTACCTTGCCTGATGGTGAGCTGAAGGCATAGTCTCAGGAAAGAGGGTCTCCATTACAAACACGTACCATATTAGTATTAGTGGCACTCAGCATAACGGCCTCATCAGATGCTTTTTCATGCCACTCTTAAAGGACCCGGTACTGTAGGAAGAAGGAAACACGTGAGCTGGCAAACAGTGTCATCATACAAACTATAAAATGCGGATATTGGGCTGTCATATAAATTATATTATCAACTGTTAAAGTTATGCGATTTCATGTTAACGGATATAAAGGGGTATTGTTCGTGGAATACCTAATAGATCACCTAGGTGTTCCACGGTAACTTTTTCATACCCATAGTTCGCATATGTCTTGTGTTCCACAGTAACTATCTTACATTTATAGTTCACCTTGATGGCCCATGGCAACGATGGTTAAATTTACTGTTCGTATAAAATCTAAAGTAGCGATTACAAAAATGGAGATTGAAAAATAGTTTTATGACCTATTTCTCATCATCTGCCTGCCCTTGTCCCGAGCATTTGAATTATGTTAGCCGATTCTCCTAAATGCGCTGGATTCGGGCTGCTTTAGATCGGTCGTTCTGGAAGTCTTTAGGAGAGGCCTATGTTCAACAGTGGACTATGTGTGAATGATATGATGATGATGATGACCCCATTCTCCTACATGCATTTCTATCAGATGTCATTTCTTCAGTCAGGAAGGAAGGAGCTCCTTCACCATATCAAATTCTTATACCTACTAAAATTTGGCCAAAAAAAACTATTAAACTTGGTCTAATAATTTTAGATGCGTTCGACAACACGTACCGATATTTTATTTCTTGTATAGTTATAGTCCAGTCAGTAAATCCACCTAGTAATCACGATTCTATTTCATCTGTGCCAAGTTCTCTATATTAAATTATTTACGGTCGTAAAATGTCGTATCACGAAAGACGTTTTACTGAGGCCACTTAGGCTAAAGAAAAGCTTAGCAGCGAAATAAAGTGGTGTTTTAAGCCGCGGTTATAAAGAGCGCTGCTGGTACAAGACTAAAGTCAAGATTAGCTTGCTCGGCTATCAAACTTTGCCTTAACGGTTAAACATAAATGGCCAAATATTATTAAAAAATTAACAATTCTCCTAATTAACTAATTACTCACGAATACGTCCCAATAGAAATTGTATTGAATAGCTCTTGTTGCGATTTGAATTTTAATTGCTATTTAAACCTTTTGGTAATTAATAGACAATATTATTGAAAGATGGAACAATTTATCTGATAAATAAACGCCTATTTGATTGCTCTTGGTTTCCTTGTTCCTTCACTGTCAATATTCAAATCTATCAGTTATATGCTTCATAAAAAATAGTGTATAACTGAATTTGCCTAAATGATTGGGTCTGTCACGCCCCCAATTTTCAAATCCAGTGCTTTATCTGAAATGTACAATAGAAATTTTGATATTACATTAATGACAAATTAGCTACATAAAATCAAGCAATTACCTTATTTTCTAGTCCTTAGAATAAGAAGCTAATAGTGATTAAAAATAAATCAATTCATCAGAAGCCTAGGCACTTTATGTTTTCGACGACATAATATATACACGGATAAAATACTTCTCATTTATTTGTCACACAATACCACGTCATTAACTAAGTTGCTGTACCATTTTGTTCCATGGTCAAAGTATTTCATTTGTACTCCCATTAGTCTTGGTCGCTACCGTGGTACCATAATGAAACGTACAATTTGTCAGAGCCTAGCTCTGGTAATAGCAAATGCATAGCTAATAAAAACAAACTATTATATTAACATTTCTGAACTTTGTCTTGTCTTTACATGTTTTAAATTTAACAGATGTGTTTTGTCTGTGTCTTGTAAATTATTTTTTCAATTCATTTGCTCATAACTTGGCTCTAATCTCACAGCAATTAGGCACATAATGATACCTATTATCAAACTGTGGTTTTTAATTTGTTATTAAACCACAAGTGGAATAATGGCTTTTTTGTTTTCTTTATTAGTTGAGTTGCATTATTAAAAAAAAATAGATAGGTACAAAAAGAGAGTGTTCAATACACCAAATAAATTAATATACCTACCTATTGCTTGTTCATTTCATGCAATTTCGTATTTAAATATAAAATTTCATCGTGTACGTCTATATTAAACAAAAATTTTACTTAAATATAACTTTTATTTTCTACTTTCTTTGTAAGTCATTATACAGAATAGTGTAAGTATTAAGTATTTAATGATTAGCTATACTTAGTTCCTTTGTACAGTTCCTCTTGACGGCTAAATTCTATCATCGTACCGCTCGCCACAGGCAGAGAATTCGAGATCGGAACAATACGCACAGCCAGCCATGCACGCTTAATAAACTATGGAATGAACTCGCAGTTGCTGAGGCTTTTCCAAGCAACTACAATATGAGCTTCTCCAAAAAGGGCTTTAGAAGGTTTCTACAGGCCCGGTAGCACGCCCCAGGTATTGCACTGGCACATCCCACAGAGTATTATTTTAATAAAAGTATTTTTGTGTTTTCAAATTGTAAATCTAAGAAAGAAAATTTTCTTCAAATTTCAGTGAACACGACTGTTGTTGTTGTTATGATCTTAAGATACAATGACATCAAGCGCAAGTATAATGCATAGCAACCTTCACGGTGATAGATTGATTTCTTTTTGTAGCAAAACTAATAACTTAATTTTGTACAGATCACCTCGTCTTTGATGACAATGTGCTATTAATAGAAACTGTCTTTCTGTATCTATATAATTTACAACAGCTATAACTCTATGTACAAAACGAACAGTAAAGCCACATAACATATCTAAAAAAATAAAAATAAATTGTGGTGGTGAAATAGAACATTATTGTAACTAAGAAGTTCTTTTTAGTCTACAATACGTTGGAAATAATAATTTGGAATGTAATGTACGGAACTTCATGCCGCGCACGCTCAAGTTGTGGAATAAACTTAATGCTAGGGGTTTTCAAAGTGATTACAATATGGGATTCAGCTGGTTCGGCGGCACGAGTAGGCCACGGTAACCACTTTAGTTCACGTGGGTTATGTGTTTGTCTGCCACCTAAGTGGTGTAAGAGAGTGGGTGAAATGATTTTTTTTTTTAAGAAATATACAATACCTTCCCGGCGACCTTGATGAGGTCGTCCTTCCACCTGGCCGTTAGGCCTACACTACGTTTGCCCGTACGCGGTCATAGCGCTGGATGCGGGCTGCTTTAGATCGGTCGTTCTGGGAGTCTTTAGGAGAGGCCTATGTTCAGCAGTGGACTATGTGTGGCTGATATGATGGTGATGATGATACATAAACTTAATTTATTTTAGGTCGAAGGGTGCTAGGCCGAAGGTGAGGTTGTCATGAGACATATCCCTCGCACTCCAGCTGACCCAGAGCCATCCCTCTCGGTCTGGCCCTCCTCGGGAGGGGGAATGCCCGCTTCCCATCATCTTTCAAGTTTCGATTGGGACTTCATCGACTTTGATAGCTTGTGAATTTTCATTTAGCGAAGAATTCAGAAGAATTGGGACTTGCATGCATGGCTAGTACAAGTATGCGGAAGTCCAGATTGCTCTTTATTTGGTTTGCTATTGTTATTTCTCTCTTTAACTATATTAGTAGCTATATATAGGCTCCACCCTATTACGTGGGGATGAATACAAATTGGTGAAATGTGGGTGTTAATTCACCTCTGCCTAACCCTCCGATAAAGGCGTGATTATATGAATGTATGTATTGCTATTATACCATCGGATCACTGATTAATTTAAGATTTGTCAGGGGATCCGGAAGCTGAGTCTTGATCCTCATAAAATTAAGCAAATCTTGGGTTTTATCACATTATAATTTGATGCCATAAAAGGCCAGGATTTTTATGTTTACAACGTGTTTCTGATCTTGATACCGTATGGACATATATTTTTTTGTTGTTAAATATTCTGTTCTAATATAACATCGTCTTTAAAACTTTTTATAAGATACCTTATATAAATATTCCACAACATTTCACACAACGACAGCATAGCTTAACTAGCTTGTGTTATAGAATCTATAATGCGGATAAACATGATTATTTGTAGAATATACTGCTTCCGGGCTGTTTGGCCGTGGTCTATGTGAAACTTGCGTTCCAGACGTTTTGTCGATCACTGCGGTCGACATCTTCAGTGGCGCAGGGCCGGGCGACGACGACTTCGGAAACCTTGCATCGCCGGCGGCTGAGTTGCGGGTCAAATATAAATTCTTCGGGTCATTTCATCCATTTCCCCATCCCTCCCCTGTGGGAGGCGGATAAACATACTTAGACACATTTTTTACAAATACATATTGTACATAGAAAATTTCAGATCAATGCAAATATACATATTCATGCATACAAATATTTGTATTGAGCAGGGATTGAACCCGCGTAGTGGCCGTGGCCACTACTACCACGCCACAGAAGATCATCATAATATCAGCATGGTTTATAACTTTAAACCACTATTATTTTTACGGGATCCAAAAGGTCGAACCATTAAACAGTAGATGCTGTAAATGGCTGTCTGACCCCTATTTCAAGCTTAAAAGGGAGCAATGTTTCATTAAAGCAAGCTCACGTATTTAGGAACAGTTACGTGCAAGTATTCGCGACTAGACTGAATTATAGGTTGTGATATTGCGTAAGGAAAAGTCACAATAAGTTGGAAAATTTATTTCAAGTCAACGTTATACGAGATCCTGTAAAATTTGTACATTGGATTCGTGAAAATATAGACAAAGATTTCTTGAAAGTCTTAGTTTTGGTTAGATTCAATCTCACATTTTAGATTTCCTCAAGCTGGTAAAAATAAAACACTGGTTTACATGATTTTTACTGAGCAGCCAGCGTACTGCTATAAAATAATTACCTAACATGGGTAAAAACTAATTTCAAGCTATGCTCTTCGCGGACGAGCAGCGGTGTCTTCTATACAAGACACAAATTCGGTCCTGCATGGAATATTGCTTGCAGTTTTGTGATGGCTCCGCGTGTAATGGTGACCTTCTTTCCGGAGACTTTGCCTTCAGCTTACCATCAGGCGAGGTAAAGTGAAATTGACAAAAGAAACGGTAACTTCCTACAAAAATAATATCTTCTATTAAATCATAAATACGTAATACATTTATTGAACTTGTGAGAGTTTGATGTCACTTAAGGTACAACTATGCATAATATAAAATTTTAAAGGGAATGTTTATCATAGAACTCAAGAACTTAGTTTAGTTAGAATGTTAAATCAATCTTCTTGAAGTCGTCCCTGTCAATTTCATAACTGAATGACAAATCTCTTATAAATAATACGTTAGCGTGACGCTCATAACTCAAAAACTACGCAACCAATTTTCATCGGATTTTTTTAAATGAAAGCTTAGGGTCTATAGGCGTGCAAAAAATAGGATATCAAAAACAAACGATGCTAGTATATTATAATGTCGAAGCTAAATATTTCGAGTGAATGGCAGATTATTTTTAACTTTGGCGACATAATTTCAGGTGACACCCACGTAACGTCAATTTTGACATCGTTGAAAAGAAAAAACATACCTAATAAAAGATTCTTTGGAATTTATCTGTTATTTTATTTAATACAACTCAATTACAACTTAATCTTAGCCAAACCTTTTAGCCTTATGAAGCTTTACAAACCTATCAGTTTCTCATCAATCAACTACTCAACTTTGTACTCCAAATATTACGAACGTGCAGGGGCGAACATTATTTAATTGTAAGGGATACAAGAACCTTTTAGTCCATTTGTAATTAAATACCTAATGGCCTACGTAACTGAATTTAATTTTGTACCAACATTTGAACGTGATGGGAAAACTATAATTATGTTAAAATTCCTTCCCTTCATTCCCTTCTTGATTACTTGAAAGGAATTACTTAAAAGGTTCACTTACGACTTTTCAACGTGAATGGGCATTTTAGGAACTCATGAAGTTCTTAGAATGCTTTAGAGCTGTTTTCACACAAACTTTTTTCGAATTGGCCTGTAAAGATCTTGCTCTGCAATAATGAGCTTTGAGAATGACCAATCTAGATGCGCGCTACGCTATACTGTGGCAGTAACATCTTGATATATTTTATCTCAAAGGATGAATAGCCCTTTCATATGTCGTATAATTTCTCTAAACTTCGCAACATCAATGAATTATTAATTAAAATCTGACATGATACGGTAATTCCAATGACCAGTGTTCACTCTTCTAAAAGGTTTTTTTTTTCAGAATACTTGACGTAAATATTGTCCTATAAAATATGTTTATTATGACAAAAATATTACAGTATTGTAAAGAATTCCACGTAAGCAACGAACACAAAAACATTTTCCTAAAATATTTGTTTGACCCCAAATTCAGTGAAAAATGCGGGAGGAACACTTTTTCTTTAAATAAACTGGCTTGGCTTCGACAGCCTCCTAGGCGTAGCTGTAGTGAATGCGCCCGCCATGCAGGAGGCGTGGGTTCGATCCCTGTTCAGTGCCAATATTTGTATGCATGAATATGGGTATTTGCATAGGTCTGGTCATGCCTCGGAGAACAAGTTAAGCCGTCAGTCACGGTTGCCATACAAACATCTATGGCAGTCGCTACGGGAAGTTGGAGTCCTCAAAACTCGAATAACTGATCTAGCTGCAATGTATCGATATCGTCTTTGGGTTGTGGAGGTCAGATGGTAGTCACTTCACGGAAATCCCAATTAGACTAGTAAAAGCGGATCGCAGACTTCAAGTTGAAAAGCTTCGGATGCTATTGGAATTAACTCTAGGATGAAGAAGACACTGGCTTGGATTTTCACAGAAGATAACTCACCACAAATAACAAAAAAAGACGGGTTGCACTCTGGGAGAGCAGGCAGAAGTGAAAACTTTTTCTTTCTTTCTGTCTTCGTTATATACATAGAAAAAGATAAATAAATAGAACCTAACACTAATTTTCTACTAATTTTTTGTCAGAAGAAATTAATAAATTACAAAAAGAAAAAATAATCACAAAAAGTTTCAAAAGGCCAGGTTTGAACCCGGTACTATCTAAAAGCATAAGGACTTACAGTCGAAGCGTTTATCGTTAAGCTACGACACTATTTATCTTATCTTGCAAAATAGACAGTCTCTACCTAATGTTAAATGACGTCAGTCGTCGGTTACAATTCAAAGGTCAAGCGATCCTGACGCGAGTTGAACATTTTTTACCCATCCAACGCCGCTAAAGAAGTTTTCACTTCAAAAACAGGCTTTTTTGTAGTTCTTACTAATATTATTTGTAACGGTATAGTCTTTTTAATAGACAAGCGTTTTTATTTTATTGCTTCGCGTTTGGAAACAGCGTCGGCAGCGCGAGTGTAACGCCCCTGGTGTTGCATACGTCCACGGTACGCCACGGTAACCGGTAACCAAGTGGGCCCGTGTGCTTTTCTGCCACCTAAGTGGTATAAAAAATTTCTCTGACCATGTGCCTTCACGATGTCAGATGATTGTATTTATGTAAAACACTAATTTGAGATTAATTATTATCTATTGTGAAACGAAAAAAAAAAACAAGAATACATCTTTCGCGAAAGCAGATAAAGTATTCATAAATAATATGAAAGTGTCTGAATTTTTTTCATAGGAAGTACGTTTTAAATTTAATTCGTTGCTGATAAAATTTGTAAGCATACATAACAAGTTATATTATTTTCAGGCAGTCATTTTAGATGCCCCGCGGTCATTTTCCAACTTTATATAACTATTATTATTATTTTTCATCTGAAGTTAAGTGGTTAGGTCCTACATTTTAGGCTACCTTACATCCACTTTTAGAGCTCTGCTACATTCGCCTTAGTGACTTCGCCGGCTACATATCCAAGCAGTTAATAATATTGAAATGTAGGTAGTCGGCGACATCGCCATGGCGTCATAGTGAGGCAGTCAGAGCTCTTAAGACCCAAGACGGCGGCGTGCGGATTCAATTCTAATCGCTTGCTGGCGGGGGACATCCGTGGGGAAATCCGCGTGAAAAAAAAAAGTTCTGTAGCTTATGAATATTTACTACACCATGACATAAATACTATAGACATAATACTAATAACATAACATAAATACTAGAGATGGGCCGAGTACTCGGTTGCTACTCGGTACTCGGCGTACTCGGCGGGTTTTTTGATACTCGTACTCGGCCGAATAACTCGGTTTAAATGCCGAGTATACTCGGTTTAGATAAAGCAAGCCATTTGCGTTAACGTCAACAACCTAAATAGGTTGTTGACGTTAACGCAAATGGCTCATATTTCCAGCATGTTGGCTTCTGCTGTTGTGTTTTTATTTTTTTGTTTTGTGTTCCTTCTCTTTTTCTATTTTTTCAATTTTTGTAAATTTATATATCTTTCTATTTATTATTCATGTCGCATGTCCTCCACATAGGAGCCAGTTGAAAACCAGTGTCAGGTACTTGTGACTGATACCATGCTGGAGTGGCTCCTTTTTTGGTGTAGTGCGAACAACAATTGTGCCTGATTAACTTGTTTGCATGTGTTAGTACATAATTAATTGTGTAATCGGTGCTGCACTAAAATAAAACGATTTACTTTCTTTCTTCTTCTTTCAAAGTTTCATTTTCCAAACCTTTAAACTCTTCTTTTAAACTTTATTTTAAAATGGTTTAACATTGCCGTCGTAGAAGCCTTCCGTCAAACACCACTACGTGAAATTTAGAGAATTGCATAAGGTGTATTTCACTTTCGTTTTATCTTCTTCAATTTCGTCGTAATACTGCCAAATTCGGAATCTTTTACATGAAGTCATCACAGTCAATTGTTAATTAACAAACTTTTTCAATTATTTATCTACTATGACGTGCAACGTGACGTCAAAGAGTATATAATCGGTTGACGTATATGTTTGTAAACTAGCAAGCGACTGATAGATGAAAGGCGGGGCGGGGTGAGCGGTGTATCAACGCGAGCCGGCCGCTCGTGCCGCACGAACCTGTTTGTACTTGTTTACGCGCCCGAAACGGGGATTTGATTGAACAGAGTTACTCGGCCGAGTACTCGGTTTGAAAAAAATCGAACCGAGTAAAACTCGGTACTCGTTACTCGGCAAAAGTGCTACTCGGCGCATCTCTAATAAATACTATACTATATAGATATAAGAATATACTTATAACAAAAATGAAAACCAAGAAGGTAATCTTCATTCATATGACTAAATAACAGTAGTTTTGTTATCATATTTTACCCATTTCGAATTCAAAAGAGTTCTGCAACCACCATACATACACACACCGCAATTATTAGAGCTACATTATCGCGTTATAGTTTACAATCTTGCGGTGAAATATTAATTTTAAAGAAAATGTTCGTTCTTACGATCAGAATGGTGTTAATCACTTTAAGGCAGAAGAGAGCTTGTATAAATTCGATTTGGTACTTTTACGAGACCCTTTTAACCTTGAAGTTTTCCATCCTTCCTAAATTTGATTTTATTATATCTCACTGGTTTATATTCGATTTTGTGAAGAAGATTTTGTAGAGAGTTTATTTATTAAATGTCTATCACTTCTGAAGTACTTTCAGTAGGTATATGTTCTTCATTGATAGTTACAGTATGTTTTGAAGATTAGGAAAATAGTACGTTCTGTTGATAAAAAATGAAATAATATGAACTAAACAATAAAGAGAACGGAAATTAACGCGATCATAGTATGGGTACTTACATACCTTTGATTACCTGACGTTTCGACTAGGTAACACCGGCCGTAGTTACAGGCTGACTGGCTTATTATTCTAGATATAGATATTATATCTAGAGTTATACAGAAAACCTTACTATACAGGGCGTCCCAAACTAATGGGACATGAACGGGAAGTACATTAAATATCGTATATAGTGTATTTTTTAGCAAGTAATTTACTAAAAATTACTTGCTTCGTCTGTGAATCGAGCCGACTTAAATGTCAAAAAAAATTAACCTGCTTCTATGATGCCAATCGAAAGAATAGCTAAAAAATCATAACTCTGCTTAAGTTACATTATATTTTATCATATTTTATTTTATTCAAAATCTATGAATGCAGAATTACTAACTTTTAAAAATAACATAAAGTCTTCTTTCAGCAAAATACACTATCTGCAATATTTAAGGTACTTCCCCTTCATGTCCCATAAGTTTTGACGCCCTGTATATCTAGATAGATAGACCAATCTATATTGTACACCTACATCAGATTACAAGAGATAATAGTATGGATTACACTTTGGACGGTATACGTTGAGAATGTATTGTCATTTTTGCAAATAAAGATATTGATTCTCGAGGAGCTATCTCGAAACAGGAGATAGCCCTAGGTCTGTCGGATTGCGAAGGATACGCCTGAGGTAATCTTAAAAAAAATATTATAACACTTAGATGGCAGACAAGCACACGGCCTACCTGATGGAAAGTGGTTACCGTGACCGGACGTATGCAACACCCTGAAGAAACTTTCTAATACCCTTCTTGAAGAACCCCATATTGTAGTCGCTTGGGAAAACTATAGTCATAGCCATAGAACCATAGAGTTTATTCCATAGCTTAAGCGTGCGTCTATCTAAATATCATCATAAATAAATATGATATTTTCTTGCACATGTTTTTAAACGTAATACAAATCAAGCAATTGACACTCATTCTTCTATTCATAACACAGAATCAAAGTCAAAGCTGAAGTGTCAATATAATACCCACAAGATACCGAGTGGCCTATAGAATTACAAAAACAGATGTTTTTCAAACAGCTGTTTTGTAGGTATTTGAATAACTTCGTATTCCAATTGACTCTTATTTAAACGTACGTTTTCAAATCTATAATAACAGTTTACCCATATCAAGGTACCCTTCTCAAATAGCTAACAGCTGAATAGTGGTAAACTAATATTAAAAGTAAGGTATGGATGTATCATGATGTGTGATAATGTAATATTTGATATTGGTGTTGATAATGATGCTATCTAAGCCGGTTTTGGCTACGGTGACCATCTTCAGTTGCTTCGCTGAACTGGTAACTACTGATGATGCATATAATATATACCCAATATTGGCTAGGAACGTTCGTGAAAAATTGGTACATGTAAGAACACTGTTCACAATGTTAAAATAAATAGTTGAAGGTGGTTTACATTTATTGATGATAATGAATGAAAGTATTTTATGTATAACGTCAAGGATCTTTTTCAATAAACTGCCGACTGAACTGTTCTGCACCTATCATATATACCAATTTAAAAATAAGCTGAAAAATAATATGATACAAAAGGCATATTATAGTCTGCAAGAATATTTAGATGACAAGTGTGTGTAATGTCTGGGATAATAAATACTGAATTTTTAATATTATTCATTGTGACATTATGATATTATTTACTGATTGTAAGATTGACATTATTACCGTTATAATATAACCGTTGACAGCCTCTGTGGCGTGGCGGTAGTGAACGCGGCCGCTACGCAGGAGGCGCGGGTTCGATCCCCGCTCAGTGCAAATATGTATATTTGCGTTGGTCTGGGTGTTTCTATGTATAATATGTATGTATTTACAAAAAAAAAAGTATGTTTATCCGCATTCTAGATTCCATAACACAAGCTAGTTAAACTATGCTTACCATGGGTCTAGATAGCGTTGTGTGAAATGTTGTGGAATATTTATTTATTTATATAAATCGAATTTTCATTCATTATGACATTACATTATTGTTAACATTGTTATTAATTTTATGAAAATCTGATTTATTGTGCATAATTTTTGTCCAATCAGTATAACTCGATTTTATTGTGTTTCAATCTTATTCATTATGACTTTCATTATAGTTTGTTTCTATAATGTTTCAATTTTAGTCTTGAAATTATGATATTACATATTTATTGACATTGTTATGAATCACTTATTATGAAATTTGAAATGATTGTGTAATATAAATGTTGTTTTTTGAATTATTAAAAAATGTTTCATGTTAACACCTTATGTACCCATTTTTGCAAATAATTGATTATGATTATGATTATGTATTCTCTCTTCGCAACAAGCACGCGTCTTTGTTGGTATGCAGCCTCATAGAGATTTAAGTGGCTGAACCAACATAGCCTGCTAGCTACATTTGCTAATTACTGCCCCTCTAGACAATTGGCAATTCGCTTGCCAGCGTTTGATGGAATAGAATGACAAATGTATGGGATTTGACGTTTATGACATGCGTTAACGATTGTCACAAACGTCAAATCCTATACATTCGTCATTCTATTCCATCAAACGCTGGCAAGCGAATTGCCTCTTGTCTAGAGGGGCTGGACGAATCTCGAGTGCAAGCTTTGCTATGGTCAGGCAGTACTCGCACCTGTAAAACCCAAAATAAATCAAAGTTATCGGAGAACGGCTTTCGGTTCCCAAGTAGCAAGCCTTCGATGCAACCAAGCTTAGCACTCTAAAAAATAGAAGAGTGGGAATTAAAAAGCTATTTTATTTTTATTCATAACACATCACAAATCACACTAGGATTATAATACAGGCGATTAAAACGTCATTTCACAACGCCATTACCACCAAAATACCAATCTAAATCAATTAATCAATCTTTCATTATAATCTCTCATAAAATGCTAATAATAGAACTAGTAGGAGTATTGATATCATTCTTGGCAAGGAGATTAGAAGTCTTATTGTAGCGTTTGTATGAACATATAAAATGATTTGAATTAAATTTTAAAGCATGCTAAATATTCAAACCGATTATAATAGGAAATGTTTGAATCGGTCTAGGCGGTGTTTGAACCCGCGATCTTTGCCTTACAGGGGCAATACTGGCTTAGCTTAGTAGTCAAAGTATTGCCTAGATATAATATATAATTTGATTTTCATTATGAAATTGAATTTATTATATCCATACTAATATTATAAATGCGAAAGTAACTCTGTCTGTCTGTCTGTATGTTACGCTTTCACGCCTAAACCATTGAAGCGATTTTGATGAGATTTGGCATAGGGGTAGATTACACCTCAAGAAAGGCTTTGTTTGGTCGCGATAACCGACATCCACACGGGCGGAGCCGCGGACGAAAGCTAGTATATTAATAATTATGAAATGAAAGTGTACCATTATTCTTCAGAAGTCAGTGATTGGCTGTATTCTGGTCTCGTTCCTCGAAGTCATTTATTATGAACCTATTAAAGGGACAAAAAAGTAGCTTCACCAGATATATTGAGCCGTTGGAGCGTGATTGAATAACAAACATCCAAACTCTTTCACAAACTTTAACATTTTTACAATTAAAATAATAGGATAGGTTAGTAGTGTAAACTAACATAGAGTAGGTAGATTATGTAAGTAAATGTAAGTAGGTAGATATTGTAATAGTTAAATACATATAATGTAATATTTAAATACATATGCCTTTTTTAACGTGCGTAAAATCCCCACGGATAAGCCCGAGCCGGAAGCGGAGGTTATATTGGACACGAACCGACTAAAATGCACGCCGTCTGTGGATCGCAGTGTAAGCTAGTGTATATCCCTCGCACCCCGGTTGACCCAGTATACATACATATTCCTCTTCAACCAAAACTTACGATTTAAAACTCGCTGTCCGCTCACCTATCCTCCTTAGAGCGTTTTCACACTCATCCGATATCCGATATCCGACATCCGATATCCGATATCCGACATCCGATATCGGAGGAAGTCAAATGTATGAGAAATGTATCTTTCTTTCACATTGTCCGGCCCGATATCGGTTATCAGAGCCAACACTACTGTTTTGGCATGATTATAATGATGATTTAGTGTAATCCGTTTATTAACAGTTTTACAGCCTTTCAAGTGATGTTGACTTGAGCCCTTAAGACATTCACGGGACTCCATACATACCTACTGATAAATACATATATAATTGTTAATACTAGAGATTAATGGTGCTCGGTGGAGTCTGTAGTAGACTGCACCACTCCTTTTTGAATAAAAAAGTTTACTTGTACTTCTCCACTTTTATTTTTATTTTGAACTAAAAGGTTTACCTTTGAGAATGCCGTTAGGTGAAACCGTGAGGTGAAACCAGTCAGGTTCAAAATGAAAATAATCTGTGGAAAAGTATAAGTGTTGTGTATTATTCAACATACATAAATGAGTTTTGATTTATATTTAATTCACAATCTAATATCACAAAATGTAATTTTGCAGCCCCAATTTTGTGATAGTCTATGTTTAAACGTTTAACTAAGTTTCTATATATTACTAGCTGTCGCCCGCGGCTCCGCCCGCGTGGATGTCGGTTATCGCGAATCGGGGTATGAAAAATAGATGTTGGCCGATTCTCAGACCTACCCGATATGCCCACAAAATTTCATAAGAATCGGTCGAGCCGTTTCGGAGGAGTTTGGCAACGAAAACTGTGACACGAGAATTTTATATATTAGATAATCTTTTACAAATAAGGAGTTTAGAGTTTTAAAACGCACATTGTACTGAAGTGTTTAAGAATAATATACTTTGTAATTACAGCGTCAGTGGGACGGGCCGCTCTGCAACTTAGTAAGACAAAATTTAATAAATACTTGCACTAATGCTGCTGAGAGTGCCCGTTTACTGGCAGTTGGAGTGTGGGAATCGGGTCTTTGGTTACAAGCTCTTCCGTTATCTAACGTAGGGACTATGCTAGATGACATTACTTTCCGCATCGCGACGTGCCTCCGCTTAGGTGCGCCGTGTGTCTCTCTGCATCAATGCCGTTGTGGAGAAGCAGTTGACCGACTCGGACACCATGGCCTGTCGTGCTGCAGGAGCGCTGGGCGAATTCCACGGCACGCCAGCCTCAACGACCTGATCCGCCGTGCTCTTGTCACCGCTGGTGTGCCAGCTGTGCTTGAACCAAACGGTTTCGCGCGGCGATGGCAAGAGACCGGATGGTATGTCATTAATGCCTTGGAAAATGGGTAGGACTCTGGTGTGGGACGCAACATGCTTCGACACCATTGCCCCTACCCATATACCTGGCACGGCTGGCTGTGCCGGTGCTGCTGCAGCTTCTGCAGAGGCTCTTAAGCGGCGCAAATACTCCAATCTCATTGAAGATTATGAATTTGTGCCGTTTGGAGTCGAAACGTTTGAGCCTTGGGGTCCGAGCGCCCGTAATCTCTTCAGGGAGATTTCGAAGCGTATGGTCGACGCTTCTTGTGAAGGCTGGACTCTTTTTAGGTCAGAGATTAAGCATTGCCATACAACGTGGCAATGCTGCCAGTCTTCTGGAAACGCTACCACAAGAGGCATGCGATGCGGATGAATTCCACGACGCATTTTAAGTTTTAGTATTAGTTTTTTTACTTTTTATTTTTAATTTAGTATTGTGTATATATAGTAACTTTATTAATTTAAATTAACTTTTGCCAATACATCTGTTTCATCATTGTAATTTAATTTACACTTTATCAATAATGAATCAGAAATGTTAGTCAATGTCGTTATATTACTACTCTTTCTGACACACTGACAGTTTACATACAAAATTTATTATATTACCAAAATTTATTGCCTTAGTAAAATTTGCATGATCTCCCCTTTTAAAAGTTTAAGTAGTTTATTTAAAAAATATTAAGACCGGTAAAAACAGTTAATGCATTATTACCTAAAAATATCATAGAAAATCTTAACAATGACGGTTATAAAATGACGTTACATGGGAACCGCCATCTAGTGGTAAGTAGTAGAACTACTGTAGTACCATGTGTATGATGTATTTTAAAATCAATTATTATGATACAGTATTGTCTATTTAGTAGTTATAACTGTTTTCCATTTTTCGCCTTAACCTCAATAAAACAAGTCTTTTAACTTGTAGTCTAATGACCTATTATCCACGATGTTGCTTCTATGTAATAGAGTTTAACTTTCTTGTACGCAAGTCGCAACAACATCTTCAGGCTCATGAGACCATACGCAATCAAATTAAATCACCTCATTACAACGACAAAAGCATTCTTTAAGCAAGCCAGTGAATTATTTACAGTTATACTTATTATAGAATCATAGTTCTACTTTGTAAAGATATTGAGAAAAACACACCTTAGCACAATGGAAAACCATAAAAGCGCTGTAAATGTCATGCCATTTCAGATAGCATAACTGTGTTGCGTAAATGTTAGTTGGTACTTCGTTAGTCAACATTTTTTTTTTATTTAGGGCCGTATTCTATAATGGAACACAGTTCTGAATCTCGGAGATTGTGTAGACAATCTGTCAAATCTGTCTTTTTTCTTTTTATACCCCTAAGGTGGCAGACAAGTACCCGGTTCACCTGTTGGGAAGTGGTTACCGTGGCCTATGGACGTGTGCAACACCAGGGGATTCAAACTCGTGCTGCTGACCCTGTAAACTCAGAGATTCTGTGCCGTCAGTGTAGAAGACAAGGCAGGAATAACCGTTGGTCTTGTCACTGACAGGACAAAAACTCTCCAGTGAGCTCTGGCTCAACGCCGGGAACCCAACACGAGGTTATTATAGCTATGGTATTCTGTAGGGCGGAGGTACTTCCTCAGTCGGACTGCACAATTGGACGGAAATATTGTCTATACAATCTGTCCTCATCATCATCATCATCATATCAGCCATACGCAGTCCACTGCTGAACATAGGCCTCTCCCATAGACTTCCAGAATGACCGATCTAACGCAGCCCGCATCCAGCGCTTCCCGGCGACCTTGATGAGGTCGTCCTTCCACCTGGCCGTTGGGCGTCCTACACTACGTTTGCCCGTACGCGGTCGCCATTCCAGAACTTTTTTGCTCCATCGGCCATCTGTTCTGCGCGCTATGTGTCCCGCCCACTGCCACTTCAACGAGCTAATCCGCTGGGCTACGTCGGTTACTTTTGTTCTCCTACAGATATCATCATTTCTGACGCGATCACGTAGGGAAATACCGAGCATAGCCCTTTCCATAGCTCGTTGAGCGACTTTGAGTTTGTTCAGAAAAGTCTTGTTCTAGAATAAAGAGCTTGAGGTGGATTTTCTAACCGCACAGGGCCATCAAGGTAAATAGTCCACTATTTTAACATTGATACCGCATTCGCAATTTCAACGATGGCTTTTGTGGCTTCAATTCATCATATATGCTGTTTACTTATCAGATTGGTGAAGTCTGATTTATTGAGTGCTCTTTTTATACCACTTGGGTAGGTTGAATTTTAATTTGGGTTGAAAATAATTACGTAAGTAACATGGCGATTTGTCGAAACATCAACTGATCCTGTAGTTGTACCATCACACACTGCCTAATGAAGTATTTATAGTCATATCAAAAGTATCGAATAAAGGAGACATTTAGCATAAAAATGCTTAAATATTTAAATTAAAAAATTCATTAATATATTTTATTATTAACATAATAAAAACTCACGGCAAATCATTACATTATTATCCATACTAATATTATAAATGTGAAAATTTATGTGTGCGTGTCTGTTTATCCGTCTTTTACGCCTAAACCACAGAACCGATTTTAATGAAATTTGGTATAGGGGTAGATTAGAGCTTGAGGAAGGACATAGGCTATGTTTGGTTGCGACAGCCGAAATGCACTTGGGTGGAGCCGCGGACAAAAGCTAGTATTTTATATATATGAAATAAATATTTGCTTTAGTTTGAATAGCATTATTGTAAATGCTATACCTGCCCATACAGATACACTTGTCATTCATCAATCTGATCAAATCGTCGAACGATGTACAAATATTTTGGACACGTGGGAGCGTATCAAACCAAGTTTTAAATAATATAGAATCGAATCGACTACTCTCTTAATACAAACAATTAGCAGTCATGAATGCACCGATTAAGAGCAATATGAAGCAAATAACAAAAATTAGATAACCAGACGTATGTTCGGAAAGAATACTTAATATTAAAGATGTGAATACATAATTTTTAGTCTGGCATTTATACAAATTTTATTTATTTGATTCAAGAATATGCTAACTGAATAAAATTGTGTGTTTTATTTAATCAATTTAAATAAAAAAGTAACATCATAGACACGAAATTTACTTACATCTCTAGATTTCACAACCACTTGTTAAATACTGATATTTGGAAATAACGATACTTAAAATATCTTCGCAACAGAAAATTGTTGGTCAAATTTTTAACTAGATAATAACATCATTGGTTTATATAGCAAGGGGCCCCACACAAACCGAACAATTACAGTCCATTTGTTTGATTGAACCATTTAGTTCTAACAACTCAGTGTCCTGCCACAATCATCGTCATATTTTTCGATACCTTTTTATAAAAAAAATGGCAGAATCTCGGCCAACACAAGGGACAAAGAACGATTCTACAAAAAGGTTGGACCCGGAATAAAATCCAAACTGCTTTACCTTAAAAGAACAAAGGATTACATTGGATTATTTTGAAAAGAAGGTATATTATTGTGAAACTACTATATTTTTAAATGGTAAAAATGTAGGCTGAATATAAATAAAAAGCTCACAGCAAATTCAATATTCTAATGGGACACAAAACAATCAGATAATTGCTTTTTATATTTTTGGCAAAGTATATTTTTACATTACATTTCAAACAAACGAGAATATTTAATATTCAAACAGATCTGCACAATAACGAGAGTATTTTATTTATAGATCGTGTTAACAAAATGTTGAATTTGATAATACTTTGGTTTGTTATAAAGTTTTTCAGTTCTCAATACCTAGATGTAGATTTGATTACCATTTACTGAATACCTACTGAACCTACTGAATATTGCAATGTAACCTGAAATAGCAAAAAGAACCACCCGTAGAACTCGCATGTTTGATCAAAGATACATGAACTTAAGAACATAAAAAAAAGATTTTTTGAACTGTTCATTGTGTAGTAGGTACTTTTCGTATTGAACAATACGATAGAATAATCATAGTCTTCATACAGTATAGAGAACAAATACACATAAAATATTTTAGGTATAATATAATATAATATAAATATCATTATTTTAATACTATTATAATTAGTAATATTTTACGTTAAAATTACTCATATTTCAATATTTTTTACGTAACTTTTATATATTTTGTGCTGGTTAACTTTTCTCCGTTTTGTTATTTTCTGCGGTAATACGACTGTTACGTCTATTTGATATTCATATCACAAAGGGTGGATCACTTTTGTATTATTTGCAATCATATAATTCACTCACTGAAAAAATCGGCTGGGACAGACTGGATGCGGAAAGCGGAGGATGGGATGAAATGGCGCACATTGGGAGAGGCCATGTCCAGCAGTGGACTGTGGTGGACTAATTGATTGATTGATTGAATTCACTAGCTGATGACTGTGGCTCGTATGTTTGATCAAAGATACATGAACTTCAGAACATAAAGTAAGATTTTTAAGTGTACATTATGTAGTAAGTGATTATGTAGTAGGCCGATGTCGGTTAACGCGACTTTTGCTACCTATCTCCGATTCTGCTCAACTAATTGCGATCAAATACATCAAAATTAGTTCAGAAGATTTTCCGTATATCGCGAATAAACAGAAAAACAGACAAGAATTCCATAAAATATATTTTTGTGTCCGTTAATCTAACATAACCCAAGTATATTTCATAAAATCTGCAATGTATGGACACGCTTATTTTGTAATTTGAAATAGTATATAAATTTGAAAATTGAATTTGTAAATAAGTTCTTTTACGGGATGCTCTTTCTAACTATTAGTTATTATTAAAGCCGCGTGGTTCCCGGTACAGTAGAATTTGAGCCACCCCATCTCTTCCCATGCGATGTTTAACATCAGAGATATGAACAGCCAAGACTCAGCCTCAAATTCATGGCTCGAGTAAACAACAGCGCCCAGAATACGGCAATAGCCTCATTCTCTATTACGTGGGACTGAATACAATGATTGGTGAAATGTAGGTGTAAATTTACCTCTGCTTAACCCTCCGAGGATAGAGGCGTGATTATAGGTATGTATGTATTTATTATGAAATGTTCTCCACAGGTAAAGTAATGCCAGATTTATTTAACTCATATACATACTCACATACAGTGTACAACAGTACTGTTGTGTGATGTTATAAATCAATCAATATCTTTAGATTTCGTCTTTATTTTAACTCTTATTTTTTTTAAAGTAAATTATGGCCCCCCCCCCACCTCTTTTCGTGGGTGTAAAAGATGACTAAGTGGCAGACTGCTCTCCATCCAATAGTAAATATACACTCCATTACAGTGGGCCCTAGGCTCACCCCCGATTACAAAAAATAAAGAATTAATGAATTAAGAAATTTGGGTGCTAATACACCTCTGCTTGTCCCCTCGGAAATCGACAGGCATATAAGGCTATTACATGTGTGTATTTCAAAAGTAATTTCGTAGTCAGTGTTTTCATTTTGTGTGTGCATAACAAGCATTTGATAAGTGTTGCCAAAGGTATTCCGTAACTCTTTTATTCGCTTCTATTTTTAAAATAGGAATGACGTTCTATTTCTTGGCGGCCAATGTGATCAAATCATATTTTTATGTACAACCCACTGAAAATAATAAGATAAAGAATTATAAGCACACAGGTCGATACATACGTGATCACAAGCTAAAGTAATACACGGTAAATATCCCAAAATCTCTGTACAATAAGTTCTTTTCTTCAACCTATTTCACTTCAAATCTGAAGTAAGAACTAGCATCCTTATAGATACAAATATACCGTTTCACGAAGAATGAAATTATTTGATCTGTTTTGAAATACCAAAAAAAATATATACAAATTTCATCACTATTTTTAGTTATTCCAGTAAAATTTTGTCATCGCAGGAGAAGATGGCGACTATAGACAAAACAAAACCAAATATTTTATTTCGCCGGCAATAAATCTAAAACCTACGTAATAGGGATTTAAATAAATATTTTTAAGACATTGAGACGCATTTGATCATTATGGAAGATGGGACGTACGTATGAGATACTACTGTAATTTTTGCAGGTATTATCTACTTGTACCTATGTTAATAAACAAGTGCGCCTTCTCAGTTGTTTGGCAAAGATATAATAATGTTATGGTCAAGGCATTTTACTTGCAAATGCGTCAACACTTATCCAGCCCAATACCTTAACTACTTTCAACCTCATTCATCATCATCAGGCTATATTAGTCCACTGCTGGACGTAGCTCTCCCCTAATAAGCACCATAGCGCCCTGTCTTCAGCTTGCCGCATCCAGCATCTGCCTGCAGTCTTTCTTAGATCGTCATCCCACCTGATCGCAGGGCGTCCTACACTACGCTTGCCGAGTCACGGTCTCCACTCAAGAACACGTTATGTGCATTGAATTAAGCATAGTTAGAAGAACCTATAATATAACTATAGACACCCATAAAATTTTATGGGGTCATTACCTAGAAATGAAAATCAGTGAAGTTCCATGATATATAATTCAGAAAACGGGAATTAACGCGATCATGGTATAGGTACTTACATACCTTTGATTGCCTGACGTTTCGACCCTGTATAACCTGGTCGAAACGTCAGGCAATCAAAGGTATGTAAGTACCTATACCATGATCGCGTTAATTCCCGTTTTCTGAATTAGTACAATATAGTTATGACACCTGAAGTTTGTACAAGTCTGAATAATTTTGTTCTGTTCTAAGGTTCGAATTAGATTTTTTTTTTCAAATTTGGTTTATATGAAGCCTTTTATAATAAAATAAATAATATCTATGTCACAAGTTATGAATTTATGGTCAGCATTAATAAAATAACTCACCCGATTAAGTTAGCATAACGAGTTAAAAGCATAGAGCTAAGTCCTGAATGAGCTAAGCTCTTATACTGTTTATACTGGCCATTGATGATTCTTGGTGGAATCTACTACACAAATTGAATAATAACTTCACTTATACTTTTACACAAAGTAAAAAAAATTTTGCGTAAACCTTTGATAATGCTAAGAAGTGAAACCGGTCAGGTTAGAAATAAAAATAAACTGTGGAGAAGTACAAGCGAACTTATTATTCAATTTGGTCTTATAATTCAGTACTCTGCTTTATTCAAATAAATCTGGCTCAATTTTAAAATAGCCCTTATCCCCCTGCTGCATCCGAGGTAGCTACATTCATCGAATTGATATCACTGGCTAAGGCGCGTGCTACATACATATATTATACCAATCCCCGTTATAAACTCATACAACTAAAACTACGAATTTGTATTTCAGTTTGTTTGGTTTAACATAATGTAGTCAGCAGTTTCAATTATATTGTTTTGCATTTATATTTAATTTCAGAGAATTTCTTTTAGAAAACATATAACAAAACGTTACGATGATAGACACACCGATAATAAGATAAACGCTCAGAGGACCAGGTTGAAGCAAATTTTCACATTATTACCTTATCCATTCTATCATAACGCCATCATCTATACGCTTAATTTATTAACCTAAACTGACTTAGGTAAAGCCCAAACCACTCGACTGAATTTGATATTTTGACAAGTGATGTCTTTCATGTAGGTACTTAAGCATCTCCCGAGGGTGGCAACCGGAATCGGAGACTATTATTAGACCCTAGGTTAGTTGCGGTGTTAGAAAATGTCTCACTTACCTAACACTCTGGTATCTACTGGCCAAAAGAAAATCCCCCCTGCCCTAGGATACCGAGGAGATTTTGAAAAAAGAAGATACTATGCATCTACTAAAGAAAGGTCTTCAAAATGTTTACTAGGTACTACGGGAAAAAATACGATTTTTTTTCTGTGCGTAGCCAAAACGTCACGTTTAATGATTGTAGTAATAAAAACAAAAAGGACAAAAAAAACCAGATGAACTAACAAAACGTCATTCAACACAGTTGTTGACTTTACTTTAACACACGTTAACAATGTACTTACAAATGGTATTTGTTTCTCAATCTGTTTATATATTGACATCTTTATTTAAAGTAACATCAGGGGTATGTGAAACAAAAGTTCAGTGACCCATTTCGTGCATTATCATAACCGAGTTCCCTTCACTGATTTTGTATACTACGTGAGATAATATTATAATCAGATTGTACGCAACGACAAAGAGCAAAAGCGAAGAAATTTTGTTGACTGTAAACATGTTAACGTTAACTAACATATAAAATACCAACAGCAATGATTCATTATCTGATTTAGTTAACTAATAGTAGCATATTAACCATGTTTATAACTATAAAAGTAGAGTAAGAGTCCTAACAATCTGCTTAGGTACTATAATTCTATACTTAGTATAAGGGTTAAGAAAATGAGCTGCCTACGGTGAAACTAAATAAAAATAATTCATTATTATAATAGGTACATAACTATTTACAACATTTAATGGGAGGAGAAACCTGAAACTTTGTTAAACTCAATATGAGACCCAAACAAAGTAAATTTTTAATTCAATTGGTTAAAGCAAAACAGCATTATTTGCAAACATAATGAAGAGAATTTTCTGTATGTGCCAGTTGAGGAAGTACGTGATTAGTATAAATTTGTAAGTAACAACGTTGTGATAAGTGAGAATTCCCTCGCTGAAATCGTACATTACCACGTAACCTTAAACACTGGTCATGAAAGATGCGCGCGGGCGTGGCTTCAGATTACTACGGACTACGGATTTCGTATATTTCTGTCATTTTCAGCTGCCACCGTGACATAAGCCCTTTTTCGAAGAAAGAACCCGAAAATAATTTTTACTGAGCTTTTAACTTGCTCTGGTCTCAGAAGTGAACTTGTTTAGGAAATAATCATAATGCATGATAATTTCTTTCTTGGAGTATGTAGTTTATATATTCCAAAACCTACGGAGTCATTAAAACTTTAGAAACTCTGCACACGTAAGATGATCGACACTATAACTATACAAGTAACAAGAAACAGATACCTAAAAGGCGAGAACAAAACATTAACAAAATTGACAGTTTGGCACACATCTCAAATTGAAATTGAGAAAGAAGGTGTTTACGAAACATTAGCAGAGAATTAAAGAAATGGAAAATTACAACCAAGAATTAATATAACATTACATGTAAACATAGTGAGGAAGAAGTTTATTATATGAGTGGTTCTGTAATTTTTATAAACAATTGTGAAAATCAGAAATGTGGCTGGTTTATTGTATGCTGCCAGCCCTCTGGCCACCCTCCCAGTTGACGTCGATGGGGAGGAATTCTTTGACGCCTGAACCTGCCAGTTCGTAAATATTATATTATTTATTGTTTTTATATTTTTATTTAAATAATTCTAATGTACATATTATTATGAAGTTAAACTAGGTAGTAAAAAGAATTTATTACTATTTTAGCTTGCAGAAATACTGCCGAAAAAAAAACTGAGATCCTTTTCAAATTGTCCGATTTCGTAATTTCTAAGCATCTGCAAGTCATGGCCGGTACTAGAAACATCACTCTTTCGGTTGGATACCGTATGGCCTTTACATTGTACACTTTTCACGACCGAATATACATACTCATTCATATTTATGACCTTTTATACAAAATGTATTCAAACATTTGCAAATCCCTTAATTTTATATGGTAATACAATTTCATCTTGTTTTTCCTTATCTGCATTGTATTTTCTTTTTTGAAAGAGTACTTTAATTATATAGGAGATATCTTTACGAATGACTAATTGCTCTGGGAGAGGGATTAGGATTATTCCAATCACAATATTGTCATTTAGGCGACTTAATCTGCCTTCGTAACTTTTTTTATACCACTTAGTAGGCAGACAAGCACACGGCCCACCTGATGGAAAGTGGGTACCGTAGCCCATGGACGTATGCAACACCAGGAGCGTCACACTCCCGCTGCCGACCCAGATTGTGCATAATATTTATGACAATAACAAACGTATCGCTATCCGCTTTATTCAGATCTGTGCAATAGTTACGGTTCACGACCACAAGTGCCCATTGAATTTTATTAGCACTTACGGCAGTTATAATGATAGCTTAGTCAATAACCGATGCGCATTATACGGAATGGTATGTGTTTCAGCGAATATCTAAGTGTTTGCTCGGTCCGTGCCAAAACTTGAGAATTCTAAACGGGTTCATAACATTTGCATGTATTCAATTGTGGGTGACTTTCAGTGATAATATTTGGTCTCTATCTTATTATTAACCGGTGATGAGTAGAACTGTTTTCAGGACGAATAATTTTGTAAATGTTGAGAACCTCTTCTTTCTTGATGTTGGTTGAATACAATAGCTGGATTCACATAAGTCAATATTAAAGCTATTTTCTCTTTCAAATATTATTTCATTGATTTTTATATTCACGACGTCAAATTAATCTCAGTCATCAATATCATTTTTTATAGAAACCATTTGGCAAAGCACGAACAAGTATGACTTACATAATTACGGAAATTTATTTGACCTCAAAAATAAATTCCAAAGCAACAGTCGTAAATCCTATCCTATAACCCGTAACTCGCGGTTTAATCATCTCGCAGAGTGTCAGACTCACAAACATTACTCAGCAAGTACAAATGAGATTTTCCCAATCAGTCCAATATAACATTAGGCTCGTTAAAGGATAATACGGAAGGAAAAGTTCATTACTAATACAAATACTGGCACGTCATCAGCGTTAGGGATCGAATTGGACGTCGGGATTGCTATTGCCTATCCTCCCTTGGATTTTGATAGCTTAATCCAGTCCCTTTATAGATGCTATCCATTTGAAACTTCGACTTTCTTGACAATTTTTCCCGGTGCTCGTCCCCTAAGCTTATTAAGTTGGGTATACAAAATCAATAGGGACCTTTTGGTAAATAGATATTGTGCCAGTTTCAGATGTTCAATGGCCGTATTATCTGAATTTGCTTTATTGCAGCTATTAAGTTGTTTCTTGCTATAATTTTGGCTACAAACACAGTGGTGCCTGATGAAATTGTTGTGATGACACGTTTTGTGGGGTGTTTTGAGAATGGCACTGAATACTACATTATTTATTTTTATAGTTATATCAAACCAATCCGCGCAGCAGGGCTTACTTTCTCTCGTGACTTGGGATAGATATATGCCAGTAGTTATACCATTATTTATCATCGCTTGAAATACCAAAGGCTTCACTCATACAACCCTGTTTTCTTTATCCAAAGAGCTTCAAAAAGCTTTATTGTTTATACTCATTACGTACGCAGTAATGTGGAATAAATGTGATTTTCTGTAGGGTTTTAATACCATCCCATTTGGACACTTCCAATTTGGAACGCTTTTAAAAATCAATTGCCTTTAAATTACTATTCTAATTAGAGATTCTGTTTAAGTAAGGGCAATCTTTACATGACAAAGGTTTTAGAAAAGTCATTATGGTTTTAGTGTTCGACTTCTATATAATTACACGGTAAATAGACAAGTAAAAATTACTATTGACTCGGGATATTAACGCTTTGGGTTAGTCCAATATACTTTATTAACTACTTGCTGTTGCTTGCGGTGCTCCCCGTTTGAACTTCAGATCCCGTTCCCGCTGCTAACTCTCCCTGACAGCGTGAAGATAAAATAACCATTGAACCTTGATATAGGTACAGAAATGTTGGCAAGACCGACTATGACATATTTTGCCTTCCTTTTTTGCATGCGGATAGCCATTGCGCTTCAACTCGCCAGAGCCATCGATAAAGTGAGCAGACGTACTTGAGCTAACCAAACTGCACGATGTTTCGAAACACTATCTGTTTTTGCTGTCGGGGAACCAAGCACTTGGAAGGATATCACTAAGTTTCCGATCAGCCTTAGCCGCCAAAGATCCTCTAACTTTGGCATAAGATGTAGAATTTTACGGAGAAACTCTATTATTTCGACAGTTTTAAGTCACATCCGTGTTAATTTTTTTAATACAACTGAGGTGGCAGCCCGGCGCACCGGCCACATGATGGAAAGTGGTTTAAAAAAAACGGATGTCACACTCATGCTGCTGACCCTGTAAACACAGAGAGTTTCTGTACCGTCAGCGTAAAACACAAAGCAGGAATAGGCTTCGGTCTTCCCACTGACAGCATAAAAACTCGCCAGTGAGCTCTGGCTACCCTATTCACCTTCGGGGACACAACACGAGGTTAGTTATGGCCGCAGTATTTTGTAGGGCGGAGGTAATTCCCCATTTGGACTGCTCAATTGGACGGAAATACCGTTGTGTCCTACCTCCTACAAATGTTTAAATCAGTCGACATGAGTGTAGGAAGGTAAATATTTATACGATCACACAGTATAAATAATAATAGTCCTAAACAGGTGTCTATTATTTGTACATTAAGCGGGGATAATAATATATTTGGGTAATACATAATATTTTCTGAAAATGACATTTTACCCCTTTTTTATCATTAGTCATCTATAATAATAGATAGGGTAATGTCTCTAAAAATTTTAGGTACCGTGTAATTTTGCTGTAGGCGGACTAGTTTTTTTGTTATTTATAACTACTATCTAGATTATTTCACTTTGGAGAATACCATTACTTATTTTTATAGTCTAAGATCCCACTGCAGGATTGGTGCGCTCATCGACTATTTGTTTAAAACCAAATTTTTATGTTTATTTATAATTAAGAGAATATATATTTACTCGGGTGCCTATCAAAATTTGGCCGCCATTATTTTTAATTAAATTATTTTTAATTGATTTTTGGTAAAAAATTTCGTTTATTTATTTTTTAAATAAAATAACGTCTACATTACGGTAATTAATATGAAGATTCTAAAAAATCACGGTTGCCGTTGCGCACCTGGCCGCACCTCTTTGCAGCCAGGTGTAAACAGGTATGATTTCGATAAATTTATACGTTTATGACCTATATTTATTAATTATATGTCAAATTGAAGCTAATATTTTTCTATTAATTATCATATATAGTTGCTTAATTAAATCTGGCCGCAAATAAGGGTTAATGGCTGTTAAAGATAATAAATATTTAACCTGTCAAGTCCGGCAAGGGGCAAGGGCGGGTAATGACATCGTAGGGCGGGTGATGACATCGTGACGCTGTCTTACTATCTTGTAGAAAAAAAGGAATTACTCTACAACGAAACCATATTTTATGATTCTGTAAACGGCAATAGATTTATTGATTATTTTTTTATGATCAAGCCATAAAAGATGAATAATAATGCAAACAAATTATATATTCAAATAGTCCAAAATTTGGAAACCACGTTGTTAGCTAAATTTTAAGGAATGAATGAAAATTCAAATGAATATCAAAGAACAAGGACCTGTGCTATCTAATAACGTAAACAGTTTGATAAAAGACCTCAAGATGTTTATGCAAGATGTTTATGTTATGTAATTCAGCCCAGAAAATAATGGCTGGCTAGTACTAGATGGTTTTTTAAAACCAACATGGTTCCTGGGAGACTCAACTCCAACGCAAGTTAATAGTGTGCTATGTGAATCCACGAACAAAGCTTCCGATAACGACGATTCTGATATTTGTAGCGATGAAAGTGATAGCTCCGATGATAGTACAACTGAAAGCTCCGATGATTCAGATTTTTAAATAAGAGTTACGGAAATATAAGAATTATAAGATATTTTTTTTTATATTTTTATTTGCTTAAATGTTTAATTAATATGTAACAGACAATTAAATACTTGAATAAAATCTAATAAAATTTTCAAATAATACTTTCGCAATAAAACTTTCTTTTACTTAAGTCACCTTGGTTTTATTTTTTATTTTTTAAATCAATATTAAATATCGACGTTTTAATTAGCAAATTGTCTAACTCCATTTTAGAGAATCTTTTATTTGTACGAAAAAAAACAATTACTTCAAAATTTATTATCATTTTAAAAAACCATTTAATATCATTAATATCTAATAAAGATATAATATTTAAGTTTGAATCATTCAAATAATTTGTAATTGGATTATTGCTTCATCAAAATGTAAAAGAAATCACCCTCTAAAAATATGGAGTTAGACAAATTGCTAAATAGACCGTCGATATATCAAATCAATATTAATTTTCTGTTGCAATTTTTAAATTTGTCATATTGAAAAAAATTACATACTTTTTGGAGTATTTATTATAAGTCGTCTCTATTACTCCCCGGTGGTTGAGAACACTAACGTTCGACGCATGCGCAATGGCTTAAAAGCGTCGCACAGCCGGCAATCGCTGTCTTCGTCTGACAAATGATGTTACACGCTAACTCTCTTTCACTCTACCTTAAATATTTAGTATTTTTAACAGCCATTAACCCTTATTTGCGGCCAGATTTAATTAAGCAACTATATATGATAATTAATAGAAAAAAATTAGCTTCAATTTGACATATAATTAATAAATATAGGTCATAAACGTATAAATTTATCGAAATCATACCTGTTTACACCTGGCTGCAAAGAGGTGCGGCCAGGTGCGCAACGGCAACCGTGATTTTTTAGAATCTTCATATTAATTACCGTAATGTAGACGTTATTTTATTTAAAAAATAAATAAACGAATTTTTTTACCAAAAATCAATTAAAAATAATTTAATTAAAAATAATGGCGGCCAAATTTTGATAGGCACCCGAGTAAATATATATTCTCTTAATTATAAATAAACATAAAAATTTGGTTTTAAACAAAAAGTCGATGAGCGCACCAATCCTGCAGTGGGATCTCGTACTATTATGAGTTACTAGACTGATTATTTATGGACTATACTGTTGACGTGCAGTTCCGTCACATTAATTACAATTTATGAAAACGTAAATTATGTGTTGTTATCACGAGAGAATGTGAATGTTTTTTTTTTTTTTCATATAGGACACGTCAATTTGACTTCACCTCGCCTGATGGCAATACAACCGATTGGATTACTATAGACGGTTTTTCATTGATCATGACAACCATGCGTGGCCGAAATTTGTGACAAATTGATGCCATGAAATGTTCGTAATTAGAAGATATACTTACGTATTAACAAAAATGTGTGTGTGTGTGTGTGTGTGTGTGTGTGTGTGTGTGTGTGTGTGTGTGTGTGTGTGTGTGTGTGTGTGTGTGTTTGTGTGTGTGTGTGTGTGTGTGTGTGTGTGTGGGTGTGTGTGTGTATGTGTGTGTGTGTGTGTGGGTGGGTGTGGGTGTGTGTGGGTGTGTGGGTGTGGGTGTGTGTGTGTGTGTGTGTGTGTGTGTGTGTGTGTTTGTGTGTGTGTGTGTGTGTGTTTGTGTGTGTGTGTGTGTGTGTGTGTGTGTGTGTGTGTGTGTGTGTATGTGTGTGTGTGTGTGGGTGGGTGTGGGTGTGTGTGTGTGTGGGTGTGGTGTGTGTGTGTGTGTGTGTGTGTGTGTGTGTGTGTGTGTGTGTGTATGTGTGTGTGTGTGTGTGTCTGTCTCTGTGTGTGTGTGTGTGTGTGTGTGTGTGTGTGTGTGTGTGTGTGTGTGTGTGTGTGTGTGTGTGTGTATGTGTGTGTGTACGTATACGTATCCCTTTCAATACTGTTTTAATTTTTGCTCATTTCATTTTTATCAATAATTTAATTAAGTAAAAGTAACCATCACTTCCATACCAGCTTATTGAGTAATTAATATGTATGTTACTTGCATCTATATTTCTTCACATTATTTTAGCTTTGTGCTGAAGACAGATAATTCTTCAGTCGAAATGCGTCTGATTAAAAACTCGTACTACACAGAGAAGGTAACAGTCATTGTGATTATTGTCTGCACAAGAGACGAGTGATTAAAATTTCGGCTACAGCTCGAGCCGCAGATGGTAATATGGACTTATTATACTTGTTTTGATCAATGTATATTCGTATTTTCACATAAGTTGTTTGTTTTTGATTTGAATGTACATAAATTTTGAGTTGAGTGACACTGATTATAGATAGGTTTTGGTTTTACTTAATAATTTTACGATTGCTTGAGTGCCGCTGCCCGTATCAGCTAGTAGAAGATAATTATTATAGGTTATTTTTTACAATGTAATTCCGTCAACGAATTTATGAGACTACGTTTTTTATACCACTTAGGTTACAAACCAGTCCAGGGCCCACCTGATGGGAAGTGGTCACCGTGACCCATGAACGTGTGCCGCCGGCCCAGCAATACTATAAATCCATCATAACTATGTACATGAAATAACAATTTATTGTTTTCAAAATATTCAACGACTGCAGCTCGTCTCGTGAACAAAGGTTAAATGATTTCAGAGGACAATACTATGATACCTACATGTGTTGTTACATTATTATTTTTATAACAAGAAAATCTTTAGTATTTCATTTGTTATTTTTTATTTCATTTTGTATTTACATACCTAGTTATATCTACAACCAGCTGATACCTGCGACACTGCCTGCGTGGATGTCGGTTAGCAGGTTTTTTGCTCATGTCTCCGGTGTAACTTAATCGATTGTGATTAACTAAACGTAAAACGTTGAGTCTGGACAAGACTATCTAAACAAAAAAAAAACTGGATCAAAATCCTTTCCGGAGTTTTTATGTACGTCCATCGCGGACAAACACTCCCTGCTTAGAATGGGTATTAGAATGTTCCTACGGGGTCGGCAACACGAGCGTTCGTGGCTTGGATTTAGATACGAAGGTTGATTCGGGGTCGGCAGCGCGAGTGTTACGTCCCTGATGTTGCACACGTCTACAGGCTACTGCATCCATTTTTCATTAGGAGGGCCGTCTGCTTGTCGCCCATCTACCTAAGCAGTATAAAAAAAATTAAATGAAAATAATTAAGAGTTTAACGACGAAATAACATGCTTTGAGGTCGAAACCGCAGGTAGCCGTTATAGAATTCTTAAAAGATTAGTTGAACTAAACTGACATCTAAAATGACCCAACATAATCGAAGTAAATCATCGATATCTACTATTTACATAGTTCTTAAAAAGTTTTTTTATACTTGAAACAACCATTACTTTCTGCTGGTCGCCACTGAAGCAATTAAAACGATCAGTGAATCAACTGGATGAAACCGAGCGTACCGCAATATCTGTAATTTATCTATTATTAGCTAGTGTGTTGTTTCTTCATCCAGATTTTACAGTACACAATGTGTTTATTTCCTTTTAATTTTGTCCTTTTTTTTCATAGTAAGCAAAAACGTTTTCCAATTCTTTTCTGTATGTAGCCAAATGCTTTTCCATAAATTTACTATGAAAGACCGTTATTAATGTCCGTTGTTTAATGCGTGCGCATGCATACAAGGGTGCGCGCTTCGTGTTGTTTCATGCAAATTGTTCGGAAACAGGTGCCCACAGGTGTGCACATGCATGAAGTAGCGTCCGTAACGCTTCTAAATCTTACTTAGATCCGTTACTTGTGGATTGGAACATAAGAGTTAATTTAAAAAAATAGCGTATGTTAATTTGAATTTAAATCCTGATTTTATAGTCGTTTCTAAGCGAAAGATTTTGGGCAAATTTTGAAAAAAAAAGTAAGGAAACAATGTACACGTGAAGGAAGAAATATATGGGAGCTGTAAGAAAAAAACTTTTTTCACTGAATTAATACTTCCAGACGAAACCGTGGCGAAAATCTTTCGCTCTGAAACAACTTTAAAATCCCCCGATATAACTGTACATTTATGATCATGCGTCTAATATATCTACTGAAGTCATAGTCAGACTCTGCTTATAGTTATAGAAAATTACTTGTGCGGCGATCACGACATCTACCATGCAATCTATTCACAGTTAAGATGACATAGGACTGCAAGTCATTCTTATTAATAAGATCGTTTCCTTGGTTTCAGGATTAGCTGACCTGTGGATATCTGCATAAACGAAGGTGAATATTAAATTGTAATTTACTTTTCCAATGCTTAGTGCAGGTTGCAATTAATATTTGACTGATATCCCTGAAAGTTTAAGGTGAGGCTCAACAGCTGGCGCTCTATCGTTATTCTGAATCACGGTATGGTTTTGTTACCACACATAGTAAAACTTTCTTTTTGGATAAGTGGTTATATACTAAATCCTAAGGAATTTATTACACTCCTAAAGTCCACACCCGGTCTGACCTCCAAAATACATTGACAATATCGAAATTGACTGCCATAGATGTTTATATGGCACGAAGAGGGATCAATGTCCTTTTTGAAGAATGCTCTCCCATCCTAAGATAGGCCTGGCTTGTGTTACTTAATCTTGCAATATGTTAACGTACTTGGTTATCACCTTAACCCGAGCCTCTCCGAACCCAACTAAGCGATATTATACCTAAAACTATCAAGTTTATTCATTTCCCACATACATTCTTAAATACCGTTTTCAAGTAAAAAATAAGTAGGTATATTACAAAAAATACTTTTTTAATAACAACAAAAAACTATTGTTTACTAGATATCAGCATGAAAACAAGTGATTATTCGGTATTATAACCGTTTGATGGCTTTTGAGTCACGATTACCAATGATGATATTCGAGGTCCTTGATATTATTTTGAGTGACATCGAGGTTCAAACGCAGTCGCAACGTGAGAAGACGGCGTATTATTTGGTTTGCTTGGTTAAAATAGACGAGAGAAAAAGCGAAAAACTAGACCAACTTAAATGTATCGGGTTATACGAACGCGCATAGTTACGAAACGGTTGTCACTCAGAATAAGAGGCCTGTGTTATTTATTTGTTGATTTGATACATATTAAAATAAATGTAGATATGCTATCGCAAGCTACCGCATTATATGGCAAGAGTCATATCTAAGTAACTGGACATAGGAACGCATAATTTACACTCGAATTTGCGTTAAGGTTAGCGAATCATCCCAGGGGGACTAGGTTTGTTCACCCGTAAAGTAACTACGCGCGTTCGTATTAGCCGACACATTTAAGTTGGTTAAGTTTAACGCAGCTTCTACCTTGCATGTTAAACATTTGAAATCGGTGGTCTGCCCCCTCTAGACCAGTGGCAATTCGCTAGCAGGCATTTGATGGAATAGAATGACGAATGTATATAATTTGACGTATTTGACATGCGTTAACGACTGTCATTTACGTCAAATCCCATACATTCGTCATTCTATTCTACCAAACGCCGACTAGCGAATTGCCACTTGTCTAGAGGGGCTGAGCTCATTATGATTGCATTTGAAACGCATTCTCAAAGAAGAATAAGGCGTTATTTTCAAATAGTTACTTATAAGAGAGTGCTTAATTTAAACTTAATTTAAAATGATTCTTGGTTGTCCATAGTATACTATGAAGTAATTATTACTGAGAGGATGTTAAAGCGATAATATTTTGATTGAAATATCAATAAAGTATGTTTATTTGTAAGAAGGGAAGTGTTATTTTAAGACCTGCTTATTTATATAATCTAAATATATTTCTAGTGAAATCGGTAACCATTTCAAATGCAAAACTAATTTATGATATTATATTATTCTAGAGTGATTAGAATGCAAATCTCGCATCCAAAGTTTGTACTTTGGAACTCCATTACATAGGTATATTAGGGTAAGGTTGCGATGATTGGACCACTCAAGTTTGAACGGATATAAATTGAAAAATATCTAACACCGAATCACATGGCAAAAAAATACTATGAACAATTAAATAAATCTGTATACACAAGCTTCTTATTAGATCAATTTATGTTAGTTGTTAATCAAAAATAATTAATAATAATGAGATTTCCAGGACTAATATCACAAATAGCTCCGATTAATTTGTAGACTTAGAGCGTGAAAAACACTTTTGCATTCTTTAATACATCGCGACTCGTACATCACTGGCAGTTGCGGTGGTTACAAGCGGGGTTAAAAGCGCTGGTTTGCAAGGATCAGTTTACTGTTAAAGTAAATAGTTTCGCAAATACTTACCTGGTCCAAAGAAAGAACTGGTCCAATGATCGCAACCTTACCATACATATATTTACTTATATATGCAACATAATATATCTTAAGTAATTAAACTTTACCCAACAGAGGTGCCCATATTTGTGTACAAACCTTCGGAATCGTTTGGCCTTGCTGGGTGGTTCCATTATACTTGAAAATGTTATAGGACTATGATATCTATTTTACGAAGATAGGTATAGTAAAACAAACAGTTACGTGAACCACGGGTGGTCGCCACTTCTTTTTCTTCCTAGGGTTAATTCCAGTCGCATCCGAAGCTTTTAACATGGAATTTGAATTATTTTTTTACAACAGTGGTCCATTTTTTCAGTCAGTCAGTCAGTGCGGATTTTGCTGAACCTCGAAATTTTTCGTGGCCGAAACATATGCTTCAAGAATGTCAAATGGTGCTAAAAACAGTAAATTGCAATAAAACAGTAGGCATTTAATAGTTCCAATTATAGCCACTTTAGGGATTTTACTAAAGAAGTCTAAAAGCGTTTTTATACTATCCGATCCGATATCGGTGTCGGGCGCAGATACGATATCGGTGGAATTACAATGTATGAAATATGTATCCGTCGTTCAAATTGTCCCAACCAATATCGAATATCGGAACCGATATTGGATCGGACAATCTGAAAATGCTCTAATCATTAGATACGTCATCTATATCGACGTATTGTGATGTCCAAAGATTTGAAGTAGGTTCAATACACATCACACAAAACCATTTATTACCTTGTCTTATCTGTGCATATGTCAGTTACCCTTCATTCATAACAGTGGTATTGCTATCGGCTACAATAGGCAGTAATCAATAATGGATGGGGAAATAGAGATAGCATAAATATTGTATGTGTGTGTGTGTGTGTGTCTGTGTGTACGATAGTATAGACATAAGCGGTCTTATTACAAGACACGGACTAATTGTAAAACCAGGTTTAAATCGTCATTAGACCATGGTCTAAATAAAGTCATGTTACGAAAAGGGTTTTAGTAGTAATCTTAGATAAACCTGCGTGACCCCTAGTTTAGCATTGGTTTAAAGTGTAATCACAATAATCACATGCGTCAGGGTTGTCATATTTTTGCTCGTAATGGATATTAACGCATGTAGAATATACTGCTTCCGGGCTGTTTGGCCGTGGTCTATGTGAAACTTGCATTCCAGACGTTTCGTTGATCACTGCGGTCGACAACTTGCCTCGTCGGCGGCTTCGCTGCGACTGATGCAGAATCTTGAGTCGCTGGCGTATTTATAGGCGCGGTCGGAGGGGGGAATCGACTTGCTCGATCCTGATTGGTCGAGAGCTGTGGCACCGACGTATCCGGGCGATGACGAGTTCGGAGACCTTGCCTGATGTAGAATCTTGAGTCGCTGGCGTATTTAAAATGTAGATTTTCCAAACGTTTTGCTATGAGAGTTTTTGAATTAATTAAGGATTATTATGAGGCTGTGCAAAACAAGTCCTATTTTGACTTACTTTTTCTTCGGAATTTAAATTTTTAGGTCATCTTTTATTGTTGTTCCATTAAAATTAATTTTACATACAACATATTTACAGTATAAAGTTTTCGTAATTCGTTTCGAACAACGCGGGAAATCGTCCCGTTTAACATCTATTATCCATGAAGTTGGATTTAATGAAAATATATTTTTTACTAATCTTAATAAATAATAAATCAATGACTTCAGAAAACTTTTGCTTTTGGAGGATACGGAACGTTGCGATCGAATGGTGTCATAATGAACGAACAATAGTTGTAGTAATCTATGCCAAGGTTTAAATCATGGTACTAAGTAGTCTACGGTCTATTCAGTTTTTGTAATAAGAAGAAGTTTAAACCATGGTCTTGAGATTAAGCCTAGACTTTATAGTTCGGGATTAAACCAAACTTCATTCCTTTTTTTGTAATAAGACCGAAGGGATCTTCTTCTTCTCGTGTGGTTAATAGCCAGCCTGTGACAGAGTGGTTCAGGTCGCCCATATAGGTCTCCGTCTTGACCTAACGACTTTAAACAGCCGGGACCGACTTTTAACGTACCGTCCAAAGCACAGAAACGCTCAGATGGTATACCACTAAACGGTTATCCATCCCAATGGTAACCTTCGCCTAGGTAACTTAACCTACTGATCGTTTAACGAACAGCGAGCGCACCTCGCCTCGAGTGGTGGGTTTAGAACATAAAACTAATAATGAGAGATATAGAAATCAACCTTGTGTTAGTTTTTTTTTTTTTATGTGCGGGAAATCCCCACTGATACCCCCCCTTCGGAGCCGAAGGGGGAGGTTATGTCGGACTCGAACCGACCAAACCGCACGTCGTCTGTGGGTCGGTGTACTAGGCCGAAGGTGAGGTTGTCTTGTGATATATCCCTCGCACCCCGGCTGACCCAGGGCCATTCCTCTCAGTCTGGCCCTCCTCGGGAGGGGGGACCATGCGGTCCCCGACTCGCCCCCAGTATGGGGGGGAACCTTGTGTTAGTCTTGGTCTGTCTTCGAGGTCTAAGGTTCGGAGTCCGCCTAAAGTATGATTTGGCTTGATTTTAACAACCATATTAAGAGCGACTACCCCAACCTGAGTTGTGGTCAGTGGTCACCCATAGGCAGAGTTATTCAGGTAGACAATATAGGCCTCCTCCTTGACCTAACGGCCATTGTCAGCTGGCACCAACTTTTCACGTATAACAAAGCACCAGTTAGTAAATAAACACTTACAATCGACTCGCTCCATCAACGTAGCAACAAGAATTCAGTAGCATTTTACCTATAGAAAAATCAGTACGCCCAAAGAGTCATTAGACATTGCTATATTTTCCAGCGGCTTCCCTTTTAAAAACTTTCACTCTTCACCGCTGCTGCCTACCCCAATAAGTAAGAGGAATGACTGAATGTAATTTACGCATTAATTTTCACGTTCAATTGTTAAAAGGTCCCCGATAAGGGTTGTCTTAGTATGGTTCCCTTTACCATCAAAGGGATAATTTATTTCTAATACGTTTATGACATTCTCAAAGACCGTGCCCAGGATTGAATTTAAATTGCCCTACTTAAGATGTCAATGTTTACACACCATGTACTTTAATGAATCCTACTACTTCTGTGGTTGTGATGCAGTGTCTGGATGAGATGAAGACTACCAACTATTTCACGCTAAACAGCTGAACGATTCATGATGAAATTCAGTGAAGGGGCAGATTTTATTTTTGGGGTGTACCTTACACCCGGCATCTGAAGATCAGAGATAGCTTGCAGTTTTAGTCGGTTGTCTAAACAACCAATCATAAAGGAACAATAAGGACTAACTAACCAATATTATAAAGGACTAATGAGGCCGGTTACATCAGAATCTTTCGACGTAAGCGCCCTCATTGGTCCTTTATAACATTGGTTTCTGTGCTTCGTGGGCAAGAGATCAATATATCACGCGAGTTGAGCCGCAGGCAGCAGCTAGTATCTCATAAATAAATAAATAATTCATGCTATTATCACCCTCTGATCACAATATAAATAATCCAGTATTGAAATGTGCTACGTGCTTTAGCATAACATTATCCGATACGACCTATGCACAATTATTTTGTTCTTAATTAAAACGTGACCGCAGCGAGTAATGAGTGGTCAAACGTTAGTATGTCAAAATTGCATATCGATGCCGTTTTGGATTTCGGGTCAATGTACTTGGTAACGTAGTTTATAACAGTAATTATTTATAACAGCAGAACTTTTTTTGAAGGTAACTTTAATTGAAGCTAAAATATTTGTAAAAGAATTTGAACTGTGCTCTTTTGTATTTTTTTTAGGACACGTTAACTTTTCTTGACTTGACTTTTCTTCGTCTAATGATAAGCTAAAGGCAAAGTCTCAGGAAAGAGGGTCATTACAAACATGTACCACGTTAACAATAGTGGCACTCAGCTGGACGGCCTCACCAGATGCTTTTTCGCGCCCCGCTTAAGGGATCCGGGACTTATAGGAAGAATGAAATATATGACTTGGCAAGGAATTCCAGGTCTTAATGGTATGGCAAAGGAAATAGTCACCGACCCGGCTCTCGATTTGTCTGATTTTTTGTATTTAGGTTGAGGTTAATGTTTAAATACATTTCGAATGTTGAAATCTAGAATGTTTTAAGCGACATTGATATTTCAAAGCATAAATATGTTTCTCAAACGACATTATCAACATATTACAATGTGACTATGATGTTTGTCGGGCCTTGAAGAAGAGTAAGAATCAGGCTAAAAACCCATTACTGCGGTTTTTAGACCATATTCTTCACACCTAAAAGAGCTTGAGTATTTTTCGTCTGAACTGATTTGAGTGTTATTCATTCTGTAATTCTATCTAATAATAGAAAACTGAAGATTACTTTGAACAATAGGTCTTTATGTTACGAGAACACTATGATTACATTTAGATAGTCAATAAAACATTATGACTGAGCGGCTTCTACGCATTACAATAATAATGTAATTACGTGCTTGGAATTGAAATAGTATGTAATACAAATAAGTCTATTGGTATCAATTCCTTATTTTTCCAATCATTAACCTAATCTTACCAGTATTTTTGAGGTAAGACTCGTCCTGTTTTGTATTTGTAACAATGGATGGAAAGATTTTTTATTTTTCATATAAAAATAATCAAAACTGCAACTGAGGTGGCGGACAGGCACACCCAGGGGAGGAACACTTGTGCTGCCAACCCTGTAAACACTGAGAGTTTCTGTGCCGTCAGTGTAGTAGTCAAGGCAGCCCCTCTAGAGAATGTCGAATTTATGGGATTTGACGTTTATGACATGCGTTAACGACTGTCAAATACGTCAAATCCCATACAATCGTCATTCTATTCCATCAAACGTCGACTAGAGGGGCTTGAATAGCCTTTGGTGTTTCATAGTAAAATATTTTAAGCCACATAGAATATTCAGAAAGATATAATTCCAGCGATATACCAACAACATATTTTGACAAGAAAATCAAATTGTCAAATATCATTATCATTTACAGTGGAATTTGGAAGCCTCGTATGTAACAGGAAATAACGTCAAATTGATGATATAGATTAGAAGATAATTTGAATGCTTGATTGGTTCTCAAGAGAACAACTTAAAACAATCGTCATACAGTGTACAGACAAATACATAAGTAGTAAGTTTCAAACTTCGTTCATAATATAGTTGTCATCTTGAAACTACACGGTATTAATATATATTCGAAAAATTTGCATTTGTATTATCGTGAATGCGTTTGTGAAGAGCGTTTTTGGCTGCTTGCGGCTTTCGACGCGCTTCTGGCTGGTCAGTCAAATTTACATGACTATACTTACACTGTGTTAACCACTATTCTAGTTATTCTTGGAAAAAAATATTAATTTTCTGTCTTATTTAAGCTGTTTTTTTTTACTTGGTGGAATGCATTTACGCACTTCGCTCAACCCTCGCGGGGGCAGGGGGCTCGCTTTATGTGGCCGAGACCAGAATACCCACTAAACCACCACGGTGTTCCTCCTTCGCCCAATCCGAGCCGCGGGATAGAATGCTCACCGCGACTCGGCTTATAACGCCCGCCCCATTTAACGGGCCCTCCTCTTGAGACTCCACCATCCCGGCCATCGGGCCGAGATGGTGGGGCCTGTCCTCCTCTTAAGAATGCGCCCCAGGAGGATGGTGGGGCCTGTCCCCCTCTTAAGAGTGCGCCCCAGGAAGAATGCGTCCCAGGATCATATTTTAGCTGTTGGTTAGCTTTTATCAAAATTTAAGTCTTTAAATTGGGACTTTAAATTATTTGATCGGTCTTGAGTCAATGACATTAATTGTCTGATACAGACTAACGTGAAAAATTAGGACAATATCTGGAAGTACGATGATTGAGTAAATCATCCTACAATCTTAACTCAACCGCAATCATCCTACTTCCTGATATTGTCAGAGTTATAAGCGAATGTTAAACATTGAGAAAAATAAAGAAATAGTTAATTAAACCGCCGAAAGTATCTTTCTGAAGAACAGGTAGTTCAGTAGAATGAGTATTTCCGTATAAAGAGATGGTTATGGCTTCAGTTCCCGTCCCGTTTGATACCTTTATACTAATGAAAACTGCTTAAAATTTAAATCCTATATAACACGCTTACTATAACAAAATTTATTCCAAAATCCGTTATTCCGTCATGCAAACATTAGAAATTAAAAACAAACATATTCATGGTAATTAAGTTCATCTTATAAAAACAAATTAAATTCTGATAAAACAATTACCGAGATTTCACAACACTTCTCAGCGGAAAATTTAAACTAACTCCTAACGCTCTAAACTTTTTACTTGGTCCTCAACAAACAAACACGTATCTAAGTTTTGTGGTAAAACTAAATGGATACTAATTTAGAGCCCAAAACAATCACCCCTTTTTTGTTTAGAGTTTATATTTGAACAAAAAGGGAGTATTTTTTTTAGTCAAAGGCTTAATTATTATAGTATTCTAACTCATTGAATGGACATTAAAACATCATTATTTAACAAATGGCTTATCCCGCGTGTTGTAGATTTGCCGTTTACGTTCTTTACAGGAATCTAAAAGTATCCTCGTAATATGTTTCCACGATAAAAATATCGCTATCAATATCATATAGGAAATTGTCTATCTATGTGCCAACGCGTGATTGAGTTACAAACAATATGAGATTACACGATACTTAGCTACTGAATACTGAAAATTAACTGTCTTGCGGGGTTATAGCTGGATATAAATGGGTGAAACTAGAAGTTTGGCGTACTCAGTTGATTCATCTGGCCCACAAAAATTTAAATTAATATAACTTTCCTAATAATTAGTACCTACGGAAATGAAGTAAAGCGTTTGATATTAAAGTGCCAACGGAATCAAGTGTATACGCCGAACTTCACAATTCATCCAAAAATCACATCAAGTCCTCAAAATTGCGATGAAATCCATTAAAATTAAATAAACAATTCCAACGGTGAACCAACACCCAGTGACCAAATATTCGTTCTAGTGAATAACTCACGGCTTAATTAATAAGTTACTAAATTTGTAAACTGGTTAGGAAGATTTGCTAAAACGTGAAAAATCACGTTTTACAAAACATGTTTCATCATAAATGAATAATAAACCGAGTAATCAAGATCAAAGTAATCAATCACACATAGCTGCCATTTGGGGAATAAGAGACATATTGGACGCCCCCTAGCCAGATGGACTGACGACCTGAAAAGGTGGCTGCGAAAGACTGGATGCGGAAGGTGGATTGGGGGCAATGGCGCACATCGGGAGAGGTCAGTATCCAGCAGTGGAATGCAATAAGCTAAATGGTTGATTGGTTCGTAACTAATATTGTAATCTAGGTGTAGAAGATCTTCCCAACATCGTTGAGGTTCAAGTTAATCTCATAATATGTATACAAGTTGATGCACTTAATAATTAACGAAGCACAAGCTTTCCATTCATTTCCATTCATTAGGTGGTCAGATGACCAGTCGTACCTGATTTAGCCATTACATACCAATGAAAAATAATGAAAGTATTTCGAGAAAATTTTGAACGCTACTGGGAAATCGCTGTGAGAAGGAAGAGTACTGTAATCAAATATAATATATGAACATTGCAGGTCATGTGATTTATGGTCACTCTCCTCTGAAACATTGCAACCAAATTTAATGATATTTGTATATTTTATAGGTTTTTACAAGAGATTTTAGTATTTGATATCAAGAATGTCGATGAAAGATACATTTTCATTATTTCATGGAATGAAATGGAATTGAACCAAGAACCAAGCGGTTCGGTGACTCTTTCCTTTGTCGCACCATTAAGACCTGGAATTCTTTGCCAGCTCACGTGTTTCCCACTTCCTACAGTCCCGGGTCCTTTTAGCGAGGCGTGAAAAAGCACCTGATGAGGCTGTCAAGCTGAGTGCCACCATTGTTAACATAGCATGTGTGTATAATGGTGGCCCGCTCTCCTTAGAATTTGCCTTTAGCTTACCATCAGACGGCGCGACCTTCGGAGCTCCAACACACGCCTCATCGAAGAGGCTATAGAGCGAAACCGAGGGTCTAAAGTATTCACTCAGCAGCTTGGCAGGAGCCACCTGACGCAGCTAAAATCGCACGACGGGAGGATCGTATTGTCAAAGCCAGAGATCTTCGCCGAAATAGAAGATTTCTACGGCCGATTATACGCTGCACATGCCTCTCATTCTCGACAAGATGACCACGATTCCAGAGTCACCCTGACACGCCACTACACCAACGAACCGCCTGACATCAGTCAAGACAAGATCGTGTCAGCTCTGAGGCAGCTTAAAAATGGAAAAGCCCCCGGTGAGGACGGAATAACATCAGAGCTTTTGAAAGGTGGAGGAGCCCCTGTTATACAGGAATTACAGAACCTCTTCAACGCCGTCCTTCACAGTGAAAGAACTCCTAAGGCGTGGAGCGGGAGTTTGGTGGTGCTCTTTTTCAAGAAGGGTGACGAAACCCTTCTTAAGAATTACAGACCCATCTCGCTTCTGAGCCATGTCTATAAGCTGTTCTCACGAGTGGTCACAAATCGTCTCGCCAGGAGACTCGACGAGTTCCAGCCGACGGAACAGGCCGGGTTTCGCGGAGGATATGGCACCATAGACCACAACAGGCCGGGTTTCGCGGAGGATATGGCACCATAGACCACATTCACACAGTGAGGCAGATTATACAGAAGTTCGAGGAGCATAATCAGCCCCTGTGTCTCTGTTTTTGTGGACTATGAGAAGGCCTTTGACTCTGTCGAAACCTGGGCTGTTCTGGAATCCTTACAGCGATGCCAAGTAGACTATCGTTATATTGAGGTGTTGAGATGTCTATACGAAGCCGCCACCATGAGTGTCCAAGTACAGGACCAGCAGTCTAAACCGATTCAATTGCGCAGAGGAGTGAGACAGGGGGATGTTATATCCCCGAAACTGTTCACCAGCGCGTTGGAGGATATGTTTAAGACGCTGGACTGGAAAGGAAAGGGCATTAACATAAACGGCGACTATATCTCACACCTACGATTCGCAGATGACATAGTCTTAATGGCGGAGTCGCTAGAGCAGCTGAACCAGATGCTGGGCGGACTAGCTTCAGCCTCGCGACGTATCGGTCTTGGCATGAATTTGGATAAAACCAAAGTCATGATCAATGGCCACATTGATTCGATACCGGTCGTCGTACATGGTCACCTTCTCGAAATCGTTTCTGAGTACACTTACCTCGGGCAGCAGATTCTGCAGTTAGGTAAAAACAATTTCGAAAGGGAGGTAAAGAGGAGGATCCAGCTTGGCTGGGCTGCGTTTGGGAAACTACGCCGAGTCTTCTCGTCATCCATACCGCAATGCTTGAAAACGAAAGTTTTCAATCAGTGCGTCCTACCCGTCATGACCTACGGAGCCGAGACATGGACCCTCACGGCAGGGTTGGTCCATCAGTTCAAAGTCGCTCAGCGAGCTATGGAGAGAGCTATGCTCGAAGTTTCTCTGAAGGATAGAATCCGCAACGAATACATCCGACAGAGAACCAAAGTTATCGACATAGCTCAAAGAATCAGCAAGCTGAAGTGGCAGTGGGCTGGCCATATCTCACGAAGAACCGACATCCGTTGGGGTAAACGTGTTCTTGACTGGAGACCGCGACTCGGCAAGCGTAGTGTAGGACGCCCTCCGACCAGGTGGGATGACGATCTAAGAAAGACTGCAGGCAGATGCTGAATGCGGCAAGCTAAAGACAGCGCGCTATGGCGCTCATTAGGGGAGGGCTATGTCCAGTAGTGGACTAATATAGCCTGACGATGATGATTACCATTAGGCGAAGTGAAGTAGAATTAAGGTGTCCTACATAAAAAAAAAACAACATTCCATAAACTACTAAGCGTCAAAGCATTAAAACAATCAGTACGCATTTGACAGTGGTAAGTGATTTCTTTGACAATTCAATTAAATGGCGAATAACGTTTGCCGGGTGAGCCAGTAGTTGATACTAATTATAACGTGTCAATAGATTTTTTTAAAGCTAGCCATCAATACTCTCAAATTTGTTGACTTAATTTGCATAATGTTCACTATGAGTCTGCATTCCATCTATTTTTAAATCTATAATCTTAATATATATAAATCTCGTGTCACAATGTTTGTCCTCAATGGACTCCTAAACCACTTAACCGATTATAATAAAATTCGCACACCATGTGCAGTTCAATCCAACTTGAGAGATAGGATAGTTTGAATCTCAAATTATAGTCCGATTCGCGATAACCGACATCCACGCGGGCGGAGCCGCGGGCGACAGCTAGTGACTACTATATTTATTTGTGTGCAAATGAAATGCTTGATATGATTATCTTTACTGAGGTCGATATTCTATTCAATAAATTTAAAACTATGTCCATTATTATAATATAACTAATAACTTTACTTGTAATTATCAGGCACTGTTGCTAGAATACATACATACATCAACAAAACATATTCACACACATTAACACACTACTGGTGCACACACATTTTTTTTTCTTTTTTCAAATTACATTAATATGACACCCACTTTCCACTAGTTTGGAAAAAAGCTCAAAAGCTCAAAAGCTTGAACTATTATATCATCGCATTATGTAGTTAGTAGGATAGATATATAAAATAAAATTAAATATATTTTCTACAAAAATCTTAGTCCAGCAAAAAGTTTTTTGTGGACTGATTCTAAGTTTCGACGGCAAGAAACCATCATCGTTTGCTCCCACCGAGAAGTAAGACATTTAAATCCTTACGCCCTCGCAGTTTTTTCTTATATTTTTGTGCGTATCAGGATGGAAATGTACGTTACAAACGGAACATGAATATTGATGGCGTAGACACACGCCTTTATCTAGTTCCATACGTTTAATTGGTACGCTAGCAGTGACTAAAGCGAATTACCTCAGTCGATGGATTCAAAGACTGAGAATTGATCTTCAACGTGACTCGAATATCAAAGACAAAATTACAATAGTACTTACATTAGGTAGGTAAGGTACATTACTATTGTAACAGTCAGTGAGAGATAAAAACCTCCTTGATATCAAAAAATAAATATTGTACCTAACTTAATTTGGCCCACTTCCTGTTAGATCTCAAACTTTAGACGTCAAGATAGAGTCTTTTTTTAAATAATTAGGGTCGTACGGTTTTTTTGTGATAAGGTCCCTTTAAGGTGATATTATTTCCAATTTCTTGAAAGTATTTAATGTTAGTTTTGTTATCATTACAGAATATAATTTGATATCATCAAGTTTTTAATTTAATTAACGTTTTGTCTATTTTGTTTTGAGTTCAAGTGAAATTTCTCTCTTATATTAAATTTATTACGAACTTGAAGGTTTTAATTCTTTGAATACTATTACTCACTTTTTTAATTAAGTTTATAAGAATTTAACTTTTGGAAAAATTTCATTAAGTTATAATTTATTTTTTTAAGCACAAATGTACATTTATAAACAGTTAATCCTAAACTTAAAGATACAATCACTATAATATCACTGATAACGATAACTTTACTAACGTTACGTATATCGGTAAATATTTTCTTTTAGATCAGTAACTAGGCTAGATAATATATTAATGCGATAGTATCGTTATCCATAAGAACTTTGAAAACAAGATGTATAGATAAACTTTGTAATGTACCGTGTACCTGTCACGTTTATTCTATTTGTAACAAGTTCCTTTGTATTACTTTATAACACAAAATGTTATAAATCTACATCTACATTACTATTAAAAAGAGGAAAGATTTGTATTTTTGTATGTTTGTAATGATTAAACTCAAAAAATACCGTGCCGATTTCAAAAATTCTTTCTCCATTGGAAAGCTACATTCAGCCTGAGTAACATATGCTATATTGGATTTTCACGGGAACGTTTTTACCACCGAAGCCGAGGTGGATCGCTAGATACCGATAATTTCATAGGTATACAGCTAATTATGAAGTAGCAGTCGAATACCAACTGGTTCGTTTTGCCAACTGACGCTTTTCAACAGATTCAAAAGCAACTATTCAGATGCCTCATGTCTGTCTAGTATACCACTTAGTGCTTTGACTATTAAGCCAGAGGTTTTGAGTTCGATCCCGCTTAGAGCAAACATTTATGCACGAAATCTCTGACAAAATGCCCGAAATTGATTCGCTTTTAACTTGTTTTATTGAGCAATTTTTGCACACAAAAATATAATGTTAATCTAACGAACAATGAATGCGAAAATGTTAGACAATAGTAGGTACAAACCTTCACAATAAATTGGATTATCTTTTTTCAAAGAACAACAAAACATGGTGTCCCTACAAACATTTAGAACAGTGACATAGGTAGAAAACCCCATTGGTCTCATGACAATGATCGGAGACAAAAGTCTGCCTCCGCTTACAATGTGTCAGGAACGTACCACTGACAACCATAGTGATAAATAATTTAGACGGCGTTTGGTTTAAGTTAGAAGCAGCTTACATACCATTTAAAACAGAAAAAGTATAACCAAATTTATAATGATCCGTATTCACATTCAGTATTTCTCGATAGTTTTACGTCAAATGGAGTAAAATCTACGTGTGGACCGCAAAACTCACAACTTGAAGGCTTGTTTCGAGTCGGCTCTATAGAATTATATAAAAGTTATTTCTTCGCACCTAATCGAAGCGAGACATGAATATGAATATATGTAATACTGAACGGCGTATGTCACTCAATAAATGAATACTGAATTTGTGGACGAAAACCCGTGCCATGAGGTTTACTCGACATGTTAGCTCGATTTAATAAAACTGTATGTGAGTACTTAGCTTAAGAATCATTCTAGACCAAGCGGCAAACTGCTATAGTAATTTTTAAGTTTCATTAAATTTCAACCTTAATCCATTTCTACAAGACTGCAAATAGTTTTTGTTAACAAAAGTACGTAGAAAAGCTCCAACAAAAATGTAGGCCATCAGTTTTGCACCTAAATCAAATCAAACAATTCATTAATTAAGTCATTTCTTTAAAAATGTTAGGTGGACCTTATTTGAGAAAAGTCGAAGAAGCAGGCTAGCTCACATATTTATTGGTCCCCATTAATACAGTTTAGATATTTTTATTGAAAAGATTAATCATAAATTTATTGCTTAACTGTGCACAGCTATATTGTTGAACTGTTCACATGAGGATATATTTTTGATCTATGGATTTTATAGAATATTGAGCTTTAAAACTTTCACAATATTTTGAAGAATAGACTGCCAATAATAACATATTAATTAACTCGACTACACTTGCCATATTTCAGGTGAATAATTTTGAATCAATTTCAACATTTTATACATAATTGTATGAAATATTCTGCAGAATCATAATACATAATAATTAGTAATTAACAAGTAATTAGTGATTTTAACACAGTTAACTGCGTTATTGTTCATTTAAATTTACAAATTATGTTCACTTCAATAGACACTCATGACAATGTGTTGAATTATAATATTCGTTATTTGAGGTTTTTGGTTTGGATTAATTTCCTATCATATTACATTGTGGTTTTATAGTTTTGTTTTGCTTTTAAATATCACATAATTGTTTTGGAACAAGGATGGGCCAGACCAATATTTTATAACATACTAGTGCTACGGCCTAGATTCAGAGAATCCTATCTATATCGATGATATCACAGCGCCACATACATTAAGAATATCAGCCACTCAGAAACACATTCAAACACACTTAAAATTATAGAAACTAATCAAGTGCGACTCGTAGTCGCACACTGTGATTACTGTACTTGACTCAAGTGGATTACGGAACAAACATAATGTTGCTTTTGGAAAAGTGGAGTGGAAAGTGACAATTGAAGGGCTACATCGGCCATATAAACACAAATAAATCCTAGGATATAAATCTATTCAAAAGCAGTTACGAGGTAATCTCAATCTATCAAATATCAAAACCGGTTACCTCGTAACTGTGATTGACATCGAGATCATTTTTACCAAGATTCAGTTAACGGATGGTGGGATTCCCTCCACCAGGTAAACTGACGATATAAAAAAGGGTACCAGACATGTCTAGCATGTTAATATTAATTGATAGGAATACATTTTTAATAGCCTTTTTTCTTATTTTTTATCTCATTGTAACACGTATCAGGCCTAGAGTAGGTAGTAAATAATACCTCTTATTTCCTTCCTGCACTGAATAAATGTCAACTTTTATTCATATACGGCCGGTCCAAATATGCGATCTCAATACAAATATGCTAATCCAAAACCAAAATTTAGATCGATTCGTTGCTCAAAACGACCATATATTCAATCGATGGATCGCCTTGACCATCACTTTCACTATCGATCTCACATAATATGGACATTTCGAGCAACGAATCGATCTAAATTCTGGTTTCGGATTGGCATATTTGGATTGAGATCGCATATGAAACATTAAGGTAAAGATCAAATTTCGATCTTGCACGGACACATCGAATCTCTTATTAAGCCCAGCCTGTAAGCTAAGGAAGCTATTTGCCACATTTAAGCTCCGGGTTATTGACATCTTAGTAACATAAAGAGAAAACTTCAATAAAATACTTTTGCTAGAAACAGATACAAACTACAAACTGGGACTTTTCAATAGCTATTATTCTTGTACTAGCTTCAAAACTTTTACGTTCAAAGATATCCACAGAAATTCATCTATCTATCTATCTATCTATCATCACTACATATATGAAGTATAAACAAAGTCGCTTCCTGCGTCTGTCTGTCTGTTCCTATGAATGCTTAAATCTTTAAAACTACGCATTGAATTTTGATGCAGTTTTTTGAATAGATAGAGTAATTCAAGAGGATAGTTTATATGTATACTAAATGCTTAATATAGTGGAGGGTGCAGGAGGAACGGGATCTGAGGTCACGCGGGCGGAAAAAAATTGGCGGATCGAAATTCTCCGGGTCAGCTAGAATCCATACCAATATTAAAAATGTGTGTGTGTGTGCGTGTGTATGTGTGTGTGTGTGTGTGTGTGTATGTTGGTCCGTCTTGTATGCCTAAATCACTGAACCGATTTTGATGACATTTGGTATAGGGGTAGATTAAACCTTGGAGGATGTATGTGAGTATGTTTGCTCGAGATAACCGACATCCACGCGGGTGAAGCCGCCGGCAAAAGCTAGTTATTATAAAATTGTTAGGGTATCTGCACATAAGAGACATAAAAAAAATGTGTTATGTTGTATTTATGATACTGAATACAATTTTTTGTTTCGATTTCTTCTGTTTTTCTATTTGTTCTCTATTGACGCAAAAACTACTGAATGGATGCTGCGGTTGAATGTCTACATAAGATTTAATTAATCTTTTCTTTATTTTTAATGACGTGTTTTTACATTAAGTAGGTACTTGTTGCTAGTTTTCCGTGCCCAAACTGTAAAAACGGTAGCCTATTACTAAAACTCCGATGTCCTACAAGCCAGTCTGTCACTAGACTGTATTTCATGAACTGTGATAGCTAGCCAGCTGAAATATTGCGCCTAAAAATACTTAAATAAAATAAATATTTAAGGGGGCTCTTGCTTCATAAATGGTATAGAACCCTTCGTTGGCAATTCTCGTAATTGACAGATTTTTCACTATTAAAAGCCTGTAACTGAATGTGAACTGAGTGTGAAAGCCTGAAGACTTATATTGAATGATTACTGACTCAAATATATATATTCACATCAAATTCTACACATGTTACGTCTTGTGACTCGCACCACACTCCGCCGCACATTGTCTAACAATTTTCATCATTACGTCGCTCGAGTGGAACGTGTCATATTTGTTTGTGTCGCTTTTTTCCCTAACATCACAATTTTTGTTCGTCATTTGACATTTTTACACGTTTCTCTCTCAAACAAAACAATCTCATTTAAACAAAAAAGGTAAAACCGCAAAGCAGAGTATTTAAACTTCTTTCTGTTTTCTGTTGTTTCATGTTTGTTTAATGAAGCTATGTTTTATTTAAACCCCCTTATTCTGAGTGGCAAACTGTTTCGTAAATACGCGCGTTCATAAAAACCGATACTTTTAAGTTAGTCTAGTTTCACGCTTCTCTCTTCTATGTTATACACCATCTTCTCACGTTACGACTACGTTTGAAATTCGATGTCACTCAGAATATTGGTCTTGACGATAAAGAAATGGAATAACGAACAACTCATATTTTATGCACAAGGTACAATATTATACAATATTATGTACAGTCAGTATCATATCGATCTTGATGAGCAAAATACTCAAAATGATCGTAATACTAATAATTTTGAGTCAAGTCAAGCGGTTTTATTGACTTAAACTGTATTATCAGCGTGAATCAAATATTAGAACAATCTGTCACGAGGATGAGGAAAAAAAAAAAAATTAATTTACAGATCGCTGGTTTTTCTTGATCACGATTTCCTTTCTCCATCTATACCTAGTAAATAAGCAGAAGTTGCACTATTTCTCCCCCATCCATTTTATGCATTTTTCATAAAATGGGGGCAAAAATCATAAAATTAATATTAAATTCTAAAATAATTTAAAACTATCTGTTGCCCGCAATGTCGCCCGCATATAACTGTTACCGTTTCTATTTGCCCTTGTGGACTTCTGTTCCCTTACCCGTGACTAACGAGAACATTTTTTTAAACCTTCCGTGGAACTTTTGGAACATATATTATATTATATGTAACAAGAAATGGCCAAATCAGTCGAGAAGTTTTCGAGGTTTGCACTTAGCATCATCCATTTGTTTAAAAGAAAAATAAACTCCCTCATAAATAAATTACACGAGCCATTTAACAGAATTTAAACATACATATTAAAAATTTGCGAAGCCTACCTGAGTATGAACATTTAATATCAGAAATCCCCGATGTCAAGTTGAATTCAGACAACAGATCCGCGGTTTATGAGCTGTCAGAGTGACGCGGGTATCACGAAATATTGTACGATTATATTCATAAACGAGTACTAATATTGTGGTCTGTGGTCGCACTAATCAAATATTTATGTTCCTTTCAGGTTTATGTTCAAGTTCAAACACATATATGTACAGCCAGCGTCCGAAATATCTTGACTAAAAAGTATCAAAATAATCTTAAAACGAATGTATTCAGAGCAATAAAACCACTTTTTAAGGGATTCTATCGCTACTTATTCGTTATAATTGATTTTTAGACCAACGTTTCGGCTACTTTTCAGCAGCCATGTTCGCGGTTTGACTAAGGATGGTAGTTGACATATAGTATGAAGTTTTATTTTTTCAAATTGTAGTATTATCCGAACTGCAACTTAATCTAACAGTTTATTATCAGATTAGATAGGCTATTAAACAAGGTTTGTTTTAATGTGTAGATGTCTCAACAAAATGTTAATAGAATTTTAGTTATTTAGGTTTAATTGAAATATCCCTAGACCATGTTGATGTGTGTAGGTTCACATTGGTTTTGGCTCATTCATTAATCATTCCAAACCAAGTCACATGACATAAAAATAAATATAAAGACCATAATTAGTATTTACAATGACTGAAGTATTTTTTGTTGTTTAATGGATCAAGAATTACAAAAACAAACTATGCTGTCAAAATATAACAACTTCCTAATTACATAGTATCTATTCTACCGTATTCTAAGCAAGCTTGACAGACAAAAGTATTAAATTATTTCTTCACTAAAGAGTACCATTATCTATAGATACTAATATTATAAAGACGTAGAAGGTTTTGTGAGTTTGTGAGTGAGGTTGTACTGCTTTATCGTTTACACTGATGGCACAGAAACTCTCTGTTCTTACATGATCGGCAGCGCAAGTGTCACTTCCCTGGTGTTGCACACGTCCATAGACCACGGTCATCATTTTCCAACAGGTGGGCCGTGTGCTTGTCTACCACCTAAGTGGTATAAACAAAGGGATCTGAACCTACTGAATTGATATTGGAATCGAGCTAGCCTAAGCTTTTAGCCAGTTCGACTCTGACGTAGCCGCTGTTTTTAGCCTAAGCAGTGTATTTTGTTTTCGACATCAGACGCATTGCTGGAAAACATGGCACCAATGCCATTCAGTTTTTGTTTATCTTAATCACAATTACAAATTCTATTCTCGATTATGGATACATCTTTTCATTATCTAATTATATGTTATTTATATGTTCATCAAAGCATTGTTATAATATACGCGCGGATGTATGTGATCATCCGTCCGATCTCCGGTGTCCCCACAGTGAAATATTAATTATAATATAACATTTTCAAATTAGAATTTAAACATTTAACTATTCTAGTCTTCATTACACTGTAAACATTAGTCATAATAAGTAAAATAATACTAATGTAAAGTATTATTTTTCTTGTCGCATCTGACACAAATAAGAAATCTTTTTGTTTATTTAAAAAATACCGGAGTAAAATGAACAAAGAAATAGGTTAAAACTTTTCTCGAGTCCTATATCGCTGGGAGTCAGATACGGGAAGTGCAAATTAGGGCAGAGCGACGAGGTCTCCATTTGTTGAATGTCAACTGTGATAGACTGATTTGATTGACTGATTAATCCGGAGCGAACTCTGACTGTGCCCACTTGAAGGTAATTCAATAATGTCTACAATAACAAGATAATTTTGTATTGAAACAATATAAACAATATTCTCCTATATTCCATTTTGGTTAAGGTACTCATGGTAAACTATCTTGATGTATTTTTTATTACACAAACACATATTAAAGAAATGAAACATGAATTCGATATTGAAGTAACAAGACGGCGTCATCATCACTGGTGTCGCTATTTTCAAAAACTTCATCTCACTGTGAATACATAGACACATATTCCTCAATTTATATAGACAGCCTCCGTGGCGTAGCGGTAGTGAACGCGGCCGCTACGCAGGAGGCGCGGGTTCGATTCCCGCTCAGTGCAAATATTTGTATGCATGAATATGTATATTTGCATTGGTCTGGGTGTTTCTATGTATAATATGTATGTACTAACTTTTAAACTCTCGCGTTCCATGATATATAATTAACGAAACGGGAATTAACGCGATCATGGTATAGGTACTTACATACCTTTGATTGCCTGACGTTTCGACCAGGTTACACCGGCCGTGGTCACAGGCTGACTGGCTCAGCAGTGGACGCCCGCCGTCTTCGAATCCGTGAGGTAGTAGGCTCTTCATCTACCCGCACATTTTCAATATTTTCTTGTCGCCATGTACCGTCACATACCACACTCACAGTGTCCCTATTACGTAAGCAAAGACCATCAGACTGTGGAAGCGATATGTAGATGACATTTTCAGTATTGTCAAGGGAAGTCAACAGGAAGTGGATCAATATATACAACACCTTAATTCAATTCATCCTAAGATAAGGTTCACGTATGAGATGGAGAAAGATAGGTAGTAATAGTAAGTAGCCGTGAGATCAGATGGGTCCTTGTCACACTGTGTGTACCGGAAGCCTACACATACGGACAGATACCTACACGCCACGTCTCATCACCATCCGATGAAGAAAAATAAAACACCATTAACTTCTTTCTCAGAATTTAAATACTGAGAACCCAGTTTTTGGGATACCTTGTTGACCCAAGCTAAATTAGAAACCCCCAAAATCTATAATTTCCTTTGGCAATGTTACAGGTACCCCTCTAAATTATTATATAAGGACAACCTTTTGGAATCTGCTGTTGGTTGTCAACAAGGAGACCCACTTGGACCGGTAATTTTCAGTTTAGCTATTCAACCTATTATTCGGCAGTTAAATTCTAAATTCAATGTATGGTATCTAGACGACGGGACCCTAGGAGGAGATGTGGAGACTGTTTTACAAGATTTGGCCTTTATCAAAAACGAATTTAGTTTAATTGGTTTAGATCTAAATGATAGCAAATGCGAGATATTTTTAAATGATGCTTCGGACAAAAAAATGACTATTTCTAAATTTAATTCTTTGGCTCCTAATATCAAAATTATAGAAAAAGAGTCTCTACGTCTCCTCGGGTCCCCAATCTTAGAAGAAGCCTTCACCCCATTTATAGAGGAAAAAAATCAAAATTTTAATATCATTTCGGACCGCCTACTCAAAATTAATATCCATTCGGCTTTCACTATTCTCCGGTATTGTCTTTTCGTTCCGAAATTCACCCATGCTCTCAGATCTACACCCTTTTGGAAACATTTAACAATTTTGGAAAAAATGGACAAAATTATAGAAATTACACTCACTAAAATTTTAAATGTGGCCTTGAATGATCGTGCGTCACTACAAGCGTCTCTACCGATTCGCTTGGGTGGGCTCGGTATTCGCAAAATTTCGGATGTCAGCTTACCAGCGTTTCTGTCTTCAGTCCACAGTACAGAAGAATTAACTAGGAAAATCCTTGCACCTACACTAGTTAATTCTGAAGTATTGTGTAAGACTGAAGCAGTGAACGCTTGGAAAATTGCTTGTCCAAACACTGATCTCCCAAGGAACCTTTTCTCACAGCGACAGTGGGACGGGCCGCTCTGTAACTTATTAAGACAAAATTTATTAAATACTTGCACTAATGCTGCTGAGCGTGCCCGCTTACTGGCAGTTGGAGTGTGGGAATCGGGTCTTTGGTTACAAGCTCTTCCGTCATCTAACGTAGGGACTATGTTAGATGACATTACTTTCCGCATCGCGACGTGCCTCCGCCTAGGTGCGCCGTGTGTCTCTCCGCATCAATGCCGTTGTGGAGAAGCAGTTGACCGACTCGGACACCATGGCCTGTCGTGCTGCAGGAGCGCTGGGCGAATTCCACGGCACGCCAGCCTCAACGACATAATCCGCCGTGCTCTTGTCACCGCTGGTGTGCCTGCTGTGCTTGAACCAAACGGTTTGGCGCGCGACGATGGCAAGAGACCGGATGGTATGTCATTAATGCCTTGGAAAATGGGTAGGAACCTGGTGTGGGACGCAACATGCGTTGACACCATTGCCCCTACCCATATACCTGGCACGGCTGGTTGTGCCGGTGCTGCTGCAGCTTCTGCAGAGGCTCTTAAGCGGCGCAAATACTCCAATCTCATTGGAGATTATGAATTTGTGCCGTTTGGAGTCGAAACGTTTGGGCCTTGGGGTCCGAGCGCCCGCAATCTCTTCAGGGAGATTGCGAAGCGTATGGTCGACGCTTCTCGTGACCAGAAGGCTGGCCTCTTTTTAGGTCAGAGATTAAGCATTGCCATACAACGTGGCAATGCTGCCAGTCTTCTGGGAACGCTACCACAAGAGGCATGCGATGCGGATGAATTCCACGACGCATTTTAACTTTTAGTTTTAGTTTTTATTTTTTATTTAGTATTATGTATATATAGTAACTTTATTAATTTAATTTAATTTAATTTGTATATAATAGGTTTGATTTTTTTATTTAATTTGGTAAGGTTGATTTTGTTTTGATTTTATTTCTTTGCATTTCAATAATATTCGTTATAAATTCTGCTAAAAAAAAAAAAAAAGAAATAAAGCCGCTTAGAAAAAGAGGATGTATTATATAGATTTTATCAGGTCGGGCCAAGGTAACATCATTTTGATAATAGGGAATACGAAACTCACTGCCATTAAAGGCTGAAGTCATGAATTAATCCAATTCATTGATATTTTTAAATCTAATAAATCTAAGCCATTAAAAATCTTGAGAGTTCCTTTACTTTCCCATTTTAGGTCAGTTTACCTCAATTATTAATTGATTAGTTTGATATTTTAATGCGATGAGATGGCTAACGATATTATATTGTGTTGATTAAATTAAATTGTTAAATTTAAAGGAGTCGCTATCGTCCAGTGAATGTTACCTGACCAGGCTTTCGCCTTTCATCTTCCGCTTCCAGGGTGTAAATAAATGACCTCATTTATTAGAGGGCATTCTGTAGACATGGAATTAATATTATTATGTTCTTTATTTTGAATATCTACTTAACCTAAGTTTACCACCACTTCATAGGCGTTTGTGGAGAAGAATGGCCGCAACAAACGCAAGTGTAGCATTTTTCGAAGACGTCCATTTACAATACCTTAAAACTATTTGTGGACGAATGTGCATTGGTTCCGTGTCACAATTATTAATAAGTTTAATGTTCTTTTTTATAAGGGACACGTCAATTTGACTTAACATCGCCTGATGGTGTTTACAAAATATTTTAAATGCATAGCACTTGTCAAACGTAAATCAATCAATTTACCTACTTCCACTGCAAGACATTATTATAGTAAATATATACCTTTTTACAATATATATATATACCTACATGAAGGAGGACAAGAAAAAACATCAACAGATTCCGAAAGTAATGCTTGCAATGTTTAGATAATTGTAGTGGTATTTATTACGTGGTTAACGTAAGTGGCTCGCTAATTGCTAATGCGTCAAGTGTTAGCACAACTATTTGTGTAATCTATTGCAAATTGGTCCAAGACTATTATAATGTCAACAGCAATTTGTGAAACCATTTTTTAATCAACCGCTTGATTAGATTGAATCTGTGTATTAAATAAATTTGAATCGTCTATTTGTAATATCACAATTACTGAATTAACTATAATTAAGTAACTGTACTAAATTATAATATGGTATATTGGACAAACAAACAATTTTAAAAATGTTGTTTTTCTGTCTGTTTGAACCAGGTTATCTCTGAAACAGCTGTGCTAATTTTCATGGCTCTTTCATAACTAACACCTTATATTGTAGACCTTATAATATAAGGTGTATATAGTTATACTATTTTCAGTTCAGAAAAGATTTACATTTCCGCGCAACTAAATAACTTACTAATTATCAATAGATCTCGTATTTCCCAATCAAAAAACGGCAGCAAAATTAACTACGGCTGTATAATATTGTGTTTTATCGCAGTTCACAATTATTATTATTAACAGACATTGTTTTTTCTTTTTATCTTATTCCTGAAGATTTAGACGATGTGTAGATACCAATAGTCCAATAGAAGATACTTTCAATGGCAAGATGTGAAAGCTTTCTCTCTGTGTTAATTAATATAAAATTATAATAACATATAATTATATAAAATTATAGTCTGCCCAATAGAGATTATATCTGTTATATCCATGAGAAAAACTGATCCGGTGACGTATTATAATTAAAAACCGCGTGACGCAAAGGACAAGTAATAAAAAAGTGATATTAATTTAATAATTTTAATAGTAGATAATTAAGCATTTTTATTCGCATTGCAATGGCGGAAGACTAGGTACTGAACAAAAATGACACACAGACGCCAACATTACGTAAGATAATGTTCGTTTACAATTGTGTCGGTAACAAGCGCTCAATGATTCCGACCCTGAATGTTCGAGCGCAGATTACGCGCGTTTTGCTTTCAAACGTATAATTTAGCTTAAGGCGTGTTCCTTTTTTAATCTCGTTTTATATGAAGCAGCAATCGGCTTCTATGTATCGAACGAGCTGTTTAGATCCAAAAAAATATACTTTCGGGGGTCATGTGGGTATAAAATTAAAATATTCAAGCTGTGAAATAAACTCACCGCTGTGGTTTTTCCAAGCGGCCATACTATGGGGTCCTTCAAGAAGGGCACTAGAAGGTCGTTACAGGGTAGGCAGTACGAGTGTGACTCCCCTGGTGTTGTACATAGGCCATGGTAACCACTTTCCATCAGATGGCCGCGTGCTTATCTGCCATCTAATGGGCATGAAAAAATTGAACGGGACGCAGAATTTTAGTTAATGAACTCATAAATTTTGATATTATGATGTTTTATTGACCTACCTATTTGCATAGTCCTCTTTGTTCCTCACATTTTTCTCAGGTGCTCCTACCTGAGAAAAATGTGAGGATCAATATTTTTGGAAATTTGGAGCGCGCGTGTATAATTACAATGAATTTTTATTTAAAGCATTTTTCATGGTAAATATTCAAATTGATTAAGATAGGAAAAATATTGTATTTGGAGTGATTCGGGCGGTGTCCAGTAGCTTATAGGCCAGAGCATTGCCCTTGAAAGGCAAAGATCGCGGGTTCGAACCTCGCCTGGACCGAGTCAATATTTTTCCTATCCTAATAGGCATTACATAGTCATCTTTATAGGCATAAAATACCTTTTTGTAATGTAGTCTTTATAACAGCTGCGTTTAGGTTGTGGTCTTAAGTTAATACCATTTTTTATTCTATATGGCCCGACAGGTCATTGGGCCTCGCTAATCTGATGGTAAACAATCCAGTAAGTGGTATGGACTAATATTATATGATGAATTAGTAAGCACTCGAACCTATTTAGAGGCTAAATCAATTAACTCAATAATGATTTTGGCCTACTACTAAACCATCTTACATAGATTAAGCTAAAGTTGAGAATTGCGTGTCATGGCACCTTCCCAAGCAAAAATACTATGCCGAAGTTACTTTATTCTTTTCTGTAATATAACGTGCAGTTTTCCTACCATGATACAGTTAGTTAAAACAAATAAAATAAAAATGATCTACTGAAAACATAAAACTTGTTATTTATTGTAAACTAACTCTACTAGTTCCAGCTATCTGCGTTCGAGAAAATAATATGATGAAAATAAAATCCTATATCCTAATAAACTCAAACTCATTTATTACGAAAATGGGTAATTTATAGATAACATTCAGTAAATTAAGAGGTCCCTCTATAATCCACCTGAAGGCAATTTTACAGGTATGTTTTAATTTATATTGATTATGCACTAGTAATCTATACGTATAAATAAAATTGATGTGTTTTACAATTATTAATTCATTACAGGGTATAACTACCGGACACTAATTTGAAAAAAAAATTGTTTATATCTACCTTAAAATGAGTAAGGAGACAAAACTTCCGTGGAATAGAATAGGCCAGACTCGGAGTAGGTTCTAGAAGGTAACTAAGGTATGCGATTATTGTCCACCTAACAACACTTCTGCCTACTGTTTTGGACATTTACAGCCGTGAATGTATGTATAAAGACAGATATAATAGCTATAAACACCATATTTCCTTACAAGCTAGCCTTAGCGACCATTAAGATTCCCCAAGGATTATCTTCAATTATTACAACTACTCTATAATAAATTAACCCAACTAACTAAATCAAATTGTTATCTATATTATTCTGACGGTCTCTGTGATGCACAACTACAGCGTTCGACTACTAAGCAGGGAGTGCGGATTCGATGCCAGCTCAGCTCAGTCCAAATATTTATATGGGTATAATATATATTTGCTTTGCCTATGTATTAAAAAATATGTATGTATTTACAAAAAAGTAAGTAAGAGTGTTTATCCGCATTCTACATAAGTTCGTTAAGCTATGCAGACTTAGGCATAAAGTATAAAATAAGATACATAATAGTTTAGAAAAATCATAAATTATACTAAATTTTGATTTAAAACTAGAAACTAAACTGCTTTAAAAATAACTAAATGAAATTGAAAACTATAAGCTATTATTAAAATAAGATGCTGACTTTGAATCTAAAATAACGCTTTGTATAACGTTATAAAATTTTATTTATTTTTTAATCTTGATTCACGTACCTAAATAAATTTCAGATTGACAAACAAATCGTCGATAAATAACCATTACACACAAAAACATTTTGTGTTTATTTAACAAACAGCACTCCCGATATGCCAAGCTTGTTAGCTAACCAGCGTACAAAATACAAATATTTGTGCAAACATACGCACGGTGGGTACAGAATAAAATTAATTATTTTATGATATCGAGGTTTTCAATGGAAGTAAAAAAATACAAATTGATTTCTGTTTTAATCCATTTACTTATAAATGATTAGTAGATCCAATCCCATCCTGCCTGCCACGCCTGTAAATCCCCACAGGGGTAGACAGAGGTGTATTAACACCCACATTCGCTGACTGTGATTTTCGGTTCCACATAATAGGGTGTCGCATTGGTTCCCGTTAGAGTATAATAGGGCCACCCCATTTCTTTGGGTAGGTGTCGTAAGGGCCTGCTAAAGGATAGGGCTGTTCTCCATCTGACAATAAACATAAAAAAAAGACGGGTTGCACTCTGGGAGTGCCGGCAGAAGTGAAAACATTTTCTTTTTTTATTTCTTCGTTATATACATAGAAAAAGATAAAAAAGAACATACCATACCATACCTATAATATAGCGCTAATCATAGAACCCATCACTTATTTTCTGCTAATTATCTGTCAGAAGAAATTAATAAATTAATAAAAGAAAAAATAATCACAAAAAATAATAAATTACAGAAAGAAAAAATAATCATAAAAAGTAATAAATTACAAAAAGAAAAAATAATCACCAAAAGTAATAAATTACAATAAGAAAAAACAATCACAAAAAATCCCTGAAGGCCAGGTGGTTTGAACCCGATACTATCTGAAACTATAAGGACTTACAGTCGAAGTGCTTACCGTTTAAGCTACGACGCTATCTATCATAACTTGCAAAATAGATAGTCTGTACCTAATCTTGTATGACGTCAGTCGTCGGTTACGGTTCAAAGGTCAACTAATCCTGACGCTTCCTTAACATTTTACACCCATCCAACGACGCTAAAGAAGTTTTCACTTCAAAAATTGTAAATATTTCACAATATTTCGAACAACGCTATTTAGACCCATGGTAAGCATAGCTTAACTAGCTTGTGTAATTGAAACTAGAATGCGGATGAACATACTTTTTTTTTTAAATACACATAATAATTAAACATAGAAACGCCCAGACCAATGCAAATATATATTACTCATGCAGATAAATATTTGATCTGGGCGGGGATTGCATCCGTTTATTACCGCCACCGAGGCTGTCAAACATACAGCTCATGACTAAGTATCCGTTTGACAGCAATAGGCTCACCTATTAATATTATAAACTAGCTTACCCGGCGAACTTCGTAACGCCAATATTTTTCCACCCGCGTGGCGTCAGATCCCGTTCCCGCTGCACCCTCTACTATATTTAACATATATTATACATTGAAAGCTTCACAATCACTCTATCTATTAAAAAACCGCATCAAAATCCGTTGCGTAGTTTAAAAGATTAAAGCATACAAAGAAAGCGGCTTTGTTTTATACTATGTAGTGATGATGTGAAATGTGATAGTAAAGATGTTTGGATGTGTGTATATTTGTTATTCAATCACGCTGTAACAGCTAAATGGATCTTGTATTTCGGTATAGGTAGTCGTAAGTTATTGTTTGGAATATCCGGAACGGTGTTAATATAGATCACCGGCTGAGGTCGTGAACAACAGCTAGTCAATTTGGCACAAGTCACGCTTTCTAGAGAATGCTGATTAATTCTTTAAACTACAGTCTGCTAACCTACTTTTGGTTTAATACTACACAGCCTAATTAACTACCTGCTACCAGATAAGCCCCCTTGATAGATATTCTTCTTTCATTCTTGATTTAAATCGTTAATTGTTAAATTGTCGAATAGAATGACGAATGTATGGGTCTTGACGTTTATGAAATACGTTGACGACGGTCATATACGTCAAATCCCATACATTTGTCTCACTACATACCCAGCTTCGGCTCTGTAGTATCGGAATATCATCGTGTGCGCGAATTCTGACTAAGTGAAACGGTGGTGTAGCTCGTTCAGTTTCTAATCTCCAGCCTTTTATCGTTCTATCCTCGTCTTTATTTCATATACATACCTTGTTAGTAAACGTGTAACTCCTAGTTGTCTTTTATGTGTCGAAAGGGATAATTTGGACTGTTATATCGTTTTTAAAATAACATAGCATCGCCTTATTATTTCCTCCGAAATCCTGGAAAGGATTGAAAGTAAAAACTAATTTATTTAATAATGTATTATGTGAGTAATATATTTTACTCGTCAGGTTAATGAAACCCGATAACCACCACATAAGTCGGGATTACACTGTTAATACAATTGCATGGCGATCTTCTTCAAATATATCGCTACTGTCCTTTCCTGTCGCTTTTGCCAATGGCTCCGCCCGCGTAAATGTCGGCTATCGCGACAAAACATAAGCCTATAAGCCTTTCCCAAGGCCTAATCTATCTGTGTACCATATTTCATCAGGTTGTCTTTGAAAATAACTAACTTTCATAGTAACATTCATCCCCTATTTAAACCCCTTTCTTTGCGGAGAAAGGCTTATATCCTTTCCTAAGCTCATTTCTGTACCAAATTGTATCATAATCGGTTCATTAGTTGACGCGTGAAAGCGTAACAAATAGACCGAGTTACTTTCGCAATCATAATATTAGTATGTTATTATTTATGTTAACCTGCAAACACGATTCGTAACTATATGCCAATAAGTGAATTAGTAGGTAAAAGCTAGTTCATCTATAAAATATGAACCTATTAACTATGTAACTTCATGTATAGTCTATGCGCTTATATCTTATTCGGCTCCAGAATTAATCTAGCTTGATTAAACGAACGTACCTTATCTCCACCAATTCTTCAGCTTAATAGCCATTTTGAATTCTGATAGGATATTAAACGTGAATTTATATTCGTAATTCTAAACGTGAATTTCAGATCAAATTTATTATGCAGGCTATAACTTAATGCGATAAAGTTGTAAATCGGTTATTTTGTTTGAACTACGCATCTCCATCCACGTGAAACTTATTTTGTTCATAATTTTATGTTTTATTGTTTTTGTACGAAACCTTAATAATTTATATGATTATTTCATATAAATTATTAAGGTTTCGTAGACAGTAGACATTTAAAAAAATTAACATCTGCTAAGCCGCTTCGGAGATTAGGTAGGACAAAACAGCTATAAAAGAGATAGACAGAAGACAAAAAATAATATTTACAAAGATAAATACGAAATACTGGTTTGCATCTGTGGTAATCGTTACAGGAAGTTGGAGTCCTCAAAAGTACGACTAGCCTAAGGAACTTCGATATCTTGGTTTGGGAAGTGATGGTTTGGTTGAGGAAGTCAGATGGTAGTCGCTTCTCGAAAAATATCGAAGTTTAACCGCATCATAGTAAGACTGGAAAGTTGAGCCAAAGTGAGTTGGGAAAATTGCTTAGAGACTGTTGACAATGCTGTGTATTAGTTAAAAAGTTGTTATTTTAATTTTAGGATTATACCACCATCGTCTATCACGTCAGGGACCGCGTGGTCCCCCTTCCCGGGGAGGGCCACACCGAGAGGAATTGCCCTGGGTCAGCCGGGGTGCGAGAGATATGTTGCCAGACAACCTCACTTTCAGCCTAGTACAACAACCCACAGACGGCGTACGGTTTAGGAAGGGGTATGTGTGAAAATTTCACGCACGTAAAAAAAACCATCATCTATCATATATTGCAGCATTATTTAACATTTTCATAAATATTGAGTACGTTTTGTAAGAACAAATGGAGTATTTATAATACTTAAGCGAATGTATGGTTTAATAAAGCGATATGAGTTATTCATATAGTATGTGGGGCATTCCTCACATACTGCCCCGCATGGCAGTGTGCGGTATGGCGTCCCTAGCGAACTATTATTCACTTAATACAGCGCTTTTATTACTGTACTGTACGAATTATGCTCTAAGAATTATATCACTTGGTCTGATGTGATTTGAAAGTGCGTATACTCCATTAATTGGTTAGGTACTTAACTAAACGTAAACAACCTTGATGTATTTTTACCCGACTGCCAAAAAAGGTATTGTTTTTCGCGCGGATCTTGTATGGTGTGTTTGTAATATTCTTTATTACCTCATATCTTCTGATTCACTATATAGATTTCATTGATTGATATCTCAAATAAAAGGTATTTGTCTCCCAATGGTTCTTGGATACTTAAAATATAAACAAAAGCTATATGTTAGATTTTAGGGGCCAAAGTGTATGTTGTCAAAAAATATTTTCTCTCAAATTTATCGAGTGGGGTATCAGAATGAAGGAAATTAGAAGGCGATTACAAAAATATAAATATGTCGTAACTAAAGAGTATAAATTAAAATAAATTACTTATCGTACAGAAAAAGCCAAATAATTTTGAAAAGATCGAAACAAGCTTTATAGCAGGCGGTACCCATTAACAAAATCTCAAACCAGATGATAATTAATGGGGCTGCTATAAAGCTTGTTTCGATCTTTTCAGAAACAGTCGGGTTTGTTATTTAAAATAATTTATTTTATTTGATGAAATTTTTACTTAAAATCTCAGTTTATTAATATTTTTCTGTTCCTAAACTTATTTGAAAAACCAAATACCAAAATTGAAGCACTAGTCAAGTATTAGCCTAGTTTATTCATTAAATATGTATTTTGTATTACAAATTGCTACAAGATTGTTAACCTTTAGTTTGGTAAAGTCCCCTGGTGTTGCATAAGTCCATAGGCCCCGGTAACCACTTTCCATTAGGTGGGCCGTGTGCTTGTCTGCCACTCAGTTGTATAAAAAAAGGTAGCTATATTTATTCTCCATCCTATTAGGAAAGCTTGATGAAACGACAATTTCATAAAAACCATCGGTACAAAAAAAACACGCTTGGCACCATTTTTTTTTTTTTTTAACGTGTGGAAACCCCCACGGGCTTCACCCCATCGGTGCCGACGATGGGGTGGGCGTGTCGGAATCGGACCGACTAAAACCACACGGTGTCCTTCCCCAGTGTACATTGCCGGGCACCCCGGGTATGCCCTCGAAAGGATAACCCCAGGGTTGCCGGCGGACATTGGCCGCCACCGCGGCCTCGCCTGGTGGGGTCGGGTTATATCCCGCGTCGGTGAGTTGGCAAGCGTGTGTAGGACACACACGACACGCCTCCGCCACGGCCTGCTTCTGTAAGGACGGCGAGTCGGCCATCTGCCGTCCTCAGGCCCCGATCATGGAGGTCGATAGTCCCGGGCGTAGACGAGTCTGCGGCGTCCATGCCGTGGCCATGGCGTATGCTTTGGGTATAAAAATAATTGAACTTATAAATGTTTTTCATGTTCATTCAATAATTTAATCTACTTATAATATAAGTACTTTTAACCAGATCACCCCCTGAAATCTGACCATATGTCCTGATCGACCAACTAATCAGTCAGCCAAAAGTATTCACTATTGACAATGTTATATTATAGTTACAGTTACAGTACACTATACTTATAGCCATGGTACACTATGTTTTATCACTCATAACGCGACCAAAAACTGCAATGTATTTTTCCCAGTTTTTTAAATAAAAGTAGAACTCATATTGTGGTGGTTAAGCATCAGCAATTCATTGTACAGCAGTTTTTTCTGCATAATTTCATATACTTTGTGCAAACATTTCATGTGTTTGTTCACTGGTGTTTTATAAAGCCGTTGAATATTGTATGCGTTGCAAATTTTACTGACCTGATTAAAGTTTATTTTTTCTCCTTTTGGAATAGTTCTTTTTATTTCTGATACTCATGTATTATTATTACTTCTGTACTTAGTAGTAATATTAATAGACGAGTATGGATTTTTGTTATACAGGGTGTATTTTTGAAACGGGGCAGTAAGGGCCAGTCCCTTAACCGTTGCAGTTACAGCAAAACGTTCTTAAAAGACCTTCCCTAACTTTTTGGGACATTTTGAACTGCATTCACAGATTTTGTAAAAAACTTACAGTTAGCAAAAAAAATGCAAAAAGTTCAATTTTTTTTATGCCAATCGATTCTATTTCATGTGGGGATCCAAAAACTCTATGGGACCATTTTAGCTTTCAGTACTAGAAAAGACAGAAATCGCCAAAGACCTTTCCCATACATTTCGTACGGAAATATGATAAATCAACTCGAAACTCATAGGTCAGGTAAAATTTTGAACTTTAAAAAAAAAATCATTTAAACATTTAAGAAATTGGTTTATGAAATAAATTGCTCAAAATGATTTCCATTTTCACGAATACATAAGTCTATCCTTTTTTGCACTGAACGAATGGCGACTAATAATATTCTGGGATGAATATTACGTAAAATGGTCATTAATGCATCCTTGAGCTCTTGAACACTGGCGTACGTCGTCTTATACACCTCGTTTTTCACGAAGCCCCATAAAAAAAATCAAGTGGTGTTAGATCGGGGCTACGAGGTGGCCACTGTGTTGGACCATGTGTACCTATCCACTGTGTACCGAATAGGCGGCTCAAATTGGAACGTGAAAGGTGACTGTTATGTGGCGGAGCACCATCTTGTTGAAAATGAACTTTTCGCAATTCCGACAGGGGCCATTCGTCCATCTCGTTTTCAAGATGGTGTAAAATGACTTCATTATACATGGCAGAATTCAGTTTCCCTTCATAAAATTCCACCATTATGACTCGATTGGACATTATACCACACCAACAGTTGAATGAGAAGCGAACCTGATTATGACTTGCCGTAACTCTTAGTGGATTTTCTTTGGACGTATAAAAAAAGAATAGTGGTGATTTTTTCTGTTGTACATACCGTTATTGGAAAAATTCGTTTCGTCTGACCACAGTATGTAATTTAAAAATTCATGATCTCTGCTTATTTTTCCTCTTAGCCATCTGCAAAAAGTAAGCCTTCGAACATCATCACCCGGATGTAACACTTGAACTATGCGCCCATATCGATAGCACTTGTAGCCGTATTTCTTCCATATCTTTATCACAAGGGAGTGGGATACACCTACTTCAAGGGCGACTTGCCTGGACGATACCTCTGGATATGCTTCGACATAAGTTAGAACCGCAATCTCCGTGTCCATGTCCACACGAGGCTGCCGCTTTCTTTTGAAAGAACCCTGCAATTCCAGGTTTTTCAAAAGATTTGTAATAACCTTTCTTGTTCGTACATGCCGCAACGGATACTTATTGCGGTACCACACTAATGCAGCTCCCGCATTTCGATTATTGACAAAATACGCTTCTAATAAGTAAATTTTTTCACGATTAGAAGACATTTTAGCGAAAATCCTTAATTAATAACTCATACGAAGTTTCTCAGCTGAAACTAAGAATAACACACAGATTTTCGAATCAAATTCGAAATTTGAGGGTAAAAATTCTTTTTATTTACTTTACAGTCAATTCTACCCACTTCCTGGCCATAACAAAAAGTTAGACCATCGTAGAAATTTGTTTCTGTTGCCGAAATGTATGGGAAACGTTTTTGGCGATTTCTGTCTTTCCTAGTACTGAAAGCTAAAATGGTCTCATAGAGTTTTTTGATCCCCACATGAAATAGAATCGATTGGCATAAAAAAAAAATTTGGACTTTTTGCATTTTTTTTGCCAACTGTAAGTTTTTTGCAAAATCTGTGAATGCAGTTCAAAATATGTCAAAAAGTTAGGGAAGGTCTTCTAAGAACGTTTTGCTGTAACTGCAACGGTTAAGGTACTTGCCCTTACTGCCCCGTTTCAAAAATACACCCTGTATAGTATCAACATTTGCGTTAATAATTAATGAATATTTTTGCCAATATTTGTAATCACTTTATATTTAGTGCCTATGAATATACAATTTATTTTATTATATTAATTTAAATCTACAGCACAAGTTGTATATAGTGTGGACAGAACTGTATGCCTCAAAATCCTTTTTTCAAGTTGAATTGCACAGCTTTCTCAATAAACCTATGACTGTCTGTCTTATTTTGGGGTGCTCTATCGTATGAATGTCCTAAGCATTAGCCAGCCAGTTTATTAAATGTTGTAAGAAATAAAGAAAAGTTAAATGCCGTTTAATTAATAGGCTAGCCAGTTAACTGAATTTCGTCCATTTGAGCAGACCGACTGGGGAAGTAACTCGGGCGGATTTACAGAATGCCACGGCCATAACAACCTCGTGTTGTGTTCCCGTCAGTGAGTAGGGTACCCAAAGCTCAATGGAGAGTTTTTGTACTATCAGTGGGAAGACCAAAGACTATGCCTGCTTTGTCTTCTGCGCTGACGGCACAGAAACTCTCTACGTTTACAGGGTTGTGACTCCCCTGGTGTTGCACACATCCATAGGCCACGGTAACCACTTTCCATTAGGTGGGCTCGTGCTTGTCTGCCACCTCAGTGGTAAATAAAAAAAGCTAGTTAGCTTCGACATATACATATTGTACCTACATAATAAGCATTCTGATATTGTTCTACGTCCAGAACCTTCGTCGTCCTCAGATAGCATTTTTCATATAATCTTTACACGTTACTTGAAGTATCTTGGACTCAGAAAATTATTATGTTTAATCCACGCCAAATTACGAAATAACTAGTAAAGAAATTGGTTGTCATTAGAGTTCGAACGTTACCAAATTCGGATTATAATTTATGCCCTTTGCTCAATACTCTATCAGACCAGGCAGAAGAGCTAGGTTAATTTCTAGATGGAATCAAAAAAATCAGTAATTTTAAATAGTAAATTTGGAACGTAGGTGTTAACTAAAGCTATACTATAACTTATAAACAGACTGTTTGAACCGATTAATTCACAGTAATCTTCGTATCAATCGACAGACACGACGCAGTTCCAGAGGGCTACTAATCTTGATACAGTTAAACGAGTAAATCGCTCTGGATACCAGACGCAAATTTGGAAAGTTGAGAGAATCTCTTGTTACAAATATATTGTAAACTGACTAAATTACAATTATTTTGTATAGCACCTTTAACATTTCACATAGTTCTAAATTAATTCTAATCGTGAATTCATGCTAGAGTAGTAATTACTTTAAAAAAACATGAAGCTAATTAAGTAATTATTTTTTAATTTCATTAATATTACATCGTGGAGGCCATCGAGCGAAGGATCAGTTTACTACAGGCCATCGCCTTCTAAGCACCAGTTACAGATTTGGGCGCACATTTTTAGGGTTCCGTAGCCAAATGGCAAAAAATTTAACCCTTATAGATTCGTCGTGTCTGTCTGTCCGTCCGTATGTCACAGCCACTTTTTCCGAAACTATAAGAACTATACTGTTGAAACTTGGTAAGTAGATGTATTCTATGAATCGCATTAGGATTTTCACACAAAAATAGAATAAAAAAACAATAAATTTTGGGGGTTCCCCATACTTAGAACTGAAACTCAAAAAATATTTTTCATCAAACCCATACATGTGGATGGATAAGTCTTCTAAAATTGAGGTTTCTAATATCATTTTTTTCTAAACTGAATAGTTTGCGCGAGAGACACTTCCAAAGTGGTAAAATGTCCCCCCCCCCCCCTGTAACTTCTAAAATAAGACAATGATAAAACTAAAAATAATGTACATTACCATGCAAACTTCCACCGAAAATTTGTTTAAACGTGATCTAGTAAGTAGTTTTTTTTAATACGTCATAAATCGTAAACCGCAATTTACCTACTTGCTGCTACGGAACCCTTCATGGGCGAGTTCGCCTCGCACTTGGCCGCTTTTTTTAAGGACGAGCATTTGAGCATAGATGCATGTGTGCGTACAATTGCTTGCTATGACTGCTTATAATGACTTTTTGACTTATTAACTATGTTATTTTATTATAAATAAATAAAAATCGCATCGTCATCCAAGCACTACAAACCAGATTAATTAGTCAACAGGAAAGGGGTAAAATTTCAATTACTAAATCAGTTATCATCAACAAGCAGATCACGCTAAATAAAACCGTTTATAAAAACGAATTGTTACTATAAATATCAAGCAAAATGGGCGCACAAAATCACTGGTATTCCCCTATAATAGTATAGGCTCGGCCTGTTGATCTAGTAATTTGTTTTTCTGCGCCCATCGGGTTAGTTAATTATCCTCTAATAGACAATTTTCACTACCCGCCTCCCTATTAAATTTCCACAATCACTGAAAATTGTATTAAGGTGGTTTTACACCAAATGAGCGAATACTCTTTCTATCCGCTCTCTGTCCAAATCTTTTAGTGGAAACAGTGACAGAACATTGCTTGTTGTTCTTTTTTTGAATACAAGGCTTCTTTTACACTAAAATATTAAGAAAGAAAGCTCTACGAATGCTACTGTACCAGCTCGAGAAAACCTGTTTTGAGAAAATTGAAATAGGATTTGAATTTGAGAATACCGTTTTTGATATTTAATTTGATTTAGACGGATCGAGACTTAATTTCGAACTTCTTTTTTTAATGAAAATGGGCATTTTGAATATAATTTTCAAAAGAAGGTACTTCTTGCTCATGTGTACCTATCTACTTTTTTTTAAGTAAGTAAATCATTTATTGCTCAAAACACGGTATTTTACAGCGGTGTTACAAAATCAAATAATGTCCGACATGTTTTGCAGATTCTCTGTATGCAAAGTTAAATTAATTTATTTATTAGAATTCAAAATGTCACGTATTTAATAATTAATAATTGTAATAAGATTAAAATAATTAGAATGCAAATAAAATGTCCATTATAAAAAAAAAAAAATGTCATGTCAAAAAAAATGTAGTTATGAACAGTCTTCTTTAAAACTATGTAGTGTTTAACAAGAATATTCATGACTATCAATGTAAACCTACCTGGCAAAACGGATCGAGTAATAGATAAGGTGGAAAAAGTAGGTGCAATTTGGTCTCAATGTGTAACAATAAATTCCTCCAAGTGCTATCAATCAACAATATAAAAGTCAACATTTTAATTTTATTCATTGCAAATAAAGAAATAAATATCTACTCCGAAATTTATATTAAAATTCGACTACAAAAAAAATATTAATTACTAAAGACCCTGTCTCGTGAGGTGCCTAAATTAATTTATCCGTCATAAAAAGTTGCTAATTATTCCAGACGGACAGATAAAAATTCCAAGGAAATTAAGATGTACATTAAATGAAATTTTATGCCCAAAAAGGTATTTCCATGTATAATAAATGACTATGTAATTTAAAAGCAAATCTATCTATGATTGTCTGTAATATTTAATGTATATTTATCTGTATGGTGCAAGCTAAATTGCAATTTTTACTTTGGGTCTAGATCATGTCTGGATATGCTTTTATGTACGATTTTTAAGTTTTTTTTTACCTCACTCTAGTCTCACATGGCTTCTAGGTTTGCCAAAGAAGACTTCATACTCCTTATTTTGAATTCTGTCTAAACACTACAAAATGTACGAAATATTATTATTATATTAATTATATATTTAATAAGACGATTTACGTTCCCAACCCACGAAACTTTACCCAAGACTTAAAGGGACTTTACTGGTTTAATGTAAATAGTACAAAACTTGCATTTTTATCGCTGCAGCCGTAACTTAATCTGAAATATTTTCAATTTTGCCTTTAACCTTTATCTTTCTCTGGAAGCTCCCGAGAATAATTTCTGAGGTCAAAAATCTCTAATGAAATCATTTCATCTATTGACCTATAATTTATTTCTTTTAGTAGAGCAAGGCTCGTATGCCACATTAATATTTCAGGCTGTCTGGGACATGTGTTATTTCCACATAGCAACTTTTTCTAGTTCATGTTAACAAATATCTAATAGTTTTATTGCTGGGATATCAAATAAAATGATCATGTATGTTTTGAAACAAAAATGACTTAGAAATAAAATTTTGTTTGCATTCGAAATATATTTTACATTCCAAAAACTGGTTTGTAGGTGACGCGGTCTTCAAATCAATACCGGCACATGTTTTCATCTCGGGATTGGCAGGTCAGATGGTAGTACCTACGCTCCCCTAAAAGCCATAATAATCCAATATAGAAACAAAGAGTAGGAGAACAGACTCCAGGCTCCAAAGTGCAAGTTTTACATGCATCATGGCACCAGGATGTGCAAAACACTATGTGTTATTCCGTACTATAATCTGACAGTGAACCAAATTTCAGCCAGATCTGCTCAGTTGTCAGAGCGTGATTGAATAACAAAAATCCAAACATCAGCTTAACAAGACGGTAATTTTATAGTTAATTACTTAAATTATATGATAACTATCAGAATTAATGATGTCTGAAGTGGCACGCGAGTTTTGACTAATTTTTAGTGTCCTTGGCCGATTCTCGAAACAATAAATAAATTACAGTTTTTTATAATGAGAGGAACAATTTTTTGTGATACAAAAGATACCGATATTATTAACAATCCATGAATTTTCTGTGCGTTGCTGAGTTGGGAACTCGGGACAGTGCCTAGGATTTGCGACCCAGGTTTAGTTTTAGAAGGGGCCTCTTTTGTTGATGTACATCAACACTCACCTTCACCACCCAGTTCCCCTCCTAAACTACGAACCTACTAGTGCCGCTTTAGACATTCGTCCTAGTAATGAGCTTATTGTAGCTCTCGATATTCCTAGATCTTTAGAGATTTAGCTGGTATACCTCTCGCTCCTACTTCTACTGCATACAAAGTAACCACGTAACCATTTTGATAAATTCGTTTGTGAGATCATAGTATTGATTCTTCTTCATTGTGTGGTCCTTTTTTTTTTTTTTTTTTTTTTTTTTACTAGCACCTTCCACTGTGTGCTTGGGGCACATCGTGGAAGCCTATTCTTATACAAAAAAAAGTGTTACTAACTAGGCTTCTATTTTTCGAAAGAAAAACCCTTACATGGTTTAAATTTAAAATTATGTTATTTACTAAAATGTGTCACGCTTTCATTCCGGCCTCTTTGTCATACCAGTTCTCGCATGTATTCTTCTCGCACTTTCATTCTATTCCTTTCATACCATGGGATAAGGGGGGGGGGGGGGAGGAGTTAATTTTGTGCTACATTTTTATTTTTCTAAATTTCTATACATGAATTCTTAAGTCTAAACAATTTTTGATATAATACTATTTCCCTACTCAGTTATTATCTACAATCATTTTATTATTAATAATAAATGCATGAGATGTTTAATTTCTATTTCTTTTGTTAACTATCTTCACAATCTTGTCCCAGTAATCGAGGAAATGTATTCGATAATTTTTCGTCATCAGCGTTGGTAAATTTTGGATGGTAATGGCCAAATTTATTTTCTGTTCCAGGTCATACCGTGCCCTTTGATGTATGGGACAGTCCACCAATAGGTGGACGACCGTCTCGTCCACCCCCAGTCCGCAGGCGCATGATGGGTCCTCCCTACACTTGAAACGAGTCAAGTATTCGGCGAATCCACCATGCCCCGTTAGGAGCTGGGTGGTGGTGCCGGAAAGCTCCAGCTTGCGGACGATGCTATACGCCTCCAGAGCGCAAGGGAAGAAAAGCTTGGTGACAGAAGCCGTGTGGCCCAGTCTGTACCTTTCGTTCCATTCGTGAAGCGAGGTCTGACGCAGACCCCGCTTCACGAAAGAGACGGGGCACAGACTGTAATGCGGCGCTATTTTCGACCGCAGAGCCGCCTCTTTGGCGAGCTGGTCAGCTCGCTCATTGCCCTCCAACCCGGCGTGGGCCTTGACCCAGAACAAGGATATTTCCTTGCCCTGGGTCAATCCCCGCTTGATGGTGGCTCTGGCCTCAACTGCCAGGGGGTGGAGGGCGTGACGGTTGGTAACCGTCATGAGTGCGGCTCTGCTGTCGCTAAACACACCGAATGTGGCCGCACCGCGCTTGAGGGCCTCACTGGCCGCTTTGCATATGGCCAGGAGCTCTGCTTGGTAGACGGTGCAGTACGGGGCGAGAGCAAGTTTGAGGGTCTTTGTTTCGGTCCCGTTATCCCATATGGATAACGCGGCGCCGACACGACCCTCAATCTTGCTCCCGTCCGTGTAGATTTGTACCTGCGTCTGCGATTTGACGCGCTGGAAGTGTTCCTCGTCTACCAGACTTACGAACTCCAGGTTCATATGCTCCGCGGGGTGAGGAGCCTCAATAGCCGAAGACATCCGCTCGATCTCCCTATCCTTCAACCATGACTGGGGCACTCCTCTCTTGGCCTCGTACAACGAGGCCACCTCGCGAACTCTGAGGTCCAGAGGGAGCATCCCAGCCAAGATCAACCCCGAGTGTAGAGAGACCGTGCGGTAGCTTTTACAAAGCTTTTGCGCGAAACCGCGCTGCACCACATTCAGCTGCTTCTGAACACCAAGCTTCTCCACCGCAGGACACCAGCTACTGGCGGCATATAACACCGTCGGCTCCACAGCGGCGTTGTAAATGGTCCGGATCACCTCGGGATGCAATCCCCAACTGATCCGGGCCATCCTCGCCAGCTTGTGGTAAATCCCGATCGCCTTCCTGCATACGTTTGTGACGTGGGTGTTAAAGGTGAGCTTGTGGTCGATGGTGAGCCCCAGGATTTTGATTTCTTTGGACAGTCCAATGTCTATCCCGCCCATGCTGAGGCGTGGGTCATCGTACTTCCGCCTCCGCGTGATAACCATCGCACAAGTTTTGTGCGGTGCGAATTTCAGCTTATTTCCGATGCCCCACTCCCGCACATGCTCGAGAGAGGCATTAGCCTGTCTCTCAATCTCCAGAGCGCTGTCCCCATCGAACACCAGCACAACATCGTCCGCGAACGCTTGTACGTGAACCGTCCCGCTACCGAGTTGGTGCAATAAGGGATCCAGCAATAGGTTCCACAGTAAGGGACCGCCAATAGAGCCCTGGACGCATCCCTTCTCCGTGGAGCGTCTGCACTCCTCGCCCGCATACCTTACCCTTACCGTCCTGTCGCTAAGGTAGCTACTGATAACTCGTCTCAAACTCAAAGGACACTTCTCCTCCGCCAGTCTGACCTTAATGGCCGGCCACCATGCGCTATCGAAGGCGCCCTCTATGTCCAGGGACACCATAAGGACTATCCTCTTCTCATCGAGCCGAGCCCTTATGTGACCCATCAGGTCATAGAGGGCGTCTTCGGTGCTTTTTTGTGGCATGAAACCATACTGGCGGGGGCTAATCTTCGGCATGATGTAGAAATTGAGACGAGCTACCAGCATCCTCTCGTACACCTTCCCCAAGACGGGCAATAGACCAATCGGTCTGTACGACTTGGGGACGGCGTACGAGTCCTTTCCCGACTTCCTCAGTGCCACCACCACGGCTTCCTTCCATATCTTAGGAAAGTAGCCGTGGTGGAGGCACCGATTCAGTAGCTTCAGGAACAGCAAGGGGTCGGCCCCAATGGCGTGGGTGCAGATATCGGCTGTGAAGCCATCCGCTCCCGGAGCTTTTTTGGGGTTGAACCTCCGGAGGGCATCATAGAGCTCACTGATAGTGAAGGGGGGGTCATCGTCATGATGGCCCCTTTCCTCGTCCAATTCTTCCGCTTTTTCTCTTATTTCGCGATGCCCTCCATTGTCTTCCCCCACCCGGTCTTGTGGGTAGAAGGTTCGGGCGAGTAACTCGGCCGAACCCTTCGCGTCCAGGTAAGAACCATTGGCGGTGAGGAGAGTATCCTCCTCCCTGACTGTGGCCCTCCCGATTACACGGTAAATACCCTCCCATACACTCTCCCTGTCCTGCTTTCCGCAGAAGTTCTTCCAACTTTCGACCTGTGCCATTTTTACTTCGCTTTCATACGTCTCCTTTTTCTCCAGGTACTGCGCTATCACCAATGCCCTTCGGACCGGCGCAGCGTTCCTGATTCGACGCTTGAAGGTGACCATTGTCCTCCTGAGGTTGGCGAGTTTTTCCGACCACCACGGCGCAGCGATCAACCCCCCCGGTTTTTTAACAGGGATGCTCTCTCTGCACGCATCCTCGACTACTCCCGTATAAGCTTCGGCCAAGACATCAAGCTCGTCGTTGTGTCTTGTGTCGCCTATCACCATATCCGGGAGCAGCCGAGTCATATTGGCTTTGAAAGCATCCCAGTTTGCCTTTTTGGTGTTATAGACACGCGTGGTACGGCTGATGTTCGTACCTTTGGATTTCACCAGGTTGAGGTTGAACGCTATGCCGGTGTGGTCTGAGCTCGGCGTGAGGCTCGTGTCAACCTTCCAAGCGTCGATCCAGGCGATCGCGTTAGCAGTGCAAGCCGTGATGTCCACAAAGCTGCAGTACCTTTTTCCACCTCTCACAGTATCGAAAGTTGGAATATTCCCGCTGTTCAGGACATGGAGGTCCATTTCGGCGAGTACCCCCCTCAATAACTCGCCTCGGTTGTCCTCAAACCAGTGACCCCACCAGGTGCTCTTCGCATTGGAATCGCCCCCAAAAACAACAAGCTGGGAACCTAGACTTCGCCTCACCTCTTTGAGTCGCTCTAGGTAGGGCCCCAGTGGTGCTGGCTTCGGTTCAAAATAAAAGCACACCAGCGTGATCATCCAGGCACTGGTCCGGATCCCCACCACTACGATGTTGTTAGTGGTGAGTTGCGGGTACTGTACAACATCCACGTTCGGATCGAAGACGGCAATAGCCGCCTTCACAGTTCCTCCTCCTTGCCCAGTGTTCTGGAAGACCCTGACGCCCTGGTATGATTTCATTTTCGCCGAGTTGCCTACGTAGGGCTCTTGTATGAGAGCGGCTGTGGCTTTTCGCCTAGAGGCTTCGAGTATGAAGTCGTCGATTGCCAGCTTCTTCTTTTTGAGGTTCACCTGCAGCACTCTGTGGGGGATCACGTTCCCCGGGACAACGTTAGCACCGGTATTGAGTGGTGGTCCTCGCTATGCTATCCCACCTTTCTCTCACCGGGCACGCGTTTGTGTGGTCCTTCGGTATATTTGTTTGCCACGATACAATAAGTTCCACAAGGACGACATATTTTATAGTTTTGAAATATAGGAATATGTCAGGTCTAGATGAAATCCCAACATCCTCCGGAATTCAATAGTGCGTTTCATACGTGTCGATTAGGAGAGTCCAATTTGCAGTATCTAGGATTGAATAAAGTTTGTTCCTAGATTTTATGGATGAACCTTTCGACATAAAGTTGTTATGACGTCTGTGAGTAGTCAATCCTTTTGGGCTTTAGCTACTGCCAGACTCATGTATGATGATAAGCACCTTATCATGGCGGCGGCGTGAGTATTGACCTCTATCGAGAAGCACCATACATCCTACTAATATGTGCCTAGCCATTCCTATTAATAGTATCTTAAAAATCGTGTAACAGGATTATTTTTTCATAAAAAATCTGAGCATTAAGTAATAACAAACGATTTGTATGTTAAAGCAAATTTCAATCGAATGTGTGCCTTTTGCGATGTAATTTTATTTTATTAAAATATACTGTTTGGTTTATAAATAAAAATATTACACCTTTTTACATACTACGTTTTAATTACTTTTACTAATGAGGGCAACACTCTCCATGGGGCTCTCAAGCGGCGCAAATACTCTAATCTCATCGGAGGTTATGAATTTGTGCCGTTTGGAGTCGAAACGTTGGGGTCATGGGGCCCAAGCGCCTGCACTCTCTTCAGGGACATGCGAAACGTATGGTCGACGCTTCTTGTGACCAGAAGGCTAGCCCCTTTTTAGGCCAGTCGCTACCACAATAACAATAATAGTTCTTTTAGTTTCAGATTTATTTTAATTTTTTTATTATAGTAATATTATTATAGTAATGTATTTAAACACAACTGTATCTATGAATTTATAGAGCTTCGAATAAAAAACTAAAATTTATACCAATATTTGTTTTACATTTGGTCTGTGGCAATCCCATTAAAACTTATACCAATATTTAATGAAAATGTAAAAGTTTGTGAACATCTTTGGATATTTGTTATTCAATCATGCTCTAACGACTGAATTCGGAACATGGATATATTATAGATAGATTATAATACATAATAAAATAAACCTGTTTATTTCCAATAACAAAAGTACAGTATGAATGTATATTTATTAAATAAATGCATTAAAAAGTTAAACAAAGTATCTTACTTACTTAGTCACTTGATTCTCTAATTGAAACCCCGATTTGGGTATAGGCCTCCTCCAGCATTTGCCATTCGGCTCTGTTTTGTGCTATAGTTTCCCATTGTTTACCTGCTGTAGCCACGATGTCGTCCATCTCTTGTCAGCGTATCTCGCGAGGTATCCTGCCCAGGCCCATTTTAGTCTTAGAGCCTGGTGAAGGGCGTCCGAAAATTTTGTTCTGATTAGCTTACTTCTGACTTTGTGTATTTTTCTTAGCTTAAGTAAGTTCCTTTCCATTGCCCTCTGACAGACAGCTAGTTTAATTACTTCTGTGTACCTTTAGTAAACTTGGCAGTCTTTTAGAGATGTCCATTTACACTCATGAGATATACTATCGAATGCTTTAGCGTAATCGATGAGTGCTACATACAGATTTTCTGTATTCCTGGTATTTTTCGAATATCTGCGTGATAACATGTAAATGATGCGTGGTGGAGTAACCAGACCTCAAACTTGCTTGTCCTATTGGCTGAAAGTTCTCAATGTCAGTGTTGATTCTATCTTGCAGTATGAGCGTATCGGCGCAATCGGTGTCTTCTATACAAGACACAAATTCGTTCCTGCGTGGAATACTGCTAGCATCTCTGGGATGGATCCGCAAAGTACTTATTAGATGCTCTCGACAGGTTGCAGCGACGTGCGGTCCGCGTTATCGGATATCCTGAGGTCACGAGTTCCTCGAGCCTCTGCAGATACGTAGAGATGTTGCTTCCTTGGCAGTATTTTACCGGCTCTACCATGGTGAATGTTCTGAAGAGCTATTCCAATTAGTCCCACCCTCTCCCTTCCTATACAGGACGACACGTGCAGGACTTAGATGTAACCCCTATACGGTGCAGAACATTTCTTCAAGAACCAAACGGTTAAGTGACTCTTTCCTTTGTCGCACCATTAAGACCTGGAATTCCTTGCCAGCTCACGTGTTTCCCTCTTTCTACAGTCCCGGGTCCTTTAAGCGGGGCGTGAAAAAGCATCTGATGAGGCCGTCAAGCTGAGTGCCACCATTGTTATCATGGCACGTGTATATAATGGTGGCCCTCTTTCCTGAGACTTTGCCTTCAGCTTACCATCAGGCGAGGTAAAGTCAAATTGAGGTGTCCTATAAAAAAAAACAATTCATACATACTTGATAGTAAACTGATATGCAAACTTGATAGTAAACTGATAGATATGCATACTTGGTAGTAAACTGATTGGTCTGTAGTTGCTTACATCTTTTGGACCGCCCATTTTATATATCAGTATGATGTCTGACCTCTTCCATTGTTCTGGTACTTTGTCTATGTCTAAAACTTTGTTGAACAAATTAGTTACTGGCGGAATCAGATGAGCAGTGCCTACCTTCATAGCTTCGTTTTGTATACCATCTGGTCCCGGACTTCTGACAGCTTTCAACTTTTGAACTTGGTTGAGCACTTCTACTCCACTTACTGGTATGAACATCTTTCTGTGTTTGATCATATCAGGCAGACATTGTCCACTGCTGAATATAGGTCTCTCCTATAGACGGTCATTCTGGATGATCGATCTAAAGCAGCCCGTTTCTTGTCTAGGTAGTACTTTTAAGTGTTAACATAGGGATGGCTCGCAGTGTCTTTTAAATATATAATAATTTATTATAAAATTCAGTGGCACAATTTGTTATACTCGTCTCGTATTAGTAACTTCTAAGTTCCTTTTTAGATTCGCTATCCATTTCGCGTATGTAGTTAATTCTTTGTAAGCTCTTTTTGTACTTCTATAGCATTTCAAGTTTTTGTTATGTTTCATTTCAATGTTCTTGACGGTCTTTTTTAATTGCTGTACTCGTTTTCTTGAATAGGTTTATCAACTCTTTTTTCATTTCTTTTGTTTTATGCTTGGCATTGATGAGCTCAGTTCTTCCAGTAATTAGCGTTATTTTAGATTCGGTGACATTTTTTAATACTTGAATAGCCACGTTTTTGTTTTCGCTTGCAAACTCAATTTGAGGATAGATTCTAATGTATCTTAGTACGTTTGTGCGCCGACGTCATTCTGCAATATTTCAAAACTGTTAATATTTTCGTCTAAATTAGTTCTAAAACGAGGAAGAACCTCTTGTTTAGCGTATTTATGAGCCTATTCTAAGGTTTTTATAAAATTTGACTATCTTTTCCTGGCTTGATCCTTCCGTTGGGGTGAACACTTGAATTATACGTACATGTTGGGTTTCGAATTTTCGTTGTAATAGTGCAACATGTTCAGAGAATGGTACAAAATCCATGATGTTGTTTTTATATTCTCTCTTAACAAGAAAGGCAACAGTATGGTCAAGTGTTTTCCCATTGTAGTAGAAAAAATACTTATCGTGCTTTTCGTGCTACATCCAACTCTTCGTATTTCTGCCAAGCCCAATTCATTGAAATCTATATTTTGAAATGCTAGAGTGAGTTTATAATTTCGTTTTTCTTCCATCCATCCCCTCTTCTATTCTTTCCTACATATGTTGTTTACTTCGTTTGCTTAAATCGATATATTTAAATCTTTTTTGAAACTGGCCTTGACCTTCTCGAACAGTTCTGACGTCAAGTTTTTATTATTTACCTAGTCATAAATAATAACGCTGTTAACACTTTTTTCTCTTTTTTAAATATTTGACCTTTCGCTCAAAGTTAGTAATTTCTTCTTTCAGTTTTTCATTCCCTTCGACTAAAAGCTAACTCATTTAGTCGGACAGAATGAAAGACTGAAAAAAAATAATTCATCCATACGGTTCATAATGGTCTTTGTAAGCGATTCCGTTAGTTCAACACTCTGTTTCTGCATTTTTGTTTTCATTAAAGAACACTATTTGAAATTGTTCGTCCATTTCTATTATATATTATTTATTAATTTTCCTCATGGTTTGAGTGAGACGGAACGTAACGTTACGGTGAAATTTGTTAGTAATTAATTAGCAACACAGGAGGTGTATTCGGAGCCTGACAGTGACAGCATCCCACTTGATAGGTTGTCAATATGAAGTTAAAATACGATATAACTATTCTAACCTCATAAACTGTTGTTTAACTTCGGCTTCTGTTTGTTTAATAGATCTGGAGAAATATGCAAAAAGAAATGAACCATATTATGTATTCAACGGCACTTAAAGTATTGATAGTGGCGAAAGAGTTTTGCGTCCGTAGCTGTTAGCTATGTTATGTAACAGTTTATTTCGGATAGATATCACAATGATGTTGAAACTTTTAACACCGGAACCGGAAAAAAACACATAGGGTACTTTTATTCGTGGAATAAGGTCCCATGGGTTTTGGGAACGAGATTATATAGTGGGCAATAGCTAGTAGTGTATTTATTAAGTCATGGCAAAATAAAACCATGACTTAAGAAAGTCATAGAAACTTTACCAGTGTTTTTATTATTTTAAACTCAGGGTACATTTGTATTTTTTTTTTCCAACATGCACCTCACATTTTTCGCATTTCATTTCAAACTTCAAATGTCACAAGCACATCTTTTGTTGGATGTTGTGGAGCATTCGTGCGATTTAATATCTGAGCCCATTCCTCATGTGGTATGCGGTGAGGCTTTTGTTCGTTTGTAAATACAGATCAGAGATAGAAAATTAATGATCGACGTCATTTTCCTTTAATGAGGAACATCATATAATCTGCTATGCGTGTGTGGATGGTATAGTGGTATTACATTGTGTATGTAACCTATAAGATGACTAACAGTGTCGAAAAGTGGACACTAACGGTAGAATAATAGTACGTTATGGTCCAAGTGTGTAAAGTTGGTGATTATCGCTGAGGCGCCAATGAGACCAGAGCCATTAAGTGAGGGTCTTAAGAGAACCGAGGACGGTAATCGTTAATACAGATATCATACGATGATTTTCAACAATCTTGTGAATAAAATAATACTAAAATAGATATTTACCCTTGCAGTTTTCAGGTAGTAATCAATCATGTACAACATAAATCATTTTCTTCATATCTTGTATTTGTAGACATTTTAATTAAAAAACTATAATTTAAAAAGTGAAAACGAGTTGTGAATTTTTTTGTGCCTAAGTCATACTATTATCTAATCTGTGCCTAAGTGTATTGAAAAGGACGTTTTAAGAAAAGACCAAGTCAAGGGTACCCGTAATCAGTTAGCGTGTACGATGTCCTCAAATGAAAGTAGAAAAAACAAAAGATATGAGTCATCGTAGCAAGTGATGCTATCTCTGTCTACCCCGAAGCTAAATCGGCGTGACTTTTATGTAAGTATGTAGATATCATATTGGAAAGTACTTGAGAAGACGTTGTTATTTCGCAAAGCTATAATAAAGTTCCACTTACCGAGATCCCCAAAAGGAATGTGCCAAGTTTTCGCTCAGCAAATTTATTATTAGTTTCGGACAAAACCGCGGTGCTCGCGATGCTCAGTTTATTGGATAATTTCTCAAAAGAGATTTCGTTATAAATTTTCATTATAACTCTTGCGGCTGTCGGTTTACTTAATGTAATTATAATGTAAAGTAAATACTTGCATTTTTATAAAGTAACAAAGTAATAATCAAACCCAAAATCCCCCTGAAACTAAGCGGGTTCCGAGGCTTATGAACTATTGCAACATGAATAATCAGAAAGCAAGGTAGAAAAAAAAGAGTAAATATTAAACAACATTTCACACAACGCCAACTAGATCCATAGCAAGCATAGCTTAACCAGCTTGTGTTATGGAATCCAGGATGAGGATTAATACACTTGATACTTTTTTTGTAAATACATACATAGAAACACCCAGACCAATGCAAATATACATTCATGCATACAAATATTTGCACTGAGCGGGAATCGAACCCGCGCCTCCTGCTTAGCGGCCGTGTTCATTACCGTCACGCCATAGAGGCTGTCAAATTGTCGCTGTCGTTTAAAATATTAAAGAAATCAACTTTTTGCCAAATAAACCTATGAAAGTTGTTAAACCAAACCTATGAGTCCTGATTTCCAATAAGAAAGTACTTTCTTTCAGTTTCTTGTAATTCGGACCTATAGTGTAACATGTTTTTTTTTTTGTACCACTTAGGTGATTCCCAATCCTTCTATAATTTTATTATTCTGTTTATTATTCCACGAACAGACTTATGGTGCTTACTAGAGACGATGCCTTAGCGTAAATGGGTGGAGCCTACGAAAGCCCCCGCACACACGTCACTAATGTGATTATAATATCAATGTATGGGAAATAATGTATTTAAAAAAGGTAGAGAGTGGACACATGGATGATTTCATCATATTATGCCTAACTTCATGTAAATGACTAAGTGATTTTTTGACATTGATGTAATAGTTCATGCCCGCGGCTCCGCCCGCGTGGATGTCGGCTGCGGCAACTTTGGTCTTATTTCTACCAAGTACCTACTTTCAAACAAAAAAACTGCATCAAAATTCATTCTGTTGTTTGTGTCAATCCGAAACGATAAAAATTTAGTTTAGTTCTTTCTTTTGAGTGAGTATTTCGCTTTGGGAACGATTTTTAAATAGTAATTTTAAAGTGAGAATAACAACAAATGTTCAAACTGAAACTGAACGAATAATAGTGTATTAAAAGTTTTAAATGCGTTCACAAATAAAAGAGTAGTTTCCCTCTAAACATACGCCTAAAAACGAGATTGACGCTGGTAAAGCTCTTAATGTAAACTTCATTTACGATCCAATTACTAACTCGTTAAAATAACATCACACGAAATCCGCAATGTACAGAAATTGCTTGCAATTAATTGTAGCGAAACTTGTCGTTGTCACGTCACAAGTTTCATAATCCATCAATTTGTATTATTACTTGTCTCCCATATACATTTGATCGGATTTTTAAAGTCACTGAGCGTTCCATACAAAACTTTTTGTTCAGATTTCAATATTTTTTTCAGAATATTTAAATAACCTTAGCATTATCCGTAGCCCCACTGCAATGCAGTGACACTAAGGGGAAAATAATTCCCATGGTCTCGCCAGTGGATCGTACATGTGGTACCAGGGGTAAACACCGAATTACCTGTAGTACCAATATTTTGCAGTGGAACTACAGGGAAAAAAATCCTTCTGGTCCCACCGGTGGGCCATACTTTTTTAATAATCCGGTCGCTTAGTGTCTTGCCTATTCTTAGGCGTCGGTTAGCTTAGTCGTTAAGAAGTCGGCCTTACGAGAGGTCCCGGGTTTGAATCCTGGCCATTACACTGCCGACGTGAACCCACTCCTAGTACAAGTAATTTAGTTTAGTTGGAGGGGTTAGAGGGAATATTAGTAATTTCGGTTGCTGATGTTCTTTTTTATTATAAATCTGCACACTTAACTAAACATAACTGTTTTTCGTGTGGAAGCTCCCTAAGATACACCACCAGATGTCGGACTGAAATCGCCTTAAATACCACGCTGTTTTAGGTCTTCAGCCGGGGTTTGAGATTGCATAAGATATTTCCCCTCGCACCCCGCTTGACACAGGGCAATTGACTTTGTTAGTCTACATTCTACAAACTGGGGTGGTCACATCTACTGATGGTCTGATAGTCCCGAGCGAATCCTAGAGTGGATACCTCGAATCGGTATTGAAACAAAAGAGCCTCTCAGCAGCTGTCCGTAAAATTAATTTTATTTTAACGTGTAACATTTGCATACGCTTCCGAAAATATTTGCTTTTAATTGCGGAAGGCGGAGGATCGGCGCATCGGGAAAGGCCTATGTCCTGCAGTGGACTGCAGTGGGCCGATTGATTGATTGATTCTTATAATTCTTGTTCATATTTCTATCAAACCTTCTCACAGCTAATAAAATTCATTATTACAATCGTTAATTATTCTATTGGAATTACTTTGGCAATCGAGTTAACTGGCTTTGAATATTAATAGAATTCGGTTTCATTGGCTTCACAATAGAATTTTGATTTAATAACTTTACAATATTTGAGGTTATTTGAAGAACCCTTTTTGAACTCAATACTGTTATTTTAAAGTATGTAGCTGTGTGTTTATATTGAAGATATTTAGAAAAATACTTGGGTTATAAATTAATCAGAAATTTATGATATGAGTATGAGTATATATGAGATAAACGTAAAGTAAATTGAAATTTAGAATTCATGCAAAAAATGTAATAAGAAAAATTGCAGGATACGATTATACTTCTTTGTATATTAAGTATCTGTGCCGTAGTACTTTGAATGTTACTCAAAGAGTTTCATGTTTCTGAGTTATATAATAACTTTTTTTAATGACTGTCGTTATAATATTTATTTAACTACTCTTTGGTGTTGATTTGGGGTTTGCTCGGGATTTGAAAAGTTATATCATATATTATTAAAGGTACCGGGATATTTATCATATTGTATTGTTTCGAGTTTCCGATTTCGATTTTCCTCCACGATCATGGTGCTTGCAACACCGCCAAAATATCGAAAACTCGAAACAACACTACATGATAGATATCCCGATACCTCCAATAATAATGTGAGTTACCATGATAATTTAAATACCTAAACTTTATAACATTGCTCTAAATATAGCGATAACAATTAAGAATGAACGTAGTTTCTAAAGAATGTTAAGAAATTTAAAGGAAAAAGGCTACGCATTCAAATCAATTTTGATTAGAAAAAGCCACCAGTGCCTTATAGAGCGAATGGTTGGACCACTGAGTTCCTGAGCTACATATCTTGGGGCAACGGTGAGAGATATCTGCCGATAATAATCAAAGGGACTACCGGAAACAATAAATGATGCGAACCTCGCCTAAAGCAGCGAACAGCCTCAATACTCTCTCTATCTAAAACATTTAAAAAAATTGCTTTTAAAACTTCCAAGTCATAATAAAAGACATAACAGTCTGAGTGGTGTGCATAAAATGTAAGTCAGATAACTTCCTAAAGATTTAACTAATAAAGAGCACGCGGCGTCTTTTGGTTAATGTATATAAATCTGAGATTATAAATTTCTTCGGCGGAGGCAACTTTGTGGTAGGCAGCAACTGCTTGGATCTCGATTTTGTGATTAATTTGTATAAGTAGATACTCTGCTTAGGCTTGAAAATAGGTATCACTGAATTGACCTGGGTGTTTTTATGTATAATATAATATAATGTATTCACAACAACAAAAAAACCAATGTATATTTATCCACATTCTAGATCCCATAACACAAGATAGATAAACTTTAATTACTTTGGGATTAAATAGTCTTGTGTAGCATGTCGTATAATATTTATTGTTATTTATCAGGATTCAATGTTTCTGTTTTCAGATCTGAAATGTTAAATTAGGATATTCATTAATATCTATTAACCATTTCATACTTTAGCTCTTTCTTCAAGTACATAGGTTAAAGTACTTCTGTTACATAGGTTAAAGTACTTCTGTAAACCTCAAATCTCATAATCTTCAAAAGCTGCGCAACGTCCCAATGAAAATGACATTTTTATAATTAGAGAAATAAAAACACATTTTTTGTGAAATGGTTATAAAAAAATAAATGGACAAAAACTTCACGACAATATTCTTGAATAACATGTAAAGCAAGCTTCTGATATAAGATGCAACTAATGAGCCACTCGTGACAGTTGCCGAAGTTTCAGCCAAGTTTGTGCTTGAACTAACTGCATTCATTACACAATATAAACTGATTTAAGTTTGTCTTCTGTACGCTTATTCTCGAAAGCGCACAGTTGTCTTTAAATGCGCAAGTAAGTTTAATATCTTTTTGACATTACTTGATTTAAGTTGATAATAATGTTCCTGTTATCTCCAGTGATATTATATCATACACACACACATATATTGACTGAAATTGGATGATTGAGACACATATATTTTAATACATATTTTTTATGTAAACCTTACAATTAACTTTTTTTACCATATACTACACCATAGATATACTACATCATACACCATTTACTATATAGATGGTAAGAAGTTAAAGTGTCATTTAGATGATGAGGAACACAGGTCCAGATGCGGAGAAAGCCAAAATCACAGTATAAATATAGTATATTTATTCTGTGCCAAAATGGTGGTCTTTGCCTTGACGGCCCTGATATATGCTAGATGCAGAGGCAGACAGGCCGATTAAACAAATATATTATACATACATACATACATACATACATATACTCACGCCTGTTAATTCCCGAAGGAGTAGGTAGAACTATATTAACACTCACATCTCACCAACTATGAAACAAACAAAATAAACAAATATACATTTTTCAGGTGATCTCAGTAAGGTATTTAGGATCCCAACCAATCTAACGTAAAGCATTTTAACGTGCATCTGTTTTCTTAATTTCAGGTACTTTTACTGGACTGATTTCGGACTGTCATTTGTCAAGTGAGTAACAAAGTAGCATCACAATCGCATAAACATAATATAACATAGGAATAAAAACACATGTCAAAAAGTGGAAAAATCTCAATTTAATTACATATTCGATCTACAGTACAAGCCAAGAAGGATGAAGCAACCGTAAACACTAATATTCCTGTTAACATGTTTTTGGGTTACTTTGGTGAGAGTTCTAGTAGATAGTGTAATGGCTGGGATTCGATTTCAAACCCGTGATCACTCGATCCCAAGTCCGATATTAGATACTAGGTTGCCGCTACTATAATATTACACTTACTACAGAACACAACCATAAAAAGCAACTTTTGAAATATAAACATCAACAAAAAAAAACTGTCAATATAGTAAAACCAAAAAATCAATGAACTGAAGCTGGTCTTTCATTTCCCTTCAATAATGTCAAATCGTGCTATACTGTCTTCTATTTTCAACAAATTTTTTTTTGAAGTGAAAACTTATTTACCGGCTTTGTACACTTTTTTGTAATGGGTAAAAAATGTTAAACTCGCGTCAGGACACGTGACCTGATCGAAAATTCGTAAAACGGCGCAGGGCGCTTGCGCGAATGTTCGTGTGTGTTTATGTTACAGCGTGCCACGCACATCCATGGATGGTCACAGCTGATGGCTCGACCGTCTGCGTAGTGGCCACACTGCTGTGTATTCGTAAAATTTAGGTTATCAAGTGTTAAATATAAATTAAAGCAATTCGTGCAAAATTATTCCCTAACCATTCCAAAATATCAGAAATGCTCAACGTTAATATTCAAGTTTTCACTTCTGCCGGCATTCCCGGAGTGCAACCCGTCGTTTCTTTTTATACCACTTTAGTGTCAGATAAGAATGGAAACTGGTTACCGTGGCCTATGGATGTATGCAACACGAGGGGCGTCACACTCGTGCAGCCGACCTTGAAGAAACCTTCTAATGCCCTTTCTTAAGAACCCCATACAGACCTAATCAACGCATTTGACAACCGTAGTTTATTTTGGCGACTTCACAGAATCATTGGTTTTACTATAATATATTAATGATTATTTTTCCTTGCATTGACTTTTCGTTCATTGTAATGTCTTCTCATTTTGCCGTGCAATAAATACATTTTTATTGCATTATCCATTGAACTCGTTTGGTCTACGTAATAATCACAGGTTTTTCCTATTTCGTTGTAGTAAAACAATTCTGGAAAATTATAAAAGAGTTTACACAAAAATGTCTTAATTGCATAACAGACTGACACATATCATCATGAGCCTCTTCTGAAGCTGATTCTCATCTCTCTCTCATCTACAAAGTCACAAAAAGAGCAAATCAAACTGTTTTGTTACTTTTAATTGTGTTATTGTCCAGATTAAAGGTGTGTACCAAATATCAGAACAATCAGTTAACAAGAGGGGAGGGGGGGGGGGTTAATAAGGCATTAAGATAGTTTTGAGTTCATAGTTCATCAAGATCGATCTGCTGCTGACTGTGCTAGCTAAAGAACCAACCTTATGCCCGGTTCGAATTATTCTTGTTCAGTAATCCAGCGAATCAATCCAGTCCAGTGCTAGACTGGATGGTAGTGTTTACATTATTCCAGTGTTGGAAACGCGCTTGAAAAATCCACTATACTGGGATTACTAGAACAGAGCGTTTTCAGACTCATCCGATATCCGATATCCGATAATTGTGTCGGACGCCGATAGCCGACATCCGATAGCCGACACCTTGTGCTGTTTTCACACCGATGAAATCGGCCCGATACGGCCATTTGCTTGAAATCATAGACTAGTTAGGGATGCTAGGGATGAAAAAAGAACTAATTGGGCCCGCAATTTTCGACCGTATTGACATGGCATGCTATCGAGTTTTTTTTTCTTATATTCGTGGTCAGCGTCATCAATTAACGCGAAAATACACGTAACTAAGAAAATGTCATTAAGGTCGAAAATTGTTTGCAGTCGCTGTTTTAGTCTTTTTATGATCCGATCTCGGGGCAACACAGTGGTGTTGGCTACGATAACCGATATCGGGCCCGACAATGTGAAAGATCTTTCATCGATCTTTCACATACACATTTCACATACATATCTCATACATTTGACTTCCTCCGATATCGGATGTCGGATATCAGATATCGGATGAGTGCGAAAACGCTAATGTGAATGGGGCATTAAAACGTAAGAACTTTTTATTTTTAGTACCTTTTTTGCTTTTAGCTTCAGGGTTTTCATTCTGTATATTAATGAGACAATTTTTAAAATTTATTTCACAAACCGTAGAGAAGCTGACCAATCCATAGTCTTTCTGGTGAGTGCATAATGGACCGTATGTTGCATTTTTTCTATAAAATAATTTATTGTAAATATTAGTATCTATCTAATCTATGTAATCACGCCTTTATCCACGGAGGGTTAGACAGAGGTGAATTAACACACACATTTCACCAATCATTGTTTTCAGTCCCACGTAATAGGGGGTGAGACTATTGCCGTATTCCGGGCACTATTGTTGACTCGAGCCATGAATTTGAGGCTGAGACTGGGCTGTATAAATCTATGTGATGTTAAACAGCCCTATCCCTTAGTCACCTTGTACGACACCGCGTGGGAAGAGATGGGGTGGCCCAAATTTTACTCTACCGAGAACCACGCGGCTGAGACGTGGCAGTATGTTTTGCCCTTTTCAAATACATAGCCATCGTAGCATAAAATACAGCTTACAGTGAATTTATCACTTGCTCATTTAAATAAGGCATAATATATATACAATATACGCTCACGTCTATTTTCTTCCGGGGTAGGTAGAAACGACGGCCCGCCACTTGCTTACCTTACACACCTTACGTGCTTCCTCTATATCTCCAAAAACTTTATGGTATAGAAAACGTTCCCATTAATTAAAAATTTCGATTATCGAAAGTTTTAATTAACTGGCACGTTTTGTGTCATTTTTTATTACTCCTCTGCAAGTTGTCACTATTTAATTATTCCGCGTTGATAACAGTCACAATTAATTTTATTCCAAACTAGTTCCATCCACGTGAAAATTCCCGAAATATATGGGAACCTATTCTCGTTATGAGAAGTAACCTACGTGTTATTTCGGACTGTGATCTATCCCTGTATTAAATTGCAGCCAGGTATGGCTAGCCGTTGGAGCGTTTTGATATAACAATTAATGTCCAAACATTCAAACATCTTCACAAACTTTCATATTTTAAAATATTAGTAAGATAGTTACCCGTTTAAGCATTTATCGTTTTTTCTGTCACATGCAGCTTCAAGTGCCGCATATTTGGAAGGTGCTCCGTCATTAAATATGTCGTATCTTGGAAGCAGTGATTGATCTAACTTCTCTATTTCATAAATTCGCCAAACACGCGGCGTTTGTGCGGCTTCTGTAGTGGTTTCGACAGTTTGTGATGTACACAAGAAAACTGAAACAGGAATTTAAAAAATGTTTGGTCGTGAAACTTGTTCTACTTAAGTAATATTATGAATTTGAGAGTCAGTTTTATATTTACATTGTTTATTATCATCGGATGGGTTCTTTTTTCGCTTTATGTACTTTAAAATGTAAATGACCCTATAAGGACACTGTTAATATTCTGTATGATCAAAAATAATTGGTATGACTATGGAAGTTGTGAGAGAAAGTTGCCAGTTACTCGAAAGAAAATTGGTGTTCTCTCACACACAGTTAACTGAATACCAATTTCAAGTTAGACAAGGATCAGTCAATTTGGACACAATATAAACTAGTACAATCAAATAATATGGTTATGTCTAGAGGTTGTTAGGGTAAGTTACCAGTTGCCCGAAGGATAAATGATGTACACTATAGTTAACTAAATATCAATTTTCAGCTATACTAGGGTCAGTCAATTTCCTATGGGACAACTGGTTAGTAACTATGCCTCCAAGAGACAACGCTAAATAATATTTGATTGTGGAAGAAAATCAAATATACTTCTCATTTACATAATTTGAAAAGAAGCACTGTTTAAACATACTGATTTGAATTTATACAAAACTATTAATTGAAGAAATATTAACCGTTTTATTAAATTTATAAAAAAAAAATTATTAATAGAAATTATGTTCTTAAGCGAATTACTAAAGGTGTGTAATAAATATCAAATCAATCAGTCAAAAGGATGAGGGTAAAATTTCAGCTTCTAATTAAGACCTAGCAAGCACCTTTTGACGCATAGATACTGACCAAATACGAAACTTAAATGACGAATCTTTGAATTCTTTGATTGATGTATTCTGATTTTCAAAAATCTGTTTAATAAGCCCGCAAAATTCATAATTATTAATCACTCTAATATTTACGATAAACTTCTAACTTAATAAGGTGGTGTTTTGTATTTGTGGAACTGTACGTATATATAATAGTTGGTTTTGACGTACCAATTCCAATTCATCTGGATGAAACCATAAAATCATGAGTTGGTGTTTTACGTCAAAAGAAACAAGCAGACCGAACGAAATAAACATTTTAAAAAGAACTTACCTCTAATTAATAATAAGAGCAGGAAATACATGTTCTTCATCGTTGTTTCTACAATATCAACGTTTAGTACATTTTCTATTAGTGTGATTAATGAAATCAATGCAATTATTTCTGCAATGTGTAGTCGAAAGTAATTTCTTAAATTACTTTACGCTACTATAAATATCCACTGACCGTGAGTTATATTGACTAGCGTCAGTAGGGATGAACAAATGACAATCAGTTTATAAACTTTAGAAAAAATAAAGGTAGGCCCAAGAAAAGATGTATGGATTGTATGAAAAAAGTTATGGCAAAACTGACTGAAGAAATGTCATTCGACGTATGGAGGAGAATGATATTAATAAATGAATAAAGGAAAATAATAAGTTTATTTATTGACAAACAAAAATATTAGACAATGTAGTACATCTGAGTGAACTTTGGCGTAACATATAAATTGAAATAATTCACAAAAATTGTACATAATTGACTATAAAGGAGTGAGATCCTGTTCTCCTAGCTAGGCTATGAAATAGCCTGTGTTAAGGATGAACAGTTTGCCGGATGAACATTTTGTCAACCTATGGGGGTGCCCCATAGGTTGACAAACATCAAAATAATATGAAATGAACAACATATTCAACATCAATTTAAATCTAACATTAATCTTGATTACCCATTACGGTTTCTCAATACGTTTCTTATTTGCATAAAGACGCGCGCGCGCGCGCGCGCTTGTGTGTGTGTGTGTGTGTGTGTGCGTGCGTGTGCGTGTGTGTGTGTGTGTGTGTGTGTGTGTGTGTGTGTGTGTGTGTGTGTGTGTGTGTGTGTGTGTGTGTGTGTGTGTGCGTGCGTGTGTATATTATGTTGCTTCGAAAACAATGCTTCTAAAATAATTGGGACAAGGGCAGTCATATGACAAAAAAGAAAGAAAACGAAGAAAAGAAAAATTATGAAGTTCATGTTCCGATCTTGGAACTGCACGGATTTTGATCCACATTTCGACAGTCAACTATGTTTTTTTTTAACGAAAATCCCCTCTCCTACCCCCGCCGCGCCGTCTGGATACTAACCGAAAGAATCTACACGCTGTCTGGGGTTTTCAAATACCGGGTGTAAAAGTTGCCTGTGAATACGGGATCCATGGTGTCCTCATCTTGCAACTGGAAATGAATCTCTCATGAACCCGCTTCGCCGGCTCCTATTCGAGCGTTACTTGCTCGCAACAATCAACTACCCTAAGTGACAGCCCTGAGCCATGTATTGCCAATCACACTAATGAATTGCAAGGTTTTTCTCTGATCATGATCTTAATTAAGTGCAGAACTGTAGCAAAGTCAAAGATGTGGTACTACTTATACTTTATATTGATCGTGACATTCAAAGGTATTTTTTAACATTTCCATTATTTCAATTATTTACAAGTTTTAATAGGCACGTGCAGTGAACTTCACCTGAAAACCAATCCAGCTACTAATTAATAAATAAAAAATCTGGCACTTTTCGGTCCTACGAGGGGGAGAGAGGGGGATAGGCAGCTGTCACTTCTGTAACAGCCAACCAAACCAAGCGTCAATTTGAATGCAACCATGTTTGAACGAGATGTAATCCGTAAATCAAATCCAATAGCAGTCGCACATGATACCGTGGCGTAGCCGAGGTGTATTTCATGGTTAAGTTAATTTATAAACTAATATTACTTTCAGTTGGTATGTCCGAGTCACTAGATATACGTGGAAATCTTGTTGAGGATAGTAATACAGTAACGTTCACTACTACTGAAGACATACCAGTACTCACAACAGCTGCAAATCCAAAATTGCTACTTACTGAACGGGTATGCTACGTCGGCCTCTCAATGTGCTACCTATATCACAGGTTAAATTATTTTTCTGTCCATGGGGACTATATAAGTTAAAAAGTTAGCCTTTTGGTCGAAAAGTCGGATGGGTTAACAGGATTACTAATAACTTGATTCCTAGAGCTCTGGTTTATAAAAAAAAGCGAACTTTCGAAATTTCTAACTAGCACAAAAATAGACGTAGCAAGCATTAATATAGAGAGAAGATATGTATTATATATTTCTTTAAGAGAAGAAGCAGAGATACTAAATCACTGGCACACACTCGTCGCCTCAAATATTTGAGGCTCCCACTTATCCCCTGGTCTGATAAGGATGACTTGTGACAAGAATTGAACATGAACAGGATATTGAATAAAATATGCGAATAATATTAGAAATATGCTAAAGTGGTAGTGGTTTAATTGTATCCAAAATTTGTATATTGAAAACTGATCCACTCTTATATTCCCTATATTAATTGATTTATTTTGGTTTTTACCCCAGCAACTCTAACTTGATCTCCCTCTTGAGGGATCGCCTACTCAATTATTTTATTTTTTAGGGACAAAAAACTACAACTAAAGGAAGTATGTGCCCATCATAAGGATTTTGGCTTTACTGTTTTTGATAACAAATGTACTCTGATAGTCCAGAATTGTCTATTTGACGCTGAAAGGATAGCAAAGAAACCCAACGTTCCAGGTATGCTATTAAACGAACTATTACATACACGTCAATATGACTTAATTTTTCTGATTGTAAGCTAAAGACAATATCACAGGAAAGAGTGGTCACCAATACACATACACCAACAGCTGCTTTTTCACGTTTAGCTTGAAATACCTGGAATTATAGGAAGGAGGAAAATTTATAACAACTGCCATCATGTTTCCGAAATTAATTGATAATAATTACAGTAAGACTAGTTGTAGAACTTTTTAAGGCTCCAACTACCCATAACGACTACCATAGAGGTTCATATGGAAACCGGAAAACTTCATGTCCAAGGGATTTCATGATCAGATATTCTTTAATATCTGGAATTGCACGATTTTGATGCAAATGTTCCTTTTTGCATATCAAAATATAGAAGTATGCTTGATCTTGTACACATTGTAAGGTACCTGAAGACCATTTCTCTTCTTTTTTACCTTTTGTAGATTCTTCTATTTATTCACTGCCCTTTTAAGAGATAAAAATGAACAACTAAAAAAATAGAACAAAAAATGCCGCAATGTTCTAAAAAACGCCCTAAAAGCAACGCAACTTAATATTCTGGAAGTTGTTTCAACGTGTAAATTTGCATAAGTCTATATCAATATTTTAGTAAGTATAATGTCGGCTTCACCACCGTCAAATGCTTTTCTTCATTTTGTACAGTAAAAAGCCAAATATCTTAACTGCTTTTTACAAAATGGCGGAGTTGATTTCTGGTTCTTTATTATTCGTTGATTATGTTATTTGGTCGTTTCACTGTTCATCATCATTATTCTTGCATTAATCCTGGTTGCACACAAAACCTCGGAGTCTGAAGTCTGCTCATTTATATTGTGGCTTGGTTTTTTCGGCTATATTGGGAGTGACTCCTGTCGGAACCCCCAGCCTGAGTTGTGGTTAGTAGCTAAACACTGTCAGAGCTTTTCAGGTCGCCCATTACAGACCTTTGTGTCGACCCAACGACTTTTAACCCGCCCTCCAAAACAAAACACCCAGATGAAATACCGTTAAGGTCACCCGTGTAAACGGCAACCATTGTAGCTTAACTCATTGATCGTTTATCAAACTGTGAGCGTACCTGGCCACGAGCGAACTTTTTGAAATTATCTATATTATTTTTCAGAAACCTTTTTTTACAATAACTGCGATAAGTCATGCGAATACTACTTAAGCGAAGGGAGGACATTAAAGGACGCCGTGAATCTTTATTATCTTGACGGTTTGAGGTTACACCTATCCAAAAATAAAAAAGATGACTATTTTTATTAACATAATTTAAAAATAAAACTCATATGATCTGTTATGAATATGTTCGGCCTTTATATCCAACAGTAGAATAAATAAGAAGATTAGTCACTAGTTGAACGTGTAAGAAACTTGATATAGCTTGTATAGTTTTTAAATAAATGAAAGGTTGTTGTTTTTTTAATTATACATGTACTGATAAATCTTTTTAAACCACCTTTTCCCAATTTCTTCCTGAATACTAAGGTACTTAAACTTTCTGGAGGGCCCATCTTGAAACTAAAGATGGCTCTAGGTGTGACGGAAATTATCTTAACTGACATAACCGTTCCCTCTGGCCAACAGGGAGTAGGTATTCGTGGGAATTTCCACACAAAAAAATATATGTCTATGAATTTCTTTCTTTGTATCTCCAGTACTAAGTAAGATCTGCTATCGTTTTGGTTTAATGGCACTCTCTGAGACAGGTAATTCCATTTGAACATCACTTTAATAGGTTCAATTGAAGTTAAGTAAAGTACTTATATTTTATTGATATTTCAACAGCATTTATTATCTATTTACATAATCATTATATCATCATCGTAATTTATTTACATGTTTAAAATGAGTATTGTTACCTATTTGAGTAGACTTGCACAACCAACTTCGTATATTTTCAATAAACAAATTACTAATAGTAATACTATTAATTTTAATTGAGTAATTAATCATAAAATTGAAATTCTGGATTAACCTAAACATCTCTTGTAAGTTTCAAGCATCTAAAGTTTCAAAGTGATTGTTCAAGTGACAAGCTATGAACAACAAATTGACCGATTATAGAATTATTGATGATTTCTCTTCTAGTCATTTTCATTATTGATAGATTGTTATGTCAATCACAATTGTGATAGCATTGATTAATTTTAATACAAGACTGAGAATTGTATTTCAACTGTCTCCAGAGACAGGTTGATAACCTAGTTTGGGAGATCGAGACTGTATGTGCCTGTGTAACCCAAAGACATAATAAATTTAATGTATTTAAAAAAACTGTATTGTGTGCACTTATAATTATGTTAGTGAACATGATAGTTTAAAAAGTAAAATATGATCATTGCTTCTTTCATGTTTGTTTCTTTGATTAATGGCAAAAAAACCTTATTTATTAATTTATGTATCATAATGTTCACGGGAGAAACTCGTGAGTGCGTATGATAACGCTATCGGGGTGGCTGCACACGGGGCGATCAAAATATGACGCGATATGCCGTCAATTCCACATACGAATAATTAAACATAACAATTTTTTTCAAGGGCATTTATTAATGAATTATCGGTTTATAATAATGCCGATATTTGAAATTAAGTGATTTCGAAAACTGAGACTTTATTCTGTACATTATAGGCATTTATATTAATAATAAAAGGCAGATCTGTATTTATAAAGCTGAAAAAAGTTTATAGTCAGATTTCGTGGAGATATTACAAGTACACAGGGAAAAGACAAGGAAAAGTGATCACGGGCTTGAAATGTAAACTGCGATAATATGAAATACGCTAGGATTTTTTTCATGGTTAGAGAAGCCTTTGTGACTTTTTCATATCAATATCCATGTATCATAGCCACTGTTGTTGTAACGATAAGCCACTGAAAATAAATAACATTAATTCTATTAAATTGTTTGATCCTTACATTTTCTATAGTTACCGGCTTATATCTTGACGAAAATGTTTCACTCATACACTCTGTATGCGCAGTATGCGTTTACGGATCGTTTTGAAGATAGCACGGGTTCTTAGACGGAGCTCAAATTTACCCATCATAAATTATATCAAACTAATCCGCGCTCGTCAGTCTCGTTTCTTTCGCAACTTGGGGTTTAGATAGATAGATAGATAATACTTTATTGTACACCATAAAATTTACAGTAGAGACAAGTAGGTAACATGTATACATTGAATGTACAATGGGCGGCCTTATCGTTGGAAGGGATTTCTTCCAGGCAACCTTGGGATGGACTGTAATGTGATTAAACTAAATTATGGTGTAGTTATCATTTATAATCTAGATATAAAGTGTTCTGAAACAAAAAGAAAAAGGTAGAGAGAAAGGCACAAATAAAGTGAAAAATGAAATAAATATACCGTTATTTATACGTAACGTATTATAAATATTTAAGTATATATAGCACATAAATAGATATGGGTATAAGATAAATAGTGGGTATATGCCAGATATTTTTAACTATGATAGCGATAATTTTAGTTTTTACCTTGGTCAAGAAGACATTCCGAGTTTTGTAATTCACATACAGTGTGTAACTTCCATTTCGAATTGAATATATCCCATGCACCTATTAGTTTATATCTGGGACTAAAAATAAATATTATATATGTTACTTTAAGATAAAATATTGATAACTTTCATTATATTTTATTATATTCGACTAGGTCTTATATAAAACTCAGCCTAACGGCTAAAGGGGTCTAGATGAAATTTAACAACAATAACAGAGATAGATAATAATCTAGAATTGCGGGAAACTAAATAATGTAATAATACTAATTTGATATTTAAATAACTAAGTAGCAATAGAAACATATTCAATAACTTTTCGCAATTAATCTATGCAACTATTTATCGAAGATACGGAGATACTTGACATAATGTCATATATTTTTCAGTATTTTCTCATAGGCACATAGCATTCATATTTACTATCCAATGATGGTAGCTAAGCAATTTATTTATAATAATATATATATATATATATATATATTTATATATATATAGCTAATTATATCTCTTGCAGACAAAAAGCAAGACCAATAACTGGATTCATCACTCACATGAATCATTATATTTTTCGCGAATATAATGGTCCCCTTTGCGAGTCATGAAGAGGGTAAAATAAATTATTTCGACTTAATTTGTAATTCTCCGCCATTCATGTCCAACGCTATCCCTAGTTGAGAGTTGCGTGTTGTAGCTAATCCTAACCGACAGTTGGGATACGAGTCGAATGATACACATTCTGATGTTGTTGTATCATTCGACAAGGTCTCTTAGGGTAGCAAACATACCAACTGAGAAACAGATTCTCCTAACCGTAGGGTGGCGATCCTTTTTCGAGTTGATTTTTCTGCTATGACCTAAACGGACAACTATAGCAATACTACATGTAAAGTTGTACTGTTTACTAATTTCTTGAATTATTTTTAAACGTTCTTTATTTTTAGGGTGCGTACCGTCCCTCGAAAAAAAAATCCTCTTTTTAAGACTTCACTGTCCATCTGTCTGTCTGTCTATCACCAGGTTTTATTCAATGAATCGATGATGTGTTTCTACTGATTTTAAATACTATCGTTATTTAGTTTCCATAAACAAATACGGAATGGCGCACATTGGGAGAGGCTAATTACCAGCAGTGGACTGCAGTGAGTTAATTGATTGATTAAAACAAATACCTACTTATTGTCTAAGCACTTCATGTGATCAAATATACAATGAGCTTCCGGATCGCTACTATGAATATAGTCATCAGATATCCGGTAACTTAATGTGGTCAATAACCTTTCGGGACTATCTGACGTCGTCATCAATCTTTCGGGGTTATCTGACGATGTCCATAATTTTTCGGGGTTATTTGACGTCACCGTATTTAATCTTTCACCATCAAATGCATCACAATAGATGTGTACTGAAATTAAAATGTTACTTCTCAAAAACAGACTGAAGTTTTCAGGTATTATTTTTTTATAAATTTCGTTGTTAGATAAGAATCTTACCAAAACTATAAAATATAATAATAAACACTGCTAAGTAGTGAGAAACAGCTTTGTATTCCATTGTATACTCAGTATCAATGAACATTTACGTTTGAATGGTTAATGCGGTAAGTCAATAACAGATGATAATCAACGAGCTAACTGTAATGTGACTAATTTATTTGCTTAGCAAATTGAGTTTTAAGGCAATGGTTTGTATTAGATAACATTGCTAAATAGTACAATATTATGTTATTACTATTTAGGGTCGTTATTTATATATGTATTTAATTGTAATTGTAGTCTATATTTGACTCTGATGTATAAGCTATATTATTGTAAAGTTTCATTAAAATCCATACAGTATTTTTTACGTGAAAGAGTAACAAACATTCATCCATCCATACTTACAAACTTTCGCGTTCATAATATTAGTAGGATGATGGTTATTCAAATATTCAATCCTTTCCAATATCCTTCACACAGATCATCTATTCTTTATTTTGTTATTTTTTATTATTATTATCTTCACAATCCGATTTAGAACCTCACTTTCATACTTTCTACACTACTTCTTAACTAGCGCTGTAAAAGTACCTACAGTTAATTTTATATAACTACTCGTTCTTATAAAATGAAATTTTAATTTAACTAAATAATTTAAAAAAAAAATTTAAAAAAATTTAAATATTTAATTTAAAAATTTTTATTTTATAAAATAAAATATTACAAAAAGAGATGTTAAACACAAACAAAAGATATAAAGTAGCATCTTTTTTGAATTGCAACATAATCTTTTCTTTAATCAATGTTCAATCAATTAATCAATCAGACAGGCGTTTGCGATAGGCATTCCACATCCGGATCTTGGTCTCTCCCAATGTTGTTAGGCTTAAATCAATGTTAGCAAAAGCAAATAAAGTTGTGTTCCCGGCGGTGAGTAAGGTAGCTAAAACTCACTGGAGAGTTTTTGTGCTGTCAGTAAGAAGACCAAAGGCTATTCCTGCTTTGCCTTCTATTCTGACGGCACAGAAACTCTGTGTTTACAGGGTCGGCAGCACGAGTGTGACTCCCCAGGTGTTGCACACATCCATAAGCTACGGTAACCACTGATGGCCGTGTGGTTGTCTGCCACTTCAGTTATATAAAAAAAAATTGTCTAACCAGCATTTTATTAACAAATACACACAAATGTGCCAATTGGCAGAAGAAGCTCGTGAAGTAGATGAGGATAGAGTCAAATGGAGGGCTTTTGTCTTTACCTACCCCAGAAGGAAACAGCCCTTCTAGACAAGTTTCAATTCGCTAGCTGGCGTTTGGTGGAATAGAATGTCAAATATATGGGATTTGACGTAAATGACAGTCGTTAACGCATGTCAAATACGTCAAATCCCATACATTCGTCATTCTATTCCATCAAACGCCGGTTACCGAATTGCCACTTGTCTAGAGGGGCAGAATAGAATTTTAAAGATTTTGAGAAATAGAAAGAGCTTATCTAGTCGGTATTTATCTTGAATTTAACTTCGCTTTAACTCTATTAAAGTGTTTAATTAGGAATTAATTCATTGAGCAGATAGGCACAGTGAATACTGTATCAAGTCAAAAGGAACCAACAGCAACACACACAATGATGGAGAGATTGTCAATATTTTTTGTTGCATATTGTGGTAATATAATTATTTTACTTTTTTATTTAATTTAATTTACTTTTATACTTAATTTATGTCTATTTTATAAGGGCAGTAGTTTTTTTTTTTTTTTTAATAATTCATTCAAAAGATTTTCAACTTTCAGTACGCTACTATACAGTCAGTAAGTAGTAACCTTACAGGCTAGTTCAGGGGCAAGGTATATTAAATATATTTTTTTCATAGAATTTAATATTAAAATTCGGCCAATGCCTTAGTATTCTGTCCCTAGGGGTATTCTGAGTATTCTGACCTCTGTTAACATTGTAATCTTCAAAATGAAAAATAATGTTTTATTTTTTCTATACTATATAATTAAAATAAATACGTTATGGAAAAATAAAAAATACCACAATGACAATAAAATAATCAAATAATAAAAATAATGATTCTTAAGTCCCAATTTTATATCACATCAGTATTTAATATTTTCATTGCAGCAATACATCTGTTTAACAGCATAGAAGCCAAACCCAAAATAAATGAATATGACATAATAGCAAGAGATACAAATGTCGAAGTAATGAAACCATTTCTAATCGATATTGACAACGATATGGCGCGTACAAGTGATATAGAATATTGCAAGCAGACTTACAACGCTTGTAAAGATCACAACACTTACTACGAACACATTAGTGATATCAACAGTACAAGGAGGTAATTTTTAGAAGAAGGTAATGTTTGGTCATCGTGTGGGTCCCAGCGGAATGAAATTTGACCCACCCCATCTCTTCCCATGCGATGACGTACAAGGCAATAAAGGAATAGGGTTGTTGATCATCACACAATATAAACAGCATAGACTCCGCCTCCGCTATTACGTAGGACTGAATACACTAATTGATGAAATATGGGTGTTAATTCACCTCTGCCTGACCCTCCGTGAAAAAAGGCGTGATTATTGTAAGTACGTTTATAAAAGAATATATTGATGACAATCGTCATCATCTACATTCAGACGTTATCCTGTAGTATCCGAGGCCAAGATACCTCGGCTTTTCCTTCTCCACTTCGCACGATCTTGGGTGCCCATGGTAGTGAGACCATTGCACGCACGTCACCCTCCACGACGTTAAGCCAGAACTTCTTGGGCCTACCCCTTCTGCTGGGACCCGATGTGGTGCCATTGCCAGGCATTTGTTACCCATGTAGCCTGGCTTTTCCGCAGGACGTGGCCGCACCAGCAAAGGATGATGGCTGCAAGAGTTCCTCACGCGATGTTTACGCGTAACTCCGCACATCCACCGTAGCATTTTCATCTTCGTGATACACAGCTCCTGCATGTGTAGCTCCAAGGGCGGCCACGCTTAAGAGCCGTGTAAAAGGATAGGCCTAATGAGTGTCTAATAGACCAGCCCCTTCAAGTTGACTGGCTTTTTGGATCGCATGTGACACCAGCTATTTCTCGCCCCTTCGCCCACGTGGCAGCAATACGTGCCATGACGTCGTAGTCACGTGAAGTACAGATCCTAGGTACTAAACCTTGTTCGGTGTGCTCGACCAAGTCATCTATGCGGACGGGTGTAGGATCTGTTGAGTTTAACGCCAGTTATTCTGTCTTCGCCACATTTATCTTCAGACCGCCGTTCTCAAGCGCCTCCTTTCACACTTCGCACCAATCTGTTTCTGTCCGCGTCCATCAACGCAATGTCATCAGCATACATGAGCGATTATGGAGGCTGCTCATGTGAGTTTCTGATGCTGTTCGACAAAAATCCAATACCAAGCTGAACAGGTAAGGACTATCCTTGGTGTATCCCGACGGTGATGGTTAAGGTTTTCATGCCGCCAATAGCGGACCGAAGCACGGAACCGGAATCGTGGTATATGTCTCGGATGGTGTCAATGTAAGCTTCTGGAATTCCCTTGGACCGCAGGGCCTACCAGATCACCGCGCGAGGAACACAGTCGAAGGGCTTCTGCATGTCTAGGAATAGGCAGTGCAGAGGCGTGTTCTGCGCCTAATATTCCCCTGCGACCATCCGTAGAGCGAACATTGGGTCCATAGTCCCGTGTCCGAGACGAAACACATACTGATACTCCGAAAGTGCACTCTCCTGTTGGATCTGAGTGTCGATTATCCTCTCATAGAGGTTCATGGTGTGGGACATTATCTTTATACCACGATAACTGCCGCACTCCTGCACCGATCCCTTGCCTTTGAAGACTGGCGTAATTATACTCAGCCTCCACTGGTTTGGGATCTTACCGATGAGGAGTATATATTTATAAAGATTTGTGAGGATGCTCACAGCACAGGCACCTATTGCCTTCCAAGCCTCGATGGGGACATCGTCGGGACCCGACGATGCTTACCAGTTCTTCATGCGTCGAATGGCAGTCTGGACTTCTGTAGACGTTATAGGTGGCACCAGTCCTTGATTTGGATGGAGATCTATAGGTGATAATTAGGTTGATTTTGATTCTCTTTTTTTGGTTCAGATCTGGTTAATTTTAGTTGTGATTTAATATATCGTACAAGTGTTTTTGTTGTTGTCAATCTACAGTAATATAGAAGACTGTCTCTGAGATTTTATAGACAGATGGCAATAGCTCTAAATGTCTAAAAGACCAACTTTGGTTACCACCACAAATATCTGATGATGATGGTGTGATCATGGTAAATGATATCCGTGGTTATCACATAGCCCCTTCGTCGTTCGCCTTTTCAGGTAGAACAGAGAAACCCAGGACCAGACTTGTAAACATTGTTATTGACGAGTACATATTAGTTAATTATGTAAAACTATTTGCAAAATTACTGCTATATTGTATATTGTCTGGATAATTTAACTGCTTGCTTGTTATTTCTTCATTATTTTTTACTATTTAAATTGTAAATAGGCAAATAATACGATAGGGGTCAGCTACCAACATTATGAAAATTATTTACTTCTTATTGATTTTCCAGAAAAGTTACAAAAATGCAAGTATGCGCTTATAACAATGAAACTGGCCTAGATAATTTTGATAACCCTTGCGATATAGCTCATAAAAATTGTTTAATAAGACGTCCAGTATTTATAAGTAAAATGAATGAAGCTGTAACGTCTGCGCCGCCTACAGGTATGATTAACCTTGCTACATAAAAATGCAATATTTAGATAAACACACAGATGTTCTTGCGAATTGTTAAATTTCAAGATGGAGCTCCTCAACCTCTACTGTTTGCGTTCATTATTTGACGTTTAAGGTTTGATTCTCGAGTCTAATAAAGTGTATTGGTGTTGAGAGATTTCTGAAATATGCTCCTGATCATGGATGATCATGTACCTCGTCATTTTATTATACTAATTTCAAAACGTAAAGACTGACTTTGAAAAATATCCCTTTTCAGGTACTTATTACTATAATGGCAAAATAAAACCATGCTTATATTATTTGAAAAAGACTAAAACGTATGAAGAAGCTGTAAGATTATATTACGCCGATACTTTAGATTTCGTCAAAATGGACGAAATGAGACAAAAATCCATCCCACCATCAAAAAACCTAAGACATGTTTTATAATTAGTGTAATTTGGGACAATATAAGGAGATTAACGACACACTGCATATGTAAATCTGTTGAGGCATTTAAAAGTTCTGATGATAGAAAGAAACTTATAGACAGACATGATAATAAATCCTTAAGAAATGAGACTCTTTTTTTAACTATATTTGAATGTATAGGAAGCTATTTTGATATCACAAACTGACGAAACTAGACTTCTTCTTTTGTAAAAATATAAAGTGTAGTATGACATCGTGAATAGTGAAATTGTTTACAGGAATATTACTATTTTATTCACCTTTCCTTGGGAATGATAATGATCATCACTGTTCCCAAAGGCAGGCGAACAAAATATAGGACAAACTTCACCGTCACTGTTATCTTTATTCCCAACTATAGAATTAATTATTGTATATTTCCTTGCTGATTGCATGAAAATAAATTATAATGACGTAAATAAAAAATATGGATTTATTATTTCACTGCAGTCTAAATAATTTAAAAGTTCATAATTAAACATAAGATATTGAACACCGATGGTAGAGCAGTGCCTTGTCTAGCTTAAATGACTACTGCTCCTATATTTAAAAACATGGGAGCGATAAAATTAGCCTGTTATTTTTGAAATGAAAACTTCTTTAGCGGCGTTGGATGGGTGTAAAATGTTAAGGAAGCGTCAGGATTAGTTGACCTTTGAACCGTAACCGACGACTGACGTCATACAAGATTGGGTAAATACTATATATTTTGCAATTTATCATAGATAGCGTCGTAGCTTAAACGGTAAGCACTTCGACTGTAAGTCCTTATAGTTTCAGATAGTATCGGGTTCAAACCACCTGGCCTTCTGAAACTTTTTGTGATTATTTTTTCTTTTTGTAATTTATTACTTTTTATGATTATTTTTTCTTTCTGTAATTTATTACTTTTTGTGTCTATTTTTTCTTTTCATAATTTATTAATTTCTTCTGGCAGAAAATTAGCAGAAAATAAGTGATAGGTTCTATGATTAGCGCTATATTATAGGTATAGTATGGTATGTTCTTTTTTATCTTTTTCTATGTATATAACGAAGAAAGAAAAAAAGAAAATGTTTTCACTTCTGCCGGCACTCCAAGAGTGCAACCCGTCTTTTTTTTTTATATATAAACACTAAGCAATCTCGTAAAGCTTTATTCTATCTTTTCGCAAACATTTAGTGACGGATATCAGGAGGGAGTACAGTACTTCCAATGTTTATCACATTGGGGACTCCATTCGGACGATAACTCTACGAGAAAGTTTCATAAATAGTTGATGGTATGATTTCGCACAATATATTTCCAGAAAAAAAAACACAAGCACAAGTGAAAAGAGGATGAAAATATAAAGAAAATAATAAAGATTTAGTAAATCTATCAATTTATTATTTATTGCTTACTACCTAGATCGGGACCTTAAAACTGTAATAAAGTTTAACAATGACAGTTTTTTTAGAATCCTACTCAATAAGTGATACAACTTAACTTTTCATCAACGGACGTCACCTCAAATGAATTAGATGTAAATATAATTTTATTATAATACAGAGAGCGCGATATAAAAAAGATAACCTGTTAAAAATTAATAACCTGACTGCACAGAAAGATTTTCTCTAAAGTACGGGCAAACGTGGTACCTATGAGACGTCTAACGGTCCAGGTGGAAGGACGACCTCATCAAGGTCGCCGGGAAGCATTGGATACGGGCTGCTTTAGATCAGTCCTTCTGGAATTCTATAGGAGAGGCCTATGTTTAACAGTGGACTATGTGTGGCTGATATGATGATGATGATGAAAGGCACGTACATCCTATCTTACTAATATTACTTAAATGTTTGAAAGTTGGGATGTTTGTTACTCAATACTTTCTGACAGCTACGTGGATTTTGCTGAAATTTGTTAGAATATAGATTATAGTCTGGAATAACACATAGGCTATCAAAATTCCATGCTGTTTTGTATATTACAAGACCTACTAATTATGCTACCTACGTTAAAATTTTCATAAACTTCTACCTGAATCGATTTGAACAAATAGAAATCCCTAACTAGCTTATTTAATGTTCATAACAAAGATGATTAGCTTGTCGGTAAGTTATTCTAGATACCGTAATTGTCTAATTAAAACTTATCTTGCATTTTACTTCGTTTGAAGACTATTAAAATGTTTAATTAGGATTTAAGCTTTAGTAGATTCAGTTGTTAGTGTTACTTCAAGAAGAAACTCCCGTAACTGTTGCGCGTGTTCTTTAAGTAATGGAGACCTTTTTAATTCCTATAATTATCATTACATATAGTGGTAATATATTTTAAATTATTCACTTTTTTTTAGTTAAAACTGAATATTTAGATTTGTAAAGATTTTAAATCTTTCAGTAACTCAATATGCCATGAAACTATTGTGCCAAATCATTTTTATGTCCATAAAAGAAAGTTATAAATACCAGAAAAACCATTCAAGGGGATCTCAAACAAAAGGATTATAAATAGCAACAACTTAATTTTCATTTAATTTTAATTCAATTAATTTTTCACAGTTATTTATCAAATCTACAATATACAAGCAAGGCAGTATGAACGCAATGGGTTTGAATTTAAGGAACCTTTTCAACCTAAAAACGTTTTACGTCAAAATGGTGATAATTATTGCATGCAGACTTACAATTCTTGTAAACAACAAGTCAATTACCTTCAAAAAAATAGTAATACCGCTATAAATCTGAGAAGGTATAGATATTTTAATAAGCCACGTTGATGACAGTGATGGTATTGAAGATATTAAAAAAAACTTGTGTTTTGTTACATGAACGATTCGGAGTCCCATATTTTTTAATTCTTGTCTGTTTGCCTGTTTATCCGCGATGAATGCAAAAACTACTCAACGGATTTTGGTGCAGTCTTTTTCGTTTGCAAAATCTTATTCAACTTACGTTTTTTTTTCATCACAATTGCTCGAGTAGAACGGGAAATATGAATGAAAGTCGCGTTAACCGAGTCGTGCGAAGCCGCGGGTGAAAAGCTAGTAATCTATCAAAATAAATGTGCATAAAATAATCTCTTTCCATGTGGTCTTTCTACCTAAGAGACATAACTGTACATATGTTTGTATATTTCTACACAAAAATCGATTCATACTGTCTTTTCTTCAGAGAAGCAGAAAAACCGCAAGTTTGTGCTCACAGCAGTGTAACTGGCCTAAATAATTTTTATAGCCCTTGTGATATTGCTTATACAAACTGCAAAATAAGACGTCCACTAATTATGAGTAGAAAGTATCAAAATGCAACGTCTGCGGCCTCTAAAGGTATGACTACCATTATTTTATCAATCATATTGGATTGGGATCAATCGAACAATGTGGATTCAAATCCAATACAATTAAAATGATCGCACTATGAGAATGATATGAATGGGATACTAATAGTATAAATGTGAAAGTTTGTGTGTGTGTGTGTGTGTGTCTGTATGTCCGTCTTTCACGCCTGAGCGTTTTCACACTCATACGATATCCGATATCCGATATCGGTGTCGGACGCCGATAGCCGACATCCGATAACTGACACCTTGTGCTGTTTTCACATTTATCCGATAAAATCAGCCCGATACGGCTATTTGCTCGAAAGCAGAGACTAGTTAGGGATGCTAGGAGTAAAAAAAAAAGAAAAAACAACAACACCACTGTTTTGGCCCGATATCGGATCACAAAGAGACTAAAGCAGCGATTGCAAGCAATTTTCGACCTTACAGACATGACATGGAATCGAGTATTTTTTCTTATATTCGTGGTCAAGACTTGGACATGGACGTAGACGTGGTGGAAAAGACATGTAACTCAGAAACTGTCCTTAAGGTCGAAAATTGCTTGCAGTCGCTGTTTTAGCCTCTTTGTGTTCCGATATCGGGCCAAAACAGTGGTGTTTGCTCCGATAACCGATATCGGGCCGGGAAATGTGAAGAGAGATACATATCTCATGATGGATGTCGGATATCGGATATCAGATGAGTGTGAAAACGATCTAAGCAACTGAACCGATTTTGATAAAATTTGGTATAGCGGTAAATCAAACCTTGAGAAAGGACATAGGCTTTGTTTGGTCGTGATAGCCGAAATCCACGCGTGCGGAGCCGCGGGCAAGAGCTAGTTGTTACTAAAATAATTGAGAACTTTTAAATCCCCTTCATGCGATTAATCGAACTGTGCAACCGAACAGTACACCACTGGCTACCCTACTCACCGCCGGGAACACAACACGACGTTCTTACGGTCGCGATATTCTGTAGAACGGAGGTACCTAATTCCCCAGTCGGACTGCTCATTTGGACGGGCATACCGTCGTGTCCTACCTCCTAAAATCGTTATATCTTTCTTCATTTTAAGTCTTTAGAAAGCATTATTCATTTTTTCAGAGACTTATTTCTATAATGGCCAGAACAAACCATGCTCATTCTACTTGAAATCAACATCATCGCTTGCTCAAGCTGTACAGTTGTATTATGCTACAAGGAAGTAAATATAAAAATTAAAAAATATGTTCCGTCATTTCAAAGTAACAGTAATAAAGAAACCTACGTTGTACATTCATTTACCCTGAAATCATTACAAACAACATTATAAACTTAATATTACAAGATAGTATTATAATGTTTTAATAGGTAATAAGGTATTAGTTTCGATTAAGATATAAAAAAATGGAATCAGCTAAAGCTAGGATCGAACCCGCGACCTTTGCATACAAGGGGAATGCTCTGACCACTGAGCCACCGAGCCACGCCTGAAGCTATACAAATTTTCCTGTACATCCAACTTTGAGGACGGTGGGAGCCATCTACAAATAATCATACAACATTTTTTACAGTCTTTAATTCTTTTTTTCCTATTCCTATCTTATTAGCGCCATGATCATGAAATGTGGTGATTACCCCGGTGAGTGTTACACTTTTAATGTGAATGACCATGTCAATCTCAAATCGGGCAACACCGTCCGCACGATAAGATCGACTCTGCGTAATTTAATTTAAAAAAATAGTTAAACTATCAAAATCTTTAAATAGAAGTCATGAAAGTTTTCATAAACCTGTAAATTGTAAGGGATATCATTTGCAAAACAAATGAATAAATGATAGATAGAGAGATAGAGAGAAGATATAGCAAGTGAAATCGTGACAAAATAAAAATTATTGCATAGACCTATGTAATAACAGCAATAAACCAACGCTCGATTAAAAATAACAACAAAGGTTGTATAGAATACCACATAATAGTGTAAAAGTGCAATAAATACTAATAAATATTCAAGCAAACCCAACTAACCAGTGAGTCATTTTGTTGAATTATTTTATGTATAAAGGAGGTACCTATTCACAACGGAGAAAAGAAACAACTATTGTCAATAAAAATAAAACTACACATAAAGACTACAAATTTAAAAATTCCTTTCAACGATCGTTTGGTCTCGAGGCTGAGGGCGACACCTAGTTGGCAAGAGGACGGGAGGTCGATCCCCACTTTATGTGTATGCTCTTTTTGTGCAATATATAATATTCTGAATTAGTTATAAACTAAGATGAACTTCTTCGGAAATATAACACACTGACGGAATAGACAATATTCCGAAACAAAAAGTGAAGATGATTCAAATAAATCAGTGAATAATTAAGTAGCTTCCAACACCTGTCACGAAATATCAGACGATAGGGATGGTGACGATATAAGCCGATTAAGACTGCAAATACAACACCTGACTTCAGAATTGGAATCAGCACAGTTAGAAATTGAACATTTGAATACAGAAAATACACATCTTAAAAAATCTATAAAAGATTTGACTAAAGTGACTGAGCCAAAAAATACCCCTAGAAAAATAGAATTCACATCGCGTGAGCGTGAGGTAATTAGATCCTCTCCCTTAAATAGTAGTAAGAAACCTACACTGAAATATAAAGAACAGCTGAAACGTAATATGGGAAATAACTTTTTAAAGAAAAACGTACTGGTTCTTGCTGATGAAGAAGGAAGAGGCCTGGGAAATATACTACAGAACAGTCTAGGGAATAAATATTCAGTTTTGACAATTATTAAGCCTAATGCTCCTACAGAGGAAATATTAAAATCTTGTTTATCATTGACTAAAATTTTTACTGAAAATGACTTTGTAATTATAAAAACAAGCTCTTGTGACGAGAATCCACTTTTGATGAAGTCTTTTTTGTACTATACATTGTATAATATGCCACATACAAATGTTTTACTTGGTAATGTACACAATAATAGATATATGAATGTAAGAAATATTAACCAGATGCTAAAATTAATTTCTAGTAATTTAAAACATGTAGAGTTTGTTGATAGTGGCTACAAGATTAACATATTACTAAAGTCTAGATTACTACTAAAAGATATTCCGACAACTGACTACCGGAACAACTACATACATTATTGTAATAAAACAATGCTTAAAAGTATAAGGGTAGCAAAAAAAACATGTTATCTCTTCAATCAGGCATTTATTGTCAATAGAGTAGCAAGGAAAAGTACTATACCATTCTCCTTCCTAATAATACATAAGAATAACAGCACTATAGACCAGACTCAACATAGTATTATAACAACAGTAAATCGATCTAAATTACCAGATAAGCAAGAGGAATCTAATATTGGTTTTTTCGTGAATAAAGAGGCAAGCGACACAACTAGATTAGAAAATAGGAAACGACTCACACTATTTCATCAAAATATTGCGGGTATACTGAAGAAATTGGGTATATTTGAAGTAAAAATCACTAATCCAATCGATACAATTGGCCCCATAGACTTTATATGTCTGACTGAAACGTTTATACAGTCAGGTCATGGAAACAATCTTATCTTATCAAATTATAATTTAGTTGCTTGTTATTCTAGAAGGGATATAAAAAGAGGCGGGTTACGCGATTTAGAATTTATACAATTACTATCAATTATATATAATTATACAATTATTTTTTTTCTAAATGAAATGATATTTTTCTAGCTCTAGCTCTATGTTCATTTGCTCAAAAATTTGCCCAAAAATGGTCAAAATCGTTTAGAGCTCGTTCAATCAGCATCAGGTTTGTCTGAATATTATATTTCTACATATTTGTTTTACACACTATAGAGTAATAAAACATTATGTACTACTTTCCGAAAGGGTAGAATTTATTATAAACATAGTACTATTGTAACTCATTGTATACGATAAACACTATTGTGCGAAGTATGTGAATACTGGCCCTATGGCCATATTCATAATAATATTATATATAATTTAACAACATTGCCCAACTTCAACAAAAGGGTGTTTTCAGTTACGAACAAAATTTTATAGCATTGTTCTACTTTATGAAAAACAACTTTTGTGTAAATATATTCCAGTTGAAATTCCGCGGGGAGTGTTGCTGAAAGCCGAAATGCAGGTTTACTTAATTGGGAAATGGATTGATATTTCATGTTCGTTATGAGCTATTTATAACCATCATCCAATTCCACCCAGATACATACTACGTTTACGTTTTCATCAATATGATCAAGTACCTAACCAATTGACGTCCGCTGTTCCGCCTTCATAGGTATTAGTTATCACGACTTTTTAATCGATTTTAAATTCAAAACAGTTCAGTTATGTTTGCGCCCATTGCGAACAAATAGACAAGAATTAAAACAACATAAATCAAGTATTTTTTTTAATATATCCAATGTACAGACACGACCACTTTACAAAGAATCAAAGAATCAATTTCGTTTATTCAGTTTAGGCACATAAAGAGCACATATGAACGTTAAAAATTTTACAGTCATGTCAAGAAATTACTAATATTATATTAAATTAAGTAAATAAATCATTTGAAAATGATTCTTTCGCTGGTTCAGTAAATTGGTTCTACTGAGAAGATACCAGCAAGAAACTCAGTGAACAATATTATCGTTTCTTTTTTAAAACAATTTGGTATTTTTTTAAATAGATTTATATTGTGCGAGCAAGCAAAAAGATTAGGATGACCATGCATTTTTATCATTAAGGTATTCGTTTACTTTGTAATATAATTTTTTCATTAAAGACTTTTTTACTTCTATTTTAAACTTATTTAGTGGCATGTCAACCAAATCTTGACGAATTTTATTAAACATTTTAATACTGTTACCTACAAATGAATTACCAACCTTATGATGTCTGAATTTTGGCACTACAAGTGTATTTTTATTTCTCGTATTATAATTGTGTACGTCAGAGATTTTTTTGAAGAGATCTAGGTTCTTGCGTACATATAAAACATTATCGTATTTATATTACAATCATAAAATAGTTAATATACACTTCCAATGTACTGCATCAGTTACTAGTTCTTTTGAAAGGTACCAAAGTGTGAGTTTGCTCCGATATTATTATTTAACTACTATCTGTCTGTTAATATCGTCCCGTTGTAGTCCAGTGATAAAACATTCACCATATCCAAGGACGGAACGAACTAGATGTGGTGTTTTTAATTAAATTGAGAACTAGGTATCATATTTATGTAATTTGTACGCGGCACACTAAGATAGAAGCTGAACTAAGTTTCATTTTCTATCTCAGTCCGCCGGTACCACAGTCAGTCTTGTACTGCAAGAGTTCTATTTGATTGTGTGTTTCGTTCTATTGTTTGTGCTATTGTTAGATGTATACATATCTATTTAGTTTGTAATAAAAGCATTGTAACAAAAAAATAAACCGCCGAAAAAAATAAAAACAAAAAATAATATCATTTTTAATTTAACCTTAATAATTAACTTCTTAAAGTAATGAAACTATATCTAAGTATATATTTTTGTAAGTAGTTGAGTTTTAAATTAACCTTAATAACTAAGTTCTGAAAGTAATGTAAGTATATCAAAGTAATTTTGAGCCGACGCCAAACAATCAATGTACAGTCAACTACAAAGATATGTATCCAATTTAATCTTACATAATGATGTACCCCTGCGAGTGTCACTATGAACTAACCAAAGATTGTGACAAACATAATATCCACCGAACTTGACAGTAAAATGTATGCTCGTAAAGCGCAATAATTATGTATCCCACTACATTTCCTGTGATATGTACACTTACAATCTTAATTAAAAATCTATCCAAATACTGTCAAAGAAAATTTAATGTTCCTATTATTGACATAATTGCAAAACAAAAGATTTGACCACGGAAGACAGAATTTGTATTTGACGCATCGCGATGGTCCTACAGTAAATACGAACTTTTCCGAATGAAACCGATGGCAAAATATTATTCCTAACACATGTATTGGATGACGGATAAAAGAAAAAAGGCTGTTATCATTTATTTTTATTAGTAAATAACTTACACGTAAGATGACAAAAAACAACAAATATATCTCTTTAAATAAACGTTGAAACTTATAATTATACTCGTTAAAAGGTCAATTTAAAATTTAGTATAACCACCTTCAGCTTGTTTAACGGATTCTAGCCGGTTACGCATAGACTGAACGCATTTTTTACAAAAATTACATCCGCGACACGTGTCCCATAGATAGTACACATGTTCTTTTAAATTTTGTACATTCCTTATATCTGTCGAATCCCAATTCTGTACCATCAATCTCCATAGGTTTTCGATAGGATTTAAGATAAGTCAAACTCTATAAATGTGTTTGTAATGAATTTATTTTTAAATGAAAGTTTCAGACAAGAACCTTTTTTGTTTTTGGTAGCACTTCGAAATTCGTACATCCTTTTTACTATGGTTACATTTCTTTGGAACATTAAATGTATACAATTTTCTTTAGATTGTAAGTGTACATATCACAGGAAATGGAGTGGGATACATAATTATTGCGCTTAGGCGCATACATGTTACTGTCAAGTTCGGTGGATACCATGTTTGTCACAATCTTTGGTTAGTTCATAGTGGCACTTGCAGTGGTACATTATTTTGTAAGATTAAATTGGATACATCTCTTTGTAGTTAACTGTACAAAGATCACTAAATTACCTTAAATTCAACTTTCTTGTTTGACGTCATACCTTACAATCAGTGACTGTACAATCAATCATCCCCCGTTTTTCTACCCTTAGGCTTGGATTTTATTTTCAAATTTATATAAGACCAACTTCGGTGTATACTTTTTCAAATAAAAAAATAATTATCGAAATCTCTGTAAAAAGTTATGAGTGGTCATACATAAAAAAATATACGCGTCGACTTGATAACCTCCTCTGTTTTTTCGTCGGTTGAAAAATAGGAGCCGTATCATACCTTTTGTTCTTGTGAAAATTCTCCGCCCCCACTAGACAAGTGGCAATTCGTTGGCCGGCGTATCGTAAAATAGAATGACGTATGTGTGGGATTTGACGTTTATGACATTCGTTGAAGACTGTCACATGTGTCAAATCGCATACATTCGTCATTCTATTCTACAATACGCCCGGCAAAAATTGTCACTTGTCTAGGGGCACAGATATTGTCAGTTGATGAAGCGGTTATCTGGGACTCGAACCAGCTCAATCCACAAGCCATCTCGTGTATCAAATACAAGGGTGTAAGGTGGATGGTGACCTAATGTGTACTGTTAAGTTTTAATTTATTTTATTTTGTTTAAAAAAAATTTAAACTATCATGTCATAAATATATATCATATATATCATATCATAAAAATAAAACTACATTTAACAGATTTTTTGTTATTGTTATATTTTCACTATTTCTCTTTCTTGGTCTCCCCAAAAATATGGCTATTGAGAAGCAACCGAAATATCAAAAAATTCGGTAGACATAAAATAAATAAACCGTAATAATTCTTAAAAAAAATATTCTTCATTATTAATAATCATACACTTTATTATTTATATTTATGATATCACACTTGAATCTAGCCAATTCAATAAAACTAATTCCGTACCTATTAATACCACATCCAATGAATACCGTTCTCTCGAATCCAAGCCATCATTGTGGAGGCGACCCACATTCGCGCGATTGTTCATTCATCCCGATGCACCAATTGAGAGATGCTTTGTTGGCATACCACACTAGAGAATTTAATAGACGTACTTTAACGAACCTGATTTCATTGGAACGGACTAATATTGAATTGACTCTTGAAGGCCACCCTCGTAATAAACGTAATAAAAGTCTATTCAAAATTTAATTTTGATTTTGAGAATGTAAAAAGAACCGATTGAATTAAGAACTCCTTCTTTTCGAATTCGGTTGAAACGATCCCGTATTCAATGAAAGATAAGATTTCGCGATAGAAAAGCACACAAGAAATTCGAAAAAATTTTTCTTGTTAGTACAAAAATATTTGAGTTAGTATAACATAACCCAAATATTTTGTATATATGTCCAATGTACAGACACGACAACAATTTAATGATAATATATTTATATATATATATATATTATATTCCTTTAATATTGGTTCCCGGTGGAGAAGAATAGAGGTATCTCATCTCTTCCTGTCGGTGTCGTAGAAGGCGACTTAGGATAGGACTGTTTTTCATCCAACAGTAAACATACAGCCCACGACTAAGAGACCGCTTGACGGGAATGGGCTCATCCCCTTTTACATGGGACTGAAAACCATAGTGGTGAAATATGGGTGTTAAACCTACCCCATCGGGGATTTACAGGCGGGAGTAAATGTTTGTATGTACTTATATAAAACAAAATTTTATAAATATATACCTGACAACCATGAAAATCCATGACGTCAAAAACTAGTTAGAGATAATCCATACAGCGAAACTGTAATTAATCTTCATCCTATCAATATCCGCATTTTCCGATCGTCCAATACCGATTAGGACGGTAATCTCTATATCGAACAAAATCCGATAGCTATTAATGCGGCTGGGGTTTCAAGTTACGTATTATGTAGTTAAGTATATTAGTAGATAAAAATACTTACATCATTCACTGATTTCGATTAGACAGCTTCTGTGACATGGCACTTAATGCGTACATGGTTCGATTCGCGATCAGGGAGAATATTTGTATGCATGAATGCGTCTATTTATTCATGTAGGTCAGTGTGTTACGGAGAGCTCGTTAAGCTACCATACCAATATGTATGGATAGTCGTCGTTACGGGTAGTTGCATACCTAAAAATAATGAAAATTGGTCTAAGAGCGTTTTCACAATCATCGGATATTCGATATCCGACATCTGACATCGGAGGAAGTCAAAATGTATGAGATATGTATCTCTTTTTCACATTGTCCGGCTCGATATCGGTTATCGGAGCCAACACTACAGTTTTAGCCCGATATCGGAACACAAAGAGACTAAAACAGCGACTGCAACCAATGTTCGACCTTAAGGACTTTTTATGAGTTACATGTCTTTTCGCTTTAATTGATGACGCCGCTAATTACTAATATAAAAAAAAATCTCGATACCATGTCATGTCAATAAGGTCGAAAATTGCTTGCTCTTTTTTTTCTTCTTTTTACTCCTAGCATCCCGAACTAGTCTGTGCTTTCGAAAAAATAGTCGTATCGAGCCGATTTTGTCGGATTAATGTGAAAACAGCACAAGGTGTCCGCTATCGGATATCGGCTATCGGCGTCCGACACCGACACTGTCGGATGAGTGTGAAAACGCTCTAACTAATACGAATACTTTGATATCACCAATGAGTTGTGGAGGCTTGCAGTTGAATATCGAATTTCAGCCGGCTTGCAGTTAGACTAGAAAAAGCGGTCCCCGAACTCTGAGGTGAAGGCTTCGAATGCGACCAGAAAAACGCAGGGAGAATGATAACTGATTTTAGTTAGGCTATACTTAATTTTTTTTAGGAAACGATAAATTGACTTCACTCTCCTGATAGTAAGCTGAAGACAAAGTTTCAGGAAAGAGGGTCACCATTACTGACATTACTACTTTTTCACGCTCCGCTTGAAGGACCTGAAACTGTAAAAAGAAAGGAAACACGTATGGTGATAAAGAATTAAAAGATTAAATTGTGCAACTAAGGATGAAGAGGAAGAATGCAAAAAAAAATCGGCCAAGTGCGAGTCGGGCTCGCGCACGAAGGGTTCCGTACCAGAAAAAAGGCTAACAGTCAGCCTTTAGCCCTTTTTCTGGTACGGAACCCGGAAAGCCATGAAAAAGGGCTAAAATATCACGTTTTTTGTATAGGAGACCCCCTTAATCATTATTATTATTATTTAGTTTTTAGTATTTTTTGTTATAGCGGCAACAGAAATATACAATTTGTGAAAATTTCAACTGTCTAGCTATACGGTTCTTGAGATACAGCCTGGTGACAGACGGACGGACGAATGGACAGCAAAGTCTTAGTAACAGGGTCCCGTTTTACCCCTTTGGGTACGGAACCCTAAAAAAAGACATTTATTTAAAAACATTTTTAAAATAACGCAGTTTTAAAACGTCAACTCAAACGTGTACATGAACGTTTCGTTATTACAGAATAATGATATACAATTATTGGTTACTCAGCCGATCGAAAGGAAATGCTATTGGAATAAAGTTCCATGTTGCTGCCTTATTATGTTATTCGGAGCGTGTTTTCTGGCTCGATTACATGAATACATTTCGGTAACATTCGTATTCTTCGATTCATATTCGTTCAATCTATACTTAATATTATAATGCATTGTAACGTGGTTGTTCGTGTCTGTACATTGTATATATTTAAAAAAATACTTGGGTTATGCTATATGTAACGATTAAACAAACGACTAGTTGGAGGGGGTTAGAGGGAAAATGAAAATACTGCCTTTAAAAAAGTACCCACTTGACGCCAATAGGGTCACCCCCTGCTGTGGGGATAGAAAATAATAGTTGATAAAACTTGCGTGTCAGAATGTACAGTCGACAAAATCGATAGTATATCACCTTTACATACAACTTTATATGTAAAGGTGGGATACTTTTTTTTACGTGCAGAAAATTCCCACGGATACCCCCCCTCCGGAGCCGGAGGGGGAGGTTAACCGCTCACCATCTGTGGGTTTATGTGCTAGGCCGAAGGTGAGGTTGTCTCGCGACATATCCCTCGCACCCCGGCTGACCCAGGGCCATTCCTCTCGGTCTGGCCTTCCTCGAAGGTGGGATACTATCAATTTTGTCGACTTAATTATAGATCTGTAATGTAACATTATGGACCCTGTGAATTCATACAATTGTAATGTTAACCGCACAGGTATATTCATACTATACCTTAATCATTACTTAAGTTGTATTTTGGCGGCCTCTGGGGCTTGGTAATAGAACGCTCAACTGTTACGCAGTGGGCGCGATTTTGATTTTCACTGGTCTGGTGTTTTTATGTATAAAAAAGCGGCCAAGTGCGAGTCAGAATCGCCCATGAAGGGTTCCGTAGCAGCAAGTAACATAATACAAAAGTTCTTGTAGTTTGTTGTAACTTTGATCGATGTTTTAATTATAGTGTATTTTTCCCTTCAGGACCATCACGTTAAATTCCCATTATGTTGAATTCTCTGAAAGTTGGATTCCCACTGTGTTGAATCTTAATATGTTGAATTCCAATTCGTATAAACCAATTTTCGGTGGCAGTTTATATGGTAATTTACATCATATTTTCTTATTTTAGTGGAAGTGTCTCTCGCGCAAACTATTCAGTTTAGAAAAAAATATATTAGAAACCTCCATATCATTTTAAAGACCTATCCATAGATACCCAACATGGTATGGGTTTGATGAAAAAAAGACGGGTTGCACTCTGGGAGTGCCGGCAGAAGTGAAAACATTTTCTTTTTTTCTTTCTTCGTAATATACATAGAAAAAGATAAAAAAGAACATACCATACCATACCTATAATATAGCGCTAATCATAGAACCTATCATTTATTTTCTGCTAATTTTCTGTCAGAAGAAATTAATAAATTATGAAAAGAAAAAATAATCACAAAAAATAATAAATTACGGAAAGAAAAAATAATCATAAAGAGTAATAAATTACAAAAAGAAAAAATAATCACCAAAAGTAATAAATTATAATAAGAAAAAACAATCAAAAAAAATCCCTGAAGGCCAGGTGGTTTGAACCCGATACTATCTGAAACTATAAGGACTTACAGTCGAAGTGCTTACCGTTTAAGCTACGACGCTATCTATTGTAAATTGCAAAATAGATAGTCTGTACCAATCTTGTATGACGTCAGTCGTCGGTTACGGTTCAAAGGTTAACTAATCCTGACGCTTCCTTAACATTTTACACCCATCCAACGCCGCTAAAGAAGTTTTCACTTCAAAAAAAATGAGTTTCAGTTCTAAGATGGGGAAAACCTCCAATTTTTTTTTACTATTTTTGTGTGAAAATTGTAATGCGTTTCATAGAATACATCTACTTATCAAGTTTCAACAGCATAGTTCTTATACTTTCGGAAAAAGTGGCTGTGAAATACGGACGGATAAACAGACAGACATGACGAATGCATAAGGGTTCCGTTTTTTGCCATTTGGCTACGGAACCCTAAAAATGTTTATAAGTGTCCACCCTATAGATTTTTAATGTAAGCTAGTTAAGCTGTGACTACTTTCGGTCTAAATAGCGCTGTGTAGAATGTCGTAGAATATTTATTAATAGGTACTTACTTATTTAATACTTACTTATTTATAAATACTAAAATAGCTTCTCTCAAAGATATTATTACTGTACTGATCATAGTACAGCGAATCGAAGTAGATCATAATGAAGATTAATGATAGAAGAAACTATGTTGCGAGTTTAAATTGAGTGCTCTATTAAGATTATCTTGTTTGATTGGCATAATCTGTACTGTGAAGCGGCTAACATTTCTATGAGAATGATGATCATGTCGTATTATGTTTTTATTATTATAAAACAACTAATCTCGCCTGCTAAAAATGGACTAGACTGTATCTCAGTATTGTAAATTTAGACGGCAGTCATAGAAAACGTCGATAAACCAATCAAAACAGAGGATTTTGGGCTGCAAAGTGCAAACCAAAAATTATACGGATATTTTTGACGAAAAACAACTGCTGAGTGACATTCTGGTGATTTATACATCACATTTTTATAATCATATGCATGCGTGCGAAATTTCACTGACACAGCGGCAGAAAAAAGTAATTTGATGAATATTATTACATTTTTGCTCATTCGTTTACCATGAGGAATCTAATCGACATTTTCTGCTTCGTTAGCAACGGAACGATGAAATGTACATCTGAGATGATTAATAATTACGAAAAGCAATTTCTGCCAAATATTATTACGTTCTCTATGAATTACTAGCTGTATCCGGCGATTTAGCCCGCGTACGATAATGAGCCTGTTTTTGCAACCACGATAAAGTTCCTTGACGTCACAGTGAGTCTTTTTTATAGTGCGGAAAACCCGTCAGTTGCCTCTCCCTGCCGGAGTCGTTGGGGATATCGGACTCGAACCAACTTAAACCACACGCTGTTTTTGGTCTTCGGTTGCCATGTGTAAGATAGTCAGTGACTTCACACTTCGGCCAACCCCTCAGGTGTGGAAGCCACAGTATCCATCTTGCCCCTAGATAGAGGAAGGCGCGCTTGCACTGCCACCTCGGCCTGCTTCTACTAAGATGACAGTTGGCTCCACCTGTCAGCTCCAGGCCCGCGTACATGGAAAACGAAGATTCCTTAAGCGACTTTCAACGCCAGAGTCGCCCTTCTGCAATGCATACTGATTCTATATCTACTACCATTAACGTTAAATCTCGTCTATTCCATCCCGGGTCAAAAAAAAATCAACAAAGTTAATCCCAGTCCTATGGAACGGTATACGTCAGATATTTATAAATTTCATGCCAGGTTATCATTGACCCTTCGTCACTTCTAAATATGACATTAGGGGGGAACGCTTGTTATGTGTTGTGAGCAATGAGGCATATTATAAATTAGTAAACCTTTCAAAGTTTTAGGGTTCCCAAAAACAAATCTAAGAAGTAGGTTTATCATACCTGGTACTGGTTTGGAATTATTTATTTAAGTAAAAGTATGGTTACTTGATTTCATTACGGGTACTGATCTAACCACTTGTAATAAAATCATGGAGCCGGGATGGAATCTCTACATAGGTTTGGCGCTTCAGCAGTGAATCGCTTCATCTTAGGCTCGTATTCCAGAACGATACTCTCAGTCCTGAATGTTGATTTATAATTAGAACTGAGGGCAGATTATTATTAACAATCTGTCAAATCTATCAATAAAAACGAGATTCTTGCCTTTGAGCGTTTTCATATTCATCCGATATGCGATATCGGCGTCGGAGCCGATAGCCGACCTCCGATAGAGACACATGTGCTGTTTTCACATATATCCGATAAAATCGACCCGATATAGTCATTTGCTCGAAAGCACAGACTAGTTAGGGATGCTAGGGATGAAAAAAAGTTTAAAAAGTGCAAGCGATTTCTGACTCTATTGATATGACATGGTATCGAGTTTTTTTTCTCATATTCATGATCAACGTCGTCTATTAACGCGAAACGAGCGGTTGAAAATTGATTGCAGTCGCTGTTTTAGTCTCGGGCCAACAGTGGTGTCGGCTCCGATAACCAATATAGGCCCGGATTGTTGTGAATCGGCTCCCACACAAGATTCAAGACAGAGTATCATTCTGGAATATGGTTCTTAAAGTGTCTATCGTCATTCTTTGAACCTTTTCCCAACTCAGTTGGGGTCGATTTTCCAGTTTAACTATGATGCGGCTAAACTTTAAAATGTTACGTGAAGTGACTGCAACCGGCAATAGCAACCGGGACCGACAGCTTAACTTGCTCTCCGAGGCACAATCACACCAATCCAAAATACCCATATTCATGCATACAAATAATTGCACTGATCGGGAATTGAACCCGAGCCTCCTACGTAGCGGTCGCGTTCACGCCACAAAGGCTGTGCCTCAGCGTGTGTAAAAAACCTAGCTAAACATCACCAAGCACAAGTCTACATCAGGTCAGTAATGTCATTAATACATTTAACGTGATAATTATTACTCATAATTATATTTATAAACAAGAGATATTACAATGGCTTATCTTAGTTTTAATAAAAATAAACTACTGCCTACCGCTAAAATAAGAATCCCTGACGTGTTTCATCACTCGTGAACACTCTACGTAAAAATAAAAATGTCCCCCAGCTCGCTTCAGAGTAAATGGTTTTCTAGGCCGTGGTACACAAAGCTGCATGTTATAGAGCTACGTAGGTTCTCTTGGTGAAAGAAATGTAGTACTTGTCCCCGTTTCTACTCTTCGAATAAGTGTTTTAAGCATGAGGCGTATATTAAAATTATTTTGTTTTTTTTTTGATCTCCACCTTTTTGAAGTGAAAACTTCTTTAGCGGCGTTGGATGGGTGTAAAATGTTAAGGAAGCGTCAGGATTAGTTGACCTTTGAACCGTAACCGACGACTGACGTCATACAAGATTAGGTACAGACTATCTATTTTGCAAGTTACGATAGATATCATCGTAAATTGTAAGCACTTCGACTGTAAGTCCTTATAGTTTCAGAGAGTGTCGGGTTCAAACCACCTGGCCTTCAGGGATTTTTTGTGATTGTTTTTTCTTATTATAATTTATTACTTTTGGTGATTATTTTTTCTTTTTGTAATTTATTACTTTTTATAATTATTTTTTCTTTCTGAAATTTATTATTTATTGTGATTACTTTTTCTTTTCATAATTTATTAATTTCTTCTGACAGAAAATTAGCAAAAAATAAGTGATAGGTTCTATTATAAGCGCTATATTATAGGTATGGTATGGTATGTTCTCTTTTATCTTTTTCTATGTATATAACGAAGAAAGAAAAAAAGAAAATGTTTTCACTTCTACCGGCACTCCCAGAGTGCAACCCGTCTTTTTTTTTTAAGGGATAGGCAAAGGAATTTACTATCTTAGGCTCATATTCTAGAACGATTGTATAGACAGATTGTAAGATTTGACAGATTGCCTATACACTTTGTCCTCAAATATATCGAGATTCAGAACTGAAGCCCATTCTAAGGTTTGTGGGTTTGCTTATTATCTGAAAGAGATGTCGTTTTTTTTTCGAGAAACTGTCGTCTGACTTCCTACTTGGAATAATCTGCGTGACAGCCTCGTTCGTTGCACAGCACATGACCGGGGCTGGTTGGCCGCGCCTATAAAGGGTTTTCGGGCCCTGCACATTCAATATTATATCCTGTATGATATAACTTTACTTTAGAATAACAGCTTCACAAGCTATTGGGCTTGAGTCACTCGTTCAACCGGGGCCTAGCGGAAATGGCATGACCAATCATTTGTTACTCACGAAGCGGTTACCGCAATATATACCAAAGTCCCGTTTCCTGCTGGCTTTCTCTGATAAGGGATGCCGTGGTAGAGACGTTTAAGTCAATATTTTGATAAAAATATAGGTACAAATTTTATTAGGTATATAAATTGAATGTATCTGAAATTATGCTTGTATCCAAAATTGAGTAGGGATCTGAAAGTCAGTACCTACTCCACAATCACATCTACCTACTCCACAGCCCCTGTGGCGTAGCGGGAGTGAACGCGGCTGCTACGCAGGAGGCGCGGGTTCGATCACCGCTTAGTGCAAATATTTTTCTGAGTGTTTCTATGTATAATATGTATGTATTTACAAAAAACAGAGTATCTAAGTATGTGTATCTGCATTCTAGATTCCATAACACAAGCTATTTAAGCTATGTTTTCCATGGATCTAGATAGCGTTGTGTAAAATGTTGTAGAATATTTATTAATGATAATACACTTGTTACGATATCCACCAAGTGCCATCAATCATCAGTATAAATAGTCAGTAATACCTATATAATATTCAGTACCTATCTGAATTCGGAACATCAAAATTCCATACAAAAGTGCTTTCGTCAGTCTTTAAGAGTTTCTATTACATCGGTTTCCTCTTCGAAAAGTTTCATCTTTTACCATCGTACCTTTATACCGATTCTAACATCCATAAAACACGATACAAATGTGCTCGTTATCCAAAATAAATGGCGTCAAACTTTAGTTTAAATTTAAACTAGGTTTTAAACTAGAGCATTAACAAAGCCGCCAACTATTCCGAAACTCGTCGAAAAATACATTTTAACCTTTGCGTACGAAAGCAACTTTTAAATCGCTCCATTTTATCCGGCGCCTGATGTATAAAGAGTACTTAGTTTAGGTAAGTGTTGGGTCTAAGGTATAAGTGGAAGCGAATATATCAGACAGTCGCTATTAATAGTAGACATTTTGACAGACAGAGACAAAAACAGAGAAATTTATTTGTCTCTTTGCGGCTTATGGCACGCAGTGATTGGTAAAAAAAATTGAACCAAATACGAGCCAGCTATCTCTTTATCAAAAAACTAGACATCTTCCAGTCTCTGTCTTACTTGAAAATGTGAAAAAAATGGAAGATAGATTTAGAACTAGGCTTATGGAATGCCATCCATAAGCCTAGTTCTAAATCTTAGATGCTGCGAAATACTATTACATTTACGCTGTACCGCTTAAAATGCACCGATAAATCTATGTAATTTCGTTTGATATATATAAACTGTACAGTACAGTACAATTTTTAAAACACATAGGTTTTTCCTTAATGCTTAATGCGATTTCTCGTGAAGTCTATCAGAACTTTTTCATACCTATCATCGTTATTTATCTTGTACCTATCTCGAATACATTTTTTATTACTAAACCGCAAAAGCTTACACCTTAAATCTTTGAACAAACTGTTCCATTTTAGTTTTGTGGTCCTGGATTTGTCGCGTTCATTTGTACGGTGCTACCTTTTCTAAATATATAACGAAGTACGACACGCTTTGAGCCAGTTAGACACCGTATACATCTACTACACCACTACTCATTTGTCTGTTTTGTAAAGCGACCCAACTTAATTATTCTGTAGTGGAATGAATCCAAGTTTAGTTTTAACCAGGAAATTAAATAATGATTTAACTGCAGTTACACAGGTGGTACTTCATTATTAGCTTAACTTGTGTTAACCCTTCTCTAATTCGACAGTTTGAGTTGCTTTCAGTTCTGGGTTTACATGAATTTATTTATGTAGCTAAATAGGTTTTAAAGTTTCGTCACTGGAAATCCTACTGTACTATCCTACATAGCATTATAAAGGTGAAAGTTTATTTGCTATTCAATCACGTTCTGAAGGCTGTACGGATCGGTCTTTAATTCGGTAAAGGGATCTTTTTATTACAGGAATATATTCACGCGGATGTAACCATAGTTGTCAGCTAAAACGTCAAGAGGTTTTATAGACAAACCAGTGATATGATTACTTACTTGGATTGTTTAGGCAGTAAAAATGATTTAAATTTAATGGTCTTTTGAAAGCAACAGGCTCTCCCCCTATCACGTGTGATGGAAAATCAAAGTTCCCGAATGTAGGTGGTCCTCTGGCTACTCCTTCAGGGATTTACAGGAGTGACTGTATATTATGATTGTTTGTTACTTTATGTATAACTTGAGTATTATTCTAACTGGTTTTCTCTTTTTTCAGGTTTCACGATTGACAACTGGTAAGTTCAAACATTAAGATTGAAAAACATGAGATTATCAGTAATACTCCTTTAAAATAGCAAAGCTAAATCATAAAATATGTTACTAACCCAACTTGCAAGCCGGTGATTGACGGACGAATATCTGGTGCAAGTTTTTCTCTCGGGGTTGGGCAGACCCATAAAAAATCGCAAACTTACTCTTGAAGAAGGAGAAAGAGTAAATCGACCCCGTCCCGCAAGTAAACGTCTTGGATTATCACAACCAGCAACCACACATATGATGACAATAAAATAACAATATAATTATCTGCAACCTTGCGCAACACAATCATTTTGAATGATTGCTCTCACGCACAAAAAACACATAAAATGTTGCATCATACAATAAAAACAAACGAATAAAATACGCTCAACAAATGCCACATCTTGCCCAGAACATGATACGATAAATGTGTTCGTATAGATCTGAGAGAAAATATACCTGCCTCCCTAGACAAGAGGCAATTCGTTAGCCGACGTATTGTTGAATGAATGGTATTGACACGTATTTCGACTTTTATGACAGTCGTGAACGTATGTCAATCTTATAAATTTGATCAATCTGTTTTTCATCTTAGCGTTAATCTTATTCGCATCCCAAGCTTTCATCTCGTATCCTGGGGTCCGCTTAACCAGTCTAACTGCAAAGTCGATTGAACTTCCATATTTTCTCTAAAGCGACTGCTATCTGACCTCCACAACCAAAAGTATATCGAAGCATTGCAGTTAGACCAGTTGTTGGAATTTTTAGGGCTTCAACTATCCGTTAAGACTGCCATAGATGCTCTCCGAGGCACGACCAGACCAAGGCAAATATTCGCATTCACGTATATAAATATTTACACTGAATGGAAATTGAACCCATGCCTCCAGCGTAGCGGCTGCGTTCACTACTACCACGCTAAAGAGGTTGTTAATTGATTAATCTATTTTATTATAGTCAAGAAACGTGTTGCCACTTATCTAGAAGGCAGACCATGACAGGATAAATGTGTTGGAATAGATCTGAGAGACAACACACCTGTTCACGTAACGAAGTTGTATGACTCTTGGGGATTGCCATGTGAAATAGTTTCTACGTCCCCAAAAGGCTGTTATTCTAATAGATAGTCTCGAATGTATTAGTGAATAAGCTTCCAGTCATAATTAAAGATGCATCGACGCACTCAGGAAATGTGTAACTAGTGTAAATTTGGAACTGTTTTTGTGGTTCGTAATTTACTAGTATAATTTATTTTGATGGCAGTAGATGTTGGTCGTTGTCTGTGCCATTACTACTACGATAATAAAATATATAATATATAATAAATCCCTTTTTCTCTCAAAAACGTTGAAACTACGAATACTTCGAAGGTTCTTGTAGAAAGAACATTTCAGAAAACTTAACGGTATTTCAATTTTCACGCAGGTAGAAGTTTCAACGGAAGTTTTTGATGTTTTTTAAGTTCCGATTTAATAGGCTACGCTGAATAAATAATTTTATAATTTTTTGTCATGTCTACCAGTTGATTGTAACACACACACTTACCGGGTAAATGAATGAAATTTACACTTTGGCTACGTACAAAACCACGTTTCGAAACCAATTTCGATAAAAGAATAATGTTTCTTCTTTCGAAACTCTTAAGAAATAGTACTTTTGATGAAGGCAAAGCAAACAATTTACTACCCTCGAGGTCTCCATTCTAGGACTCGTCTGCTCCAACGGCCATCGGTCCTTCGACAGACGTGGCCAGCACATTGCCACTTCAGCTTGCTTATTCTGCGAGCTATGTCGATAACTTATTCTAATTGAAGTCGTACACATTACTCTGACATTTCACTGTCGTAGAGTGTAAGTGCACAGTAAATTGTTTCTTGAAGGTCAAGCAAACAATTTACTGTCTAGCGAGTTTCGAATGAAGAAATATTATCCTTTTATCAAAACCAGTTTCGAACGAAGAAATATAATTCTTCTTTTGAAACTTGGTCTCGTATGTGGTCGAAACATAAATTTATATCTGAACTATGGAGAAAAATAATACACATGTGAAAATTGCCTTAATATAGAATAAAGCGCATGATTTCGGAGTAGTTCAGTGATATACACATACAGAACAATTTTATATTAGATAGTTATGACAGTAGAACATCAAACACACAAAATAAGCAAGAAAGCGAGAAAAATTACGTCTATCTGTGTTTGTAAATCACATTACAGCTGTCACACGACTCCTACACTCTCAACAAAAGGGTAATTGAATAAAAGTTCTTTGTTGTGGGGTAACCTAATATTTTGTGTAGTGGTGATAATGGGGCATAAATGGGATCTTAGGCTACCAAGAATACTCAGCGAAGATATATTTGAGAATTCGTTTTAGGCCCGCATTCCAGAATGATACTCAGACAGAATCTCGATTCATAACAAGATCTGAGGACAGATTTATTTTATTGAATGAAATTTTACAGCAATTCGTATGCTTACTTTTCAAATCGATTAAGATAGGAAAAAGTTTTAGGACTACGAGAGGACTCGAACCCGCGATCTTTCCCTTACAGGGGGAATGCTCTGATGACTGAGCCACCGAGCTACGCCTGAAGCAATCCCAATTCTCCATACAACCATTGTATAGGAGAATTGGGATTGCTTCAGGCGTAGCTCGGTGGCGCAGTGGTCAGGGCATTCCCCCTGTAAGGGAAAGATTGTATTTTAGATGACAGTTTTAATGTTATTGTGAGATTCGTAGTATAACAGAGCGTTATTTTAGAAAACGGGACGTAGTTACCAATTGCTCAATTTGAAGCATGTTTTCTTTTATTGATCGAATCTCTTCTTAATCCCAGTCGCATCCGAAGCTTTTCAACTGGAAAGTCTGGGGTCCGCTTTTTACCAGTCTAAATGCGGATTTGGCTAAACTTCGATATTTTCCGTGAAGTGACTGCCATCTAACCTCCAAAACCCAAAGGCAATACCGAAGTATTGCAGCTAGACCAGTTGTTGGATTTTTGAGGGCTCCAACTATCCGTAACGACTGCCATAGGTAGATGTTTGTATGGCAACCGGGACCGACGGCTTAACGTGCTCTCCGAGGCACGACCAGACCAATGCAAAACCCATATTCATGCATACAAATATTTGCACTGAGCAGAGATCGAAACCGCGCCCACTGCGCCGCGGCCGCGTTCACTACCGCTTCACCACGAAGGCTGTATTTATTCTTCGAATCTATTTCGCAGTTCATTAATTTATATTTTAGTATTATGTTCATAAGCTTAAACACTAAACTCGTTCCATAAATATAAAATCAAGGTTCTTTTTTTCATAGTCAAATGATAGGAACTTTAGGTGTTTTAATCTATCTATACCTACTATTATATAATTGTAAAATGGTTGTGTTTGTACATTATAGATATAAAAAAAATACCGAACACGAAAGATATTTATTGGAATTCTTGTCTGTTTGTCTGCTTGTTCACGATGGATGCTAAAAGTGCTGAAAGGATTTTGATGCGGTGTTTTTGTTAGAAAGGAATTACTCAGACGTTGTTTGATCGCAATCGATTTAGTAGAACCTAGGTTTGATCGCCTAGGACGCGGTAGTAAACTTAGTTTTAAGCGGAATTTGACGTCAAAAAAATGTAATTACGTTGAATAATTTTAAGAAACAAATAACTTGAATTTGAAGTAGGGTGTCGAGTAGAGAGGCGATTAGAGAATAGAATGTAGAGGCAGGTAGAAAGGCGGGTAGAGAGTCCAGTACACAGTTGAGTAGAGAGTGGAACAGAGATAACTAAAGGATCCAGTTGATAGCCTAGTAGAGAGACGATTAAAGAGTCAAAAAGAGAGGCGAGTAGAGTAGTTATACTGCCCTAAACACTCGACTCTGCACTAAAATTTACAACACTGCACGATACGCTTAAAAACGTAAACATCCACGCAGGCGGAGTTGCGGGTAAAAAATAATAAAACCAATTAAAAATAATTATTTATCTGCTTAGTTTTTTTATTAAATTTTAGGCAAGGCATCTCAGATTACATAACAGACATATTATAAATAGCTGGCCGGTTATCTGATTGTGTACACGAATTAGGGTATTTACCTAATTTTCACTATTCAAAGTTGTAATTCAAATACACAAACAATATAATTGCCGAGCATTGGTATATCCATTTCAAGCTATAATTATATCTACGTAAAAACTCACAAAACATTGAACATCGTAATCCAATCGTGGCCATTCATGGTTGATATGGCGCACATTGGGATTGGCCCATGTTCATTAGTGGAATGCAATAGGCAAATTGAGAAAAACTCGCAATATTGGTAATTGTACCCAACCCTGATAATTATAGGCAACATTGATTATTGTAGCAAATATTGACGAAACTAGCTATTTATATTGACACTAAATGAAAAGAAAACATCAAAAACATCAAGAATCTACGAGCAGTCCCTTCTTTGAACAACCTGGACCATTTTCTTCATTGAACTACCCGATTTTAATATATGTATATGAAAATTTTGCATAGTAATGTCTACAAATTTTTACACAACCCGAGTTGTTCTGCTTAAAAATCTTGGCCTATCGAGAGCTAGGAGCTATAGTAGGAGGTAGGACACATAATAACCTCGTGTTGTGTTCCTGGCGGTGAGCAGGGTAGCCAGAGCTCACTGGAGAGGTTTTGTGCTGTCAGTGGGAAGACCAAATGCATTTCCTGCTTTGTCTTCTACACTGTTAGCACAGAAACTCTGCGTTTACTGGGTCGGCTACACGAGTGTGACTCCCTTGGCATTGCACACGTCCATAGGCCACGGTAACCACTTACCATCAGGTAGGCCGTGTGCTTGTCTGCCACTTCAGATGTATAAGAAAAAGCTACAATAAGCTCATTACTTGGACGAATATCTAAAGCGGCATTAATAGGTTCACATCAAATTGGTTACGCAGGGAGGGGAACGGGTAGTAAAGGTGAGTGTTGATATACATCAACAAAAGGGGCCCCCTCTAAACTTACACCTGATTCGCAAGTCAAGGCACTGTCCCGAGCTCCTAAGTCGGCAACGCGATAGACCCGGCACCCACTCGAAGAATTCATGGATTGCTAAGAATATCGGTCTCTATGACTAAAACACTAAGTAGAAGAAGGGTTAAATTGCTGGTCCTGTTTTGAAATAATTCTCCTGTGTCTACATATCCCTATCAGGGATAAACTACAAATTAGCTTTCGTAATTGTGTAACGAATAATTATAAGTGTCAAAGCGTTCGATTGCTAGGTCTCGAGTTCGCGTCTTGTGGTGTAAATATTCCATTGATTAAAGTGTTTCAGTTTAGTTCTACGAGAAGTATAGGTAATTTTGTATGTTCTTTGCGTTCTAGAACTCATAGCACAAGCTGAAAGTAGCTTGGTTCGGGACTTGATAATACTTTTATTGTAATACAATATTTGAAATAATTTATTCCGTAAAAAATATAATACAAGTCCGATATTAAAGCGAGGATCAGCTGCACGCTCTGCCTACTTATAGCAACTCAATAGATAGTCTCTGAAATATACGAGGAGATTGAAATACTTGCCTAGCTTCGAATTAAACGACCTCGATCCTGAAGTCAATAGCTGAATTGCATCAGCTTCAACCTCATTATGGGAACACACGGCGTGAAACAGTTTTTGCACCACCCTATCCACGCTATCTTAATTTTTCACACCTTTTACATACAGCATTGAATTATACACTTTAGATTAAAAATTGGCCGATTGCGAGTCGGATTCACGCCCAAAGGGTTCCCTACTATGATAATATGCACGCCTGTAAATGCTCAAAGTTTTAGACAGAGGTGTATTAAGTTCTTTCTGTTTTTGGTATTTGTTGTTAAAGCGGCAATAGAAATACATCATCTGTGAAAATATCAACCGTTTAGCTATCACCGTTCATGAGAACCACCGTTTATATGGCCTGGTGAGAGACAGACAGAAAGCAAAGTCATAGTAATAGGGTTCCGTTTTTACTCTTTTCGTATGTAACCTTAAAAATGCTGTTTCTCTTTTAATGTTATTGCTTTAAGTAACCGTGATTAATTATGACAGCTCTAATCTCGAAGGGTTTCAATCGATACGAAATGACATCTGAAATTACTCCATCCTATTCGATCCCCTATTTCAGTCCCCTGGGGAATCTTACCGGAAAGAAAGTAATTTATTGTTGGCCAGTTAAACCAATCTGCAAAACATTGGTCAGCCTAAAACCGGGAAACAAAAACACAGAATAAGAAAGCCTACCTAAATCAATGACCCAATAGTAATTCTGTATAATTTTATTTTCAGCAAGTAAAGTACAAGTCAATATGGAACAAGGGATCACATCTAACTAATTCAATGGATTATAAAAAGAAAGGTTTTCAAATGTTATTTACCTACTATATTTCTTGGTTTTTTATACATAGTTACTCTAGCCAAATATAGCCCATAATAAAGTCCCCACTTGATGGGAATAGGCATTTTCCACGTACATAAATAAGTGAATAAATATGTAACAAGTATTTCTGTCAATTTCCTTAATTTTTAATCCCTGAATATGTTCCTTGTATCTATATCGCGGTCATAACAAACTCATGTTGTGTTCCCGGAGTAGGGTAGCTACTAGAGAGTTTTTATGCTGTCAGTGAGAAGATCAAAGTCTATTTTTGATTTGTCTTCTATACTGATGGCAAAGAAACTCTCTGTGTTTACAGGATCGGCAGCACGAATGTAACTCCCCTGGTGTCGCATACGTCCATAGGCCACGGTAACCACTTTCCTAAGTTGGGCCGCGTGCTTGTCTGCTACCTTAGTTGTGTAAAAAAACGCTCATATAAACAACTCCTGCGTAATAAAAACAACCTGGACTAACATGAACTCTTTCAGACAAATAATTGCTATAAAATAAACTCCTTGACAAGAGAACGACAGGTTTATTTTTACAAGAATATGGGCACGTAAATTAAAATCTATATTAAAATTTAAATATAATACGTACATATAGTCGCAGGTTCGATCCTCGTTAATTACTAATTAAGAAAATCAATTTTATATTGTTGTAGCTAGTTATATGTCAACTAATTTCATCCGTGTCGATTCAGATTTGGGTTGTAACCTAATACTCTTTTAAAAATAAATTGCTCCATATAACATCAGCCACTTACATTAAAAACTTCCTCAAAATCGGTCCTGCCAATTTTAAGAAAACCCGGACCATGACAAGATAAATATTTTTTGTTATAAGTATCGTTCAAATACTCCTATGAATTTACTAAAAAGCTGTTATTTCAACAAAACAGACGGACATACTTCTATCAATTTTATTAATTTTGTATAATATGTTATAGACCAAGTGATAAATTGGGCATTTTGTATAATACCCGGGCATTATGATAAATATGAATGTTTAAACAATCAGACGTAGGTTCATGACGACTCAACTACGGTTCATATATTGATGGATGGCTTCGCTCCCGCCTTAGCCTTCTAACCTATACCTATCTATGTCGAAACGCGCAGTCCGCCTATCATATTTATCACAATGCCCAATTTATCACTTTGCCCATATCATAAACCAGATACTCATAGATATCGACTAAACCTGAACAAAATACTTTGGAACCAGTAGAAGGAAGTAAACAGATTCTAACGACCTTTTTATGGGTACGTTTTCCTCCACGATGACCATCAGATGAAGTCACAGGTAACAAAAACACTGCTTAATGACCATTTATTGACCATTTACTGGCCCTTAACTGTTAAGGCACTACGCATGTTGTAATTATGTTTAATAATCTAAACATAATCGACTTTATATAATTAGTTACATGTCTAGTGAGTTGTTCTAAAGTGTATTATAATTCTTTTTGTGTAATTATGATTTTATTTGAGCGGTTAACAAGACGTATTTATTATTTGGTTAAATGGCGTGTAGGTCCCTGGTGAAGCTGAAAAGGCCTACTCTTTTCTTTTTTATCGTGCGGGAAAATCTCACGGATACCACCCCCGCCGGCGCCGGAGGGGGAAGCTATGTCGGACTCGAACCGACTAATCCGCTCGCTGTCTGTGAGTCGCCGTGCAAGCCCGAGGGTGAGGTAGGTATAGAGCATATCCCTTGCAGCCCGGCTGACCCAGGGCCATCTCTCTTGATCTGGCCCTCTTCGGGTGGGGGGACCACGGGGTCCCCAACTCGTCCCCGGTACAATAGGGCTACCTGTGGGAGTCGTAGTGAGCGGCTAAGGCATAGAGCTAATCTCCATGTGACAATAAATCCGCGGCTGGCGCTATGTTGACATGTCAACTTGTAAGTATTTTATATACTAGCGCAATAGCTTCTATGCATAAACATTTTAAATGAAAAAAAAAAGACAGCTGTAGTTGGACTGTCATACTGAATTTCGAAGTTCAAAATAGCGATGAACTGTAGCCCTAAAGTACCGAAACGCGACTCACGGTAGTGCGAAAATTCGCCAAATCGATACCCATAATTTCGAATGTTTTCTACCGCGAAGCACGGTAGTGCGAAAGTATTCCACATCGATTCACACATTGTCGAATGTATTCCAGCGCGATGCACGTCAGAGCGAAAGTCTAGTAAACCACAAGTATGCCACATAGTTACTTCCACTTGTCGCAAAATATTTGGAAGCACATTCAAAGGGAGGAATTGGCAAAAAAGTATACCAGCTATAGTGAATTTGCGCATAAAATGCGACACCTGGCAGCGTTGGCTTTTTAAATCCGTCTGAAATACCAGAAGCGTTTGAAATTGTTCGTGACCAAACCATTTCTCAAGAAGCCAGTAAAGCAACAGATTGGTTTAAAAAAAAAAAATTACGTTGGTGGAACGTATACACGAATCCTTATTAAATATAAAAAGAATACGCATAAATTACAGCTAATTACAGCGAAAAAAAGTAAACATTTACAAAACATTAAAAGAATTAATTAAAGAGTAGAAAAACACGACATTTGAAGCAGCAAGGATATCTGCAAATATAAAGAAAAGAAAAAGAAGTATCTCAAACCACACAAAAAAAGTAAGAGATTATATGTTACAAAAGGAATCTATGGATTTCAAAGACTTTCTAAGCGGTCTAACATATCTCGCTTACATGAAGATTTAATTGTATTTTTTTGGTATTTTTTTGGTAATTTAGTCACAACAAGGGCCAGTTGTTTTTTTTTTAAATATATCTTATTTTGATATTGTATCTTTTTGTTGGTTAATCATTAAATTTTATGCACCCTTTTCTTTAATTGTTCCACTTTTGACACTTATATAAAAACTGACGTTGTTTTGATATTATTTCAAGTTCCAGTAAATCTATAACTTTATACACTCGCACAAAACATCCATTCGTCAATCATCGATTTACAGCTAATATTTCTGTGTAAAGTAAGAAGTAGCATGCCTTCGCATTTACTAATCAGACTATCGCACTGACGTGCATCGCGCTGGAATACATTCGACAATGTGTGAATCGATGTGGAATACTTTCGCACTACCGTGCTTCGCGGTAGAAAACATTCGAAATTATGGGTATCGATTTGGCGAATTTTCGCACTACCGTGAGTCGCGTTACGGTACTTTAGGGCTACAGTTCATCGCTATTTTGAACTTCGAAATTCAGTATGACAGTCCTGTAGTTGTATTTTATTTTTGAAGTAATTGATTTTGGTACTATGTTGACAACTAGCATTTTAACGTGTTCATTTTAATAAAACAAATTGAGGTGTCGAATTTTAACCAAACACTTAAATTTTTATTTATTTCGATTTATATGGTGAATCAGTTGATAACAGCTAGTGAACACTGAACTGAACGAGTTGACAACGCGGTGAATAAGTTGGCAACTCAGTGAATAAGTCGACAACTCGTTGGTGAACGATTTGAGAAGTCTATTATAATGCAAACTAAGAAGAATTTCATCTTCAATGAAAACACTTGTACTATTCCACATTATTTATTGATTTCCTGACCGGTTTCGCCTTACGGCATTTTTTGGGTATCAGATGTCATCTGACATCTGATACCCAAAAAACATGTATCAACCTTTGAAATCAATAAATAATGCGGAATAGTACAAGTGTTTTCATTGAAGATGTGTAGCAAGTTCCACCAAGTGCCATCAATCAACAGTATAAGCAAGAAGAATTTCGTTTATTTGTTATTGTCATTTAAACAATAGTATAAAATGACATAAAAAAAAATATATACAGCCCATAACAAAGTGTCCACTTGATGGCAATAAGCCCACAAATATCATTGTTGGCGAAATGTGGGTTACACCTATGCCTACCATTAGGCGTGATTGTAATACTGTTCCTTTTTTGCCCTTTGGGGCTCTAAGAAGAAACTTCCCTTTCTTTTTATGCAGGTGCTGATTTAACATTTGCAGCGATTCTCAAACGGCTATAAATAGTAGTATTGTACGTTTGCAGAACGAAAAACTTACTAACTGAATTTAATTGAAACAGTTTCAAAGGGTACTTCGTATTCATAAAGCCTTTGAGTTCTCCTTTATAACTGAGTTAACAAGGAACAAGGAGTATCAACATTGTCAATATTCAATTTATTCTGTAACAATTTACACTGTGTTGTAGTTTCGAGTACATAGTATTCTATATGGAGAGGTAAATACAATTTAATGATGTAATTAATGTTAAATATATTTTAATGTAATACTAAGAAGAATATGAGAGATTAGATGTATGTTATAAATTTATATTTATATTGATCTGGCATAAATTTTCTTGAGGTTAGAAGGTCCAAGAGCAGTCACTCCAATAAAAGCAATTTCTAGAAAAGAAGAAGGAATAATGAAAAATCCCGTACCCGAGAATGTAATGGAGAACTGCGCTAAGAAGATAATGAAATGTATCATTCAGAATAGCTAGGAAAAACTCTGTAGAAAATAAAGTAAATTAAGTGACAAAAATATGACATAATAATCATAAATTTACGTCAAAACATTCGCTGTCTTTTATGTGCATTTTTTTTTTATTATCTGTGTGTGTGAGTGGTGTAGTGCTTCCTTCTCAGAGCAATAACACAATACAGAAATACTCGTTCACTCGGTACACAGGTAAACCGACTACAACTGAGTAATGTAAAAGGCTTTGAGACTGATAACTCGTTTTAAGTGATAAGTTACCTTTTACAAAAGAATAAAATTCAAGATAGTTAAAATTTAATACATAGAATTATAAATATAGTCTCAAAAAATGCAAACTTATAACTACAAGTTTTAATTTTGTTATTAATGCATATCTCAACAAAGGATTTATCAAAATAACACAGAGGGCGACTAAAATTACAACAAATAACTCATATATTATTCTGAACATCACGGTCAGTCCAGAAAACATCTGCAACTTTATAATAGACATAATCTTCATAAGAAGACTCTTGAAAATATTAGCAGTTGGCATGTACCCAAGGCGATGCTCTCTGAGTAAACTAAAATTCAGATGCAAACATTTCAAACTCGGTGGCACAGCAGTAGAGCGTTTGACTGCTAAGTTAGAGGTGGCATCTTTGCTTCCTGCTCATTATAAATGTGTGTTGGGGCTTGGGTGTTTCAATATATAAAAATGTATGTTAGTAGGTTCATCCGCATTTCGAAACCCATAGCACAAGTTAGTTTAACTATAGGTAACTTCTTTCTTAAACAGCACTGTGTAGAATCTCAAAGAAAAATTCTTGGTTGAAACATTCGCGGGACAAAGCTACTTTTATACCTCATTGTGCGTACTGTTTCGGTCGCAATGTGTGGTGTGAGGATGAATTCCCTGCCTGTGGTAAGTGGTGAGATGATAGAATATAGGGTATAATGTCAAACAATTCATCTTAAGAGAAACCATTGCTTAAGCAGTAATACATCCACACAGCGAGGAAAATAACCAGCGTCAACAGTTATGATATGAAATTAGAAGATAGTCTGGTCCAAATTATTCCGATCCCATTTCTTTTAGAGCAGAACTCCAACCCAAATGACTTAGAGCATTTTCACATTCATCCGATATCGGTGCAGGACGCCGATAGCCGACATCCGATAGCAGACTTGTGCTGTTTTCACATTTATCCGATGAAATCGGCCCGATACGCCATTTGCTCGAAGCCCAGGCTAGTTAGGGATGCTAGAGATGAAAAAAAAAAGAATTAAAGTGCTAGTAATTTTCCATCTTAATGACATGATAAGGTATCGAGTTGTTTTTCTTATATCTTCTTGATCAGTGTCATCAATTAAGGCGAAAAGACACGTAACTAAGAAAATGTCATTAAGGTCGAAAATTGCTTGCAGTCGATATTTTAGTCTCTTTTTAATCCGATATTGGGCCAAAATAGTGGTGTTGGTTCCGATAATCGATATCGGGCCGGACAATGGAAAGAGAGATACATATGTCATACATTTGACTTCCTTCGATATCGGATGTCGGATATCGGACAATGTGAAAATGCTCTTATAATGTCATTTAACTGTCATAGAATTATAATTCAATGATCTTCTTATAGTAGATTGGCGTTGGGTACATGAAAAATATCAATGTACAGTTTAGTGATGTGCGAAAACAGTTGCAACTCGTAAATAAAATTGATACTCTATATCAAGAGATCAGATGGCTGTCTGCAATATGTAAATGACACTCACCGCCTAAACAGTAATGTCTCATTGGCAACGTTTCAAATATACTGATGTTCCGCATATGATACGGTTTTCATTGCTAGATATTGCTCCACCGTTTCCGCGTCCCAATTAAAACTTTACTGTTCACTTCAATCATCGGCAATCACTCGGTTGGAAAACTGTTTTACTAGATAATATATATTTTGTGACAAATTTTGTATTTTGTGAGTATTTTTGTTCCTTAAATACGCATTTTACTTGGAGTACGGCAGTTGATTGATACATACCGTCAAAAATACATCAGAAAAAAGTAAAATAGCCCAACAAGGGGTTGGCGGGTCGAGAGGACATGAATCTAATACCGTGCTATACGGGCTTCATTAATGTTAGTCAGGTTGGTCTTCGAATAGATCATCATATTTAACACTTAGAGACCCTTTTTTACGTGCATAAAATCCCCACTGATACCCATCCCCCCGCCGAAGCAGGAGAGGGAGGTTATGTCGGACTCGAACCGACTAAAACGCACGCAGTCTGTGGGTTGCTGTGCAAGGCCGAAGGTGAGGTAGCTAGTGCAACGCCGAAGGTGAGGTAGCTAGTTCAAATTCTTCGCACCCCGGCCGAACACGGGGTCCCCAACTCGTTGCCAGTATAGGTCCGCAACGCCCGCCGCCGCTACGGCTTGCTTTTGCTAGGGTGACAGGTGGCCTCCGATCTCCGACACTCCAGATACCTTCGCACGAGGGCAGCGCGGTACGCTAGTTTCGCTTGCTACTGCCGCCGCCCCCGTACCGCCGTCTCCTTCACGAGCATTACTTGCTCGTAGAAAAAGGCGCCGGCCGCCAACTCTTCCGCGCAGCGAGCCAATGCATCATATTGAGACCCCTTCGTGCCTCCGTATTTTGTCTAACAAACTACATACTCCAATAGCCTGTCACACTGATTTTCGAACTTCAAAATCATGATGATCAGTAGCCCTAAAGTACGGAAATGCGACTCACGTCAGTGCAAAAGAGCGCCATATTGATGCAAATAATTACGAATATTTGCCACCGCGGGTGTGATGTGATGTGACGTAAGTAGACTACTTACCTAAAACTCAAAACAGCAAAGTACCTTCTACCTAACCGTTACCCACTTTTCACCCTTCTCAAAAACTAGTCGACTTGCTAACTATTCAAAGTAATTAAGATGGGGGAAAGTGAAACGACATGACTTCGTAGCTCAGTGGTCCCTTGCAAAAAGGGACTGATTACGGGTGTATCCCATCTGCCCCGGTGACTTGGCCCGGTGCCGGGCCACATGGGAAAAAAAAGTTTTAACTGGCCCGTTGATATGTTTAGCGGGACAGATGACGCAAATCAAGTGCAATCGTCCCCGGTAAGGAGAAAATAGAGGATACGCCACGTAATTTGTGAAATAGTAACAACTTGCATCCACGAAAGGGATTGAACTTACGCCACGGGAATAATATTTGTGTTTTCTTCACCAATAGCACAATGTATACTGTAGAGCACTGTATACTGTACTTTTATAATAAGTATATTTCATGTTGAGATTTATGACACAAGTTGATATTGCGTCATACACAATAAAAACTGATTTTTGTATACTAAGCAGTTTGATTTATAAGTTCAATCCCTTTCATAGATGCAAGTTGTTAGTATTTCACAAATTACGTGGCGTATCCACTATTTTCCCCTTACCGGGGACGATAGCACTTGATTTGTGTCATCTAGCCCGCTAAACATATCAACGGGCCAGTTAAAACTTTTTTTTCCCATGTGGCCCGGCACCGGGCCAAGTCACCGGGGCAGATGGGATACACGGTTTCAAGTCCCGTCTAAGTCATTTCCCTTTTTACATTCTTAATCGAAGTCAACCTGCCCCTCTAGGCAAGTAGCAATTCGTTGGCCGGCGTTTGTTAAAATAGAATGACGACTGTATGGGATTTGACGTATATGACAGTCATTAACGCATGTCATAAACGTCAAATCCCTTACATTCGTCATTCTATTCCATCAAATACCGGCCAACGAATTGCTACTGTCTAGAGAGGCAGCGTTGTTAACAGCATCGGCACCTTTTGACAAAAACTAGATTTAATCTAGTTTTTGTCCTCCATTGCGTTTCCACGAGTATCATGAACTCAACTATACCCTGATAGCGTATTTCCTGTAAACAGAATTGTTTATTAAAAGAAAAAAAAAATTAAAAGGTAAATAAATATATCTCACTGATCAAATTAAAAACATTAATTAATGAGCTTGTTTCCGAACACCACTCGGCACCCGCCCTCATTATTAAGTCTATAAATATAATTTATTTTGACAAGTACCGTGGTGGGTAGGTACGTGGTGTATTTATATTTTAACATTTTATCTAAATTATATATATATTTTTTTTATTTTTATTTAGGGGGAAATATATATAAACTTTTACAACGCATTCTTGACACTATATATTTAGACGGTCTCATCAGATGCTTTTTCACGTACAATTTAGAGGACCTTTGCCTTCAGCTTACCATCAAATTGACGTGTCTTATATATTAAAAAAGCCGGAACTGTAGCAAGAACGAAAAATAAAAAAGGTAAAAAATAGCACTAAAGCGTGGTACTTATTTTTTATTTTACGAAAGCATGGGTATTTTAAATAATAACGGATCTATAACAATTATTATTTATTTGAGCCCATTGTACTCCTTGAAGCATAACACTCATCTGACTTGCAAATACCAACATCTTGGAAATCTGGGTATAGAAGATAAAAACAGATAATAAAAATTTTATTTACTCTGATAGTATCAGCATTAATAGACAATCATTCCACTCCCTATAAGAGTTCTCTAGCTATTGCACGCGGATCCGCCCGTGTGGATAACAACGACACACAGAAAAAAAGAGATTATTTTATAAAAGAATGTAAAGAGCATGACAAGTAAAAGATAAACCACCAGTTATCCCATTTGCGTCAGTCGAAAAGTATCAAATACCTAAGCGACTCCAATATGGGGTTCTTCAAGAAGGGTTTTAGAAGCTTTTTACAGGTTCGTAAAGTGTATTACCAACGGTGCATAGACTGTAGCAAACGTTGTCCATCAGTTGGGCCATAATAGATAATAAAAATCCATACCCCTATTTGCTACAAGACATGATATATCTTGTGGCACGATATTGTTATTTTCGTAGTAGGTACTAGTGAACTTGGCAGCAGTTAATCTGAGTGCATGAAACGATTATGAGGCCAAGTGCTGGTAAAGAGGCCAAGTTAAAGGTCTCGCTCTCTACAGATGAACGCGCGAAAGAGCACAGTTCGATAACCTCGTTAATTTTCTATTTTGATACTTTTTGAAGTAGCCAGAAGTAAGAATGATATTGTAAATGTATATTGAATAAAGAACACTTTAGATAAGTGTGTAGCTTAATATTTGAGGTAATAGCTTGAGATTTTAAGACATATTTTGAAGAAAAACATGTTTAATTTTATACCAGTCTTCCACATTGTGCGAGTCCGTTATAAGGTCAAGAGTTACAATCAACGATTATTTTCGGTACCCGCCGCTTGGGTTGATACATTCACGGTCAGTTACGATTTGACGGTCAGACCAAATTAAAACTCAAAACGGCATGCTATTTTAGTGGGTACCAAACGAGTCTGACACAGCCATCCCTGCTGACCGACGGAGGTGGCTTTAGTGGAGCCGAGGGGATTTTCGCACGGCAAAAAATTAAATTATTCACGAACCACAACAATTAAAAAAATCTTAATTACAGCATCTTGCTTACTACGAGTATGTTTATCGCTCTATAAACTGGACATTTTTCTTGAGCAGCATTATCTCTCAGATGGATGGATTATTTTTTTGTGTCGAGAACTATATGAACGCAGGATGGCATCAAATCAGACTAACTGCATATAACCACACACAGGTAGCTCTCATACACTTAAACCTCTGCGAAGTGCTCTATTCTATCTCAGGTCGAGGGTGGCTGCGTTCAATAATCCCATGGCAGCGACATTATGCGTGCCCTCAATCTGACGCGGGCACTTTAACCTTTAAACTCTCAATTTATTAATGTTTAGACCTACATATGTAGATATCATCTACGGTTGACTCAGCTGGTGGAAAGCTACTCCGAAACATCGACTACGGAACAGATCAGGAAAAGAAATCTACCTCTAATCCGCTTCGCGCCTTCTTTTTCGTTCGCAGCCTTTAATCGCCTTAGTATACCCATGGAAATAAATAGGATAGTTTTATATTTTACATCCCTGGGAAATGCGCAAAATCATGTTATAAAAATTCTATTAGGTGCTATTCAAGTTTTTTGTTAATCCCGTACGCATTTGCAGCTTTCACACGTCCTCTTTATACAGTCTATAGTCAAATGTATGAGATATGTGTCCAGCCCGATATCGGTTATCGGAGCCAACACCACTGTTTTGGCTCCGATAACCGATATCGGGCCGGACAATGTGAAAGAAAGATACATATCTCATACATTTGACTTCCTCCGATATCGGATGTCGGATATCGGATATCGGATGTCGGATGTCGGATATCGGATGTCGGATATCGGATATCGGATATCGGATGAGTGTGAAAACGATCTTACCGCGTTTTTAGGTTTTTTTTTGAAAATCATGAAACCTATAATAACTCGTTCAACTTAATCCGATGATAATAATCACTATATCAGTGGGGTGAGCACGAATAATTTGCGAAAAAGTATTCGTATCGTTAACGTAAAAAAATGTATGACATTTGTACAGCGCCCCTACCGTGCGTAAAAGTAACTAAATTTGGTAGCATGAACTACTTTCGTAATGTTATTGTATCGAACTATTCGATGGTCATTCGATACGTGACATCTTATGAGTAAAATTGGTAGCATGAATTTTTTTTTGACATTCGGTAATGTAAATTGCGAAGGCTGGCTATCGAGTTTTACGAATCTTTTGTCACTGAATTTTTGACGGTGACAAAAGTTTCGTAACCCTATAAACTACAATAAAAAATATTGTTTCAAGTATTAAGTGCATATTTTGTGATTAATAATACTATCTAAGACCGCCGCTTCACAGAAATAGTAATAAGGGTTATATTTTTCCTGTAAGTTTAAGTTTTGAAAATGATAGAATTCAACTTCGAGAATCAAGGTAAGGAGATTTTGATCTAAATAAATCTATATAAAATAAAGGAAGTCATTTTGATATTTTTACGCCCAATAAAGATAAAGAAATGAAAGGGAAGCTAGTCCACAATTACATAAAAGAGTTACATTGAAATAATGAACTGTGGTTTTCAGGTTAGCATCAAATGTATAATACTAGCTTATCGTTGTGGAAAAACTAAAAACTGCCATAACTTATATACTGTTGTAACTGAATTGTGATCATACTTACCAAATAAAAAACCTTAACCATCTAGAAGGTTGCAGGTGCTTATATCACAGATTTAGCAACAACTGCATAATATGTTTAATACAAAATACACTAGTAGTACTGAATGACTGCTATATTGTAGAGTGGTTTTTCATCCAATAAAGACGCTTGTCTTAAATGGTGAACTACCTATGTAATCACTATACTTTACCTTTATTTTAGGTGATTGTGGCTATCCACAATGTTCCTGGTTAATGTTAAAAACAACACCAATTCCGGATGATGCATCAGCAGAGACATACACAAATGTTCTTGGAAAGACCCAGATGTCAATAGAAATAACTTTTGGGCAATTGAAAAGTTGTTGCCGTGTTTTGTGAGAAAAATGTGTGAACATTTTAACAGCTTGCTGAGAGCTACACAACCTGACATACCACAACACCACTCATCATTCTCATAATTTTATATCAAAGATGACTTACGGGAAGGACGATTAACATGTGTTAGTAAATACAATGAATAAACGAAACTCATAATTTAAATGTTTAATATTGATTAACAATAAAAATAAATGATAAAAAAATTAAAATATTCTCTTCTTTCTTCATTTTCCTATGTAATCTTTTCTTTAGTCATGAGGTTGTGATATTGACTTTGACCACTAGCGGAGGACTACGATCATGGTAGGCGGTCAGATTGAATTTATAGCCTCAACAGTAGATGATCTCGGTTTTCGGAGGCTGCATGGCGGAGATGTACGATGAAGCCGTGGTTATTTCGTGTGCGTTTTGGATTAACGGTTTGAGTTTCACAATAGTCAACACTTATTCTTCTTTTTTGATTGTTGTATGTGTATTTATTGTTTTATATCCATCTGTCATGCCACAAATGTTCGTATTGTATGTTTAAAAAAAATGAAGCTTTTATTGCAAAATTCATTGTAATTTTCTTTACGCTCGTATTTATTTGCTTTCAACGTCCCAGTCTTCTCCATTCTATCGTTAATTCCAGTCGCACCCGAAGCTTTCAACTTGTGAGTCCGCTTTACCAGTCTAATTGCGGATTTGTCTGAACTTCGATATTTTCCGTGAAAGGACTGACACGCACACAAGGCGATATCGAAGCATTGCTTTTAACAACACAGTATCACTGTATATTTCAATTATTTATTCATTTTTTCACAAACAAACTTATTATAAGCACAATGTTCTTATTTACTAACTTTGACAGGAGGGTATCTCATGCCAATATACGTTATGTCAATTGGAACCATGTTGTTCAGAAACCAAAGAAAATGTTTCAAAATGAATATATATTTATTAAATTTTTTTCGAAGCTTCTGCTTTTCGTAATCTTCCATACCTTATTTAAGAATTTTACTTTGTTTATAAGACTATATTTTGTCTTATTTGCTAATAAATATTACATTTAGTCAAAAATAACAAAGACGGCGTTGTTTAATTTACTTTTCGAACGCATTGTTCATTCAATACCAAGTTGATTTCGCTCCCAATGTCTCTTCTCTATTTACATTAGGATGACGTCACTGCGGTAATCGTATCGAGCTCTCGATACCTTATGATTTGTGTTTGTGCTGTCTCCTAACGTAATACTCCGTTATCGTATCGAGGTGTCGATACCGTCACGTTACGAATTCGAATATTATTCGTGCTCGGGGTACAGTTATTATGATGATGAGTTAAGTCACATTCGTACTAAACAGTTTGAGGCCTCTTTCTTCTGCCGCACGATAAAGAGCTAGAATGCAGTTTATCTCTTCCTACAGTTCCGAATTTTTCAAGCGGGGCTTGAAGAAGCATCTATTAAAGCCGTCAATTTAAGTAACATCATGTTGAGGTCAATAACATCAGAAATGGTGGTCCGTACCTTTTGAACTGTACCTCAGCTTTTAAACCCGTTTTTCTTTGTGGTGCAGCCATTTGTCGGACATGATGTTTTAAAATAAAGATAACGCGTGATAAAAAAGTGTAGGTCCCTCTAGACAAGTGGAAATTCGCTAACCGGCGTTCGATGGAATAGAATAGAATATAAAAAATAGAATGAAGAATAGAACGACTGTCATATACGTCAAATCCCATATATTCGTCATTCTATTCCACCAAACGCCAGCTAGCGAATTGCCCCTTGTCTAGAAGGGCAGGTAGAGTAGAATAGGACCACCCTACCTTTTCCTTTGCGTGTCGTAAAAGGCGACAACCGGATAAGGCTGTTCTTCATTTGATAGTAAACATACAGCCCATGACTAAGTGCCCGCTTGACGGCGATAGGCCAGCCCCCTCTAACGTGGGACCGAAAATCATATTTGGCGAATGGATTTACAGGCGTGAGTATATATATGTAAAAACACCATATAGACACTGACCTCGTACCTAACCTTGGTGAAGTGAACTGTTTCAGTGATCATCCCAAAATAGTTGTGTCCCCACTCATAATGAGACAAGATGGCCGCCTGCCAATTTATTATCATTTGAGGTGAGAACACAAATTAGATGGCGGGAAACGTTTCTGAATGTTAAAAAATATATGTTTTATTATTCGAACAGTCAGCGCCATCGTATTTTGACTTTTTATTGAATGCGAGCACTGTTTTGAATGTTTTATTGAAAAACACAATACTTATACCTACACAATTTATAGTTATATTAGGCATAGCAAGGCATAATTTATTCTTGATTATGATATAAGCTATTTTTATTCTGAAAAAGATGACATGATTTATTATGAGATATTTCTAAAATGATATTCTTATTCATAAGTTTACGCGAATGCTATGCCTATCTGTATTCAAATAAAACTATATTTAATGGATTCTGTAGCATAATAATGTGCATAAAAATATTTAATATCCAAAATATGGTTATTTACTTGATAACTTATAGGCTATGGTAATCGTTTTGCATCAATTCAGACTAAAAATAATATTTTCTTGGTATGATAAATGTGAGATATGCAAGCACACAGAAGAACTTTATATCATTTTTTCCGTTCTCCGATCCAGTTTTTCACCTAAATCTATTCGATATTCTGCTACGAAACGCTGCAGTACTGAGACAAGCTGAATACTTCACTTAGTTAATATTGAACATTGTTGTAAACTAGATTTTTACGTTGCATTGTTTGATACTTACTCGCTATAAAAGATTTATCGAGTCAATTAACAACCTCGGCCGTAGACTGTTCGTTTTACCCTACCATGAAAATAGACACGTGCATTTATCGTACGCTGTAAAAATAATATGGGTGACACAAACGAAAAGGTTAATAGCGATGCAATAGCAATGTCTGGTAAATAGCGGATTTTTATCCAAAGTTCCGACCCCTATTTTAAACTTTTTGATAGTAGAGAGTTCTTTTTTTCAACGCTTTCGTGATAGTGGTTACGTAAATGACGTGTTTCTTTGTTTTAAAATAAAATTCGATATCGCCAATGGGCTGTGGATGTCAACTAGCAGTTGTGGAAAATATTGGAGTTCAATTGTATCGTAATCCGATTGGAAAGTCGACGCAAACTGAATTGAGAGCCTCGGAGGATGATGACAAGTGAGGTAGAAGGTAAAGACTACGAGAACCAGATAAAATCTAATACATACAATACCACACAAAAGTGGTAGAATGTGCAAGGAAATATTATTATAATTATAAGACCACACTTGTTGTACCTGCATTTTGTAAATGAATAAATGAATATGAATAAGACTTTTGGGTTCCCAGGGATCTGCGTCCTTTCTCAAGGTCTAATCTACCCCTATACCAAATTTTACCAAAATCGGTTCAGTGGATTAGGCGTGAAACAGTAACAGACAGTTTCTTTCGCATTTATAATATTATTATGAATGTTCAAAAAAGTATTGATTCACACCACGAGGCATGACTCTTACACACAAATTCTACCAAATTTTAATGTAAAAGTTTGTGATTTTTTTTGCATATTTGCGTGTGGTTTTATTTATTTAATTTGCTACTTACGATCCCTGTAATTATATTAAAATATAAGTAAACCAATGTGTAAGCAAGAACTATAAAGTATCCATATAGTGCTCAGATCCCTGGAATAAGTCCCAAGTAACGGGACTACGTGGGCCGAACCAAGGGTAAGTTTCCACTCACAAATTCAAACCACAACATCTCTGTTTAGTTAAGTGTAAGTTCTATACCACATATCGGTAAGTATTCTAGGGTATAAAACTTGAATACTCAAGTTAAGATAAAAAGTGGGTGAACCATTTTACTTATTATCTGACATGGAGACATATTGGGTCACTGCGGATGTCGAGAATATAGACTACCTTTCGGTTCTGTCTTCATCGTAAGTGATGTTAAGAGGATATGACCGACATCGTCCTCCATATAAAGAGGGGTTCGTTCACATTCTCGCCAATAGTTACAAAATTTACATATATTTTAAGATAGAATAAAGGTACTAATATTTAAGCTAAATTGGTCAGACAGTTTGCTACTAAATTAGGTAATTTCTGAATAACACGTAGGTTTCGTGATACAACTTAGGTGGCCGGCAAGCAGGGGGCCACCTAATAGAAAGTATTTGCCGTGGCCATAAACCAGTGCTGTCGGAAGTCGGCCCTGTAGGAACTTTCTAACGCTCTTCTTGGAGAACCCCATATTGTAGTCGCTTATAAAAACCACAAGGAGTTCATTCCACAGATTAAACGTGTCGGATGAAGTTTCTTTCTTTTTCTTTTATAATTTCAATTCTAATTTAACTGACTTAAAAAAGGAGAAGATTCAGACTTTATACAGGTTAACACCATTGTCGAACGTCTCGATGCATATTTTGATGCCTTATAAAGTTGTTTCAGATTTCACTTGGTACCCCGACTTCAACAGAGATAAGTCTTACACAATTTATCTAGGTATAAAGGTATATCAGATTTAGTGTAAGACTTCGTGAAAGCTTCAAATCAGTGTTCATTTCAATGCCTTTTTGATTATGATTATAAAATTTTGTCAATTTACTTCAAGTTTAAAGGTCCAAACTGTAAAAGGAGGTTTAAATGTTCATATTTATGGATATGGTCCACCAAAATTTGAGGTCGAATGGGTACATAGCCGATAGCATGTGCCGATAACTGTTTTAAGAATAAGAACGGTAAACATTTAAAGAATAATATTGACTTTACAAGGAGGTCCAAGGTTCATTTTTATGGATGAAGTTCACCAAATTTTGAGGTCGTACGGGTACAGACCCAATAACACTTGCCGAAAACTTTTAAGAATAAGAACGGTATATTTTTGAGGAAAAATGTTATGTAACTGGTATGTTATTATTGTACCTAAGATTTTATAGTGGTCATCATCATCATTATATCAGCCGCACAAAGTCCACTGTTGAACATAGGCCTCTCCTATGGACTTCTAGAATGACAGATCTAAAATAATTACAATATAATAATTATTATTATCTAATTTATGAAACAATGTATAAATGGTTTATTTGCGAAAAACATACAAGGGTAAGATAAAACAATTTTTGTAAGTTTTTGCATGAAAAATCAAAAGATTTATTTGTGTTGAACACACTTTGATATCGCTAGTGACAATCATGAACTAGTTTATTCTGTTCTGAACAAATAAAACGTTCTTTATGTGCAGAAAAACAGTGTCACAGCGTACTACAATAGTGATAAAATGTAAAAAGAATCCTTTTTTGTGTTGTTTGAAAATTCATTGTACCTACGTGCGTGTTGGCGTTAGTAATTGCTTCAAAGTCTGTATGTTTTTGATGTTTTTTCTTCTAGTTTGTTATTGTTAAAACACTATAAAATACAATAAAATGGATGATTATTTTTAGGGTTATCTGAAAAGAAAAAAAAATAAACCTCTTATAGGACTACTTTGTTGTTCGTCTGTCTGTCAACTGTCTGTTTTTTCTTTATATTTATCTTTCTTTACGTTTATATTTCTTTCATTTTTCGTCCCATTTCTGTTCATATTTTTTGGATGTAATAATATTAGTGAAGATTTGTAGGGTTCCTAAAAGAAGTACAATGATAATTTTAGTGATAACCAAGATCTTGTGAAGCGAAAGAGGAAAAGGCGGGAAGCGAACTCTGAACTCCGAAATTAAGGTCACAGATGCAATCGGCAACACAACGCTGATACTGATGAAGTCCTTAACCTAGACTGAACAGTTCTATTTGGCTTCATTGCAAAAACTGAAAATTTTTGTCGAGTGTCAGGTAAACAAACATGAAACTTTTGTCAGAATAATGATAGATATTTAAAATGATGACAATACCTGTCAACTGTCAATGTCAGACGTCAGTGCTGTCAGTAAGAATGTTAGTGAATTTGAGTTGAGTATTGTAAAGTGTGAAGAGTATTGTGCAATTGTTATATTTTAGGAATCCCCGCTATTTAAAACTATGACAGTTGATTATGAAGGTCTTACAAAATATACGTAATACGCATTGGATGTCTTTTTTATTTATAATTCTCTCGAGACATGTGTCAACATCATTTTCTCAGCGTTGTCTCAGTTGTATCCTTAGCCCTATCGTTTCTTTCTTATCGTTCTTAACCCTGACAATCTTAATAATAAAATATAGAATTATAAGTATTTCCTTATGCTTCATCATCATCTTCATCAGATGGGGATGGGTGAAGCTACTCACGAAAAATATGGTATCCAGTTACGTCACAGTTAGCATGAGAAAAGTGAACTCCAAGGTGAATACCTCGACTGCTATCGAGTCGGGATAAATGCAATGACAATGATGATCAGTGCTGTAATAATATGTCCTAAAATACGTACTACATATTACTTGCAGTAAGTATTCAAGAACATAATATTATTACAGCACTATATAGACTCAAACTAATCTTAGCATTCATGGTTTCAAGAAAACGCATAGTCATAGGTAAAATTTACTTAGGCAAGTAATATCTTGAAGTTAATTTATTTACTTGCACATGGAAAGTGTTACCATATCTTAACTAACTTTAAATTAAATTACTAAAGTTCCTATATATACACAATAGTAAAAAACTAAAACTAAAAGTTAACATGCGTCGTGGAATTCATCCGCATCGCATGCCTCTTGTGGTAGCGTATATTAATTTGAATAACAATTTCACTTGTACTTTTGCGAAGTTTCTATTAAACTAAATCCTTCCTAAAAATAATTATTTTATTCAGCAGAAATAAGCTAATAACATGTTATATTATGTAAAAAATATGTTATATTATGTAAAAAATATCTGTTATAATATATCACAAACTCGAGGGCATTAAATATTTCGTCAACCTTTGTCTAAACGTAGACTAAACTTGTTTCTTTAAAAACTCTCGTGTTTATTTCAAGTTCACGTCTTGGATGAATTCCAGAATACTACAGCGTCTCCATGTCAGATGTCATATTACTAATTTCAATAAAGAATAAATCTCTGGACGAATTTAGTCCAACACCCACTGGAGCGTAACGGAGTAACGTAAATGTTTTTTATCTCTAAAGTGTTATTTATCATCAATGGGGGAGGGGGAGTACGGGAAGTAATAAATACTAGGGCGCAAAATATTTTCTTTGGATGTTATGAAAACTTATAGACGCCAGCTGTTCATTTATTTATAGACTATAGGAATGGCGTAGAAATGAGGTCTTTAAAAATAGAGAATATGTCACTATGATTGAAAACATTACGATCTGTAGATAGGCCAATAACCTGACGCCTAATAAAAATTGTATAACTTATTATGGCTGATTTTCTACCGAGGACCCAGTAAGAACCTAAGTAGGTGCTTTATAATGTATTCCAGGGACGAATAGGTAGTAGTTAAAAATAAATTAACGTTAGTTCTTCTACCGCAAAGCTAAGTACCCGTACGACCTCAATATTCGGACCTCATTTATAAATTGTTTCTAATAATTAAATCGTACGGGTATTTTTGTGACAGGGTCCAAGCGAAGCCAGAGCACCAATGGCACAGCATTACTATACGCTAATGGTATTTTTTTATTTGTGTACCATTGAGGTGGTAGACAAGAACACGGTCCACCTGATGGAAAGTGATTACCGTGGCCTATGAACGTGTGCAACACCAAGGGAGTCACACTAATGCTGCCGACCCTGTAAACACACAGAGTTTTTGTATTGTCAGAGTAGAAGACAAAGCAGGAATAGCCTTTGGTCTTGACATTGACAGCACAGAAACTCTCAAATGAACTCTGGATACCATACTCCGCTCATCATCAGCATCATCAGCATCACAGCGTCAGTCCCGATTTAAACATTGATGCATTGGTTAAGAAGATTGAAGAGGTATGATTTTACAGTATCATGTTGTAACTGTCCGTGAGCCACAGTTACTTTTATAAAAAAGGGGTTCCGTACCATTCCATTTTCGGTATTTGTTGTAACAATGGCAACTTCATTCGCAAATACAAAATTTTGCCTTTAATTAATTTATCACGGTTATCTCGATACCTGGTGACAGACTGACAACGAAGTTTAGTAACGAGGTTTTTACTCCAGCCAAAGGGTAAAAACGGAACTCATACTACTTTTAACATACTTTTTAGTATGTTAAAAACATCACATATTAATATCGCACTTCTTTCTTTAGCCGCATAATGCCAAAAAAAAAACACTCACGGGTCAGGTAGGCGTGAAACACGTTTGGATCATTTTACACCTCGACGCACTGGTTCTGAAGAACCATTGATCCTCAGTTCCGTAAATAAAACCTGTATGGGAAATTCAAGATAATAGAATTGGGACACCGGAGGGGTGACTGAGTTGGATGTGGGTAGGCTTTTTTCTATGCCTATAGGTACTCGTATTAAGCTGTAAATAAGTTATCTGTAAATTTTGATTTAAATAGAAAAAAAAACTGAATCGGTCTAGGCGGGGTTTGAACCCGCGATCTTTGCCTTACAGGGGTAATCCCTTAACTACTAAGCTACAAGACCTCCCTCTAACCAATTCAAATTTCTCCTTCCTTATCTATCCCTGAGACGACAGTGAAGCGTGTCTCAGATATTCTTACGAAGTATCGGATCCAATGAATAACGTTAAAATAATTATTAAACATTGATTTTTGACTACTCCGACCCATACATTTTTTTTATAAAAAATTGAATCGATCTATGCGGGATTTGAACTCGCGATCCTTGCGGTTCAAACCCCGCCTAGACTGCTTCAATTTTTTCTATTTGAGACGATATTCTTAGCAATCCATGGATTCTCCGTGCGGGTGCCGGGTCCATCGCGTTGCTGAGTTGGGAACTCGGGACAGTGCCTGGGACTTGCGACCCAAGTGTAGGCTTCGAAGGGGCCCCTTTTGTTGATGTACATCAACACTCACCTTCCACTGAATTCCGTCGATTACGGTAGTCCAATCTGGGGCAGTATCTAAGATTGAATGAGGTATGTTCCTGGATTTTCTGGATGAACCTTCAGACACAAAGTTGACATGACGTCTGTTAGTAGTCAATCCTTTTTGGGCTCTAGCTACTGCCAGACTCATTGCTTCGCATATGATGAAAAGCACCTTATCGTGGCGGCGTGAGTATTGGCCTCTATCGAGAATCACGCTACATGCTACTGATATGTGCCTAGCCGTTCCTATTGCCTCACCACACGTATAACATTGTTTTTGTGTGGCCTTCCCCCACCTTACTAGGTTACTCTGGTCTGGGAGGGTCGTCATCTGAAAGGCGTTAAGATAAAGGGTGTCTCATTAAGAACTTGAATTTTAAAAATTAAAAAATATTTATTTATTTAATATTTTATTAACATTTTTTTCTACATATGTATGGAGGTAGTGATGACATTTACACATGAAACAAAATATCCGTTGGTCTGTTGGCAGGTATGCACTCTTTTGACGAAATTTTGCAGTACATTTTGCAGTAAGGGCTGCTTGCTTCAGAAAGGAACTAAGTTTATCCTGGCCCCTTTCCGGCTCTCGTACTCCCAAACCCACCCTGTTCGACTGTGCTCCTATCATGAATCGTTTATGGAATATGAGTCTAGATTCAAGCTCGGGAGTGCCCTGACTGTGTCATCTTGGGATCTACCCAAGATGTGGGCTTTGGTGACTCTTAGGTGTTTATAGAGCTCCGATGGTTTCTTTAATTTCGTCCCAAAATTATTTTGATCCCTAAATAAAGCAGAGGGATCAGCAGAGTTCGCTAGTCCAAGCCACGATTTTAGTGATTTTATATATTTTAAAAATCCTTTCTGGTGGTTAGGTCCGAAATACCTATTGTTAATCATAAAATGACACATTTTTGTTTGTAGTACTGAGAAAAATATTTTTGAAATTGAATATATAGCATGTAAATTGCATAAAAATCTAATTGAAATTATCTGTACATTGTAAACAAAAATTGATTGGGTTATGTTAATTAACGATTCTTAACCAAGAAGTCCTTTGGTACATTTTTAATACCTACCTACATATCACCAATTACAGTCACAACACTAATTTACCATTTTATAATTTATTTATATAGATTAATATTTAAAAGCAGTCCAAATACTTTAATTTAACTAAATATGCAATAATATCTAAATAAATACTTGTCTTGCACAGCTTTCTTAAAACTGTAGATGGCCAGGGTTAGTCGGTGTGCGAGGACATAATTTATTGTGTAATCGTACACACGTTACACCCCGGTAATTGAGACCTGCCTCTCTAGACAAGTGGCAATCCATTGGACGGTGTTTGATAGAATGACGAATGTATGGGATTTGACGTTTAAGACATGCGTTACCGACTGTCATAAACGTCAAATTTCATAATTTCGTAATTCCATCCAATCAAACGCCGGGCAATGAATTGCCACTAGTCAAGAGGAAGAATGCATGCGGTTTTAGTAGATTCGAGTCCAACATAACCACTCCCGATAATCGACGAGGGTGATCATCTCTTCCAAACCCTTCAAACATCTTCACAAACTCTCACATTTATAATATTGGTAGAATTTAACTCATTTGAAGAGTACATCCGTACAATTTTTTTTCCGTTCTGATCAAATGAAAAAATAACAAGGAAGTAGCACAAATACACGAACGTTTCATGTTTTATTTTGAGTGGCGCTTTACACCCACGAAAGTTTGTACACGAATAATTTGTGTGTATGAAAATGTATACTTGTGTTACTTTGAATGTTTCTGTATGTAATTATGTATGTTTTTACAACATTAAAAGTATCTATGCTCCATTGGGTTAGGTAGTTAACAAAAGGTTAACACGGGACCCTATTACTAAGACTTCGCTGTCCGTCTGTCTGTCCGTCTGTCACCAGGCTGTATCTCAAGAACCGTAATAGCTAAACAGTTGAAATTTTCACAGATTGTGTATTTTTGTTGCTGCAATAACAACAAATACTAAAAACAAAATACAAAATTTAATTTAAATTTAATTTTAATTTAAAAGCTTTTAGCCTTTTAACCTTTTTCTGGTACGGAACCGACTCCAACTTGGCCTTTTTTTTTTAAAACATGTTAAATAAATTAACTAGGCTAACTAACTAACTTGAGGTTCAATTTTAGTTTTTAGCCTTTAAACTGAGTTTAAAACATGTGAAAAAGAAACATCAAGATTGTTTATGTTTAGTTAAGTACCTAACCGAATGGAGTATTATTATGCGTGTAAATAAAGAAGTAATATTACAAGCTGGCCCCCGATTCTCACAAAACCACTGTCATACCGCTGACATTGCATAAAATGTCATTAAATTTTAGACTTTATGGCTTAGTTTTAAAGTCCAAAATCAGTGGTTTAGCCATGAAAAAAAAAATAGCAGAATCAGGGCCCTGGTGTGTTGCAGAGCTTGTAATGTTGATTCTCGTACTTGAGACTTTGTGACAGGTGAGGTGAAGTTACATTGACGTTCCTACTTATACATATAAAAAGGTTGGATTGTTTCAGTTTATTAAACTCAATAAATTCTGCTTTCACTGAGCTGGAATTAACTTGATATACCACAGCTGAAGTGCTGTTTTTATCTATTTTTCGCATCGGTAAATAGCACTGCAATTGGGTTATTTAATTTATCTACGATATTATTCCAACTCGACGACGCCAGGATTCAGGCCACTTGAAATCATAATAAAAATTCTATCTTTCATAATTTATGTACCTTAAGCTGTAGAATGAACTCTATACTGTGGCTTTCACAAACGACTACAATATGCGATTCTTCAAGAAGGACATCAGAAGGTTCCTAACAAGGGTCGATAGTGATGCTCCTGGTATTGCACACGTCCATAGACCACGGTGAAAACTTTTCATCAGATGCCGTGTGCCTGTCTGCCAACTAAGTGATATAAAAAACCTACCAAAGTCTAAAAATACTTAGATGGTTTGTTACATAACATACCTACTATAATTTATTCACTCTAATATCCGCCCGTTTCAAACTAGGCGACAAAGAGATCCCATAACGAGATACCGCGTCCGCATTTGGAGTCACCCGACTGCGAAAGTATCATCACCCGAATAACTTGGTTTGAATAATACTACTTACCTTCTTTGAGCAGGATTTCCTCAGTATAAATCCATTTAACTAAACTGAGTTTTCACGTTTCACTCGAGGCGTTGAGTCATTGTTATCATCCATGTATATAATACTTATGTATTATCCTGTAATATGTATAACAAAATACTAAGAAATCTTTGAATATAATATTATGTACTTATAAATCTAATCCAGTTTTCTGTAGAAGTAAACAAAATTCTTTGAATATATAATATGTCTAATGAGCTGGAGTAATTAGCTGGTTTCTTTCAAATTTAATATTACTTTTGCTTTTAAGCATCAATTTCCTTTAAGAATCTTTTTTAGAAGCTTGCATATTTACGAACAAATAATTAAAAGGCTCTGCCCGTACCAAATTTTGGCCAGATTCGGTGAGCCGTTAGAGCGTGATTGAATAACAAACATACAAACATTTCTGAAGATGTTGCAATTTTGTTTGCAACGTGTTGTTTGCAACTTTGACAATTATAGACATTTATAATATTAGTAGGAAGCAAGAAGGATTGGGGTAAACGTGTTCTTGAGTGGAGACCACGACTCGGCAAGCGTAGTGTAGGACGCCCTCCGACCAGGTGGGATGACAATCTAAGAAAGACTGCAGGCAGATGCTGGATCCGGCAAGCTGAAGACAGGCGATATGGCGCTCATTAGGAGAGGGCTATGTCCAGCAGTGGACTAATATAGCCTGATAATGATGATAATGATGAAGGATCTAAATATCTATTGATCCTTTTAGCTGGCTATTAGATAAAATAAATGACAAACAATCTTTTACAAAAGTGCAAGCAATTTCGATCATTACCAATATGCCTTCGGAGAAATAAAACTTAAACATGCATTTCAAATATTCCCGAGCTCCAGAAATTGAATCTAAAGATATTCTCTTCAATATAACTGGTACTGGAAATATTCTTGAATTCGTTTTAGAACGTCATCTGGGGAAGATGTTTACAGCTATATTGAACGTGGATATATATTATATCTGCAATAAAAAGGTATTCAAATATGTCTATATTTCAATACTTGAGATTTTAAGAATTTTAGTTCAATGTGATAGTAATAGTACCTAAAAGGGGTTGACATCATCGGCAAACCGGTGCTTTCCTCTTAGGTTTAGGGGATCAGATGACAGTCACTCGTTACGTCGCGCGCTAAGATAAACCGAATAATATAAAAGAGAAGTAGGAGAGTGAAGCTTGGGATCCAAAGCGCAAGGTTTGAGAGCGACTGGTAATGACGCTCGAATGATGGTGCTCAAAAAGTTATCAAAATTAAATCGCAAGTGGATACAATAAGCATCGTGTGGCGTGAATGTGATCGAAATCGAGTCTGAGTTTGTATTGAATTTTAAACCAGTAGTAGTATTGAGCGTAGAAAGAGAACTCGAAATAGGGTAGATCGATATATTTACTCCTAATTTTTTTTTAACTGTTCACCGTAATGTGTAATAATGTGTAATAATTTCTACGTGTTCATGGTGCTTGCAAGAGCACCAAAATATCGGAAACTCGAAACAATACAACATAATAAAAATCCCAATACCTCTAATAATAATATTTTAAAAAGGTTAAATAAATCATTTCAACAAATTATTTATCAAAACAAAACTTAACCCTTGACGTGAAATGTCTCCTTAGACTAATTACCTTTAGGGGTAATTTACGAACAATTCATCTTAACCATTTACTTGTTATCTGTATGACACATGACACGGATGTGAACCATTATACATATCTTTGTGACACATTATCACGACAAGAAGGAGTAGCATTCGTATAACAACTAACTTGAAAAGCAAATAAGTAAGTAGAATTCTCATGGCTTGTTATATAAATCTTACATTAAACTGAATAATGTTTCATTAGTATAAGTAGCTTAGTGAGTCTGGGGATCGAATCCTGAATATTATACTTGAACCCACTCCTAAAACAAAATTGTAGAAGGTAGGACACGCCAGTATTTCCGTCCAATTGAGTAGTCCGACTGGGGAAGTACCTTCGCCCTACAGAATACCGCTGCCACAATAACTTCGTGTTGTGTTCCCGGCGGTGAGTTGGGTAGCCAGAGCTCACTGGAGAGTTTGTGTGCTGTCAGTGGGCAGAACAAAGGCTATTCCTGCTTCGTCTCTTATACTGACAGTACAGAAACTCTCTGTGTTTACAATTTCGGCAGCGAGTGTGACTCCCCTGCTGTTCACACGTCTATATGCCACGGTAACTACTTTTCAACAGGTGGGCAGCGCGCTTGTCTCTCACCTCAGTGGTATAAAAAAAGTAATTTAGCTTAGCAAGAGGGTAAGTACTAATGAGGCTAACCCTTTATTGAAGTTAACCATGCAGGTTTTGTTTTCCGAGTAATATTTAATAATTAAAAACGAATGATGTCACAATCATTTTTAAACATAGTTTGTCCAAACGAGTGAATAAATTTCTTAAGCAATTGATATGATAACTTAGGCTTGACTCCTATTCTAATCAAGCATTAGATGTAATGTATTTTTATTAAAAATATATATTATTTTTATAATAATAACACCGTCGCGACAATGCCCCTGAACCTTTGTAGATGACCTGCACCCGTTCATGGGTAGAACGCATTTTCCCAGCCCGGGCAGTTGCTATTGTTTCTTACAATGGCAAATTATTCAAGAAACAAAATTAACATACAGCTATGAAGAATTATGAAATAGCAGCTGTTGCTCACGGCTGCTGACTCGTGGAATTTTGGTCTCCGTTTCCGCAACCCATATGGGATGCTATACCTGAGATAATAAATCTAAATGTTATTCCAAAATGTAATCGATTCCTGTTTATACGTAGCAGGTAGGACAATACGGTATTTTCCGACTGGGGAAGTACCTCCACCCTACAGAATACCAAGGTTGTGTCTCCCGCGGTGAATAGGGTAGCCAGAGCTCATTGAAGCGTTTTTGTGCTGTCAGAGTGAACACCAAAGGCTTGTCCTGCTTTATCTTCTACACTGATGGCGCAGAAACTCTCTATACTAACAGGGTCGGCAGCACGAGTGTGACCATAGGCTACGGTACCCACTTTCCATCAGGTGGGCCATGTGCTTGTCTGCCACCTAAGAAGTATTAAAAAAAATCGGCCAGTATTTTTCAGTCATTAGAGTTTGATTGAATAACAAACATCTTAACGTCTAGACGTAAAACATCTTCACAAACTTTCACAGTTATAATATTAGCAGTATAATTATTACGATTGTACGATATCACACCATTTATGGTAGGTATACGCTGAATATAAAAAATCCTAAAGTCATTAAATGTATAAAACTAAATTGTATCTGGAGTCACATTGAGAAGTTTTGAAAATATCAAAATGTTATGAAATTTTGCAAGTTAAGTTCAAATTACTTTGAACAGTCACCATTTCAAAGTGTGACAATAATACAGAATTTTAAATAGGTACATCGTAAATGCTACATTCAGGTCATTTATATGTCTTCATTCTCATTCCAGCGCTAGACAACTAGGCGCTTTATAACCCTAGATAACTAAGGGTGTACTTAAGCTTGCACTTTGGGGATTTGTCAAGATTACGGGAGTAATTACTATCTGAGCCTCCAAGTCCTAGCCTGCTTTAGCTTAGGGACAATTCCCACTGGCTGAGTAACGTACGGCAGCCTCTTTTAGAGTATTACCCTTATAAATTATTTTAAAATAAAATTAGTCGCTTGAGGTCAATAGTGAGTCTTATCGCAGCCATTTCTAGTGAAAAATTCTGACTACGGCCGGTTAAAAGTTCCCACTGATAGAAAGGCTTTCTTCATCAATTCCATCTGCCAAAGAAAGTTATTAAATTTTGTGTAATTGTATGGTGCCTAGCCATTTTGCATTGTCTAGATAAAAAAGTGGGCCAAATAAAATGTGAGTGCAGGCCAATTTGGTTCATTCATATAAAATATTAGTATTTGAATCAATACAGTTTGTTTATTCGACACATCACGATGACGTGAAGTGTTTTTATTGCTCGGTTGAATTACATACCTACTCGTACATTCATTCATCAATAACGTGTATGACTCAAAGTCCTTGGAGTGTATGTTGTTTTCAATTGTTCGTAGTTCTCTGGTAGTAATTTCACACATTGGATCAATAGTAAACTTACAGTGTACTAGTCGTTCAACATTCAAAATAAAAATCTTTAGGTTGGTAATTTTAGTACTTTGTAGGATGACCTTATTCTCAGGCCCGTAGTCTAGACTGGTACTCAGCTCTGAATCTTATTTTATCTGAAGACAAAATGAATAGACAATCTGTCAACATTTTCAATCTGTCTATACAATCTATCCTCAGATAAATTGAGATTCAGGACTGGGTGTAGTTCTAGATTATGATACCCCTAGCACGAAAAGCGATCGTAAACGTATTGAGAGAATAAAGCATTGTGATTGGCCGCCTGCCTACAGTGAAATTATGTATGTGTGAAGCCGGCCAATCGCAACTCTTCTTTTTCTCAATACGCTTACGATACTATTACGATAGTTTTTGTGTTAGTGGTACGGATCTAAAGGTCTCAAAGAAATGCCACGCATAGCTTACTATGAATCTTCTAGTTTGCGCATTTGACCATGTTTAGATAATGGCCATTTTTAAGAAAAACCGCAGCAAGAAACTATTTCACAGCTGGTAAACCGACATGAACTTATGTGGTGGTATCGAAACAACTGTTTTACAACAGCAACTTTAAGTTTGTCTTTCAATTCATATTCATAATTTATGTTTGTTCACCAGTCTGACTCAAACGTTCAAAGAAAACTCCTGAAATATACCTATCCTAATGAACGAAAACAAGAATCTCGGAATTTGCTTCTTTCTGCAAATCATCGCTTTGTTGTCAAGACTTATTAAAGTCACAAACTGAAAATCCCTACAACTGGTACAGCTTACGAAAATATTATGCTTTTAATATTGAAATTAAAAACCATGCCTGGATTCTCACATTAACGGAATGGTCGGTTTGCGTAATTAATTTGCCCAGGACACTGAGAGAATTACAAATGAATCGTTGCGTGTGCCTGTTTTATTCATATGGAGCAGTTATTTTTTGTGTTTGTTTAATTTAACTTCGTTAGTAGGTTTGTTTTGATCCCGTTTCTTTCTCGGATAGAAAGGAACCTATGTGTTATTCAAATACTTCTATTTTATGTCTCGATCCCTGTGTAAAATATCATCTAAATCAAATCAGCCGTAAGAGCAGGGTCGGCAGCACAGTGTGACGCCCCTGGTGTTACACACATCCATAGGCCACGGTAATCACTTTCCATTAGTTGGGATGTGTGCTTGTCTGCCACCTAAGTGGTATAACAAAAAATAGAGCGCGATTAAGTAACAACCACCCAAACATCTTTCTCTCTCTAACTTTTCCTAATTCGGCCAAGTGCGAGTCGGACTCGCCCATGAAGGGTTCCGTAGCAGCAAGTAGGTAATTGCGGTTTACGATTTATGACGTATTAAAAAAAACTACTTACTAGATCACGTTCAAACCAATTTTCGGCGGAAATTTGCATGGTAATGTACATCATATATTTCTTTTTGTTTTATTATTCTCTTAGTTTAGAAGTTACACATTTTACCACTTTGGAAGTGTCTCTCGCGCAGTTTAGAAAAAAATGATATTAGAAACGTCAATATCATTTTTGAAGACCTATCCATAGATACCCACACGTATGGGTTGGTATCTATGGATAGGTTTTCAATTCTAAGTATGGGGAACTCCCAAAATTTATTGTTTTTTTTTTCTATTTTCGTTTGAAAAAATTTAATGCGGTTCACAGAACCAGATACTTATAGTTTCGGAAAAAAGTGGCTGTGTCATACAGACGGACAGACAGACAGACATGACTACAACTAGTTTTTAAGGTCTAAGTGTTATTGATTTTTTAGGGTTCCGTAGCCAAATAGCAAAAAACGGAACTCTAAAAAATCAATAACACTCAGACCTTAAAAACTAGTCTAAAAACATTTTTAGAGTATTTAGTTTTTTTTTATACCATTAACAGACAAGTACACGGTACACCTGATGGGAAGCGGTTCCCGTGGCCGATCTACGTGTGCAACATCAAGGAGTCACACTCGTACTGCCGACCTTATAAGACCAAACAGTTTCTGTGCCGTCAGTGTAGAAGACAAAGCATCACAAGCCTTTGGTCTGCCCACTGACATCATAAAAACTCTCGAGTGAGATAAAAATAAAGCATAAATAGGGAAATATGTACTTTTATTTGCCTACAAAATTTCAATGAGCAGTAATATTTTATGGAAAAGGGCAACACTAAAATGATAATATTTACTACAGGCTTGTGTATCTACAAAGCAATAATAAACTAACGGTCAAGCAATAAAATATAAATATACACGCAGTGTCGACAATGTGTGCAAATACTCGTATAGTTACCGGCTTATATATATTTACCCCAAACACGTGACACGATGTACTTTTTATGCGTAAAAGGCATTTCTTGGTGTGTCTTTTGACACGGTGGAACGGAACGTTGGCGGAAGAGCTCAAGTCCATCGATTAGATTATAATATATCAAACAAACATCAAGCGCGCCCAGGCTTCGTTCCTCTCGCAACTCGGGGCCAAGATATATGCCGGGAATTATGGGCTAATAAAGCAGCAGGTATGAATGATTGTGTCAGTTAATTATTTAGCTACTACAAAGTAACTAGTATGTGTTAGTGATGCTCATTATGCCTTTAATGTACACGGTACAGCATCTTAGGCAAGTGGAATTTCGTTAGTATAATAGAGTAATCAACGTATGGAATTGATAACGACTGTCATAAATGTTAAAATAAGTGACAATCTCAAATATTGATCATTATGTTCTATTCTATTAACGACTATGCCACTTGTCTAAGAGCGTTTACACATTGTCCGATATTCGATATCCGATATCGGAGGAAGTCAAATGTATGAGATATGTATCTCCCATTTACATTGTCCAGTCCGATATCGGTTATCGGAGCCAAAACCACTGTTTTGGCTCAATATCGCATTTCAGAGACTAAAACAGCACTACAAGCAATTTTTGACCTTAATGACATTTTCTTAGATACGTGTCTTTTCGCGTGAATTGATGAACTCGAAAAAAATTCGATACCATGTCATGTCAATAAGGTCGAGAATTGCTTGCACTTTTTGCCATATTTTTTTCATCCCTAGCATCCCTAACTAGTCTATGTTTTCGACCAAATGGCCGTAACGGGCCGATTTTATCGGATAAATGTGAAAAAAGGAAAAAGCTGTCGGCTATCGGCGTCCGACACCGATATCGAATACCGGATATCGGATCTATTGGATTGTGTATTTTTTTTGTAATCTTTGGATCACTTATTAGTTATAATTGGATATCTTAGAAGTAGGCCTTAATACTACTAAACCCAGAATGTAAATCTCAATATTTAATATTTCAACAGCTCTTCGATACTTCACAAAATAATCTTGACAGTAAAATGTGAAGGCAGTCAGAGAAAGTGATGAAATTATGGAAAAGAGCTGAACAGAGAAATAATCCATAATTCAACGAGCAAGCGAACATGTACGAGAAGTGTAGGAAAAGTAGTCATACTTTTCCTACATATTCGCGTTAACATTTAAAAAACCGTAATCTTGTGTTCTGTACCTATTGTCAAGCCTATATCCTTCTAATAATATAAATTGTAAAAGTTTGTTAGGATGCGTGAATGTTGTGACATGGATTTAGATGAAACTTACACGGAGATAGATTTTATAGTCACTTAGCTAAGTAGCAGTTTGTTTGCAGTTTAGACTAGATTTAAAAAAAAAAAAATGATTAATCCATGGCATTGACCCATTAGTACATTTGTGGAGGAACATCACTACTCGTTCCTCCACAGTCTCAATAAGGTCATCAATACAGTCAAGGTGATCACGCCTGGCGGGCCGCGGCCCGCCAGGCGTGATCACCTTGCCTGGTCGGAGGATCCTCCCTTTGTGTAAAAAGTTCAGTAAAAATCAACTTAAGGTAGAAAATAAGATATATTCGAAAAACCTTTTTAAAAACAATCTTTTTTTTTTTTTTTTCTTGCATTGTCCTCCGAACTGAACGTGCATACCAAATTTCAGCTCAATCGGTTGAGGGCAAGTGCCTTAAAATTGAGTTGTAAGATACCACCCGAACAAACATACATTGCAAGTTAAATAAAAGCTTGTAAAAAGGCAAATAAGCCCTAAATTTATTAATTTTTAAATAATGAATGGGATCGCCCGGATTTGTTGATATGTAAGAAGACTGTTGCCGCTCTCTTGGGTAATAGCGTCATGCACGTTACATACCCTTTTTCGATAAACAGACTATTTATAATTAATTAGCCCTAACCACCGGTAGCTTGGTCCCTGTACCCGATGCCAGTGGAGTACTATTTTTTATATTTTTAAATAGATGTGTTTTATATGTTAACAATATAATTTATAAGTTGTTGTAAAATTAATAAAGAGAAATAGTAATTTTAAATTACTTTTTATTATTTACCTTTCAATTCGAATCCGTAGGTCTTGAGATTAGCACGGACACATACCACCAAACAAACTCCTCAGCTTTACGATATCAGCACAGTATAACGAGTCAACATAGCATAAATAATGAGTAGCCAAGCCATACAACGTCCTCAAGGAAACACTCGTGGAGGCAAAATAGAGATCTGTGTCTTCACGAGGACTCTTCAGGATGGGGATAATTAGGTACCTATTTTACGTACATTCATTACTATGTCGCAAATAACAAGCTTCAACACAAGGCAGTTTGACGCTAATTCTAATTTACTTCCATGTATTGTATTGCAGTATTCTTGTATATAATCAACATACAATAGTTACAAATGTGTATAATAAAATACAATGTCAAATATGGTCACGTTTTCGCGACCCACAGGAATTTATTCCCAGGATAATGTACCATATTGGTTTATATTATTTGTTGTGCTATATCGCTTTTTAAAGGTTTTAGTACACAACGGTATTTTTATCCAATTGAGCAGTCCAACTGGGTAAGGAACCCTACAGAATACCGCGGCCATAATAACCTCGTGTTGTGTTCCTGACGTTGAGTAGGGTAGCCAGAGCTCACTGGAGAGTTTTTCTGCTGTCCGAGAAGACCAAAGGCTTGTCCTGCTTTGTCTTCTACGTTGACGGCACAGAAACTATCTGTGTTTACAGGGTCGGCAGCACGAGTGTGACTCCCCTGGTGTTGCACACGTCCATAGGCCACGGTAACCATTCATTTCATTCACGCCTGGCGGGCCGCGGCCCGCCAGGCGTGATCACCTTGCCTGGTCGGAGGATCCTCCCTTTGTGTTGGAGGAACATCACACCTCGTTCCTCCACACATTGATGACAGTCGTAAACATAAAATGTCAATCCCATACTTTGATTATGCTATTCGTTATTACAAATGACTTATCTAGGAGGCACAGCTGACGCTTGGTATATTTTTCACGACCCACCTGATGGAAAATGGTTACCGTGGCCTATGGACGTGTGCAACACCAGGGGAGTCACACTCGTGCTGCCGACCCTGTAAACACAGATAGTTTCTGTGCCGTCAACGTAGAAGACAAAGCAGGACAAGCCTTTGGTCTTCTCGGACAGCAGAAAAACTCTCCAGTGAGCTCTGGCTACCCTACTCAACGTCAGGAACACAACACGAGGTTATTATGGCCGCGGTATTCTGTAGGGTTCCTTACCCAGTTGGACTGCTCAATTGGATAAAAATACCGTTGTGTACTAAAACCTTTAAAAAGCGATATAGCACAACAAATAATATAAACCAATATGGTACATTATCCTGGGAATAAATTCCTGTGGGTCGCGAAAACGTGACCATATTTGACGCTGGCAAATCCGCGGACAACTGCTTGTTTATCTATATTTCAATGAACACCGTTAATGAATAGCAAATTACCAGTACGCGCTGTTACAACAGAAACAATATACAATTAGTTATTCACATTAGTACACTTGCTATGTAGCGGTTACTACCGGATATTGCGACCTAATGATCATCACAATCCATTGTTGTGTGTGAATCGGGATTATGACTCATTGCATAAGAGGTAAGTCAACCAATTTAATAATAAACCAGTCCATCGTAGTTCGTAGTATGCATGACCTATTAGGCCTCCCCCCTCCCGAGGAGGGCCAGACCGATAGGAATGGCTGGGTCAGCCAGGGTGCGAGGGATATGTCGCGAGACAAACTCACCTCCGGCCTAGCACAACGACCCACAGACGGTGTGCGGTTTAGTCGGTTCGAGTCTGACCTACCCTCCCCCTCCGGCTCCGGAGAGGGGGGTAACCGTGGGGACTTCCCGCACGTAAAAGAAAAAAAACTTAATAGGCCTATGAATATTGAAAATATTTTAGTAGTGGCAAGTAAATGCGAATACGGTTTCTATTTTATTACTAAGACTAGCTGACCCTCCTCGGTTTCGCCAGTAGCATCTTTCATCTTTTTAATAAATAAATGTATTGTGTTATTGGGTTACATAGGTACATACAGTCTCTGTCTCCCGAACTAGGTCATCAACCTGTATCTCAGGAGACAGTTCCTTCCACAGGTTTCACAATGAGGAAGGAATCGATTAAGTAAGTGGTTCCATATAAAGAAAATAAAAAGTTCAGTAAAAATCAACTTAAGGTAGAAAATAAGATATATTCGAAAAACCTTTTTAAAAACAATCTTTTTTTTTTTTTTTCTTGCATTGTCCTCCGAACTGAACGTGCATACCAAATTTCAGCTCAATCGGTTGAGGGCAAGTGCCTTAAAATTGAGTTGTAAGATACCACCCGAACAAACATACATTGCAAGTTAAATAAAAGCTTGTAAAAAGGCAAATAAGCCCTAAATTTATTAATTTTTAAATAATGAATGGGATCGCCCGGATTTGTTGATATGTAAGAAGACTGTTGCCGCTCTCTTGGGTAATAGCGTCATGCACGTTACATACCCTTTTTCGATAAACAGACTATTTATAATTAATTAGCCCTAACCACCGGTAGCTTGGTCCCTGTACCCGATGCCAGTGGAGTACTATTTTTTATATTTTTAAATAGATGTGTTTTATATGTTAACAATATAATTTATAAGTTGTTGTAAAATTAATAAAGAGAAATAGTAATTTTAAATTACTTTTTATTATTTACCTTTCAATTCGAATCCGTAGGTCTTGAGATTAGCACGGACACATACCACCAAACAAACTCCTCAGCTTTACGATATCAGCACAGTATAACGAGTCAACATAGCATAAATAATGAGTAGCCAAGCCATACAACGTCCTCAAGGAAACACTCGTGGAGGCAAAATAGAGATCTGTGTCTTCACGAGGACTCTTCAGGATGGGGATAATTAGGTACCTATTTTACGTACATTCATTACTATGTCGCAAATAACAAGCTTCAACACAAGGCAGTTTGACGCTAATTCTAATTTACTTCCATGTATTGTATTGCAGTATTCTTGTATATAATCAACATACAATAGTTACAAATGTGTATAATAAAATACAATGTGAAGGTAATACTATATTGTTTAGTAATATTTTGGGCTACTAAATGGGAATTCACGGTTTTGCCACTAGGTATATTAAATTCATGACACAGACACTGATTTTCGAATATTTATACATTTATTAAATATATCACTTATATTAAAGTTTCATCACTTTATTTTAATATAAATCGTTCTCCAAAAAACACATATATTTCAAGGTGTTGACGTACATACCATCAATAAATTACACATAATCATATTCGTACATTATTATTAATATTTATCGCAATAAAAATGACAAATTATAGACTGACTTTTCATTTTATGTTTAAAACATAATACGCTAGTTTGTCATATCATTTTGTTTACAAAATGCACTATATATGAGCGCTAGGCCAGGCAACTAAACATTAAAAAACAAGACATATCGTCATCTTGACAATCGAGTTTGTTATTTGGCTCGATATCAAGATCACTTGCGGCGATGACCGTGTGTATCGTTAGTTTATGAGATTATCAAGTCCAAATATAGGTCGATCAGTAAATAAAGATTGTAAACACTACAAAGAGTTGCGGCATGCATAAAATATCTGATTATTCATTAATAGTTATTTATCATTACTTGTTTTGTTATTGAAATAAGGGTACTTTGTAGTTGTTGCTGGTTATAAGAATTATAATATTCTTTACATTTACAGTCCGCATCTGATTGATCTTGACTGCAAAGTATCAAAATAATCTTAATTTTTAAATAATTACATAAAGTCATTATTTTTTATTCATTTAAATTATATTATGCGCCGAACTAAACGTAAGTACCAGATATTTAGATAATCAGTCAACAGGAACAAGGCGTTCGCATTAGCGAGAACCACCCTATATTAGACTGTTTATATTGGAGATTGATGGCACTTGGTGGAATTTACTTCACATATTGAATAATAACTTCACTTGTACTTTTCCACAGTTTATTTTGATTTTTGACCTGACCGGTTTCACCTCACGTGAGGTGCCGTGAGGCGAAACCGGTCAGCTTAAAAAAAACTGTGGAACAGTGCAAGTGAAGTTATTATTCAACACCCTATAGTTTATTAGTTAGTTTACCTGGGCTGTTCCGCACTTAGCCTCTTGATTGGGCTATTGTGCGTACCGTCTTACCTCTCATTCTAACCAACCCAGATTCTACCAAAATGCCAGCAGCCTTTCAGGTTTCCACATGCTTCCCGGAGCGACGCTGGTGACTGGAGGAATTTTGCCCGTTGTTCGGCCACGCTCATGCACTCTGTAAGCACATGATGTGGCGAACAAGTGACGTTATTATTCAACGCCCTATATTACCTATCTTATATTATTTTACAGACTTTGATCTTGTTAATGCGGGTTTCTGACTTCTTGATGGCAAAGCAGGCTTTACGGTAACTTAGACATTGCTGATTGGACATCGTCCAAAGATTAAAGCGTCCATGCAGCCGTGGAATGTAATTAATCCTTTGATCTCATTGTGCAAAATTAATTTGCCTGTACTCGTATCCATATTGTTCTTTTGATCCTGTCCTTTAGTAACTTTTCTAATCACCTCTTTTTGCTATAATTGTCCATCTTTAAATATTTAAAAATGTTTCTAGGCTTAAAAATTTGTTTGACACGTACATCCTTATTTCCGAGACCGTTTTTTATTGCACGTGTTATAGTTAGAATTTTACAATTTCGTCCATCATTCTTGTTTATATAAAGCAATATTAAGTAAATTACCTATGTATTTAACCACATACCAACTACAAACTAAAAGAAAAGTACTGGAAGAAAAAGTGACGTGATATCTAATATTACTCAAATCAAAAAGAGCAAACGCATTACGAAAATTGATATAATTTCCACGAAAATTTACATATTTCCCCCAATATATAAACATTTTCAAGACGATACTAAGTAGTATCGTTATCACATTATCTCAAACGACTTTACCTCATAACAATTTGCCCAATTATCTTAATGGTCGCTCAAAATAAGTCAATGGAGGAAAATCGATAGGTACCTTTTTTTTGAAAGGTTGAAGTTTGCTTGCCATTATGGAGATAGAGTAATAAAGTAATTGATTTGATTTTTTATTGGAATCCATTAATGATTATAACATCTATATATAAATCTTAAAAATTTAGTTCAAAATGTAGTCTTGAGCGACATCGACGATACCCTTGACACTACCATTGGTGACACATTGATAACAGCCTTGAAAATTGAATATACTCCTAATGGTAATATTGAATATTACCAGTAGTAGGTGGTTAGTGCGACAGGGCTATCACGATTTCTTCGTGCATTATCACAAAGTAACCTAACATGAAATGTTCGAAATCAAATCGGCTGTACCAAGCTATATCCACGGAGGACAGAATATGATGCCTATATCTATTCAAGTCGGGGAGCGCCATGTCACATTCTGCGGAAATATATCATATTTGGCGGAAGTTTTACCATTTTGAGTACAAACATGCTGACAATATATATATATATATATTCGGAAATTTATTAATCATTAAAAAAATCATGATCTAATTTAACAACTAAGTGCTATAAAAACGGCAATGAAGTCGCAAAATGAAAACTCGAAACATAATAAAATTATATAGAAATGTATATAATAAATGTTCATGCTCTCTGTTCTCGAAGGAATAAATTACCATGTTCTTTGATTAAAAACTCATCTTCAGTAACAAGATCGCTGATATAACATATCAAAAGCTGCCGTAAAAATCCTTCAAGCTTCAAGATGATCTGCAAAGTAACGCATATAAATATAATGTTAAGACGTCGCCGTAGAGGCAGAAGCGTAAAAACCAATTTTTTCTTCATATATTACTGACATTTCACTTCGTGATTCCGTGATAGGTACATTTTTATTCGGTCTGGGTACGATGAGATCTTTAATAATCCGCTTTAGGGTGTGGCTGCACTGTCAGCGAGAAATAACGGCCTATTTAATAATTTTGTTTTATTACATACATACATACATATAATCACGCCTTTATCCCCGGAGGGTTAGGCAGAGGTGAATTAACATCCATATTTCACCAATCTGTATTCGGTCCCACGTAATAAGGGGTGAGCCTTTTGCCGTATTCCGGGCACTATTGTTGACTCGAGCCATGCATCTGAAGCTGAGTCTGGGCTGTACATATCTGTCTGATGTTGAAGTTAATCAGCCCTATCCCTTAGTCGCCTTGTACGACACCACATGGGAAGAGAAGGGGTGGCCGAAATTCTCCTCTGCCGGGGGTTTTATTTATTAGATTCATCATTATCATGTAGGCGTATTTTTTTGATTGCATCTGAGTCTTGTGCCATGGATGTCATGGTCTGCCGTCCGGTATTTTCTACCCCCTACTTTCTATAGTTAAAGAATAAAAATTTCTAACTTTAGCTGTTATTATAACCATGTTCTATTGTAAACTATACTAATAAATAAAACCTATTATCATATTGTTACTATCTGGTATATTCCACAGCAAAGTGGGTGATAGTGACGTTCATGTGGGATGTCCTCGACTCACGACGTTGATTATAAACATCTGGCTCCATAATATTATTGGACTAGAAACACAAATTTATGCTAGTTTTGTACTTTTAACCCAACATACATATATTATTATGATTATAATATTTAGTTAGAACGGCATCATTAAAGATTTCGTATTAAAAGGTTTCGTTGAAGTATTCAAAAATTTAATTGTAGTGCCACTTACCGAGTTTAATAATTTTATTGTAGGTAGGTTGGAATATAGGAGGATAAAATAATTTAATGGACAAAGTTTTATCGCAATTGAATGATTGGTCCGACATCATGGTTACACGGGGAGGCGCCGGAGGCCGCAGCTGCTGCAGGTGCCGAGCGCGCGCACTAACCTGCTGCAGGAGGCGCCGCTGACGCGCGCGCTGGACGCTCAACGCAATCTCTCTTCACGTCGACCTGTTTTGTTGCTCTCTGAGTGAATTCACAGTAACAACATTATCAGTTGTTTGTTATAGAAAATGTTAGTCGTGTTATTGCATGCTTAGATTGCCTACTCTGTCGTGTTAGGGTGTACCCTGTAAAGATGGACGTAGAAGAGAAAATAAATAAATAAATAAATCATCATCATCATGAAAAACGAAAGAAATATACATTGAATAAATAACACTATCTCATTGACTATAACATCTTTGACAAAACGCTATTTGAAATTTAATTTTTTTCGGGTTGAATCGGTCAGAGGGGAAATTGGGACTGAGCCAATTTTTCAATATGTGGGATTGACATATTATTTCGTTTATGAGTCATAAAAATAATTATGTCCATCCCATAGATTGCTATTAGTCTTGGGGCCTGATATTCCTATAAGTATACTTTGAAAGTGCATTTTAAACGTATCATATCGATGCTTTCCGCTTACACGCGGCCCCCACAACATTAGCCTATAGGTATATATTTGAGGCATTTGCCGTCTGGCTGTCAATAGGCAAAATAGAGAGAAATATGCGAATTAAAGCTTCACAGTATTCTAGTCTGGTTTCTTGTTTAATTAAGTTTCGCTATATGATTAGTGATTTTATATTAAAACATTACTATCTACAGAGATGACAAAAATGTGGAAGAAAATTAAATGGTCCTTCAACATGACGGTTTCAGTAATAAATTTTGAGGACTCTTAGATAAATTGTCGGTTTCCCTTGTTATAGTAAGAGACAATTCAGAGAGAGGATAGGTTATAGTGATATTTCACATTTTTTGCTATATAAATGGAATAACTGTAGGTACTTAAACAGTAGTGACAATTTTAGACAACTGTCAGTCACGTAATTGCTTCTATGCTACTGAAGGTGTGTTTTAATAAATCATAAAAGACGTGTGGCACTCGGGGACTGCCGCGGTAAAGCTATTGCATAGCATTTTGTATCAACTTAGGCAATTATGATAATATGCCCTTTGACGTGCATTAGTTTTTTTTTCTTTTTAGCTCTTTACGCTTTTCTTCTCTATAAAACGAAAATATCTAGTTATAAATAATAGGTATAAATAATTAGGTATAAATAGTGTAATGACACACCAAAACAAAATTATTCATTTAAAAAAAATAACGATATTAAGAAGTGATTATCGACAAATTTTACAAGTACAGCTATTCACTGTTGTACATAAATACCTATACACCTATATACTTTCTCATAAACAGCTGCATTTATGTATTCGTCCGATTTCGGAGCAGCTCGTCTCGATTCGTGCGAGCTTCGTAGAGTCGTACAATACGGCTAGTTGCACGCACACGAACACCGTGTCGAAGACTGCCGAAAAGAAACGAGCGTGAGGTTTTTTCGTTACGGAATTTCTGGATTCGGTCCCCGCGCTCAAGGCCCTCGATAGAAGCTATGCAATAGCTTAATAACTACTTCCAGTTTCCACTTTTCAGATATATAATTATAATATAGAGAACGGGAATTAACGTGATCATGGCATAGGTACTTACATACCTTTGATTGCCTGACATTTGGACCAGGTTACACCGGCCACCAGTTCAGTCAGCCTATCACCACGGCTGGTGTAACCTAGTTGAAACGTAAAGCAATCTAAGGTATATAAGTACCTATACCATGATTACGTTAATTTCCGTTCTCTTTATTATATATCATAGAACACGAAAATTTAAAAGTTAGTTAATGTATGTTTTGGAGCAGCGGTATCTTCACTACAAGACACAAATTCGGTTCTGCGTGGAATACTGCTCGCATCTCTGGGATGGTTCCGCAAAGTACTTATTAGATGCTCTCGACAGGTTGCAGCGACGTGCGGTCTGCACTATTGGGAATACCGAGGTCACGAGTACCCTCGAGCCTCTGCAGATGCGTAGAGACGTTGCCTCCTTGGCAGTATTTTACCGTCTCCACCATGGTGAATGTTCTGATGAGCTATTCCAATTAGTCCCACCCTCTCCTTTCCGACACAGGACAGCACTTGCAGGGCTTAGATGTCACTTGCATACGGTGCATATTATTCCTTTGACGCTTTTCTTTGTCGCACCATTAAGAACTGGAACTCCTTGCCAGCTCACGTGTTTCCTTCTTCGTACAGTCCCGGGTCCTTTAAGCTAGGCGTGAAAAGGCATCTTGATGAATTCAAGCTGAGTGCCACCCTTGTTAACATGTTACGTGTATGAAATATATAATATTTGTAAAGCACAGCGGAGATCTGGTGCGTGCTATTTAATTGTGTGTTAGTGGGATGTTGAATAAAAGGTCGATAGCAGTTCAATTGGTACTTATTCAGTTCATTTTTACACGCAATTGTTTTAATTATCACAAACAACTACCTATATTAACTTATTACAAACTATTTTACTATTTACACATGGGATTAGACAGAGATTAACATTATTACCGACTAGCTTAGTGAATTACTATTTACGTATTTCGATCGTATGCGGTGATCAATAACACCTTCTGTGAGGAAGACTCCGGGCGTACTGGCATTGGTCCGCCGGCCGGTCGAATTTATACGCATAGATCGTTACATGCATCATTGCGATAAAAAAAGAAAAGTAAGAAAGAGATGCAAAAGGCAAAGATGGTGTATTCGGATGATACTTCCTGAACTTGAATGAATTTAATTAGTTTGTTTAAAAGTTTGAATTTTTTATGACTTACTTAAAATCTAACACAATTATTTACAACAAACATTAAAGTAAAGTAAAGTAAAGTTTATTGTCACACTTCAAAGTACACAATTTGAAAGATATACAAAACAATAAAACAGGTACACAAAAACACGAAAACATACACTGCTGTCTCCCAAACTAGGCCAAAGCCTGTATCTTTGGAGACAGTGTTTAATGTACCTAATCAATTCCATATTATCTCAACAAGAACAACAAGATCTATATTTTTAGTTATTAACAAAGAGGCACAAATAAACTAACAGGAATGGTAAATATTTACTAGGTCCATATGGATAAAAACCAATAAATTAATATAACGCGTCACTCCAACAAGGATTCCGTGTACATGTAGTCCAGCGACAGTAGCCAATCCGACAACCTGTGCTTACAACCCCTCCAATTTAACTCATACACCTGCAAGATTTTATTTATTTTATTATAAATTCTGGAGCTGATGAAAGAGAATTGTTTGTGTGCGAAAGCTGTGCTGTGGGGTTGAGAGTGGAATACAACGTCCCGCCGACGCTTGCCACTCATAGTGAAAGGAATGCGATGTTTCTTTAGTACACAATGAAGCACAAAAAGCCGTCGGACCGATAACACCGAACAGTCCGAATATAGTTGTTCGGTCGGGTATCTAAATGGCTTGGAGAACATGACCTTCAAGATCGTTCTCTGAGCTATCTCTAGCTCAAGCATATTAGTTTTGTTAGCTCCACCCCAACACACTATACAATATGTCAGGATCGACTGGCATAGTGCACAGTACACGAGCCGCAGAGTGTCATCATCGGCCGATTGCCTGAGGTTTTTAAAAATGTAAATTAATTTTCTCACTCTAACAACTAGGTTTGCAATATGTAGGTGCCAGTTTAGGTGCTTGTCTATATCGATGCCAAGGTAGCGTATATTTTCAACCATGCACAGATGAGGACAGGCACAAGACCAGAGAAAGTGACCACACGAAAGGGCGATAATTTTAATAGCGCTTTTAGGTTGAGAAGCTTGTGAGATGGAAAAAGGGATGAATTTGGTCTTGTCTGCGTTGAGAGTTAATAGATTTTCCGACATCCAGCCAGTCACCACATTTAGGCTAGTTTGTGCTAGCTGTGTCACATCATTCCATGATTGCCCATGGACCAGGAGAACAGTATCATCAGCATACACATAGACTGAGCAGTTTTTAAGGGAGAGAAGACACAGGTTGTTGATGTAAATCAAAAACAAAGTTGGCCCGAGAATGCTGCCCTGTGGTACACCATACTCCACCCCCACCTCATCACTAATAACTTCCCCTATCTTTACGTACTGTGTTCGGTCTGAAAGGTAGTCCTTAAGAAGATCCAGTGCGAGGCCACGGATTCCCACACTATACATTTTGTCTAATAGCATAGGTGCAGACACAGTATCGAATGCCTTGCTCATATCCAAGAAGACACCTAAACACTTCTGTTTACGGTTTAGATGCTGGGTAAATCCATCCGTGAAGGCAATAACTGCATCCTCGGTAGAAATCCCATGACGAAAACCATACTGGTTTTCTGCAATTATTTTATTTACCTCTAAGTACTTGTTTAGGCGGTGGTTGATAACTTTCTCCAGGATCTTAGACATTGTGGGTAAGACTGAGATAGGCCTTACCAACACAATCCCTATCCCCCGCTTTATATATGGGATGAACCACAGCTTTTTTAAAAGCCCTTGGATTTCCGGATGCGATAGACAGGTTACAAATATGCGTTATTAGTGGTGTCAAAAAGCGACAAGATACCTTAAGAACCCTACCAGATATACCATCTATGCCAACGGCGCAATCGCTCCGCAGGTTTCGAATGATTGTTTTGATTTCTGCTTCATCTGTTTCAAAGAGGGCAAAAGAGTTAAGGAAGCTTGATGTTTGTAGCTAACTTTTTGCCGACATTCACGAAGTAATCGTTCACTTGGTCTATGGGGCTGTCAGATTGATTGCAAGATTGATTGCATGGATGAAGTAATTCGCGTGGAGGGTGATGAGATTTTTTCCTATTTGCAACCTTATTAATCACCTCCCAAGTAACATTCAAGAGGTTAGCCTTATGTTTTACAATATTTACAAGCTTACTTATGGCTAAGTTTTTACAAGTGTTCTGTCGGGAACAATATTCCTGAAACTTTACCTTTAGCCTACCACCAGGCGAGATGAAGTCAAATTGTCGTGTCCTATAAAAACCTAGTAAAGTCATTTGAACTATTTATAAATTTCAAAATTTTTGATTACAGCTTTACTTTCATACTTGATATTTAACGTTTTGTGAAACATTAACGTAATACGTTTATTCCAGAAAGCCAACTATTTTTCTGCAGTTAATCCGTGCAATAAATCAAGGTCGAGTAGAGAGCACAAGGGGCACTCGTTCACGGGCATGAAGCATAGACTCAAATCGATTGTCTGACCAATTAAGAGGGAAGTCACAACCCTATGGAATTTTCCCTTCTGTGTTATGCAAAAGTGTATTCTTAGTGTGTAAATAGAGAAGATAATAAATTTGACCGCTGCCATAACCAAACAATGCTCATTACGCTTTGACTGTCAATATCTTTACAATATTAACTGCAATATTTACAATAAGCTATAACAGCTCTTTCAATGTTTAATATTACGAATTTCTGGATGACGTGCTTTGCTTGTTTATTCATTGTTACACGGATAATATAGCTACCGGTACATATGTTGACCCCAAGTGGCAACAGAAACGAGAACCTATCGCGAATCGGTTTGATATAATTTAAAATTGGTGGATTTAAGATCGTCCGCCGACGTAGCACCCCTTACTATCCTCTAGAGACATCAAAAAATGCGTACTGTGCATAAAAGTATTAATTTAAATTGGCGTCTAAATCTAGTATCATAACTTACATAAGCTACGATGTCTAGAACATCTTCTAACTAAGATTATTTATCATAAGACATACCTACTCAATAATTCAGGTTCGTGTCGATGTCAAAACTTGATTTATATAATATGATGTAGGCAATTAAACAAATTTATCAACTCCTACGCTAAGATGTCAGGTTAACTAGTAAAATACATAATTTAGCGATCATATTTTTAATATTATAATTTATGTGTATATAACCTTGGTGTCCAGGGATGAACCGATGTTGTATTTAATTTGTGGTGCTATCTAAGTAATAAAACTCAAAAAACTCAAATATTTTTTGAAAGGTAAGTCCCTAAAAACATCTGCAAACATTGATTCTTTTGTGATAAATGTTTAGCTTTTTTAACCCTTAGAGAGTTTTTACTCATCCGATATCCGATATCCGATAACGGTGGCGGACGCCGATAGCCGATCGCCGTGCGATTTGCTCGAAAGCACAGACTAGTTAGTGATGCTAGGGATGAAAAAAAAAGAACCTTATTGACATGACATGGTATCGAGTTATTTTTATATATTTGTGACCAGCGTCATCAATTACCGTGAAAAGACACGTAACGAAGAAAATGTCATTAAAGTCGAAAAATTGCTTGCAGTCGCTGTTTTAGTCTCTTTGTGATTCGAAATCGGGCCAAAACAGTGGTGTTGGCTCCGATAAACGATATCGGGCCGGCCAATGTGAAAGGGAGATACATATGTCATACATTTGACTTCTTCCGATATCGGATATCGGATATCGGATATCGGATAACGTGAAAACGCTCTTACGCACTCATTCATTATTTAGAAACTTAACACAAATTTGTAAACACAACACTGCTATAGTAAGCGGGTTATCAACTGATTTCTATGTCATATACACGCTTACTAAAGCAGCAAAAACGTCAGTGTAAAAGAAAACAAGAACGCCAGATCACATACAAAACGACAATCAACCTATTCAACAAGACCTATCCGAAAATTGGTTGAATATACAAATACGTTTGTACCCTGAATTAAACAGATAAACAAAAAGTCGGAGTTCGTTTGGAGCAATTGTCGCGGACGACATTGTTCCGCACTGCAATTAATACAATGTAGCTCATTTATAAAACGGTAAACACAAATCGTTTATTAAGTATGCAGAATTTAGTGTTCAGAAAATTGTAAAATAATAATTGACGAGATTATTTTCAATTAAAACTACTCACTATTTCAATGTCTGAGAAAAACTACTCACTATTTCGATGCCTGAGAAAAACTTTGGAGGAAATATACTTAGCTACTCCGGTCTAATTTTCTGCCCGGTCCTACCGGCTCCCATTCTAGATTACTCAATTTCTCCGTATGTCTCTTTAATAGACAAAAGATGGCTTAATTTAAAAATGGCGTAAGTACTAGTGGGTGGCTTCATAATCGCCAAAATAATACTACCTGCCGCTATTTATTTCTTCTTTGTAGTCCTTCCTTTTGCAGGATTCAAAGAAAAAGTGACTCACATCCCTTTTTTACGTGCGTGTTATCACCACGGATAGCTGGAGGGGGAGGTTTTGTCGGACTCGAAGCGACTAAACCGCACGCCGTCTGTGGATCGTAGTGCTAGGCTGATGGTGAGGTTGTCGTGCGACATATCCCTCGCACCCCGGCTGACCCAGGGCCATCCCTCTCGATCTGGCCCTCCTCGGAAGGGGGAACCACGCGGTCCCCAACTCGGCCCCGGTATGAGGGGACGTGCATGCCGTGGCCTGCTTCTGCTAGGGCGATGGGCGGCTCCACCCGCCGCCCTCAGGCCCGCGCTCATGGGGGGCGGAGGTCTGTCTGTGCCCTCCGACGAGTGACTTACATCCCTGCCATAAAGCAAGCTGTATAGTTTATCATCAATAAACCTGTGATACTATTGTGCCTAAAAGAACACATTATATGAACTACCTATTATATACTAAATTTATTACTATGTCCTTGCAAGCCAAAGCTAAGGTTAGGAAAGTTTTATTGAACGTAAGTTTAATATCTTAAGCGTTTACCAAAGTCTTGTTTACTTCATTTCTGTCTTTCGTTTGACTTCAGAGAATTCGATATTATAATGTATAAGGTCGGGAAATACACAACCTTCCTCGGCCTTAAGAGGCGGTCCTGTTTGTCATTAAAAAATAAACACGTTGGTGATTGAACTTTAGGCTTAATATTCAAATGGTGCACATTGAGAGAGGCCTATGTCCAGCAGTGTCCAAATTAATGGTGCTAGTGTATAAAAAAGAGCGAATGTAAAATGTACGGTCACAAAATTAAATACAGGTGTTTAGTTTTGATTTAAAAAAGATTGCTAAGAACATTACAAAAATAAATCTTTCAGAGTCGAATCGTCCTTAGTTCTTCGTATTCAGTGACTACCAACATCCGTGATATTGTCCACGTGAATGAAGATTTGAGTCTCATTTTAACCGAATCCTCATTCTTTTGCGAAAATAAAAGCAGCCTAAGTTACGGCATATAACATCAGTGCACTAATGTGACTATATACAGCAAAAACTTTTAAATTTATAAATTACACGGTAAAACAGACAGACCTACTGACAGATAGACAGACCGACGGACGGACGAAATTAACGAAACTCGACAAAAAATTAATCATCCTTATTATCAAAACAACGTAATTTGAATTAAATTTGTAAACAATTTTCATGCCGAATATTTCAATCGAATAAAGGAGAAAAAATTTAATCGGTCTAGACTGGGTTTGAACCCGCGATCTTTGCCTTACAAGGGCAATGCTTTGACCACTAAGGCAAAGATCTCGGGTTCAAACCCCGCCTAAATCGATTCAATTTTTTCTCCTTTATTCGATTTAAAACAACGTAAGTTATGCAAATTTAAATTCTATACTAGTGAATATCAAATTCAAGTACGGCCACGGCTTAACTATACAGCCACATAAATAGAATGTAATCACAACAAAGATCTAACGGAAACTCAACTGTAAATAACATTTAACTAAATTGAGTTTGAAGACATCTAATTTAGAAGCAAATTAACTTAATTTAAACAAGTAGACGGTTTCGGTATACTCGTTCGTATTGGGTGTCATTGGAAGTTGAAGGGTTGTAGTAGTTAGGATCGTTTACATGTTAGTTTAGCTAGTACAATATTGATTCACGGGATAGTATTGGTTCGTACTACTATGATTCTGAGAATTGAGAGGATATTACCGGCAGTGTGTTTTAGACAAAGTTGAGTTCAATTATATTTTACTCAGTAAGAGTTAAATGTAAAGATTTTTTGTAGAAAACAATTCAACCGAATGACTAGGAATTGTAGTGGAGCATCTTATACAATTTCTAGGTAAGTATTCACACAGCGTGTACACACCGCTAGAGTAAAATTGTATTTATTTTTAATTAAACAAAAATCTGAAGCTACTAATAGAATGATAACGTTACGCAGGGGACAAATTTAATATAAATAAATAATGTTTATTGACAGCTGAAAAGCTTTAGAACAGTATTTTCTTTCTATACATTGCACCCACAAAATATAAATATCAATAGCACGCCCATGAAGGTCCGTATTACAGTCAAGTAGGTATACAGAGTTCGCTATTAATTTTGGTAACCAAACTGTGAAACAAAATGAATAAAAATAAACAACTAAACAATTACAACTCAAGTACAGCCACATCCGCATCTGCCACTATACGACAAAGTTAGTGAAAACATCATGAAAACAAGGAGCAGCGGACCCGGTTTTAAAGTCGCTGCAAATAACATCATAGATTTTGGTCTCCGGACATGGCCCATAATATTGAGTCAATTCTGTTAAAATATTAATGAAAGTAGCTTCCGTGAATATGTACACATTTATTGTCGTCAAGTTATTGATGGTATATATTTATATAGAAGGTAATATGATCCGCAATCAATAGTTCAATGAGCTGTTTTTATAATTGATAGTCTCGCTTTTGACAGCTATCTCGCCTGTTGGTGATTTTCAAGTATTCTTACTTCTTCTTCATCAGTCGCGTCCTAAGCTTTCACCGTTTGAGGTTCACTTTTTCTAGTCTAACTGCGGCTGAACTTCAACATTTTCCGTGAAGCGACTGCCATCTGACCTCCTCATCACAATGGTGATATTGCATCATTACAGTTAGACCAGTTGTTGGATTTTTTGCTGTTCTTACTTATTATAGCATTATCTTGATATTACAATCGTTTATCCTAACCTACATAAACATAAGTAATACAGTGAATATCGTTCCACTGCCATCTATTTATCTGTCGTCGTAGATACCAGGGGACAGTTTACCGTTTATTATTTTACATCGTGAATGACCCAGGGGAATGATATCGTGCTATTATGGTACAAATGATTAGCTGAAGCGGACTACAGGGGACTGATTATTTATGGAAATGGATTAAGTGTGTACTTTGGTATTTTTTTTATTACTAAAGATTCTTTTGTGGCTGTGTTATAACAAGTCAATTATCAAATTATCGAAAGAGTATGGTGGGATTCTATGTTACATACTAGGTAAGACGACTATCGCAAAAAGGCTTAAAACTAATTGTTAAGTTAAAAATACTAACTACCGTTCACGATTTCTTACGCATTTTAATGAATTTCAAGGATCCGGACAATCGGAAATTGGCACAAGAAATGTCTGTAATAGCAAGCCTTTATCAACTGTATGACAGTTACAAAATGCCCAATGCGCTTAGAGTAGTTTTCACTTATAAGAAATCGTACTCACCACACTAAACATCTAAAGATTCATCCATGTATCGACACAGAAGCAGCAAGTGATAGCAAATTACGTAATACTTGCTTCATTGATGGTGATCACTCAAGTGTGCACACTGTGCACAACACAGCGGCTATGTATGCATAATAGTATTAATACCACATTAATAATTTCAAATTCACATTAAATAGAGCGGATGGTCTGGTGGCTGCACCTCTTTATGCTGCTTATGGTTTTTAATGCAGCGGCACTTGTATATAGACTACGCCGCTTTAGCCCTAGAATGCGTTAACTTATAGATGAGCTTTTGTCCCCTTAAACGATTCTAATTTGTCGTTGCATGTGGTCTCGTTTGGCCCTGGCTACGGGTCTCTTAGTGGTGCGTTTAGCATCTTTATACGCGTCGCGATCTTCGGGAGATTTAGATGCTTGCCACTTTTTAAAGAGGGATTTCTTCGCCTTGACCTCCCTCTGGACTGTCCTTGTCACACTTGTGTCCACCCTTAGACATACCGAGCACGGCCTTTCCCGCCTCAAGAATAACTGCCTGAATCTTGTTAATGGTACTTTTCTTCTAAAGAATATTAGAAGGTTTCTAGGGTTGGCAGCGTGAGTGTGATGCCCATGATTTTACCGCATTAGGAGAACCGTTTGCTTTTAAGTAGTATAACAAATTGCCTGTATACATTGAAGTAATTGCCCATTCATCGAACAAATATTTTAAAAACTCTCTACAGACCATTGAAGTCCCTACTCATCGTAAAAAACTACTTGAGATTGAGTGATCTTATTGTTGAAGGATTGAAAAAACTTCTTTTATACTACGATCTCAGTTTGTTATTAAAAAGCGTATCTTAATGATGATACCTTTAAAATTTCTAATCGAAATTGATTGCCCTTTTTGGAACATTAAAAATGCTCCAAAAAATTCATAGAGTTATCTGCTCCACTATTCCAATATTCTGGTATTGAGTTCAATACTTATAAATAGATAGGAGTATAATGCGATAATAAGAGGAATACACTAAGACTGTCACTATCAGCATTGTTTCCTGTGAGAGGTAAGTACTTAACAACAGGAACGCAACTTACAATAATTTGGTTAATGTAGTATTTAATTGGTCATTTATCATATAGACGGGTAACAACTAAATTTACTATTACGAGTACATCAAAGCAACTGACTACGACAAGATCATTATGCAGATAAATGAAGAGCTGTTCGAAATCTGGCAATGAACACATCTAAACATATTTATAATATTTAATGTTTGTAATGATTCTTTTATTATTGAATTTTAAAGAATGATTATTGTCGAATGTGTTACAAATCAAAAATGCCGACTATCCATCCATCTATCCATGTGAATTGTAGATAATGGTAATATTGAGCATATGTTTGAAACAAAGAACTCAAAACTACTTGGGGAAGCAGGTAAAGATAAAAATCATAAGATAAAATTTTATAAAACTGAAAAGCCTGTGTACATTAACATCAAATTTCAAAGCGTCATACTTAAATGTATATATGCCGCAATAAAGACAGCGACATTACCAAGGTAATTTGAGATACTTTGCAAGTAAGATTCAGAATAATATTCGGGTTTTTCTTAAATTAAACAGCATAAAAACGGAATAGTTAAATTTAATTTTCGGTATAAGTAGAAATATATTTTTACTAAGAACTAAGGGTATAACAATATGTCAGGGTTTGAAAACTATCCATGTAGTGACTGAGAAATAATATAAGTATCAACACCCCATCTCATCCTAAGAGCGTTTTCACACTCATCCGATATCCGATATCCGACATCCGATATCCGACATCCGATATCCGATATCCGACATCCGATATCGGAGGAAGTCAAATGTATGAGATATGTATCTTTCTTTCACATTGTCCTTCCCGATATCGGTTATCGCCAAAACAGTGGTGTTGGCTACGATAACCGATATCGGGCCGGACAATGTGAAAGAAAGATACATATCTCATACATTTGACTTCCTCCGATATCGGATGTCGGATATCGGATATCGGATATCGGCTGTCGGATATTGGATGTCGGATATCGGATATCGGATGAGTGTGAAAACGCTCTAAGGGTCTCGTAAGGGGCAACTAACAGAAAATCATGCAGGCGATATCACTGTGAAAGAAGGAAATCTCGAAATAAAACCCTGTATCAACCCCAGGCCAGCGTGGCCAAAGCCTCCCAATATTGGAAGAGGCCATAATTCATTGTAAAGTATAAAAAAGATAATATAGAAGAAAAAAGAAATCACATATTAGATCCTTAAACAGTTGAAGTATCTACGACTTGCTTCCTGTCTCTGGTTGCTGCTTCCACCTATGCTGAAGTGACTCACGTTGTTGATTACTTGATTTCTTGGAGGCTGACGATGAGGCTTCGCCATCTCTGATTACTTTTATTTTAACAACATTCTTGAACGGATCTTTACGCAATTAAACCATTATGTTACCCCAGGCAAAAATGAAGACCTAAAAGGCTCTGCACATTGGCAGTTTAGACAGTGCGTTGTTTGCCTGTCTGTTTGTAATAAATAGGATACCCAAAGACCATTATTTTGTGGTTCCTTATTACAGTAAGCAGCTCGTAAATTGAACCAAAGTTTTGTTGTAGGCGTGTCAAAATTTACAACACCTGTGCCTCGCTGTTATTAACGAAATAAATTCTGATTATGTATTACACCTTTTTGTTTATAAGCGTTATTATGTCCCAAGCTGTATATCGAGGGCAATGTATGTGTTTTAGAATTTAAAGCAAATTCCTTTTGGCTTGGTTTCATTTTCACCAAGATCGTTTGCATCTTTAGCTCTTTGTCGTCATGATTTGTCAGTTAAACCCTGATCTATTCATAAATACCTATGAATGCTTTAAATCGTTTTTTTAGAAGTACTTACTTTTGCTATGCAATATTGTATAACGTTACTAAACAAAGACGCGTAGCAACGCGGCACATTATGTGAATCAAATGTCGAATGAACAGCAAGCCGCGCGTGATGTTGCATGTCAGAGCGTTTTCACATTATTCGGTAGCCGATATCGGGTGCGGACGCCGATAGCTGACATCTGATAGCCTAGCATGTTTTCACATATATCCGATAGAATTTTTTTTTTTTTTTTTTAATAAATATTCCACAACATTTCACACAACGCTATCTAGATCCATGGTAAGCATAGCTTAACTAGCTTGTGTTATGGAATCTAAAATGCGGATAAACATACTTAGATACTTTTTGTTGTAAATACATACATATTATACATAGAAACATCGGTCTTGTTTAGCCATTTGCTCGATAAATCAAAGTCGCTTTCGTGAAAGTTGTAGTCGGTTCGAGTCGCACATAATATCCGACTTAATTTGCCCCTGTGCTAGTCAGTGGCCGGGCTCGATGAAAAATGGAAGAAGAAAAAGGGAAGGATACCTGTCATATTTAATAATCCGATATCGGGCCAACAGAACGGTATCGGCGGGAAAATATTTGAAACAAATACATTTTACTCCCTCGGATATCGGAACCGACACCGATATCGTATATCGGATAATGTGAAAACGCTTCATCGCTATCGCGTGTATTGCCGAATTCTCAAGTATTATGTTAGGCAGTAAAATGAAGTTTATACTAATGTTGTGTTATAAAATATCATATTTTACAACAAAAATAACAGCTTCTTACTCTGGCAGATACTTTCTACAAAGTCCATATTTGTAGATTACTTATGTTAGTCGTTTAGAAAATCGACCCCCTGTAGAGAATTTGTGACTATGACAAATTAATAATATTGTAAGTAGGCTAAAATAATAATATTCTAGAAATACTTAGTAGATTAAAAACTGTTACTTTTCACTGAAATTTCTTATAACCTACGAGTAAGTATTTTATAGCATTAGTCATCAATAGATTAAATAATTCTTCTATTGACGTATAGTATTAATTTTCTAAGTAAATAAACCAAGTAAACATAACAAATATTAAAAATATCTTCATTTCCTTATTTCTATTTAATATTCCTCTTATAACGTTTTTCAAATAACATAATCTAAAAAGAATATCACTTCGCCATTCGATGTGATTTTTTGAAGCAAAAGCTGTATGTTTTTATTGGGTTCTCATTATACCAGGCGGTGCCATAGGAAATGACACGCAATCACGTTTGCGTGTGGTTTGATGAATGCGATCAAATGAGGGTAGGCAGAAATAAATATACTTATGCCGTTTCAATATTTGTCCGTTGAGTTTGGTAGCGCGTTGAATAAAATGCAGATAGTAGCAATGAATAAATAATATTATCTGTTATCTAAATAACTTATGATGAGAAAGAGAGATGAGATGTTGAACTGACATCTGACTATCCTTGATCAAGATTGTTGTAAGTTATTTAAAGTGCTAGGAATCTATTGAACTTTATAGGTATCAAATTTCAAAATGATCAAAGCTCGTTAGAGTTTTATCTTTCAGTTGATATCGGATCACAGCACCTATTCATTGGCAAAAGTGGCTCTTAGAAAAAATGCTCCTAAAAAAGGCTTCCTTCCTTCGCTCCTAAGCTCCTTCTAAAGGCTTCTAGAAAAACTCAATTCTTGTTTTAGATCATACACGAATACTTTGAGCAGAAGATTGTTACCAACACATTGATTTAATCTTTAATTTGCAAATTTTAATGACCGAAATAATTTAGGCCTGAAGAAAAAAAATACTGCACTAAATTTTACTGAAAAATTGTAGGTTATAGATTATCCGATGAAACAACATACAAGGTTAAGTGCCATAATACTAGAAAATTATACTAAAACATATTTAAAAAACGGTCACTTGTAGGTATCTCCTATAAACTCGAGAACACAAAGCAATTTGTCCTAAAATCTCCGATATCAAAATTCAATAACTTTGTAAGCGCAAAACAGAAAGCTATTTACATTTTGTCACCTTTTAGCAGTATATTGACAGGCTTTTAAGCTTTCCAAAGGAATGTAACAAGAGGATTATTTTAAATTATTGCGTGTTGTATAAAAAGGGATTTTCTCGTTCTTCCTTTTATGAAAAATTATCATGAAAACTGAAAAAAATAATGAGCGAATGTGATAAAACATAGAATTCACAAAAAAAGGTTTGCGGCAAATTAGGGGCTGCGTGAGAAAACGTGATTAAGACAAGGGTAAACAAATTTGAACTGTTTAATTTAATTTGAAATTCGGCTTTTCTTAATTTTGTTTCCTAAAACAACAGCAGCTTTTATTCAGTTTTTATTTTTTAAATTTCCGAAATAGACATTTCGAATAAAACGATCAGGATGTCAATTTCTCTTGTTAATTTATGAGATACATTTCGCTAAAGAAACACTCTAACATACCCATACGAATTTAAATGGAGAAAAAAAAAAGGAATAGAAGTTCTTTTCATTACCTTAAGTAAAATCAGCACAGAATTTTCTACAATCTGACAGTAATATATCAAAGTTCCTACAAACCATATTAAAGGGTGTGGCTTGCCCTTATTAATTAAGAATTTTGTCTGTACGTACTCGTTGTTAGAGGAGTATGTAACAAATTTGGTCGACGTAAAAAGTTTGGCAAGACGCACAGGCCTATTTTATTAACTAATTCTGTATTTGTTGATCCATTGAAAACAACAAATAGAAAAGATAAATCCGTTATTTTTTGTCTCTCAGAAAATGGAAGTAGGTATTTGGATTTTTTTGCAACGTGCATGGTAATCAGGCAGAAAATACTTCGAATGATATTGAATTTACCTTAAAAACTATTGAAACTATTAAAAAAATATTTTCATTTAACCCGAATTTTCGGCTACTTTTCAGCAGTAACTTTAAGCAAGTAAAATTTTTAGCGAACCCGCGACCACCGCTGCTGAAAAGTTGCCGAAGCGTCAGGCTAAAGGTAAATAATACTTTGTAGCAGATTTAAATGTCTTTCTTCTCTATCTAATATACATTAGAAAGCCATATGAGCAGTTTATAATTGTTTAGCTCAGAGATTTACGTCATATCTCTCTCGCCAGTCACTTTTTACTCACCATTAACATTTTTTTGGTCTCATCTTTTATCTGACAGTCTGACAATGTTTATCTTTTACATTCTAAACATGTACACAGAGGTTTGCTATAGTGGTTCTTAATCAAACTGTCTTTGTACACCGCCAAATCTATTTTAATGGTCTACACCTACGTTAAATTATAATTTGCGTCATTTCCAAACATTCATTTGGGTTACTAATATTCCACTATCCGCTTGTCTGTATGTACTGCGTTCTCTGTCTGTATGTGAGTTGAACTCGCAATTGGCCGGTTTTTAAATATTTATCTTATAATCTTCTTATTACAATCCGGGGAATTCTAATCCCGTTCTTGCTGTTATTTCTGTTAAGGGTTTTTCTTTTACGCAATCCTTCGCCTGACCATAACGAACACAAAACGAAAATAATTATTTATGCAATATTATAAAGCGTAAATTTCGGTGCTTTATTTTTATAAAATTGATTTTAGGTACCTAATAGTATATTATTTTACACATTATTATTTCTTAAGTCTATTAAGAAGATACCTAAGTTAAAATTTATAAAATATCTGCTATTCTAGAAATATTCGGTAAAAGTTACGTGTAGCTAATCTACACGTAACTTTTACCGAATATTTCTTCATATATTTACAAATCATTATGTGAAATTACGAAAACGTCTAAGTTAACGTTTCCTAAACGTTTTTCACGTTAATATCGTACTTGAATTTGTAGAGTAAAAGGTAGGACCGCAATTCATCAATCATTCCACCATACTTATAAGATTTATTCACCCATATATGACGGAGCAGACGGCTGTTACACAAGCCATGGTTTTTTTTACAAACGTTATAAAGATTAATCTTGTGAATACTAATACAAGCAAAATTGAATTAGACATTGATAAAAAATCTATTCTGAAAAATTATATGACGTTTTAGTTGCTTCTTTATCGTATCAATTTCAATATTTCACGAGATTTTATAAATTTAAAAAGCTGATGCTTTTTCCTGTTCAGCTCTTCACTGAGACTTAGTCTTCAGCTTACCATCAGGTGAGGTGAAGTCAAATTTACGTGTCTTACAGTTTAACATGGATAAAAAGCTTATGTGTGAATTCCAGACTTATTTTTTTTGTACCAAATTACATACATTCAAAACTGTTCAACCATTCGAGTACATATTACTAAGAAAAAAACAGCCAAGCATCTTCATAACTTTTAGATTCATAATAATAAGGATAATTAATATTATTCGATACTTTTAAGAAACTTAAAAATAAATTACGATTTCATTTGTGAGTAAAATTCAACAAAGTACATTATATTTTTATACTCTATATTATCCCCTCATTAATTAATTTATGAAACTCAATCCCAATTCATGGATTATAAACCAAATGTAATAATAACATTTATCTATTGTTACAGATTTTGGCAGTGACTTAAAAGGTACTGTGCTCTTAATTATATTGTCAGTTTAATTATTAATTTAATAAGCAGAATATTGTTATTTTTATTGGCACTGTGAGAGCTCAGGTAATTGGGCTTCAATAACGGCTTAAAGCCAATGCCAATGGTCGGGCCTTGGGCTGCCAGGTGGCCTGTAACCATAGCAGAAGTAGACTGAGGCGGCGGTGCGATGTGCTCGCTTTCCCCAGTCAGGGGCAAGATGGGAACACCGTGGTTTCACACCTGAGGGGGGCATTGTGAAAGATATGCCAGAGGCCATCTCACCCTGGGCAACTAATTACCCAAGACGGGGTGTGGCTTTAGTCGGTTCGAGTCCGACATAACCATTTCCGCTGGCTAAAACACAATAATGCACTTAATTAATCATTTAGACTATCTCATAGATGTTAATCCCATAAATTTTCTTGCCAAAGCCATTGGCTTAGCAGAGAACAGTAAAGCTTTTACGGTTTGGATGTGTTATCTTAAGTGTAAGCAAGTGTAATACATTTAGAAGATACCGTATACATTAGGAATAAACATAAATTAGTTCTTTCTCAGTATCATCGCAATAAGATACATTATTATATCCATTGAATGTGCTACTTACTGATAAAGTTATTGTAAATATTGTTTCACGACCTTTTGGTAACGTTCTGCCTATCACCGTTTATATGATAATATGTAAAGCCCTCCAATGTAATATTGCTACTGAAACTTTACTGCCTATGTTTATCATCATCATCATTATAACGATTTATTATAAAATAGAAACAGCTCAGATTCAATCATGGGTATATCGGCTAGTCCAGGAATGAGTGTTAGATCTCCTAACCCCGAGACAAAAACGCATACCACAAGAGCCTCGTCCATCAACCCGCATGTTTTTCTTTATACTACTGAGGTGGTAGACGAGCACACGATCCACCTAATGGAAAGTGGTTAGCGTGGCCTATGGACGTGCGCAAGACCACACGAGGCAGCATGCCGACCCTGTAAACACAGATTTTCTGTGTCGTCAGTGTAGAAGACGTTTCCACTGACAGTACAAAAAGTTTTCAGTGAGCTCTGGCTACCCTACTCACCGCCGCGCCGGGAACAAACCACGGGGCTATTATGGCCGCGGTATTCTGTAGGGCGGAGGTACTTCTCCAGTGGGACTGCTCAAGGGGACAGAAATACCGTCGTGTCCTACCTCCTAGTTAAATGTATGACCAGCTTTCATGTATGCTAATAACAGAGTAGGTAGAGGTAGTGCTAAGAACTTGATAGTACACTACTCCTAAGTTGCACAATCGTACCTAATCCCTTTCTTAGCTAATCATTCAATCGCCTCCAATCTGGCAGTCAATTAAATTAACCCTCGATGCAGAAAGGATTGCTCGATCCTAATAATTGGGTAGTTACGAGCAGGCCTAACAATTTGTACGATTCGTAATGTTTACGAGTTCACGACTCGCGAGCCGTTGCTTTTATAGCCTATTGCCCTTTATCATGTGAATGGCAGTACAAATGGCTGCTTGTTTCACAGAGGTATAATAAAAATGTTGGCATTTCGGTATAAAAATTAAGCTAGTATGAAATTGATAAAATGTCTGAATAATTTGGTGGTGTATATTATACTTATTGCCCTTCTCTTCTAGGGTAAGCGGAAACAGCAGTCCATAATTTTTGTCCACGAGTTTTGAATGCTTTTAAACTGTCATGGTTTTGATTAATTACCAATTTCATTACCGAAAAAAGAAAAAAAAAATCAGAGTATGTGCGGCGAGGTTGACCATCTTTATCAATATTAATTTGGCTCATATAATAGATTTATCATCAGAAACATACATTTAATATTTTCCAATAGATGCCGTTACACTGCAATCAAGGTAGGGATATTAGTTTTGGGATACTCATCTGACTATTGCAGGCCTTAATTAATACTTAAATTAACCGAAAGTAATATAATGTATTTCTATATAATAAACAAGCTGTTGCCCGCGGCTCCGCCCGCTTTGATGACGATTATCGCTGAGTATTGAGTCAATGTTATTGAGTATTAAATTTACCTTTCTACTCAACTTTGTCCTCGACTATTTACTCGCCTCTGTTCTCGATTTTCTACTTGCCTCTATATTTGACTCTCTAGTCGGTTTTCTACTCGCCTCTATAGTTAAATTTATACTCGAATCTCTACTGGCTTCTCTATTCCCCTCTCTACTTGACTCTCTTTCCGCCCCTCTACTTGACTCTCTCCACTCGCCTCCGCACTCGCCTGTCTATTTGCCTTTCTACTCGACTCTCTATTTGATTCTATACTCGCCTCTCTACTGGCTTCTATAGTCGCATATCTGCTCGTCCCTGTACTTGACTCTATTCGACTGTCTATTTGACCTTTGCACGCCTTAACCATCTACTCGCCTCTATATTTGGCTTGTTACTCGACTATGACCGTTTCCTAACTCTAAGCCATCTCTGTACCAAATTTCATGAGGATATTTTCAAAAATAACAAACTTTCATCCGCTATTCAATAGGATATTTTCAAGAATGACGAACTTTCATACAAACTTTCATCCCCTATTTCCCCCCTTAAACCCCCTTTTTCGCAAAAAAAAGTAGCCTATGTCCGTCCTCAAATTCTAATCTATCTCTGTAACAAATTTCATCAAGATCGGTTCAGTGGTTTAGGCGTGAAAGCGTAACATACAGACAGACAAACAGAGTTACTTTCGCATTTATAATATTAGTATGGAAGTATGGATTTACATTCGTTTTCAAGACGTTCCGGTCAAAATTTGTCATAGAAATAGTTTATAAACTAAAGAAGAACCCCAGTGGACCCGCAGCTAGTTCCAAATAATATTATTCATTCTGTTACTTTTCTACATTTAAAAATACACATAAAATCGAATTCTTTGTTACTGATCACATTTTAATCGCTTTCCGCAATTAACCAAACTTTGTTGACGATTTATCACGAATGAAAATTGTTAACGACTGTTTTCAGTTTGGGTAATGTTGGACACAGATGGGGGAATTATTTGTTTTATCATTACTCATAGTCAAATATGAAATCGGTTTTATACAGACATACTTATTTGCGTTGGTTCCCAATGGAGTAAAATGGGCGTCTTTTCTTGTAGGTGTTGTGGAAGGTGGGTAAGGGATAGGGCCATGGAAGAAAAGACAAACTGCCCACTTAAAGACAGTAGGTTTACCCCCTATTACGTGAGAAAGAAAATCATAGTTGACGAAATAAAGTAATTAATACACCTCTGCCTACCCCTTCAGAGATTCACAGGCACGAAAATAGCATGCCTTTTTTTTCATCTGGGTTGATACCTATATAGTATTCGAAACTGCTTTCAAGGAAAATCTAGGTCAAGAGAAGTTGTTATCACGCTTATACGACTGGCATTGAAGTGTCTGCCCTCTGACCTTAAAACCCTAAGAGGAAATCCTGCCTCATTCATCAATCAGAAGGTTTACCAGCCGGAAGGCTGGTAGTACTAATATTCCCTCTAACCCCTCCAACTAAGCGAAATTGCTTGTGCTAGGAGTGGGTCCACCTCGGTAGTGTAATGGCCAGGATGCGAACCCGGGACCTCTCGATCGTAAGGCCGACTCTTTAACCACTAAGCTACCGGCGCTTAATTACTTTTTCTTCGAATTGACATGAAATATGCAGCAGTAAATTATAATAAAACGAATTCAGGTGACAAATTCTCGTGATAGAATATAAATGAGTGTGAGACTTAGACCTTTCTGTTCGATTAGTTGTTCTATGTGACGCCTTCAGTAAAGGTAGCATAGGCAGTTGGCCACTTATGATGAATGGTCTTTCATCAAATATAATGAGGTACTACGTAAGTAATTTTTATTCGATTTTTAAATAAATTATTGTAACGCCATAAAAAGTTGAGCCTGAGTAGATTGTAATATAGTTTGTTTTATCAATTTAAGATTATCGAAAGAATAAAAAAGCTGCTTCGCCTGAACATTCACACAAACAAAACCCACTCGTTTATCCACTTTGGCCACAATTGTTGTTCAATTAAATTTGATAGTGTCCGTCAAAACAGAATTTTAAAGCAATGATCGTATTTCGAGATAAGGCGATAAGTCACTTTCGAATCTCATATGATATAATCGTAGGTGAGAATCTAGTTTTTAAATGTATGAAAATATTTTGAAACGATAATTGAGTGACAATTATTGCTGGTGATTGTAGAGTACGATTTCTCGAACCGAAATGTGCGAGAAACTATCCCCGAGTGCTTGCTCGCATTCTGTGTGTTGCATTTATCGTGTTTTCAATACAAAGAGATCTACTTAGATGCACGTAAGTGGCACTTCTGCACTACGCTGTTTGATGCGGGACAGTGTGCCGCATCAAACAGCGTACCGCCTTAGAGAGAGAGAGAGAAACAGAGAGAAAGAAAAAGCTTGTACATTATATGCATTATGTATCATAAAGCTTAGGAAGTAAAATGAACTTTCCAATAGTCAGTCATCTGGTCATGATGTCTTTCAATCAGTTTTACCACCACGACAAAATACCCATGGAGCAAATCATCCTTATTTTAGAAAGTATTTCGTAAAAATAAATGAATTTTAGAAGGTGAACATCATATTATACATGCAATTATGAAGAATATATTCTCAAAAAGATACACAAGGTCACCTCCATGCAAATATAACGTAAGAATATCTACAATATTATAAATTAATCAAATAAAAAATAACACTACACTTCTCTAAATTCAAATAAACCTAGCAATGGAGTATTTGGAACCTGTTAAAAGACACATATTTTTGCTCAACAACTTTGTTGGCGACTGCCATAAGCTAATCTCAGAGGATGATATTTCAAAGTAAAATTATAGCTCTGTGTAAAACTTAACCTTCTAGATAAAAAGAATATTTAAAATAATTATATGGTCCTTACCACGTTTCAATCAATCAATCAATCAATTAGCCTTCTGCAGTCCACTACTGTACTATGGACATAGGCCTCTCTCAATGTGCGCCATTTCGTATGATCCTCCACGTTTGTCAGTAAGAAATTGGCGATAAGACAGTTTTTAGTGTTTAAGAAGGCCTTACGATCCAGAAGTCACGGGTTCGAATTACACTACTGATGTGAATATACTTTAAAAACACGCAATTTTGCTTAGCTAGAATGCTTAGGGAAAATACTGTTAGGTACCAGTACCAAATAGTATTTCAGTTATTTTAATATTCTTTTACTATTTTTACAAAAGAAATAACAGACTTAACAACGCTTAAACAAAATATTTGACAAATTCTCTTTATTTATTTTATCATCATCTGATTCGGATCTAATGACAGCTCTTGGGAAGTATACTCCTTTAATCCTTCTAATAATTTTTCGATTCAGTCCAGTTACCATCGAATAATCGAGAAACATTCATTACAAAAGATTCCAAACAAAGGAAAACCTCGTTTCTTTGACGTCGGTTAAAATATTACAATAGGGCAATGTCAATATTCAGTTTCAGACCGGACAAGTCACTTCATATGAATTGCTAATACTTCTTCAGAACCATGTTATTATCGACATAAAAACGTATACGTATGTGTGAGGTCTTAAATGTCATTTGTGACTTGTTGTTTATTGATATTAAGAAGCTTAGGTTTGGGTATTTTTATTATTATTGGAGAAGTTATCATCACTTTGTATATATTGGTTTCAGTATTTTGGAATGTAACACTTATTTAGAAGAACACGTAACATTTATTATTCACAAAACACATATGTAACACTTATTATTTATAAAATTAATCATAATCGCACTTCATCTATTAGTATTATTCTGATAATTTATGATTCCATCAATCACGGCTAGTGTTAGTGACAGATCCTTGGTCAATAGTCACATCAGTACAGTTTGTTAAAGTATATATTATCATAGTATTATGGATCTTTCCTTAGCTGGTAAACTGCTTCGGCTAAAGTTTTTGGGATGTGTTGCAAGGATGAACCGAAAATTGTCCTGTTCGTAATTTTAATTTTAAATCGTCGTGATCCTGTGTGTCGTGTGTAGCCTTTGGCGAGAATTCGTAAACATTTAAGCGGCGGTTACTTGACGATCTGTACAAATGCTTTCCAATTGTCTCCCTCTTACTAGCAGAGGGCACAGTGGAGAGGTCCGGGAGGAATAAGTGCGGGCGCCTATCACATTAGCACCCGACGCAATTGGGTGATGCGCTCGCTTTCCACACCCGAGGTGGCTATCTTAAGCTATAGATGGTCCAGGGTCAGCCGAGGTGCAAGGTTCATTGGACCATTATACCTTATTAACACATACCGTCATTGAACCCCGAGTTTTTTTTGTTTTATATTATTATTGCAATCTGTCTATGAGACATTCAACAATACTTTTATTATGGTGATGGATGGTTAGTGAGTTGTAGGATCTGTAGGTCCAGTAGCATATATAATATTATATATGCTAGCCTGTGCATAGCCCCTTAAATAATATTTTAGAGTGAGTCTTGAGGGAGCCGAGATGGTGTGCGAATAGCCAGAGCTCACTGGAGAATTTTTGTGCTGTCAGTGGGAAGATCGAAGGCTATTCCTGCTTTGTCTTCCACACTGACTGCACGGAAATTATCTGTTTTACTGGGTCGGCAGCACCAGTGTGGCTCCTCTAGTGTTACACACGTCCATAGGCCACGGTAACCACCGTGTGGTTATCTACCACCTCAGTTGTATAAAAAGAAATTGCAGCTAATTTACTCCCCTATAACAATTTGTGGTTATATCACTTGACACACTAAAATTTTATCGTACAAAGATAGCAAGCCGAAACCGTTGGCATAGGTCCAAATTAAAAAAGTTCACCAGCCACCTGACCTACCATTTATTTACTGGGAACAGGTATACATTGCATACATATTTGATTTTCAGCTGGTAGTTTATGCAGCTTTTTATAGTCCTCCATATTTATGAACACTAGTTAAATTGACTGCGATGTTTTGGATAAAATATGTTGGCTATAGCTTTCTATATCTTTTGAAGCGAAAACTTCTTAAGGCACGCTTGACTGGGGGGCATAGTGAATGCGTTAGAGCGTTTTTACATTGTCCGGTATTCGATATCCGATATCCGACATCCGATATCGGAGGAAATCAAATGTATGATATATGTATCTCTCTTTCACATTCTCCGAGCCTGATATCGGTTATCGGTGCCAACACCACTGTTTTGACCCAATATCGGATCCCAAAGATACTAAAACAGCGACTGCAAGCAATTTAAATGATATATATAAATAATGACATTTTCTTAGTTACGTGTATTTTCGCGCATGATGATTACGCATTAGCGCTGATCACGAATATAAGAAAAAATCTAGATAGCACTTTTTTCTTTTTTTTTGTCCCTAGCATCCCTAACTAGTCTGTGCTTTCGAGCAATGGCCGTATTGGGCCGATTTTATCGGATAAATGTAAAAAACAGCACAACTTGCCAGCTACCGGCATCCGATACCGATATCGGATATCGGATGAATGTGCAACGCTTTACGCGAACGTTACGACCTTTCGCGAACAGTTCGTATAGAACCTTCCTGGAATATACCTATTTGTCAAATTTTGCCAATTCACATGTGACACTAGACCTTTTGACATGAAAACTTCTATAGTAAGTTGTGCGCTTTTTGTGAAGTGAATACCTTTTGTGGGGGGCGGACACATTGCAACAAATTTACTGGCGTGGCTAACGTGGCTCTGGTACATTCGACATTGGCGTGTCGCCATTAATGATTTTATAATACATTTTACTTGACATTGGTGAATTGCGGCGATTTGCTGCAGCGGCTATTTTGAAGAAGTTCAGGTTGAATACCTTTTACTTATTTATCTTTTTCAAACCTTCCGATTACACGAATCGGAAGGTGGTGGTGTTAGAACCCGTCCAACCTAAAACCACAAGGTGTAGCGCCATGGAAGGCTATGGCAGGATATTTTAGCAAAAGAATCCTAATGAATAGATTTCTTTGCCTAATTGAAGTCAAGTTCAAGTCAGTTGAAGTCATCGCTGCCAATGACAAATGCCTATTTCTATCTACCACTATCAACGATGTCAATGCATTATCTACAATGGAATAGCAAGCGTGCGCGGTATGTTAGTGGGTTACTATTATTGATCTTGTTATGCAGGAGTTACAGTGTAGTCGGCTTATGGAATAGATTAGTCCCGTTGTACGCTCAGTCAACTACGAAAAAAGATAAAAAACAAGATAGGAAGAGATATAGTGAACACAGAATAGGCGTAGTACAGAAGGACAAAAATTTAGAATTTGTCAAGTATCTTACAACTTAAGTTCTTAAAAATCGACGAAATAATCGTGCGCATGACAGAGTGAGAGAAAGAAAGAGAGAGAGAGAGAGAGAGAGAGAGAGAGAGACCGAAGTATACAAATCTAGAGTAATCTAAATGTCTATGTTATGGACCAAGGAATTAATGTGGGCATTATGAATAATGCCCGAGCATTATGTATAATGCCCAATTCTATCTGTTTGAATTCCATAATAAATAGGTAAAGATTATCATCACGTATTGGTCGTCGTCATGCTCCCTTACACACTGCTTGAAATCAACTTAGAACTACAATATCATATTCTAAATTAATCTTAATGTTCATATAATAACAAATTGCAATCTCTATTCAGTATCAATAATACAAAGTACCTGTTCTTTACATCTAAAAATATCACCTTTTACAACATTTCAGCAGAAACTTTTCCTCTAAAATAAAATAGCTCGAGCCTATAAAACTTCGGCTTCGGATTTAAAAGGTCTATAGAGGCTGTCACTTGTCCTTTGCGAAGTGTATTTCTCTTCATTTTCCTGTTTATAACAGAATGAATTTTCCATAAGAGTTCCTTCATGTACGTACTTTACAAGTTAATAAATACACTTATCTACGAATGAATGCTTTTTGATTTCGTTTATTTAATTGGTTTAAGTATATTTCATCAAGGTCGCCGGGAAGCGCTGGATGCGGGCTGCTTTAGTCATTCTGGAAGTCTATAGGAGAGGCCTATGTTCAGCAGTGGACTATGTGTGGCTGATAGGATGATGTTTTTATTTACATCGGACACGTCAATTTGACTTTACCTTGCCTGATGGTAAGCTGAAGGCAAAGTCTCAGGAGAGAGGGCCACCTTTAAATACACGTGCCATGTTAACAATGATGGCACTCGGTTTGACGGCCTCTTCAGATGCTTTTTCACGCCCCGCTTAAAGGACTGTAGGAAGAGTTGATGATAAAATATATTTTTATTTAAAGAAATTGTAGAGTTCCGCACCCAGTGGGTAAACACAGAACCATGTGACAACGACTTCACAGTTAATTTATCTTTTTATCTAAATGTCACCAGGCTGTATCTCATGAACCATGATAGCTAGATAGTTAAAATGCCAATGTGCATCGCATTGGCATCATCTGTGAAAATTCCTATTGTTAACTGTTTATATTTAAGGGAGGCTTCCAAACAAAAAATATAATTCAAGGGGGCTAGATAATAGTACGGACCCTTCGATTGTGAGTCCGACTCGCACTTGGCCAGTTTTATTTTTCAATTTACGATGATTTACTTAGACTAGAATTTACTAGATACCGTTCAGTTATTACTTTTACCCATTTACGTACAGTTTGGTAATCGATTCTCATAGGTTATAAAACAAAGCCAGCGTAGAACAATAAAGCAGGTAGATAATTACATTGAAATTCCTTTATTTTAGTCTTAATATACCGTATTTAAATTGTAGTATTAATTAACCGTATTGTACCAAATAAAGCGATAGTAGTTTATTGTTTACGCGTTCAAGCAGTCTCGAGGGGAAGTGTTCCTTTATATAGACGTGACATGAATAATAGAGTAAATATTAAAATAAATAGGGCTGTCGACTGTTGGGTAGTACGGTTCAAATTGGTAGAAAATTTAATGAGGCTATAGAAACAGTCGGTTGCAATGTTGTTGAATGAGTTCAGAAAGGAAAATAAATCAATTTTTAAGAATACTTGAAAATTGATGTTTCTCTTGTAAGTACAGTCGCCTTCGGTATTAGGTTGTGCTTGTTTGCCACCTCAGTGGTATAAAGAGAGTTACTGGAATCCTTGGCTATAAAATATTACGGGAAATAATAAACAAAAATTTGAATACACTCAAGTCTTCTGAAGATTACAAGAACATCAGCTTTACCAAGAAGCTCCCTCTATAGCTAATTACTACACATTATGTCAAGTAGGACTGCCTTTTGCATACAACCCCAAGAAAGCCACTTGATAATGATGATGGCTGAGGCCACAATATACCAGTCGGTGATGATCGATTCTAGTACATTATGACATAACCATTATCTAAAACTGGGTCAGACGCATACTCATATCATACCTCTAAATCTATAAGGTGATGTTTTAAAGCAAATTGCAAATTATGTTAATGGACGTAGAGTGAAATCCGATATCTCATTAATGTAGAACCTTTCTACTAGAAAAGTTAATTCACGTGTTTCGCTTGATTAGTTTTGTGTTTCTGGTGATAAGAAGGCTATTTGAAGATCGAAAAAACATTTCTGGTTAAAGTAGTCTATGTGTTATTTCAAGTCGTTTTTTTTTCAGAAAATTAGTAAAAGAAATTACTAATATTCCCGTTAGCTCTTCCAGTTAATATAAATTGCTCGTATTGCATTGGTGAAGCAAGGCCAGAATTTGAAACCGGGACCGTTTGATCGCAAGGTCAATCACTTAGTTTCGAACTAAGATACCAACGAGTCTAGAATAGTAACTTTATCTAAATTTCATCCAGTTATGTTATTATGTCGTGACGAGATTGAACAACTAACTTCCAACCATTCGTCAGAACTTTCACATTGATAATAATGATACTTGTAACATTCATACTTACTGGTATGTTATAAGTTAACAATGTGCGTAAACAAGATTGTGGTAATAATTCAGACTACATTCTATTATACGGGTAACTACCAACACAAATACGTATTTGAGGTTAGTTTTACTACATCTATTTACAGCGTACCGTCTGTCTTAAGCTGGATTAATGGTCAAGTTACATACGTATACAGTTACCGACATACACCGACCCCAGTGACGTCTCAAAATTCTCAGGCTCTGTATTCGCGTAAGGTATTTTTGGGTGTCTCTTGAGGTTAGCACGCGGTGCTTAAACCCACAAGTAATAAATTATATTAATCCGCACGCATCAGAGCCTCGTTTCTTTCGCGACTTGGGCTCAAAATATATGCTGATAATTATACTAACGACTGTTTTGACTCTTAAAGATGTTTCACTTACATTCTGCCAATGTTATCAAGTACGAGCCTATTGCTAACTACTGGCATTTTTCCAGCAGTATTAGGTACACGGGAGCAGCATTCAAGAGTTGTATTAAATACTTCACGATTGCACGAACGAAAACAACTTCATATATCATGAAAATGTAAAAGCCTAACTTAACTAAGATATAGTAGCTTAGGATAAGATATGTCATCTTATATGTGTTTCTCCTTGTGGCTTAACCTCACTGTTGAGAAAACATAAATTACGCCATTCAGTGTCGTATTACAAGAATGAAGTATTGCAGCTACTATGTGAAGATTCAGACCCTGTTAAAATCCTTCAGCTAGTCGTAGATCAGGCTTTTACTTTCAGACTATTATTTATAGCATTTTTATTTTTATATGATTTTTCACTTTAAACTATTTTAACCCTAGCAATGTATGGAATATATTCTAGGATATTCTACACAGCGCTATCTAGACCAAAAGCATAGCTTAACTAGCTTATAACTTGGGTTTGAGAATTGACAACTTGCGTTTAACCACTAAGCGTCGGTAGCTTAGTAGTTAAGGAGTCGGCCTTACGATCGAAAGGTCCCGGGTTCGAATCCTGGCCATTACACTACCGACGTGAACCCACTCCTGGCACAAGCAATTTAGCTTAGTTGGAGGGGTTACAGGGAATATTAGTAATTTCGATAATTTCTGTAGCTAATATTCTTAAAAAAAAAAATTGATGAGGCTGACTAGGAACCTGATGATCGTCGTGGAGCCCTAAGTTCACCTTGTGGAGAAAATATGAAACTCTTTAACTATGTATTCTAAGCAGGCAAAGGAGTGTTAGTAGGACATTAACAGATGTGGATAGTTCTAGAATAGTTTATTTCAGTTATTTTCATAGTATTTTGAGCTACGGAATTCTTCTTTGGGGTAATTCCGCGGATTTAAACACAATATTTATCTTACAAAAGCGGGCTGTGAGAGCTATTTATAATTTGGGCCCAAGAGTTTCCCTTCGAGAAAAGTTTAACGAAATAGACATTCTAACCGTCGTGTCACAATACATTTTCGAAAACATAATGTGTGTTAGGAAAAATATCTCAAAATTTTCAAGAGTTTGTGACAGGCATAATATAAATACAAGACATAAAAACAATCTTGAGGCTTGTGATAGTAGACAGTAGACTCCATAAAATAAGTAATTCTTTCCGGGGCAACTGTTTACGCTTTTTCAACAAGCTCCCTAATGTAATTAGAGATTTACCTGTGAATAAATGTAAAAATGTAATTAAGATTTAGATGATAAACAAGCTTGGAAATGAGCTATTCGCTCAACTATGATGCTCAATCAAACTTTTATATTGTTACGAGCGTGGGGATCGGTTTAAATAGAAAATGCGAGGACAACCGTTGAAGGCAGGCTTTATTCAGCTTCACTTCAATTACAGCAAAGCGCGTAGAAATTCGAAAACTCTTCCTTACACAACACACAGTCACTTGTATAATCGCACTGTATAGCTTCACACACTTTATCGCTTTGATCGCTTCGAATACTAGTCTTAGACTAACTTGAGCAGCGGCTGTTAGCTCGCCTTTTATATAAGGCGCGGCCGAGTAGCAAAAGATCGAGAAAAGACAGGTACGTTCTGAAAAAGACAGGAACTTTCTGGGAGGTTCTATTAGGTCTTGTGTCTCTTTCTATTCGTTCCATTCCTTCTAGAACAGTGACGTCAAAGCATGCTGTCTCTTTCTAGCCTGACGTCTCGTTCTATTCATTCCATTCCTTCTAGAACAGTGACGTCAAGGCATGCTGTCTCTTTCTATAGTGCCGTCTCGCACACTCCTATGGAAATTTGGCCATATATTGAAGTGGCCAAGCGCCGGGCGTAGCACTACCCCCTTCTTAGACATGCTCGTCCCGAGCATTATTAGATCCGTAGTATCTCGCCAGACGGTCAACATGTACAACCTTCAAGGGGCTTCGCTGGTTGCGTTGTATCCGGTATGTAACGTCATTGATCCTGGTGACAACTTTATACGGCCCTTCCCAGGTTGGAGACAACTTCGGAGATTTGCCTTTGCGACGCATCGGATTGTGTAGCCATACGAACGAGCCTTCGTCGAACCCGGCTTGATGAGAGTTGCGGTCGTATCGGGTTTTCATTCTTTCGCTTGCCTGGAGCCCAGATTCACGGACGTGGGTGTGAACGTCATTTAGTCTATCGCGCAATGCACTAGCATATTCCGTGATTTCTTGCGGTGAATCTGGAGGACGTCCAGTCAGTAGATCAGCCGGTAGTCTCAGTTCTCTGCCAAAGTTTGCACACGCAGGCGTCACCGTTGTGTTTTCATGTATCGCTGTTCTATAAGACAACAAGAACAAAGGAATATGACTATCCCAGTCCTTCTGGTGGCTCTCAACAACCTTAGCCAAATGCCTTTCCAAGGTTTGGTTAAATCTTTCAACCATTCCGTCAGACTGCGGATGATATGGGGTAGTCCTGGTTTTATGAATACCCATTATCCTACAGGTTTCTTGAAATACCTGTGATTCAAAATTCCTTCCCTGGTCACTGTGTATTTCCAGAGGAACTCCATATCGGCAAAACACTTCCGTGACTAGTCTTTCCGCGACTGTAGTTGCTTCCTGGTTAGGTATGGCAAAAGCCTCCGGCCACTTAGTAAAGTAGTCCATTACTACTAGGATGTATTTGTTTCCAGACTCCGATGCAGGAAATGGCCCTGCAACATCTAATGCAATCCTTTCCCAAGGCGCTCCAACATTGTATAGCTTCAATGCTCCCCTGCTCCTTGTATGCGGCCCTTTTACCGATGCGCAGCATGTACATTTCCTACACCAATCTTCAACATCCTCACGGCAATGGATCCAATAGAATCGTTGACGAACCTTCATCAACGTCTTCTTCACACCAAGATGGCCGCCTGAAGTTCCGTCATGAAATGATCTCAAAACCTCATTAATTTTAATCTTTGGGACAACCAACTGCAGATGTGAGTCTTTCCCGTTTGCAGACTCCCATTTTCTACACAGGACTCCATTGTGTATCACGAGGCTTTCCCATTGTGCCCAGTAGCTCTTCGTAGCTGCACTCATTTGGGAGACATCACTCCATTTCGGCTTAGGTGTTCCTGCATTTATCCATTCGAGAATAGGCTTGATGTCTCGATCCTCTTGCTGTGCTTGCTGCATGGCTTCGCTACTCCACTCATCGCTGACAGTAACAGTCCTTATCGTTCTAATCGCCACACTGTCCTTAGCTTTTTGCCTGACACAATGGTTACGTTCCACCGGACAAGGTCTTCGAGAGAGCGCATCTACATTTCCTTGCGCTTTCCCACTCCGATGCTCTCGTATCCCTGGTTGTTCAATCTGTCGCGCCGCTTGTTCTTGGCCATTACCATGTTGAGTCCGTTTCGGGCAGCTAGGCCGAATATGTCCTTGTTCTTTGCAGATATAACACCTGGGGGCGAATTTCCGACGGTACACACGTTGCTCATTTGTTGAGATCTCAAACAATCTATGTCGTCGAGGGTCATGTCGAACAGCCTCCACTTCAAGGGCGTGAGCAACAGCATCTTTAAGGGTTGCATGGTGACCCAGACGGACGGCAGCTCTCACCTCCAAGTCTCTAATCCCGTCAATAAAAGCTTGCACCAAAATGCTGTCAAGAAATGACGAAGAAGCTCTTTGGTAAGCTTTTCTCACGAGCTTTTCTATTTCCAAAGCCCACTGCTGCAGAGACTCATTAAGACGCTGGTTTCTGTCCTTCAATTGGGCACGGTAGACATGTTCCAAGTGACTATCACCGTAACGTGATTCCAACGCTTCAAGAAGGCGGTCGTAAGTCACTTCACCTCCAAGCGCCTCTAAAACACTGAGTGCTTGGTCTCGTAACCCCAATGTTAATGCTGTTTTGGCTTGCTCCTTATCCCAACCGTTCGCCTTTGCCACAGACTCGAACTGCAGTTTGTATGCAGTCCACGAGGAGGTCCCATCAAATGGCGGTACTTTGAACTTTCCGACAGCCTGTGCAGATGAAATGGTTACAGAGCCAGCTGTTCCACAAGCTATTTTCGTCTCCAATTTTTTTACGTTTTGAGCCACAGACTGCAGCCGTTCCTCATAACTCTCAAATTTCTCGTCGATACTTCCTAATTTCTCCTCGTGGCTTTCTATTTTGTCTTGCACTGAATGAATTTCTCTTTGCCATTCTGCTTTAGACTCTTTCAAGAAGGCAAATAGATCTTCTTGTTGTTCCCGGAGTTGAACCTTTAGTTGTAAGGCCTGCTCCTCCTGTTGACGGGCCTGCTCTGCCTGTTGTTGCTGGAGCTGTGCCTTCAATTGCAGAGTGTGCTCTTCCTGGCGACGGGCCTGCTCTTCCTGGCGTCGGGCCTGCTCTGCCTGGTGACGGGCCTGCTCTGCCTGGTGACGGGCCTGCTCTTCCTGGCGACGGATCAGCTCCTCCTGTTGTTGCTGGAGCTGTGCCTTCAATTGCAGAGTCTGCTCTTCCTGATGACGGGCTTGCTCCTTCAATAAGGTCATAATCGCGCTCAGGTTAATTTCCGATGATGATCTTGAAGCACCCGTCAACGTACTCGGAGTACCCGCAGCCTCTTCCGCGGCCTGGCTTCTGGTTTTAACTCCCTCCCTGTCGTCTCTCGGCATTATCGGCATTTTCTATCCCACTTCTGACACCAGTTGTTACGAGCGTGGGGATCGGTTTAAATAGAAAATGCGAGGACAACCGTTGAAGGCAGGCTTTATTCAGCTTCACTTCAATTACAGCAAAGCGCGTAGAAATTCGAAAACTCTTCCTTACACAACACACAGTCACTTGTATAATCGCACTGTATAGCTTCACACACTTTATCGCTTTGATCGCTTCGAATACTAGTCTTAGACTAACTTGAGCAGCGGCTGTTAGCTCGCCTTTTATATAAGGCGCGGCCGAGTAGCAAAAGATCGAGAAAAGACAGGTACGTTCTGAAAAAGACAGGAACTTTCTGGGAGGTTCTATTAGGTCTTGTGTCTCTTTCTATTCGTTCCATTCCTTCTAGAACAGTGACGTCAAAGCATGCTGTCTCTTTCTAGCCTGACGTCTCGTTCTATTCATTCCATTCCTTCTAGAACAGTGACGTCAAGGCATGCTGTCTCTTTCTATAGTGCCGTCTCGCACACTCCTATGGAAATTTGGCCATATATTGAAGTGGCCAAGCGCCGGGCGTAGCAATATTTAGACTAAGTAAAAGGTAAATGTTTGTAAATAGATAAAAAAAATGCCCGCTGTGTTTCTTGCCGGACTCTTTTCAGGTTGGGGCCGCGTTTCGAACCGGGTGGTCCATTTGTTAAACTAGCCTAGATTTTTTTTAACTTGACGTTCGTTGCCGTTTTAATGGTCTATGCAGAATAAATGATTTTTGACTTTGACTTTGTTCATACATTTCGTACATGTACGTGAAAGTATCACAGTTTACTCAACTAATTTTAAAGTCAATTACCTCATTCAGAAAGATTTTAACCTACGTCTCTTATTAACAATCTTACACTTTTTTCCTCAATAATAACAAATGTTTTAGTAAAATTACAAGTATTTGTCAAAGAAAATTAATAGCTCAAAATTTTAATTATTTGGTTTGATATATAAAATACATTTTTTTGCTCGGAATAGCCCCGTAAACCGGCTGATTTTTCGGGGCTTTCCCAGCTAAAAAACACAAGCCAACGCTCACGCCTCTAGCTGCGCACCGATCCCGATCCTTTAACCTATGTAAAATACCCAATCGACAGCAATAGGTTCACTTCACATGACCTCATCTACTGATGGTAGAAAATTAATGGCACAAATTTGTCACAAATTTCTGCCGGGCGCGATTGCGAAAACCCCTCCGAGGTAATCTAATCTCGGTTGGATTGAGTTCAGGGGTCAGCAAGTGCATAGCCGGGCAGCGGGATTGTGGTCGCAGCACTAGTGGGACCGATGGGTGTCACGCGGTGCTGCGACGACAATCCTCTTTTGACGAGGCGGTCAGTCGAGGTCGAGGTCATTGTTAACATGGTACGTGTATGTAATGGTGACCCTCTTTCCTGAGGTAGAGAAGGAGTTAGCAAGCCCATGGCTCATAGGATACAACTGGGACCAACACTAACAGCATTTATACATTTATATGGATGTATTTATCTGAAAATAAAAGGCAACAATATCATAATATGAATGGTGCGACTTCCACTTAGAATATTGCTAGTCGATTATACATTATCAACGTGACGCATTCAGTCAAGGCAATGTGCCCACTTATGGGTCAAGCCGGTACAATCAGCGTCAGAAATATCTTAACTACAAGGTTTCGAAAATTATCTTGGGCATTAAGAACAAAATCAAACTGTTTATTGCTTTGAATTCTATTGTTGTCCAAACTAAAGGTGTGTACCAAATATTGGAACAATTCGTTAACAGAATAGGGGAAAAACAAAAGAATTAAGATCATTTTGACGACTTAGTTCATTAAGACCGATCTGATGCTGACTGTGCAACTGCTAATTAACAGATAGACAGGTCATGTCGTATAAATAAATGCCCTAGGAACCAATTCAATAGGATGAGCTGTAAGAGAATCGTGCATTGCAATGTGAAAGCTTCAAATTAAACCACTAAGTCTAAGGTGTTGATGAGGATCTCTTTGATAAACCGCGGATCTAAGGATTTTAGATTTTGAATTGTACTGAAGTGATTCATAGATATACCAAGTAATTATACTCAGGAAGTACCGGCGAAGGGTAAACCTTCTTGGAACGCAAATAAAATAAATTAAATAAATAGAAGTGAATTGAACATAAGGCACTATCTATTGGTAAACTATACTTATCAACATAATATATATTGACCCCAACCACGTTCCGCTGCGCGGATGCGTGGGCGGCAGGCGCCTTCTTCTGCGAGCAGGTTTTTTTTACGTGCGGGAAATCCCCACGTTTACTCCTCCCCCCCTTCGGAGCCGAGGGGGAGGTTATGTCGGACTCGAACCGACTAAACCGCACGCCGTCTGTGGGTCGATGTGCTAGGCCGGAGGTGAGGTTGTCTTTTGACATATCCCTCGCGGCCAGGCTGACCCAGGGCCATTCCTCTCGGTCTGGTCCTCCTCGGGAGGGAGGACCAGGCGGTCCCCGACTCGCCCCTGGTATGGGGGGGGGGATGCGCACTGTCCTACAATGCGCGCCGCCGCCAGGCGCGGCGCAGCGAGCGAGCGAGACTCGCGGATATCGCTGCCCGCGTTCGAAGACAGCTCGGTCGTCGGAGGGCGCACACCGACCTCCGCCCCCCATGAGCGCGGGCCTGAAAAAAACCCCAACCACGTCACAAAATGTACTTTATTTATGCATGCTTGGGTGTGTTTTGAAGATAGCATGGGTGCTAAATTGCTGAGGGAGCTCAAATCCACCAAGCATCGATTATAGGAAACCAATACAAGGCCTCGTTTGTCTCGCGACTTAGGGTTAAATTATATGCTGATAACTATATATCTTGTTCGTGTTTCTGTATTTGTCGTAAAAAAGTAGTCACTTTAATTAAAATTGGTATAATGTGTTATAAATATATATGAGGCAAGTATTGGTTACGAACTTAAAACATAAAATATATCGGATATAGTAAATATTCATTAAAAAATTCTAAAACACGTGCCAAACACAGACCTCACCATTGAGGCTACTAAAGATCCAAGTACACAGGTAAACTGTAATACGACCTATTAATTAAAATTTGGCCAAAGTTAATTAGAAACGCTGTAACAGACGGTAAATTAATTTTGGGGCAAAGTTGCAGTTGCTCGTATTTTAAACCGCATTCTAGTAATTAATTTACAGTGACTAATGTTTCAGACCCTTCCTATGTAAAGACATAGGAAGCTTTTAATTTTGTGTTTGGATACTTTTATATGAAATGATTACAACCTACAGTCAATAAGTGGTTCTTCAAGGAGGGGATTAGATGGTACCTACGGGGTAGGAGCATGAGAGTGACCTGGTGTTGCACATATCTCCAGGCCAAGGTAACCACTTTTATAATGCTCAGGATCTTTCTTTGTTGGTCTTTCTTTATATTATTTATATTTATGTACACGTTCTGTTACAGTCTAAGTCACGGAATATAAAAACGACTGAAAATGCCGTACTTTTAGCTTTTTAACTATGGTAGTTTTACTCAATATTCAATTAACTGCTTTTACGAAAACATCAGTAAAAAATTCTTACTTATGTTATTATTTATATGCAGCTAGGTCATAGCTCCCTGTGGTATGGATTGTTTCTTTAAATTTACTTTTTATTTATAGGATACATATGAAAGGTGGGCATGGTGGGTAAGACCAACACGTTTGTGCCCTTATAATATATGCCATGCCACCTTTGTTACCATCTATTTTGAACGAAATAAAATTAATTACTGAGCCTTTTTATAATATGATTATATGTTTTTAAAATATAAGAAGAATTATTGTTCCTTTGCTTTAAGTAAATAATTTAGATATAAAAGATCTTGAAAATGCATCAAGTATATTAAATTCTGCTCAAAGATTTGTTAAAAGTCAGGTCAGAATAAAATTTATAAGAAAATGCTTTCAACTCGCCACACACTGAACAGTCTTTCAAAAGTTTTATCGGAAATAGAAATTTGTATGAAAAGAAATTTCTATTGTTGAATGTAGTATTTGACTAGGAGTTTGCTTGAATAGTTTGAAATGCATTATTCACACACCAATTTGTATTCAATAAAATAAGAATCATTCATTTAAGCACATTCCAAAATCCAATTTGCCAGTTATGCAATTTGCAATAATGTTGTAGATTATTTTTTATCAATACACTTCAAGTTAAGTCGGTGGACCCGGTTGTCATACGAACATCTATAGCAGTCAACAATAAGTCAGAAAAAGCCTAACTAGTATAAACACAGAACTTCGATTTTGCCACTTGGTTGTGTTGGTCAGATGCCAGTCGCTGCACGGAAAACATCAAAGTTCAGCAGCCTCACAGTTATACTAGCAAACTAAACTGTTTGGAGAAGGCTCAGAGAATGACAATGACTCATCGTAACGTGCGTGTTACTGAATACTTCTCCATCCCACGGTTGCCTGGAAGAGATCGCATTTAGCGATAAGGCCGCCTATTGTGCATTTAACTAAAATTACTGTAATCCATACTACTGTCTCTTGTAATCTAATGTTGGTGTACAATAAAGAGTTATCTATCTATCTACATGCAATATATACCTACTAGTAATCACACTCGGGTATCGGACACAGGCAATCACGTTCGGGCATCGAGACAGAGCAATCAACCGAGACGAGTGGCGAGTTCTCTGACTGGCCCATTTACAGTACGGTAGACGTCACAAGCATGTCAACTTATCGTTATCAGCATTGAATTGTGTCACTTGTACTATTCCACAATACTTATGTATGAAACCTAACTAAAGTAATAATTCCATGGAAAAAAATCTTTAATATTTTAGTTGCTGAAACAACCGCTTAAAAGTACCCCTTTGAGAATTCTATGAGGCAAAACTGGTCAGGTTAAAGAATAAAATAATGTGAAAAAGCAGAATTGGTTTATCAACAAGACTTAATAATACGGTAATTAATGAGACGAGATTCTTAGTAATCCATGGATTCTCAGTGCGGGTGCCGGGACCATCGCGTTGCTGAGTTGGGAACTCAGGACAGTGCCTGGGACTTGCGACCCAAGTGGAGGTTTAGAACTTCTCTTCTTCGAACTCACCTTCACTACCCAAGTTCCCCTCCCTGCCTAACCAATTTGATACGAATCTACTAGTGCCGCTTTAGACATTCATCCTAGTAATGAGCTTATTGTAGCTCTCGATAGGCCTAGATCTTTAAGTAGATTATAGAGAGATTTTGCTAGTATACTTCTCACTCCCACTTCTACTGCATACAAATTAACCACGTAACCGTTTTTGATTAATTTGTTTGTGAGACACAAGAGTAGTCAAAGAAAGTATATTAGAATACCATGTAAAACAAATATATCAATCTAATTTAACCCTTACAAAATCCTCTTACAAATGTTTCAACTGTATGCTAAAATATTCAATTAAAATTTACATGCGCGATATTGAAAGCGGGTTGAATAGACCTATGAGTGAAATTGTTTTGTGTCATACCGCCGGTATTGGTCCCACATGATTGATATTAGCCACTCAATATCTCATTTATCAACCTGCGTAGAGCGTACCGGGTATAAAATTTCATGGAATCGCCTCGCTTAAGCCTCCTATATGATAATTTTGGACTATTAATTAGAAAGTGATTAAACGTTGACATTTTAATAAAATTTGGTCTGAGATGAAAGCCCGTAATAAATTGCGTAATCGTAAATTTAATTTACGAAAATATTGAAGTGATCTAAATATACCTACATGAAGTAAGGATAGGTACACATTACTTTATAAAAGCTGTACTGGGTGAAATTGAATTGGATTTTTTTATTTCAAACCAACTTTACATCTGCTGATTGACAGGCGTTTAAACGAATTTGGATTAAATTTGGCACGGAAATAGATTTATCTGGAATTGTACAAAAGCCAATTTTTATACAGACAATGTAATTTATATAACTTCTATCTACTAACTTCTGAAACTACTGAATGTAGCAAGTAATAGGTTAATAAAACGAAACTGAAACGTATTAAGAAGCAATTAAAGAAATGATAGCCAAATGTAAACGTTTACAAATAAAAATAATGAAATGTCATTCTTAAGAGCACATTCTCGCAGTGACATTAATTAAAGTAGATGAGATCACCCTTCAAGATTACTCAGCTTTTGTTTGAAGGTTACTTTTTAATAATATTGGAAGCTTTTCAATAACGAAATGCAGATAAAATTTACATTTTGCAACAGTATAAATTACAAATTCAAAATATACATTTGCAACGGCGTAAATACCAAGCCAAAATTATAATGACATTCGTGACCAGAAACGTTTGCCCGGCACGCTATATCAGCGGAACACTATTTGACGTTTTTATGATTACGATAACGCTATTTAATCATCATATCGGTGTAAGTATCAGCTAAAGTGATTTATTTGGATAATAATTTTTGTTTACAATTAATGTTCATTTATATTTTCTGCGGTTAGTACCACATATACATTTACTTGGTTCTTGTACATGTAAATAATTATAGGCCAGGGAATAAAGAGTTGTTGATTAAATCATTTTTTAAGTCCCAGTGACCCTCAAGCTCACAGTGGCGCCCAACGTGGGGCATGGTTATTTTTTTTAATTATCTACCAAGAAACTAAAATATACATTAATTTCTTGGATGAAACGACTAAATTTAAAATGTGGTCCTTGTGGAACTTGTATAGTAAGTTCCACAAGGACCACATATTTAGTACAAAAACCACCACATATTTAAACAAATATACCGAAAGACCACCAAAATAAATACTATGATCTCACAAACGAATTAACCAAGAACGGTTACGTGGTTAATTTGCATGCAGTAGAAGTGGGAGCAGTAGGAGTGGGAGCGAGAGGTATACCAGCAAAATATCTCTACAACCTACTTAAAGATCTAGGCCTATCGAGAGCTACAATAAGCTCATTGCTAGGACGAATGTCCAAAGCGGCACTAGTAGGTTCGCATCTAATTTGGTTAGGCAGGGAGGGGAACTTGGGCAGTGAAGGTGAGTGTTGATGTACAACTTGGGTCGCAAGTCCCAGGCGCTGTCCCAAATTCCCAACTCAGCAACGCGATGGACTTGGCACCCGCACGGAGAATGCATGGATTGCTAAGAATATCATCTCTCTAGATAGCAATTACCCATTATTTGTGGTTAACTTAAATTGTGGTCATAACTTGCTAGGAGCTAGTAGGTATCAAGTACTATGGGCAAAAAGCCAAGAAAGTTTTTCGAATCCAATCGTTTTATTAGGGAAGTTATCGAGGAATTTGTACACTAAAAAAAGAACTATGAAATTCCTATTACTATTGTGATTGGATTTATATTTTTTTTTTCTATTAATTTCGAGAAATAGCAGTCTCGTCATCTACTTTAAACATGCAATCAAGCTAGTCCAAGACTATAAAACCAGATAAGTGTATTGTTAATTGGGGTGATTAGTCTGAGACGGCAGCGCCTCACCCACAGTAAAATGTGTCAAAACCAATGAATACAATGTAAAAAAATATCTACGTTGTAGGTAGGGCTAGTAGCTAAATCCTAGACCTAAAGTATTTAACACCTATTTAAAAAAACGTCTGAAAATGGCATTTAGAAGGTCCTCTTTTTATGATAGCGCGGATTCAAAATCACAGAAATTACCGTGTTAACCAATTATAAAACTACTAAATAGATTAAAATTTCGGACTACCTTAACTGATATGTGTCACATTTCAAACGCGACCGATCTGTCTGTAAAGAGGGTAACTTTTGTGACAAGTTCCTATTCATTTATATTATGTGTAAATAAATATTTAGGTACCCGCAGAACGGTAGTAAATAAATTGCACGTTTATTGAAATAACTTCAGAATGCGAGACATGACATCACTTCAAAAGAATTACCCGGAACATTAAATTATATAAACTACCGTTACTGACTATTACTGAAATATTTACGTTAAATTTATTATTGTCGTTTAGCTATTTATATTTAAAACCGACGAAGAGGTGGAGTTATTATGACATAAAAATACTTTATGTCATAATAGCTGGTTCGTTTACAAAGTGATCCTGTTTATACTTTGGTACCCGGCGTCCACTTATAAATTGTTTGAATTTTACGAGAGCGTCAGTCTGCCGTCTCAAATCTCAAACCCCAAGAGGAAAGCTTGCGCCAGAGCCTCATCTGCAGTATATTATGTGCACCGACTAGCAGGGTAGATTGGCTTGGGTCCTGAAGGGCCCTGAAGGGCCATGTACATAGTTTCGTTCGTTTACTAAGCGTAAAGTATTTCCTATGACAGCTCGACCACTAAAATTGCAGTGGCCAATGAGCTAAGATCTATAGGGAACGTGTCATCCTTTGGCATAATCACATAATCCTCTTCTTATCGATATTTCCACTATTTAACATTATTAGTATGGTGCGTATTATCAAGTGGGACATGTGCATTTGTCACAACAAGAGAATGACTAGTTAGCCCGTAATAAGGACGATTTTTGGAAATTAAACTCATTATCAAATATAATTACTAAACAAGTCCTATGAATTTTATAGCAGCTGCTCATATACCGTGTCGGTAGACAATCAAAGGCATTACGTTCTTTCAATTTCTTATTTCTCTATTCTCATATCCCTGCTATTTTCAGGCAGTGACGCTTAAATGGCAGTTCTAGAGTTGCAAGTTTTCCACACTCAGCGCTCACAAATAGGTCAATGGTGTTTGTAGCCTTGGTAATAAAATAAAAAATGAAATTCACGAATCGCAAGTTCACACCGCCATATTTATATTGATTTCCTTTTCCTATTCATCTGCAGCGTGAAGAAGTTTGTTTGTTTGGACTACTTTATACATACTTACGAGTAGGTACTTACGTGTAGGTCTATTTTAATAACTCAGTCGCTCCCCTGAATACACAGTTCTTGTTTATTGAGTCCTTTCAGAGTAAACACTCAATAAATAAGGTATCTTTATGAGATGTCTATGTACTTTCTTTTCTTGGTATTTAAGGAAAAAAAAAATCTTCTCATTTTATTCATAAAATGTTTTGAACCCCAAGACTACGATCTCTTTAGATAAATAGATAGATAATTCTTTATTGCACACCAACATTAGATTACAAGAAACAGTAGTATGGATCACAGTAATTATAATTAAATGCACAATGGGCGGCCTTATCAACACTTATTTGTTCTTTATGTATTTTTCTGTATATGAACATTATGACTTCATATTATTTGCAGACGAAAGAAGAAGAACATTTTGAAAGGAAATAGATAAACCAGATTTTGAATATATTCCGAAAAATATACCATCGCTTTTAATGCTATTTATGAAGCATTTACTCCTTTTAAACCCCTTTTTGGCTCGGCCGTATTACACATAGATTTACAACTGGGTAAAGAATACTCAGGGGTGTCGTAAGTGATAACTACGAATTTATATCAGACAACTGTAGCTAGTATCCCCTAGAGTACTAACCAAACCTTTTGCGTGTTCAATAAATCTATTTTTGAAACGGTTCTAGTTGATGGATAAAATTTAATAGTTTCTTTATTGACATTTGTGTAGACTAATAAACGTACAGAGATGTAAAATTTATGAGATTTATGAAGAAGTTTTTTATTTATATTTGATCTGACATAAAAATATAAGAATTATGTGACGGTAGGTTTTACAAGTGCATGCACTCTTAAATAATAAAATAAAGCCTTTGTTGAAGTGAAAACTTCTTTAGCGGCGTTGGATGGGTGAAAAGTGTTAAACTCGCGTCAGGATCGCTTGACCTTTGGACCGTAACCGACGACTGACGTCATACAACATAAGCTATAGACTGTCTATTTTGCAAGATACGATAAATAGCATCGTAGTCGACTTTAAGTCCTTATGGTTTTAGATAGTACCGGGTTCAAACCTGGCCTTCTGACACTTTTTGTGATTATTATTTCTTTTTGTAATTTATTACATACTTTTTATGATTATTTTTTCTTTTTGTAATTTATTACTTCTTGTGATTATTTTTTCTTTTTGTAATTTATTAATTTCTTCTGACAGAAATTTAGCAGAAAATTAGTGATAGGTTCTATGATTGGCGCTATATTATAGGTATGGTATGGTATGGTATGTTCTTTTTATCTTTTTCTATGTATATAACGATGAAAGAAAGAAAGAAAATGTTTTCACTTCTGCCGGCACTCCCAGAGTGCAACCCGTCTTTTTTTTAGTTTATAGTCCATTCAATGACGTTTTTTTTTTAATTTTCGGCAAGAAAATTGTTACATTTATCCATTAAAATGCCGTCATCCTAGCGTTCACCCAGTCGCATCCGAAGCTTTTTCAACTTGGAGTCTGGGGTCCGCTTTACCAGTCTAACTGCGGATTTGGCTGTACTACGATATATTCCGTGAAGCGACTGCCATCTGACCTCCACAACCCAAAGGCCATATTGAAGCATTGGAGCTAGATCATTTGTTGGATTATTGAGGGCTCTAACTACCCTTAACGACTGCCATAAATGTTTGTATGGCAACCGGGACCGACGGCTTAACGTGCTCTCCGCGGTACGACCAGATCAATGCAAATACATTCATGCATACAAATATTTGCATTGAGCGCAAATCGAAACCGTGCCCTCTGTGCAGCGTTCATTACCGCTACAACAAAAGTTTATTTAAACGTATCCACTGATAATAATGCATTAAGGTCCAATCTGTATATTTCCTAAAATTAAAAAAGGATAAAAATCCCAGTACTCTGTTTAAGCCTGGATAACAAATTATTGAAATCCAATTCACTGATGAAGGATTCGCAGAGTAATGAAATTCTTTTTACAATGCTGAATAATAATGGGATTGTGTTGAAAGCTTTGTGGATTTACGAGACAAAAATGTTTGCGATGAATAAGTATAGGCTGAAGTGCTATTTAAAACGATTTAGTTCAATTGTTTTTATATTCTTATCTACTCTCATACTGTAATGTACACATTAAAAAATTCAAAACAAAACTTTAATATATTATTGTGTATTTACGCACAGAGTGTGCAAAATATTTTTTGAAGTGAAAACTTCTTTAGCGGCGTTGGATGGGTTAAAAGTGTTAAACTCGCGTCAGGATTACTTGACCTTTGAACCGTAACCGACGACTGACGTCATACATCATTATATAGACTGTTTATCTTGCAAGATACGGTAAGAAGTCTCGTAGCTTAACAGTGAGCGCTTCAACTGTAAGTACTTATGGTTTCAGTTAGTACCGAGTTCGAACCTGGGCTTCTGACACTTTTCTTTTTCTTTTTGTAATTTATTACTTTTTGTGATAATTTTTTCTGTTTGTAGGTAATTTATTTCTGTTTGTAATTTATTAATTTCTTCTGACAGAAAATTAGCAAGCAATAAGTGATAGGTTCTATGATTGGCGCTATATTATAGGTATGGTATGGTATGTTCTTTTTATCTTGTTTTAAGAAACAAAGAAAATAAAAGTTTTCACTTCTGCCGGCACTCCCGGAGTGCAACCCATCTTTATTTTAATTACATTATACCACCAGATCCGGGCGTGCCGGTTTCTGCATTGACTGTCACCGTCACCGTAGACGACCTGATTTCGGCACTGGGGTCTTTCTGCGCGGGTTCGGCGGCGGGTTTGGACGGGATTCGACCCGGGCACCTCAAAGAGTTGTCATCGGTGTCGGCCGGGGAAAACGGTAGGCGTCTTTTGGAGAGTCTGACCGGTCTGGTAAACTTTTTACTCAGTGGTCAATTGAATAGTGAAGTGTGTCCATACCTGTACGGGGCCTCCCTCTTTGCATTGGCCAAAAAAGATGGAGGTTTGAGACCAATAGCAGTCGGTAGTGTTTTTCGCCGTTTGGCTGCCAAATTGGCTTGCCGTGCCGTCAAAGAGGAGATGGCCGAATACCTACAGCCTCACCAACTGGGTTTCGGGACACGCCGTGGATGCGAGGCCGCCATCCACGCCACCCGAGCATTTGTCATGGATCCGAGAAACGAGGGCTCGATCTTGCTGAAAATGGACATCCGTAACGCATTTAATACTTTGGAAAGAGACGTTTTGTTGAGTGAGGTTAAGGAAAAAATCCCGGCTCTCTATCCTTTTCTTCACCAAGTCTACAGACTTCCTTCCAATCTTTTCTTAGAAGATAAACTCATCCTCTCTAAAGTGGGAGCCCAACAGGGAGATCCACTCGGTCCACTTGTGTTTAGCTTGGCTATCCATAAGGCGATTCAAGATCTCAAATCCAACCTTAACATCTGGTACCTGGATGATGGCACTATCGGGGGTAAACCAGAAGACGTGTCCCAGGATCTGGAGACCTTAGTCCCCAGTCTTAGAAACCTGGGTCTTGAGGTCAATCCCTCGAAGTGCGAATTTTTTCCCTGTGGCACCGACGCTCGAACACATTTTTCTCACTTTAATTCCATTCTCCCTGGCCTCAAGGAACTTTCTTCCTCTGACTTCAGCCTCTTGGGATCTCCAATACTTCTTGCTGCTGTTCCAGAGGCCATCACTGTTCGAAAACAACTTCTCCTAACCGCTCACGAACGTCTAAAAGGCCTGTCCGCACATGTCGCGATGGTTTTATTACGCATGTGCTTCGCTCTCCCGAAGGTCACCTATTTAATGCGTACAGCTCCGACTTGGCTCTGTCCTGAGGAGGTTTCTTCATTCGACGCTGCGTTGAAATCGGTGGTAGAGTCAGTCCTCAATATCTCCCTGGATGAGACCCAGTGGATTCAGGCGGCTCTGCCAATCCGTTGTGGTGGGGTGGGGGTGCGTCGCGTGCAAGATGTGGGCCTGCCGGCTTTTCTGGCGTCTGCTCATGGGGTTGAGAACCTCGTCACTACTTTACTCAATTTTAATGGTGGCGGGGGGATCATACCTTTTGCGTCGGGTGCTATATCGGCTTGGTCGGTCTTCAACGCGGGGGCATCGATGCCTGAGGCAATGCATCTTCAGCGAGCGTGGGATGAGGTGGGGGTGAAGCGACTCCAGGATAAATTATTAGTTGACGCTACGGGGGCCGATAAGGCTAGGCTGCGGGCGGTGTCGCAACCTGAATCCGGAGCGTGGTTGCAAGCGTTGCCTTCGCCTCACCTGGGCACCCTACTCGACGACGACTCTCTGCGTGTGGCGGTTGCTTTTCGCCTGGGCTGTAAGGTGTGTGAACCCCATATTTGCACCTGTGGCTCCACGGTGGAAGCAGATGGCCATCACGCTTTGAGTTGTCGACGGTGCACTGGGAGGTTTCCCCGACACCACGCTCTCAACGATATCGTTCGCAGAGCCCTGATATCGGCGAACGTTCCCTGCGTGCTTGAGCCTCCCGGTTTGAGTAGGTCAGACGGCAAGAGACCAGACGGGCTGACTTTGGTGCCCTGGAAGAACGGCAAGTGCCTAATTTGGGACGCAACCTGCGTCAGCACAGTAGCCGCCAGTCATCTTAGTCGCACCGTTCACTTCCCGTCGGCAGCCGCTGAGGACGCCAGCTTAAGGAAGAGACATAAGTACGCCGACCTGGAGCCGCTTTATAACTTCATGCCAGTGGCCGTGGAGACTCTGGGCAGTTGGGGCAAGGAGGCCAGGGCCTTTGTGAAAGAGCTAGGACAAAGACTCAATGAGACAACAGGGGACTATCGATCCGGCTCGTTCCTGGTGCAAAGGTTGGCCATCGCAATCCAGCGTGGAAACGCAGCGAGTGTGATGGGCTCTTTTCCACCGGGTACGGTCCGGGACGGGCTTTTTAATTAGTATGGACTTAGTATGTATATTATTTGTATACAATTCAAACTTTTAAAATTTAATTAAATTGTATTATACTTAAAAAAAAATTATCCACCAAACCTATAATGATTTGACTATTAAATAATATGACATTACATTTTAATGCAGCTTTAAAAAACCCGAGTGCCTTTATTCATTTTTTTCGATATCGCTTTTAGTTTTCGAGATATCGTCGATACCAGGTGAGTAGTCGTAAAAAAATCACGTCAGTTTTCGAAATTTTTGCAGTTGTTCGAACTAGTTTGACTATTCCAATTTTTGTTTTAGACCAAAACTGACGACGCCTTAGCAATATCGCACTTTCGCTGTAAGCAGTACCCTACCAATGTGATCGAAAAAACATTTCCAATATTAAAAATTCTTACGAGTTCATTTTTCACTATTTTTTTTGAAGTATAAATAGTGTATATGTCGCTGCCAACTAGCTTAATCAGCCGTCCAATTACCCGCCTAGGCAGTTAACTAAACGGCGCCATTCAATTAACAGCCTGAATGGTGGTTAGCGATTAAATTAAACGGCTAGGCAAATAGCTTGGATCGGTAACGTACTACTTGCCTAGCCATTTAATTAAACAGTTAGAAAAATGACTTATTTCTGCATGGTAACATGGTGGCGCCGTTTAGTTAACTACCTAGGCAGTTAATTGAACGGCTGAGTAAGCTAGTTGGCGGCGACATATACAAGATGTCGGTATAGTACTGTCATTTCGTACATTAAATTCACCCGTACTACTGTCTCTTGTAATGTAATGTTGTCTTGTAATGTTAAATGTACAATGAAGGGTTATAATATATATCTATCTATCTATCTATTTCGATTCGTTAAAAATCTTTTGGTTTTCATACTTTCATTCAATATCCTAAATACACCTAAATCACTGAACTGAACTGGTCTTGATGACATTTGGTGTAGAGTTGGATTAGAGTTTAAGAAGAGTCATTGGCTACGTTTTGTAGCGAATAAAATTAAATGAATTTTAACAAGAAAGTCAAGCCGAGTAAAGTAACAAAAAAAAACAGAAGTCGGTGCCCAGCCCGAGATACCATATTTTAATTGGTCACATCATAGCATTTCAAGCACAGCGAACAAAGTTGGCACCGACTTCTAACAGATGAGCAAATCTGTAAATTTAATTATTTTTCTTTTTACAGGACATCTTTTTTGGTTCTTAAAGTCGTTTTAACTTTGTTGCACCGTTTCTTCTGCACTAGCGCGCCTAAAAAGCGGTGGTAAACTTGGTTTCTAGCAAAATTTGACGGTAAAAAGATGTAATCACGTTGCACAATTTTGAGAAATAAAGAATTTTAATAATGAATAATACTAATTGTACTTTTCCACAGTTTATTTTTGTTTTGAACCTGCCCGGTTTCACCTCAATGAATCCTCAAAGATTTACATTACAATAAAGTAAAAATGAATTTGAAGTAGGGAGTTGAATAGAGAAGCGAGTAGAGAATGGAGACGAAGAGAATGGAGAGACAAGTGGAAAGGCGAGTAGAGTCAAGTTCAGAGATGAGTTGAGAGTGGAACAGAGATGTTTAGAGTACCAAAGCGTGTCGAATCAAATAGAGAGGCTAGTAGAGTATCTTTTCAGCCTGCAACGCTCGACTCTGCGCTAACATATACAACACTACGCGATAAACGACATTTACGCTGGCAAAGCCCCTTGCAACAGCAAGTTAATATAAAATTTAATATTAAATTTTGTTCCATAAAGTACGATAAATAGTATTATCAAATATCTCTGTCTAAAATCCGGCAAAAAGGCGCATTAGTAACATTTTCTCTCTACGAGTTTTTATCCCTACTAAGTCTGAAAGGGCGTATCATGGTGAGTTTGTAAAGATTGTCGGTCGTTATTACTTTTCTGGTCTGCGTAATGATTGATTCTGCTACCTTTCCTTGCGCGATGGTATGACTAACAATAACTATGATGATATCGACGAGAAAAGATTTCACCTTCCAAATATCCAAATTGAGGTTATTTACGATAAACATATTTAGTTACCTTTTGCTACCTTTTTACCCGACTGCTAAGAAGGGTTTTGAACATGGAACGTTTCAAAAAGAGCGTTGATGGTAAGTAAATTTAATTAAACTTCGTAAATGTTTTGAATTTTAAACATTTCAACGGGCAGCCTTTAAATTATTTATTGGCTACAACTTGTACTAAATCAATATTATTTTGTTTTAGTACCAAAATGAAAACACCCTTTTAACTCTACATTGTTGTACATTTGTTATGGAATTGTATTCCTAAAAATTTTATATCCTTGGTAAAACTAATTACCTGTTACATTGACTGAAATTTTAAAGCAATTAGTGTACCAACTTTTCCTATATATGTAAATCGAGGGTTGAAAGGCTGATTATCCCCAAGGTGTAAGGCTCTTTTCACGTGTTCAATTTCCGTCTTGCATGTTTACTTCACCATTTAAAATCTACGTGAAAACATTATTTAATAGTTTACTAGAACTAATGCACTTTAACTGCACCTCTTGATGACAAAACGCTGCTACAATGTCAGTTTCAAGTACTGCCATTTTTTGACGCTCTTCAGTCTAATCGTGCCTATAATGACTAACCAAAAATAAATTACCTTCAGTAGCATCTATTACCTCATAAATTACATAATGTATACACCGGATGAACAAATCGTCGGCCGAGGTTAAAGCTAGATCTTGGCTCTAGAAACTGGCTTTTATTACGTGTTAATGTTGAATGCGGTAGATCACCTATTTATTTGCCTAATCGCTATTCCAGTGTCTGTTCGGTGAGGATTTATGCTGTCCTAGTTGGTAGTCTTGCAAACACTTTTGATATTAAAAAACCAACCATAATAATATTTCTAGTCTCTTTTATTGCACAAGGACGTCTTAAGTAGGCACCATTTAAAAGCTATATAACTTCAAAGAAACTTGAATCCCACTTAATATACTGAATTTATGTGTCGTTAACTCTTTAGAAACCCAAGAATGTGTCGAAAATGTTACTGAAGTGCGAGAAAGATTGTTGCTCGTTGACAGAAAAGTGCCTATTTCAGAAATCAAAAGAATAAAAAGAACATTGTACACCTATTTAGTTTTTCGTGAGTACTACTTGCAAAAAACTTAATACAGCATTTTGGTTTTATTTTCCTGGATAATACTTTTTTATTAGTAACTTTGTTGTGGATCTTATGTACGTCTGTATGTTTGTATATCTATAATTCTGAGGTAACTGTGTTTAAAATGGTAAATCTTTCATCAGTTTCCTCTCATTATTCGCTTTTGTGTTCTTTGGTAGCAAAATTTGAGATCAAATAGTGGTCGCCTCCACTTTTCTAGTTTAATTTAGACGTCGCCCGAACGAATCTCACTAACCCACCCCGAGTTAAAACCTGCACCTGATCTATGTCAGTACTATCATCTATTCTGTACTTATGCTTTAACCAGCAGGCATACCAAATAGAACTGTGAGTTCGTCTCAGACTCAAACCATATTGGTGATGTCTCACTCCACACATTGATCTCATTTGTACTCTATAGTATCTCAATCATTATCGTTTAAAAGGCTCAGTTTCTTCCAAGCAATATATTTTTTTCGCAAAATTCCCTTATCAGTACTAACGTCCTAATTTAAAACGGTCTTAATGGATTAAAAAGGTAAAACGCCTCAAAATGCCGTCGGCAAGTGGAATTCCACACAATTTCGTCCTTCTCCCCTTTATTATTGTTCATTTGATCAAATACCTCCTGCCTACCCCCGTTTATTACTTGAGAGTTTTCATTTAGAGTGATTTCCTTTTCTTATTTCTCAAACGTTGCAGACTTTTTGAGATTAAATTTCAGATTTGTATGTTATGACGTATTTAGATATAGGAACTATGTTTCTGTATATATATTATATGAAGTTTCTTTGAACTAGGAAAAACTTATTTAACTTGAACTACGAGTACTGCAGATGTGTAGTGACATGTGGTTTGTGTTCTAAACATTTAAAAAAGCAATTTTATTGAAGGATCGAGTAAGTTACTGAGACGATAGGCAACACAATTATTTGTTGGTGATTATTTATCCGTGGCGTAGCGGTAGTGAACACGGCCGCTACGCAGGAGGCGCAGGTTCGATCCCCGCTCAGTGCAAATATTTGTATGCATGAATATGTATATTTGCATTGGTCTGGGTGTTTCTATGTATAATATGTATTTATTTACAAAAAAAAGTATCTAAGTAGGTTTATCCGCATTCTAGATTCCATAACACAAGCTAGTTAAGCTATGCTTACCATGGGTCTAGATAGCGTTGTGTGGAATGTTGTGGAATATTTATTTATTTATTTATTAAATATATAAGCATTTTAACTAACAGTAAACTTATTAACCTTACTAACCTCTTCCAAATACAATGAACCGTCTCAAGTCGCCTTTACATTTATAGAACAATAGTGTTTTATTAATTGATTTATTTGAAATTTTAATTAACTCAATGATTGCATACAACTGTTTCCGTCTCAAATGATTAATCATAATTACACATGTTAAATAATATTCATATTTATCTACCCAAACTTTAACATTGTTCATTAAAAAATAAAATCTGCTTATTCATCCGAAATGGATCAATTCATCACGTGTCTGTCGTATATAATTGGAATATGTCAATAATAAACGGTTGTTAGTTACTGAACAAAATAAAAAATGTTGGAAAATTCTACTGACAAAATTTGAAACTCTTGTTTATTGACTTTTTATTACATTAGCACTGCGTTGTTTGTGAAACTTCTAAGTGCAAGGAGAGTTGATTACATTAAATACAGTAATAAGTATAATATACGTTACAGTCTTCAGGAATAATGTAGAAATAATGCTAATAATTTGTGCCATAAGTAACTCAAACCACAAGCACAGTTCTTGAATACTAGACAGAGATTATGAACACCAAGTGGTACAATTTTATTGAAACGTATATAATTTTATTGGAACGAGGATATTTTGTACTGTTCTCAATTAAAGAACTAAATGAAAATCGATTTATCCATTTGAGAACTACTATGCCACTGACACACATATTTACACACACACATACACACACACACACATACATACACACTTACATATACACATACACAAACATACACACATACATATACACACTCAGACACGCCACGGCGTTTTTTCATCTGGGGTTAAAAACTATAAGTTCTGAAATGCTTTTCGAACAAACTTGTAAGATATAATGTAAACTAGTGAACCACTATATTGTTTGTAACTAATACAGGCAGACATCCAATAGCAAAACTATGTTAAATATTTACTTTGAAAAACATCGTACAAAAGTCAACAACCTACAACTTGGTGTCGTGTTCCCTTAAGATTTCGTCTTACTCAAGGCTCGTTGAGTGAAACTAGCACAACTGATTTATTCATAGCTCAGTAACGGAAAACATTCGTAATCTCTCAACAGCGGGTCAGTAATCAATCCTCGTTTCTACTGTCCCCGTTATACCCTTCTAGGCCGGTGGCATATCTCATAAATTGCCAACACTCCCCACATAACAATAGAAACATTCCACCCTTCAAGGAAGGTCGTCTTAAATGGAACACTCCGTGTATTTTTATTAAGGTTGAAATGATAGTCCCGGGGGTTTGTTTGTGGGATTCTTCATCCGGTTATTAAATTTTAGTATTCATTGTATATTAGTAGTGACTGGAATAGTTATAATTAATCGTATGGAACTCTTTAAAGCTTTAGTAAATTAAAACGATTTTAAAATTCGTAGACTTTTCTTTTAAAAAATAGATCAAAAAAATATTGATGACAAAACGTGTAATTAAAATTAGTCTTTAAAAGCTATCAAAATGTTAGCATTTTCATAGCTTTTAAAGTTCAAATTGATGACTACTATCTTTCGTAACAATTGATGTCATTCCGTGATCGCTATTTCATTGTAAGGGTTTCTTCAATCTAAGGGAAAAATCTTCTCAATGAAATTTTGAATGATATTATTGAATGTAACTTTATTTATGCCTTGAAATCTGCTCCTGATATGAAATACGTTTCTAGATAAACTGAAATAATTTGTATGTTATGAGTTAATATAAAAAAGTAAAAGCAAAAAGAGACCAAATTAAAATAAAGCTGTTACTATGCTTTTTTATGTATGAAATAAATAATTGTCAGCAGCTACGAACTTTGCACTCTACTGTTGAAATTAGACCCAACACATCATCAAACTACAAAAAACAATAGTAACAATAGTAGAACGCAAACCACAATTAACTTTTATTTATTATAACGTCGTCGGCAAACTCAAATAACTCCGAATTTACTAAAATAAACTTTTCAATATTTTTTATAACAACCAAAACATGATTCATAATTTAATCAAACAAGCATTTTCACAGCTTGTTCTGCTGCAATAATATAATTTTCTATAGGGATGTAGATAATATAATTATATTTGGACGAAAACTAAATATTTGAGGAAAATTAACTAAATTAATAAAATGTTAAAATTTCGGTATCATCTGAAAACTAATTAAGTCTATAGGACGTAATTCGTTGAACTGGATGAGTGGACGATTTCCAATTTCAATTTACAAAAAAAAATGCTTTTATTAGGTTCTAAAAATGGACATCCCATCTTCAAATCGTTGTGCTGCTAAAATGATTCATTTAAAGATCATGGCATTGCTCATGTGACCCACAGTGACTCAAATATTACTGAAAATTGTTAATTTTTGTTAATTTATTGTACTGCACAGAATCTGAAAAAGTTTTAGCCTGAATAACGTATTTACAAAATGTAATTCAATCAAAACTACATAACTTCATTTTTTGCACTTTAATTTTTTACGGGTGCCGTCTATTTGGTAGAAACTTGATACTCCGAAACCTATTTGGGATAACTCACTTCGCAGAAACTTCTTTAATCGATCATTTATTAGGCATAAAAAATATTTGACATAAATATTTTTAGGCATAATGTGCTTATGACCGAATTTAGAATGGCATACATTTAAGATAGTAGAATTTTATTTGGCATAATTACCTTTGGCATAGTTAAAATTTTGTATAACTTCATTTAGCATAACGTTCATTTAGAGTAAAGATTATTTGGCATAATTTGACTAGGCATACTATAAAGAGCATAGAATTTCAATTGGAATAATATAGATTGGGTTACTTTCTTCTTTAAAAATGGGTAGGTTAGGTTAGAACTGTGACCTGTGGCCAGAATAGATAGTTGTTTACACCCCGACACAGAGTACCCCGACTCGGATAGGTTAGGTTAGGTTAGAACTGTGACCCCAACAGCGCGAGCCGAGCGAGCGAAGCGAGCGTGCCGCGGCAGCGGCAGGTGAAGCGTCAGAATAGATAGTTGTTTACACCCCGACACAGAGTACCCCGACTCGTATAGGTTAGGTTAGGTTAGAACTGTGACCCCAACAGCGCGAGCCGAGCGAGCGAAGCGAGCGTGCCGCGGTAGCGGCCGGCGAAGCGCCAGAATAGATAGTTGTTAACACCCCGACACAGAGTACCCCGACTCGGATATCGGCGAGTGCCAGAAACGAGCATGCTCTCATAGGCAAGGATATAAAAACCAAATAATTATCATTAAATCAATTCCAACCTTTGCTTCATTTAAACACTTTTAAAATACTTTCTACTGAATTTTCCATATTTAATATACTTTAACTTGTTTTGATCAACACAATAACACAATATCGATATGATAACTAAGGGTACCCGACAACTAATAATGATTCATGTGATTACTACCTCCAACTAATAGCAATAGTAAAAATGATAACGCCTGATTAGAAAAGTGTTGCAATAATCATAAAAGATGATTCTTGCTGTAAACATTATGCGAAATGATGGTTCTACTTTTAAATAGTTATGGATAAGAAATATATACCAAAAGATGAATCTGGTTTTGAACTTTCTGCGATGTGATGGTTATACATTGTGATTATTATGAATACAAAAATTATGCGTACAGATGATTCTGACTTACATAATTATGGGTTTCAATGTATGCAAAATGAGTTTATGCCAAACGATATTCTGCGAAAAGTGGTTTATGCTATTAGTTGTTATGCAATATAAAATTATAACTTAAAAAGTTCTACTATATGAGGTGTACCCATTTTTTACATGTAGGTAATCTCTTTAGCCAAATCACAAAGAGTTTTATATTCAAATCGGAAGTAATAAACAGTTAATTTTTTACAGGTAGGTAATCTCTTTAGCCAAATCACAAAGAGTTTTATATTCAAATCGGAAGTAATAAACAGTTAATTTTTTACAGGTAGGTAATCTCTTTAGCCAAATCACAAAGAGTTTTATATTCAAATCGGAAGTAATAAACAGTTAATTTTTTACAGGTAGGTAATCTCTTTAGCCAAATCACAAAGAGTTTTATATTCAAATCGGAAGTAATAAACAGTTTTTTTCTTCAAAGCTACCGTTTTGTAGTTTTCAGTTCTGCCTCTAGACCGATAACATACAGAATACTCATCGTGTATTTGAATTGCGTGTCTTTTAATTAAAACAATAATGGCCAATGATATAACCCTACCATATTTCATCATTCAACTAATTTGTTGAGAGGACACAGCAATGGCAAGCATTACGTGTTGATGTTATACTGGAATTATGTTTCATTTATAATTGCGTCTATAGTATGAACATAATTAGTAGATATTTCATTATTAAATTGTCATATAAGTACCTCCTCATGTCTGCTTAAGCGTTGTACTGGCTACATAAATCTTCGGGGCCATATCAATCTTACCTGCAAGCTGCTGATTGGCGGAGTGGTACAGTTTTCTCTCTCACGGGATTGGAGGTTCAGACAGCGGTCGCTCTCGTAAAGCCCAATAAAAACAAAATATACTTTTTTTACATTCAGCATCCTAGCTATATCCGGTTTCAACCTGGCTAGTCATTAAACTTGATCATAGAATTCTCTTTATGTGCTTAAGAAGAATTACATATCGTTTCTTCTCCGATTTAAATCTTTCACCGCATCCTCATCTACCTGCCCTTGTCCCTGTCATGTCATTTCCTCAGTCACACTCTTCTTCGTCATATCTTCTTTCACGTTGTTGGCAAACTCCAATAACTCCAAATTTACTCAAATAGACTTCATTATTTTTATAACAACCAAAACATTATACTATTATTATAAACGCGAAAGTTTGTAAGTATGGATGGATTAATGGATGGAAAATCATTCATCTTTTCTTGAACATCTTGATACAAACAGTAAACGACCGTAATCGTTCAGTCAGCGTGAAAAATATATTTACTACAAAGTTACAAAATGATCTTAAAACCAAGGTATTAAGAGCACATCACAATATTTTATTGATTTTAATTATAGTGTTGACCGAACTAAGGGTGTGTACCAAATATCAGAACAATTCATCAACAGGAAGGGGAGAAAACCAAGGAATTAAGATCATTTTGAGCACTTTGTTTATCAAGATCGATCTGGCGCTGACTGTACACGCACCTTTATTGGACCACGGTACGACATCTAGACTTTGCCTCACCGGAAGATCCTTGTGTCAGCTGTGACCACAATTGGTGTGTCACGATGTCAATGACATGTTCGAACGTACCTAGATTCACGCTGGGTCGGGTCAGGCCATTCATTAGTTACAGTACCGTGGCAATTTATTGTTAACTGGTACATTTTATACGAAAACGAAGAAAGATTTGCAAGTACTTGTACATTGATAATAATAATGAATCGGCCTTGAGTTTGCTTCGCATTTTGTTCTTAAATATTTTACTTTTATTTTATTTTTGATTGGATCCCGAGGTAGTAGCTATGGCTAGCCTAGCCTATAATTTCTATACCTGATGTCAATTGTGGAATTGTCGGTCCCTATATATTTTATTGCCTATAATTTTAAGCGTGAGCAAAAGTGAATGTGCTATTCACCATAGCAGGTCTGAACTTTCAGTTTAATCGTACCTAATACTATTTTCGGTCATTACATTAGATCAATGTGAAATTAATGAATAAAACCTCTTTTTTATTGAAATCGAGATCGTCTTTATATTTGGGAGATTAAGAGTAGAACGAAACTGAATTTTAAACATCTTTTTATTAGAAGAATTGGTACCTGGGTACCAATTCTTCTAATAAAAAGATGTTGTCTGTCAACTGCAGTTTTAAAATTATTGTTACAAAAACATAAAAGTTAAAAATTTCATTTTTATTAGGAAATGTCAATTATTGACTTCATTGCTATCATTATACCAAATCTAATTATCTATCGTTTTCGAAATTAGTAACACAATGATCACTAGCTATAATGAACGTTCAATAACTAAAATTGATTAAAGAAAAGGTATTCAGTCATTCATCGCTCATACTAAATGCATCACAATATGTAGATCTATTCTGGAATTTATTCGAGAATAATTCCACGAATTTCGCGATATATAGGTATACCAACATAATTGTACAATGACTGCAGTTCTACCAATTTTATGAAGGTCTGGCAGTAAATAATCAAACTAATGAAACGCTTGCTACAAAGTTATTGAGGTCACGCACTTCATTAGATTTTACTGACCTCTGTACTTTTGCTCTGTGAGAAACTAAGGAATGAAAGGTTCATAAGGTCGACATTTGCTCGTATTAATAAAATATTGATATATTTGTATGTTTGGTTCACCAAAAGTTTAATTTTATATTGAGTAAATTTTATGCAAATATAGATAGAAACTTCGTTAATTTAACGAAACATATTTACATTGTCGCAGCCGCTTGTGGTTACACTATTTCTATTTATCTTGTACATTAGTTTCGTCTATGGTAGTGAACAGTGTTCAATTAATTTCATAATTACGACGATGAACTGCTATTACTTATCTCAGACATAGCAGCCTAGTTTCATACAGATAGGCAGACGAACAACGGATTCTGCGGAGTACAGAAACCTAAAATTCAGTATCATAAGTATGTCGTTATCTATTTTTGCAATTCACAAAACCAACAACACGAGTGGTGCCAAAATTCTAACTAGAATTGTATAAATACTATAATCTTTATTTTCTAATATTTAGCCCGGAGCAATATTAATATAAGCTATCGAACGTAACTCTCCTATTTACTTCAAAATGAACTAATATTATGACGACAGGATATTAATAGCTTCTAATCTAGGTTATTCATCAGCACACAGTCTTTTACTGTAACCATAAATCATTATTGAAACACACGTCAAGTAAAATAGAAGATTTTATGGTTTTCCTGTCGTAGCCATAATAATTTATAAATGTGAAAGTAAATCTGACCGTCTGCTCCGTTTTCACGCCTTAATCTTAGTGAAATTGACTAGAGCTTGGAAAAAAGAGTTAAAAGAGTTCAAAGCATGGAATGAAACTTTGTATAAAAGTTCATGAAATTTGAAGATAACATGCTGTAATTATGGTACATGGAGAGATTTAGAGCTTGGAAAGAGATATAGAATATGCTTACACTAGTGATATTCAATATCCACGCGGGTGAAATTATTATGGACAACATAGCTAATATAACAATAAGTTTGAAGTGGACAAAATATAAAAGGAAATTAGACATTACAACGTGTCCGGTGTGCTGGCGACTGGACAGTGAAAATAACTGGATGTAACAATTACTTAGTTTCAATTTGTAGTTAATTGAGGAAATATTATTTAGGTCGTGGATTAATAGTCAGTGTGAAATTTATAGTGCACTGAAATTATACTGAATCCTAGGATTTTTTAATGCTCTTTTGAGCTAGATTTCCTAAAAAGACCTTTTGTGTAATTTGATCACTTTCGTAAATAACACTAATTGCAATATTTTTCGATTTTCTAACGTTTTGAGCAAAGGGTATATTGTACTGCCTGATGCGACATTATTTACCCAAAAAAACTTCAATATGATTTTATTCTAAATGAAAATAATTTTAACCAAGGACGTAATAAATTTTTACCGTAGCACTTAAATTAAAATTGCTTTTAAATTAAACTGGAGATTTTTTGTTTCATAATATTAGAGTATTTTCATTGAATTAGAATAAGGAAATGGGCTAGATATTTTATTCCGGGTTTAAAAATTGTGAGATTAAGGAATAGAACGTTCATTTCTTATTTTAATTCCTTATAGTCCACAGTGCGGTGTTTCATGGACGCTGACACGGGCACGGACACATGTACTATTCCACTATTGCTAGTATTCCACAATATTACAAACAACCCATTCTACAGTGCACGCTGACACGCACGCATCCGTGAACTCACCGGACGTGGGAAGGCGACTTCGAGGTGATATTTCAAAAAACGCGACAATAAGTGTTCCTTTATGTCTGAACAAAAGCGCGTAATATGAAATTTCATGCTTCTTATTATCTAAATGAAGAACTTTCATGCAAACTTCCATCTCTTATTTTGTACCCTTGTCGTGGTTCTTCATCCTTGTGTAATCCCGATCATTTCCAATGCTTTCGCCTCAGAGTCCGGGGTCCACTTATGCCAGTCTAACTGCATATTTGGTTGAACTTTGACATTTTCCGTGAAGCGACTGCCTACTTCGATATCGCCAATGAGTAGTGGAGAACAGCTTATTGGTGTTTTATTTGAATATTGCAGTAAGACCAGGTGCTGAACTTTTTAGGACTGCATTTTAATTAAGACAGTAAAAAATCAAATATTTCTCTTTTTTTTTCAGAACAATGAGCGAGGTGAATACGAAAACAGAAAGCATGCAAAACTAACTATAATCGAAGATGCATTATGAAAATGAAAAATTACGCGTAGAGAGGGTAAAGAAGAAATTTGTCGGAGACATTTCAGCGAAATATGTTCTTAAAAACAGTTTGTAAGGTTAAATTAATAATGTGTGAAGAGACAGATGTACTGAGAACAACCGTGAGTAAGGCTGGCGGTCGGATTGTCAGTGAAACGGAGATAAAACGAGCGAGATAAAGGTAAGGATGACAAATATTTTATGTAAGAGACATTTTCTGTGTTAACAATTTATTTCTATTCCTTTGAATATGAATAAATTGTTAAATGTTTATTTTTTGTATCAGTAACAGGCTCTGAAATATAATTAAAACTCTCATCAAATTTTATAGTAAAAAAAAACCTACGCTTAAAAAACCGACTAGTCCGAGAAGTCATGTTTCAATTGGTTCTAGCATAGTAGTTCAAAAAGCACCACTAACAAAGTTGGCATCGACTTCTAATAGAACAGTGAATCAGTTAATTCAGTCATTTTTCTCTATGTTATTTTATACTTTTTGCTTTTGAAGTCGGTTTTTCTAAACGTAGTTTATTTTTAATTTTTACTTTTTATTATTTGTAATATTTGTTCCTAAAATTGTATTTTTTCCCCATTCAGTGATTTTATCCAGTCTGCTGGACTGGATAAAATCAACCACAGTTTTTGAGTTTTGTTTTATAAGATTGACATAATGCTCTTAATAACACAAACGAAACATTCATGCTATATTTAATTAAGAAGTTCTGTTGTCTACCTCCATAGTTCAAGACTAGGTAATTCCAGCACGTCCTTGACCATCATAAATTAACTTAACTTGTCACTGGATCGTCCAAAAACTGGCTAATAAAGCTATCATTTCCCATTTCCTATTTAATTTTTAGGAGTTTTCTGGTGTATCTCCGGAGTCCGAAGTTCAGTACCCATGAAAGTGATATGACACTAACTGTGAGTTATACTAAACCGAACGCAAAAAAAGGTTCATAAACGATGGAAATATGGGACAACATAAATAATATTTCGGTTAAAAGTTTGAATTAAAATAATATAAAATGTTCATAAAATGAAAACTACAGAAATAAACTATATAAAATTTTTTTGGGACCAAAAGGCAACTATTCCGTTTGGAACTAAAAAGGATCACGTTAATATGATAATAAATCTCGGAGTAATCGTTGTACATACATAAAAAAGATACCTATCGAATTGAGATCCTCCTCCTTTTTGAAAATAATTAACAGAAACAATGAAAATATTTCAAATCTTTGTATAATTGCCCGGCTTTCGAGGGTTCTTAACTAAAAAAATCTCATAATATTTCATTTGTTTGGTGAAATACGGGAATATTATGAGCGGCTACAAAAATATTTACCTTAGTTCATGCTTGTTACAGGATTATAGAGTTAGATGTATTTTTTTAAATTTGAAATACATTTATTTGCTCGACCCCTCGTCAAAAGATATTTGACCTAAAATAATTGAATTCGCACATATTTCATGAGATTTTAATCCTAACAATATTGGATGTTTCTTTATGTTTTCAGACAAGCTAGTTTTATTAAACTCTATTCAGCTTTCTATCTTAAGCTAATATTCAATTGCCATCACATCAATTGCCCAAAATATGCTAAAACCATTTCAACAGTTTATAAGAAAATTGATGGACAAAAAACGAAGGATTCGCTACAAAAACTCCGGTTCGAATTATCAGCCAGCAGTGTCGATCCTTAAATTTATGAGTCTTTCGTCCTACAGTCGTAAATCTAAAGAAAATTTCTTACTCCTTCAAAATTGGATGGCTTTCAATAAGATAATGGAGTTAATAAGATTTTTTATGTCCTAAAATTTAAGTGATTTGGCCTTTTTAAGGGTTTCACATTAAGGTACTTATGGATTCACAAAAAGAAAAAAAAGATTTTCAGAAAAATTTAAGCCTTCAGTTCAAAATTTAATGCAATAGACTGCGATATGTTATTGAATGATTGTATCTTTTCCAGGGCACCCCATATGGATCGCGTAAATTTAACCCACCACGCGATATTGAACGCGACGGTCAACGCGACTGGTAACACCACAGTCGCAAAGACCGACCACGATGATGTGGGCCAGAATATATTTTTCAAGCTGCGGACAACAGTGTTACTGCTTATAGTTATCATGGCAGTGTTGGGCAACCTGCTTGTCATTGTCAGTGTCATGAGACATAGGTTTGTATTCATTCATTTAGATGTAATTTTTGGTGTAACTAGAGGGCAGTCACCTTCCCTGATGCTGCCACGTTCTGCGATAATCGACTACGTGGGTTTCAAACGTCTGGCCATACCACCTCCGTTTGGTCCCAGAAGGAAGTGTTGACCCAAAAGGTACTAGCTGAGCGTCGTAGGGATGACAGGCTTGCCAATGTTTTCACTACTATGGATGCCCAAGATCATGCGAAATGGAGAAGTAAAATTTGGAAAGTAGACCCCGAACCCTAAGGTAAGGGTTTTGGATGCGACAGTGACCCACGCAGAGATGATAATGATGACTAATATGGTGTAGGAGTATACGGTGGCTAAACAAGGAGTACGCAATTGTATGACTTGTGTACCCTTGGCATCGATATTAAACACTGTCGCAACGTTTCCTACAGAAATATTATAATCATTATCAGATCAAAACTAATGTTTTTTTTTTTAGTAAAAGGACTATTCATAACTATCTTGAATTAATTTTTTATTGTCCAAATATAACTGGACGTACATAATATTACTAGAAGTTCTGTGAACATTAGACCACATTTTCTGGTACCCTTAACTGGTATTAAAACAAAAATAAAACGATACGTATCTTCTTATTTTAAAAAGCCCTGGAAGTTTTGATTGATTTTTTATAATGAAGTTCATTTTTATTTCACAAATATCGGCATGAAATCATGTAATTGATATATCAGCCAAAAATAATTAAGATTTATTCATAAATAACGCGACAGCAAACATCCCCTATTTTTCCTCCTATCAAAAAAGCTCTAGACAAAAATTGTATTATAAACACAGTTTTTAAATCAAAGAATATGTGTGCGATATTTGGTGAAAATCGGTTAAGAAATGGCTAGACCATAACTGAAAAACCGACATAGTTACAGACAAAAGCAAAATTGTTCAGCTTGTCGAAACAGAGACACTCGTTCGCTTCGCTCGCTCGCTTAAAAGAAATAGGACGATAAGAAGTAATAAGCTCGTGACCTCACAATCTAATAAGCGTGAAGACTGCAAATTTTATTAATATTTGAACATCAGCATCAGACTATAGATGAATTAAATCTTTTAACAACTTTACCGTGACATGATAATAATTATAGAAATAGTATAAATATAAGGCCCTAGAATAGCACCACCCCATCTCCTCCCGTGGGTGTCGTAAGAGATACCGGAGGATGGGCAGCAGCATCTTTCCGCGTACTAGCCACTAAACTGCGACGTCTTTCGGCTGAAATGATGATGATGATGAAGAGAAAATAATCTTTTTTTAAATCATTAAATCGAACTAAAGAGAAAAAATTGAATCGGTCTAGGCGGGGTTTGTTTGTACCCGCGATCTTTGCCTTACAAGGGCAATGCTTTGACCACTAAGCTAACAGACCTCGCCCTAACCAATTCAAATTTCTCCCTCTGTATCTGTCTTCGAGGCCGATTTAATTTTTCCTCTTTTGTTCAATTTAAATATTTAGCATGAATAAGATATATTCGAAAAACCTTTTTAAAAACAATCTTTTTTTTTTTTTTTTTCTTGCATTGTCATCCGAACTGAACGTGCATACCAAATTTCAGCTCAATCGGTTGAGGGCAAGTGCCTTAAAATTGAGTTGTAAGATTCTACCCGAACAAACATACATTGCAAGTTAAATAAAAGCTTGTAAAAATGACAAAAATATAATTCAAATTTTCTCATTAAATTTGATACGCTGTTTTGAAGTCTAATTAATCTTTTATGCCATTCTCAAATATATTCTATAGCAAGCTGATGACCCAATCAAATTGAAACGTAGTGGTAAATGTAAAAAAGTAGATATCTTTTTATAAGTTATCTACTTCAAAAGTATCGTAATTATGTTAAGGAAATTACCCAAACTGTTTATTTTAATATACGTAAAGTTTACCAAATTAAATAACAATTTAATTTGAGGATAAACGTTTGTCAGGCGTAATAATTATATCATCAAAGCTAAATTAAGGTAAGTTTTAGCTCCGTTAGGGTCAGTTCACATTGAAGCTATCAAAACTTTGTGTAAAGGTTACTACTAACTTTTCATTAGTATATTATTCACGTATATTTTAAAACAGTAATTTATTTTATTATAATAACGAGAGCTATGATTCGTATCTTGTCATAAAATAAATTCTTAAAATTAGTCAAATTAATTATTTAAATGTTATTATCCTTGTGAAATATGCACACAATCTTACTAATTCTACCAATTTAAAACTAAAATCTAGATTTTATAAGATACATTGGGTATACATAATTGTCTAGTGGACACAAACAATCGTGATTTACACTGAAAAGACAAATAACGTACAACCAGCCCCTCTAGACAAGTGGCAATTCGCTAGCCGGCGTTTGATAGAATAGAATGATGAATGTATAGGATTTGACATATTTGACATGCGTTAACGACTGTCATTTACGTCAAATCCCATACATTCGTCATTCTATTCCACCAAACGCCGGCTGGCGAATTGCCACTTGTCTAGAGGGGCAGTAAAGAGGAAATCGGTTTTCTCAGTATTTTGTTGAGCATCTTGAAAATGTCTACATATTTAGGAGATTTCTTTAACATTGCGAATGCTTTTGATAGTAGATAGTTTCAAACCAATATCAATGAAGAAATTCTCGATATTGAGGCACTCAATATCGAGAATTTAACTTTTTACTGATATGTCGCAGTATAATTTGTAAGCATTTACTTGCCTACTTGAAAAGTAAAACAACACTACCAATGTTGGAGACTCGGAATTAATAAACCTAATTTAAAAAAAAGCAATAGCTTATTACTCTTATTGTGAAAAGAGCACCTTTTTATGAGTTTTTGCCGTTTCTAAGATGTCGAGTGGTCATACAAGCCCAGCAAGCCGCTAACACCAATGTTTCTCCTGCCATTTATAATCCATTACATATAAAAGAAAAATTAGGATCAGGGGCATACCCTTGTCCTAATTTTTCTTCCATATAGTCGCATCCTATCAGACGTTATTTTCAAAAGTACGTAAAAAGGTACTCCGTTCTATGCCGTGTCCCACGCAGGTAATCCATATTATCTTCTTGAGCCTTTGACCCTTTACTATTAAAGCCCTCTGTAAATACATACTCACAGACTTCTACTAAGTGATAAAAAGTTACGAGCTTCATAATAATGTGCAGGTGTTTTTCAAATCTTATAGAATATTTGTGCCTTAAAACCAATTTAAAGCACAACACTAATATAACCTTTTCAAGAGTCAGGGTAACTTTTAGCTAAATACGCGTTCAAAGCAATACAACCCTTAAGATTCCCGGCGCGTAGTGTGTACCGTCAAGAACTTTCCTAGAAGCAATCAAAACTTCTTTATCCTTTTCCCCTTATCACCAGTCCACTTTGACACAACACTAGTCACGGGAATGGTTGGACAAATTAGTTTATTATTCACGGACAATTGACCCGAAAACTTCGAATAAGACATTTTGTTACGATTTGTTATTGATGTTTGGCAATACGTAGATATATCAAAAGATGTTGTGATGTTTACTTTATTTGATTTTGCTTAGTGCTGTTTACTCAGAAATATTATTTAAGAAACTTAATAAATTTGAATGAATTTTTTTAAAGCATTTTGCATGCTAAATCTTCGGTCAATATAAATCGATTAAGACTTGAAAAATATTGAATCGTTTTAGGCTAAGGCTTAAATTTAATTCGATTCTTTTGATGAAAATGATGTTGCTTTTTCTTCTTTAATGTAACTAACTGGATGTAACGTACACAGACGATGTATTAACATAGCTTCCACAAAAATTCCTGATGAATTCTGAAGAGGTATCTTTGCCACTGTTTTTATTAGAATATTCACCTTTGATGGGTATATTTGCTTCATAATTTCGAATTCTTATTTTAATTTTATTTATTAGGGTCAAAAAACAGTTATATGTTACTATAAATTCTTAAAATCTAGGCTTAAAAAATTGCATAAATCCCTGTTTAACGTAATACTCTTCTTAAAAGTATATTTTTTACAGGAAGCTACGTGTGATCACTAACTATTTCGTCGTCTCCTTGGCGTTTGCGGACATATTGGTTGCAATGGTTGTGATGCCATTCAACTTCAGTGTACAGTTTTACAACAGCTGGGTATTTGGTCCCACAATTTGCGATCTTTGGAACTCTTCTGACGTATACTTCACATCGACGTCAATATTGCATCTGTGTTGTATATCAGTGGACAGATACTACGCTATTGTTAAACCTTTAAAATATCCCATCAAGATGACGAAAAAGGTTAGTAGAGCATAATATTCGGATTACCATTGACCAAGTTTTTTTTTATATACCACTGAGGTGGCAAACAACCACACGGCCCACCTGATGGAAAGTGGTTACCGTGGCCTATGGACGTGTGCAACACCAAGTTTTGTAGATTTATGTTTTCGCATCTCATAGTAACAATGCTGCACTTGAACATTATCCAAATTTAATATAAATTATGTGCCGCAAGTTTCAATCAGTGAACTTGGTTCTAAAACTCATCTTTATCAAAATTATTAATTAAGAAAATATAGAAGGTAAAAGTTCAGAACTTTTAATTAAAAGCTCTTAGCACTGCCACTTGAAAGAGACTCGAGGAACAAAGACCACTCACTTCTTACTAATCAATTTTCAAAATTAACAGATTTATAGTCAGTAATAAGATCAGACTTTTAAAGTTAATCTGTCATATTTTTGGTTACAGATGGCGTATATCATGTTAGCAGCAACTTGGCTCAGTCCAATCACAATATCGTACGTACCAATTTTTATGGGTTGGTACACAACTAGCGATTACTTAGTGCAGCAATACGACCAATGCGATTTCAAAGTGAATAAACCGTATGCAGTAATATCCAGCTCAATATCATTCTGGATCCCCTGCACTATAATGCTGTTCACATATTATGCTATATTCCAAGAAGCCAATCGCCAAGAGAAGAATCTGTATGCTAGAGCTGGCAATGCCATGCTCATGCATAGACCTTCCCGTGAAGTTGGCGATAAAAATGGCGCCTTGCATATCAACGCAGCGACGCCAACAAAAGATAGAAATATTCTAAAAATGAAGAGAGAACACAAAGCAGCAAGGACCCTTGGCATTATAATGGGTGCCTTCATCCTGTGTTGGCTTCCGTTCTTCTTATACTACGTGTCAACATCATTGTGTGACACCTGCAAAGTGCCAGAAGTTGTAACTGTTATTATGTTTTGGACTGGTTATTTCAACTCTGCATTAAATCCTATTATTTACGCCTATTTCAATAGAGACTTTCGTAATGCGTTCAAAAATACTTTAGCATGTGCATTCTGTAGTTTCTGTAAACGAAATGCATCAGACTTAGATGCAATGGAGAGGTTAGATCGGAGAGGATCAACTCAATTGAGAGTACCCGTTCCTTCCAGAAGAGCTTCAGATTTGGCATCGCTTTGAATACCGCCAGCGTCTGAAGTGACAGCTGTTTGAGAGGCCTAATAAAGTCTCAACGAAATATTTAAGGACGTTCATGTACTTATAGCTAAAGTAAATGTAATTGAAAATTGTGTACAGTAACTGAAATGTGTCATAGAAACTGCCAGTAATAAAATTTTAATAATTGGTAACTAATTTGTGTATAGATTCGTAAAAGCAATAACAACAATCAATCATAGTTTGATCTAGTAAGGGATATTTGGGTAGGTTTTACTAATTGTTTGACGCTGGTAAATATCGATGTTTGAACCATTTTATTTTACCTGTGATAAGACTTGTATCTTTTGTAGCACAAATGGATATGTTTCCTTTATCATTTCATTTAGTATTAAGTATAGGTTTTATTGTTAGTTTAAACATAATGTTTGTTTATTTCATTATTTGAATTGACTTTACAATTCAACAAGTAGCTGATTTTAAGGCATACCATATGTGAAATGAATTTAGATTAACAGCAATAATTAATAATTTAAGATTTTTAATAAATTTGCGTGTAATATTATAAGGGATTGCAAATAGCCATCATGTAATATATCGATAGTAAATCATTGTAAGTACCATCATAATCCACTATTATATTCAAATGAGGTTCCAAGCTGTAATGAAACCAAAGACGTTTTCTAGAAATCCAAAAAAAAACCTCACTAATTGTTATAAATTAGTAAATACCTTAGAGAGATCAAAGATAAGTCACATTACCGACTTAATTAACAATTTTTACTTTGGTATTCTAATTTTTCAATAGTATAATAATATATTATAGAATCATTCCACTGTAAACATTTTAAAAATCATCTTATAAATTAAAGAAATTTAGTTTTGTAAATTTAATGGCCTAAGTGTAGAATAGAATTCATCGTAGGCCAAAGTGTTGTAAATATTTTAGAAATATTATGATTAAATTAAATTATTGATAGTTTTAATACGTAGATTTAAGTAGTGAGTCTATTTATAATTCTTTAAAGTCACAGTCATAAAATTAAGTGCAGGTAAACACCTAGTTATTCATTTTGATTGTAGGTATACTATGTCTTGATACGTATCGTGAATCAGTATTACTTATAGAAAATAGTCTGTATAAAAATGGTGACACGTAGCATTATTGCAAATACTTTGAACCATATAATCTACTGTCCAATACCAAACGGTCCTTGTATATCTCAGCAGAAATGTTTGCCAGTCGAGTGTCCAGCCTATCATATAGCCAATGAATGAATACTTTTTTAAACTTAGTATTTTTTAATTTTTTCATTTCTGTTCAACAATTGGCAATTTTTTTCTTGGCAACAAGTAACTGTATAATCTAATGTACATAAGTAATGTGTATAATGTACGAGGCAATTGACGAAGTCAATAAATAGGTGTTTAACCTTTTTAATATAGTGTAAGATTAAAAATACAATAGAATTCAATTTTTAATTTGTTACTTTTAATAATTTTAGATATTTCTTTGTAAATTTAAATTTGTAATGAATGTTAGTTTATGGAAACAGTATTTAATAAATATACAGACTTGTAGTTAGTTTAGTCTTAACTAGTTATATCAGTCACTTAGAAATAATATTACGATTTTATTTAAATTTTAAATAGGAAGATACTATAATGGGGACAAATAACGCTTCAATAGAGAAAAAAAAAAAGGATTTTTAAAATAATTATTGATGTGCTATGGTTAAATAACAAACCCGTTAGATTTGATGTATCAATGTTGTGTCAAACTCATCGTTTGAAATGTTTATAGTTGTATTTAATTGTGGTTCACGCACATGGTACTTTGTGACACCTTGAAAAGTTCTGCAATTCAATAGCGACTATGTATATCTTGCTATCTGAATTGCAATATTCGGCCGCTAACAGTAACAAATGCGTGAACCTTCACTAACTTGACTAATATTGGCACTGTCCGCTTTTCAATACTATAGACTCTATCCAAGTCCGATCGATGACTTAGTAAAGAATTAATAAACATGACACTCTCTGTAATATGAAAAACTATATAAGTCTATAATTACATCCTTCCGCTTTTCAATTTTGTTAATTCAATAAAATATGTGCAAATCTTTTGTAAATAAATATTCTATCACTTACGGTAATTTCCTATTAAAATATTTAATAATTTATTTCAAAACTTATTTTCACTATTTTTGTTGCAATTCATTTCTTTTAATGTTATTACTTTAATTATATTAGAAAAGTAAAGGACTTGGAATATAGTCAGTATTGAATATTTCCTTTCTCTCGTACTTACCGTAATATTTATCAAATATTCATTTCTGTCGTGTCAATGTCCATGTTAACCGCATTAGCTTATATTTCTGCGTCTCATGAATGGTCTATTAACTGTTGTTTGGAAAAACTAAACTGTATTTTTGTAAGATCATTTTAAATTTCATGGTTTATTTCGTATTCAAATTACAAACACGAAGCAGGCATTAAAGAAAATAGAACGTATAGACATAGCAGGTATATTTAAATATAGCAGATAAAATAATAAATTTACGATTTTACAATCGCAAAATACTACAAAAATTGCAATGTATTATTGCCCGAGAATTGGGAAAAAAATTGACCTATGCTAAAAAGATAGGATACCTATCATCGCCATCATCTAGTGTATCAATTTTGCCACAGTTTTTTTCCAAGCAATGATTTATGAGACTTTCACTATTGTAAATTGAATGTGTCTTCCTTTTGAATAAGTAACATAGGCTCAAAGTATATGTAAAAACTAGATGAAATTAGAATGTAATTTTTAGTAAAACTGTATAGCGAATTCTGGGTGTTATCGTATGTGCGGCAATCACATGCTGGCTGTATTTGTAAAAAAGTAATAATAAATGGTTGTGACTTCTTTAGATATTACAACTAACTCTCTAATAACTAACAATACTTATCATAATTATCCGAAAGACATCAAGTTACGTTTAAAAATATTTATTTCATTAATTACACTAAAATGTTCATTACTCTATAATAATACTAAGTGACTTCTTGTGGATTTTTTTAATTTTCATAGAGCAACTGCTATTTATTACAATTTTCTTTTTAAATCCGTCCATTATTTTTATTTTTATAACTTTGATCTGTTTCCTGCTAGTTAAATCTATTAGCTTGTTGTAAATTCAAAATAATATGTGTTAGAATTTTGTAGACTATTTAAATGTGAAATTTCAGAAAATCTGTAAATAAAATTTAATGTTTGTCATTTTTAATATACATTATGTTATGTAAACATTAAAAAATCCTTTTTTATACAATATAGCTAAAATCCACTAGCAGTATCAGTGAACTAGTATAAAACGCAGCAATATTATGTAACCTTAAATATGTGTAATAAAATATATAAGTAGTTCTGTGTATAGAATAGTTTCTTCTACCGTCATACCATATCGTGTCTAATCATTTGACATAATATTCAGTACTTTTGTATTCTTTTTTCAAAGTTTTTATTCGAGTGTAAAACCATTGTATTGTTTTGTCAGTTGTATCCTATGACACTGTGATAGTTATTCAAATATATTAATAGTTCAATCACCAAATCCTATACTTTGATATTAATTAATTAATATAGTTTTATTGAGATTCTACTGAAAATTTATTTTGTAAAGCTGTAAATATTATTTTTATTGCCATATGTGATAAAAAATAATTAGAAAAAAATATTATTATTAACGTATTATTATTGCTATATAACATTGTTTAAATTATTTTAAAAATAATGATGCGTGGTGCGACTTTAACCTTTAGGTATTTACCTAAAATGTGCGTGTAATCAATGCTTTTTGCAAAAATAAACGAAAATTGTTTCGTATATAATATTTTGTTTTTTATTGTCACTATCAATAGTTACTGTCGAAAAAACAATGAGCATGATTTTGGAACAATTACAGCCTTATCCTGACTCATCTCTAAATTTTTTATAACTAGAAGTACAAAACTTGTCTTGTAGCCAAAACACCTAATTTCATTTTCAAGGGATCGAGAGATGCGAGTTTACAACGTCATGTTAAGGGTATCGGTGTGAGTTGTGACGTTTCACAAATTATTTTAACTACCTCACCAGAAAGCCTCCTTGATAACGGAAGCATCAACTCTTAAGGTTATTTTCCACCAGAGGGGCGATACGAGACGATGCGAGGAGAGAATTGAAATTTGTATGGCAAATTTTCAATTCTCTCCCAGCCTATCTTTGGTTGAAACAGTGTGGATTGACGAGAATATGCGAGGCGTGAATTGAAATATTTGTTTGTGCAAAAATGAACCGTATTGGTTCCCATATAGAGTATAAATCACCTTCAAGGTGATTTTCCAACAGAGTGGCTAGGCGAGGCGAGGCGAGGAGAGAATTGAAATTTGTATAACAAATTTTCAATCCTCTCCCGGTGCATCTTTGGTGGAAACAGTGTCGATTGACGAGAATATTGACGCCTAATTATTGTTCGGAGTTTTCGGCATTGACGCTAGAACAAAGTTATATCGAGCATTGTGTGTGAGCTGTCTAAAATACATTTATATATGAAGCATACGGGCGACGGGGCGCGGTGGTCACGCGCGAGCTCGCGATGGCAATTTTTAGTGGAAAAGGGTCAGTGCGATTTCAATTCTCTTCTCGCCTCGTCTCGTCTCGCTCCTCTGGTGGAAAATCACCTTTATCCCTCCGTTGGAGGAGATGCTGCAGCTTTTTGCTAGTAATTCACCGAGGATGATGTGGCCCAAGTAAGGAGATGCTGCAGCTTGTTGCTAGTAATTCACCGAGGATGATGTGGCCCAAGTAAAATTCGAAACAAAAACTCCAAAAACCCATCTGGCCAGTACAGTAATGGAAGACTTTAACCCGCTAATGATAAGAAACCACGACCACAGGCCCACAGATCCTGTTGGTCCCGCTATTCCCCTTACCACTGAAGAATAAGGCAGAGAATTGGTATAGGTACATTTACAGGTATGGTACAGGGATAGATTACAGTTTGGAATAGTTCAGGCTATTGTGTATTCCGGGATTAGGTTCACATGGATACGGGAATGGGTCAAAATTTCACGTGAGCAGCACGGACACCAGCTGGGATAATATACGAGCATCGCCCCGCGTTCTAAGCTGCGTAATTCTTAGTCCCGTGGGAACATCGAGGAAAAATAGCCTATGTTATTTCTGATGGTGAGTGAATGATCCAAATTAGTTCATTAGTATCAGAGGTTATCAATTAAAAACAAAAAAATCTATCCTCTTAACAATATTAATGTTTGATGTTAGTTAGTAGATATGAAATCAAGTAAATTCTTAGCTTATCTATTCATTTCACATGTTCGTGAGAATGTTGACAATACTGATAGCAGCCAGTCTACAACCTAGTCTACAAACTTCAACGGCCTTAACAAACCTATCACTAAAGTTAATTACAAAGCTCTTCAGGTAATCTCAATTTAAGACCTTACTTGGTGGCTAGACATTACCTTGAATACTAAAGTTCTCTGCAGTAATGTATACCAATCTCTGATAGTCTGGCTTTATTAGTTTTGGCTTAAATATTCTTGAGAATGATTTGATGATAGAAACATCTGATTATGGTATTTTTTTTATAGGAAACGTCAAAATTTTCCTATATAAAAAAAATGGATAAAGGAAAAGGTAATTTCGCTTTTAAAAAACTACTTAGTTACAATTTTCAAAAGTTCTACCCTATCTAACCGTGCCTCGGAGGGCACCTTAAGCAGTCCACGTTCTCGGTTGTTATGTGAATATCCAATAACTGGTTTAATTGCAATATTCGATATCGCCAATTAGGTGTGGAGGTCACATGGCATTCGCATTACGGAAATTATTGAAGTTCAACCGCAACGTAGATTGACAGGAAAAAAGCGGACTTTGTACTCCGTGTTGAAAGCTTTGGATACGACCGGTATTAACGCCAGGACGACGATGATATCCCAACTAAATAAATCAATCTTTGTGATAATTTACAAAAATGAAAAATCATATTTTTATCTTGTCTTGCTGAGACATAAAATGACCTAAGTAGCAAATTGTTAGAATTTCGCTTACGTGATGAAGGTAATCGCACGTTATTAAAAACGCTGCTATACACATCAAAATAAGTCCCCGGATATTCTTTTTACTTTCGTTTAAATACGATCTAAAAATTGAAAAACTCCAATGTGATCAAAATCTGGTTCTTGTAAGTACTTTGCGTAATATTTGATTTTTAATCATATATTGCTTTGAGTATCTTTATTCAATTCTACAACATTAACAACGGAAAATATAATACTTTGTATTGCTTACGCTAAGTCAATTCTATAGACGACGAGATTTCATTCGTTTTTATTCCTTTTTGTGCTCTTATTGTGCATCAAGAACAGAATTAGTGTTATTAAGTAGTACATTATGGGGATTTACAATTGACGCCCTTATCACACAGTAGTAATATCTTCCAGCCCCTCTAGACAAGTGGCAATTCACTAACCGGCGTTTGATGGAATAGAATGACGAATGTATGGGATTTGACGTATTTGACATGCGTTAACGACTGTCATATATGTCAAATCCCATATATTCGTCATTCTATTCCACCAAACGCCAGCTAGCGAGTTGCCACTTGTCTAGAGGATTTGGATGGAGAAAACAGTCGGAAATCCATATTTGTGATGTAACTAGTCAATTTTAGGTAGGAACCTGACAATATAGTTACACTTCTCATAGGAGTCAGACTAGTATATTATTAGAAACAAAATATCACTTTCTTAATTGGACATTCATTACTAAAATAGGCTGTCTATTTACTTAACGATTTTTTTAGATTCTAAATTGATATATCTAATAGTTCATGTAAGCGTCGAGACAGTGTTTTAAAGGAGGATGGACAAAAATGTATGAAACTTGGGACCACCCTCCAATAGCAAAATGATATATGTCGTTGCAAAGGTCTTTTCAATTGGAACAATAATCATTATGACAGCTTTGTTGATACTGCTGTCCGTTTGAAGCTATGAAGCTTTTTGTTGCTTATAGCTTTATATTAATTAAAGTATAAAAAGTACATGCGAATGTAATGCAACTATTTATCATAATCTAAGTTAGAATAAATATAACTAAAAAACTAAAATAATATATTCAAAGAAATCTTTTATCCAAAATGAATATATTGTTGGCAACAAAATTGAAACTTGTAGGGATAAATGTAATACCGCACGTGATAATATCGCAAGTTAGATTTATATTTTAAAAAGGTTGGGTTCTGAATCTAGAATTTATTTTATTCAACAAATAGAAATGAAAAAAAATGTAAGAATGGATAGATAGATGAATATTTTTATAAAATGTTCGTAAGTCATTCATGCGATACAGACGAATCTTGACTAAATTTGGCCAAAATACAGATTACAGTCTGGAATAAGTTTCTATGGGTCACGAGTATCTGCGAAGCGACTGCCATGTGCCATTGACATAATCCATTTGCGATATCGAAGTATTTCAGTTAGAACAGTTGTTAGAATTTTGAAGGCTCCAACTACCTTTAATGATTGCCATAGATGTTCGTATGACTACTGGAACCGATGGCTTAACGTGATATCCGAGGTAAGACCAGAGCAATGTAAATAGTCATATTAATACGCACAAATGATTACAGTCTGCATTGCAGTCGCGTTCACTAGTGCCACGCCATTTCAAATAAATCATCTCATAACTGAAAATAAGTGTCCGTTAGACAATTAGTCAAATAATATCTTATTTAAGAAACAAAAGGCATCGTTACGAACAAAATTAAATATAAACTCTAAACAAAATAAATCAAGTTGTATATAAAGCCAATTCAAAAAGAAGTGACCATCCCATCGGCATAAATTTTGGAAGCCCGTAAATCTTTAAAACTGTCTTTTTATTTCATAAAATGATTTTGTAAGCAAATACATGTCTTGCTGCCATAAGGATAGAGACTAAAATCAAATACTCAAGATCGAACATTTCTGTTCCTGTATTTTAGGAAACCGCCCCTCTTGCAGACATTTATCACTTGTCAGGCACGATTGGCTCTTAGTGCAGCTCACAAGTATAATTAAAATGAAAATGATTATGTTAAAGATTGGACCATTGACTCAAGACGTTTCAAAACACTTTTGAATTACGACTAGAGATACGGGAGATTTACCGTGTAATGTTTTGGTGGTAAATATTTCGATGTCGCTAATAGTAATGTGAGTGACCACGATAGTTTAAATACCCAGTCCTTTAATTTTTTTTAAATGACTTTATATTTTATTTTTATTTTTTCTTGAATCTCTCTTCAAAGATTGAATGAACTGGAACCTGTGATTACAATAACCTACATAGCTCGTTGTAGTTTTATTGAATTCAGCCAGTCAATTTTCTTTTGATGCAATGAATATTTGTTAATAAGTAAGATTGTTGTATTGGTCCCGTGGTAAATATAATGTTTGTGTTTACACTTTTTCATCATCATTTAATCAACCAGATGAGCACACATGGGCAATGTTGGTTTTATTGCCCCCTGGCATCCTGAATTTTGCTGTTTTGAGAATGGATCTTCAAATTTACCCCACATTCTGCATGAAATTCAGTAAGAAATCCTGTTTGTAATGTTCTATATCCATACTGGACAACATCGACATGAGCTGATTTTCAATTTTGTCTAAGAACCAAATATAAATATCCTTTGGGCGCGTAAATTTTTTGTATTCAAATTATTTGTGGCGGCCTGCTCGACGCCAACAGCTAAGTGGCCTGTGATGATAATGATGATGATGATAACATATATGGCCTATGTGTTATTCTGATGTATAAGCTACATTACTGCTAAGAGACAATGACGTTAATTGCAAGATATTAAAGTTTATGATTTATGATCTTTTACAAACAAACATACATCCTGGCTGTTTGGCAGAAAATAGGCCATTCCCTGCCAAACGGTCCTGATGATGCCTCGTGTAGAATGGAAACACGTGTCAAAGAATTACGACTTACCAGCGAAAGATTGCGTATTAATTGTCAGGAAGTACCTGCAACCTCTGATTATAGTTTTTCAGTTTGTTTATACTTTGAGGTTTTTATTAGCATACAATAATAAAGTAGGTATACAATATAAAATTATCATTTAACTCATCTTTTGTACGAAACCCTGTATTTTCACTACGCCAAAATAAATAAATGAGTTCTGCTTGCGATGACGGCAAATACTAGTGCAGGTAAGTACAGTGGCCAGTTTACAGGCCAGCGTAAAAAAGGCGGGCATTTTTTAATTCTGTGTAACGTTCTGCGTGCTGGTTAGCTAAAAGCTAATGAACGTAATAAGTGTGCTCTATTAGCCATCATCTGTAATCATAAGATTCAATATTATTATCAAAGTCTTTGCATTATCGACCTTAAAGTGACTGTCCAGTATACTGACTACTTCGTTTAGGTCGTTCTGTAAAAGGGTTTATTTGCAAGTCCCTAGCAAATTTTTATATCTCTTCTTCGAAATAAGCTATTTCTATCAGACTGTATTTAAAATGTTCTATTTACCATGAATATAATATTAATGCAACACGTGAACACAGCAGATCGTCCAGTCCAGCAACTAAGTATGTATATCAAATCTGTGATAGAGTTATTTATATCTCTATTAAAATACAGTGGCAACTGTTTGATCTAATGTATTTGGATTATATCCAATGCTTCGATGTTATAGGGCAATGTTGCTCTAAAGGCGCGTCCTGACCGTAAGTTATGGTCCACGAGCCACATTTAAATTAGGTCAATGATTTCCTCCCGGGAGATACTTTGTACAGTGGTTAAGGAAGTTAAATCATGAATTTTCGTGGTTGTCAGCTGGCACTTTGTCGGTGGGGTAAGCAGCGGTGACTGCTCAAACATGTAAAAAAATGAAAAAAATTCAGTCATTTTTGGCTATATTTTCAAAATTGGCTAAATTACAGTTAAGCCAATGTCTTGAAGGAAAAAAATTGTCAGCTGCTCATATCGCGGTGGAAAACCTGTCAGCTGGTGACATAAAGTTGTAAAAAAAATTAAAATCGTCAGTCATTTCCTCCCGGCTCAAAATTGGCTAAAATACAGTTAAGCCAACCAACCTTGAACGAAAAAAATTGTCAGCTGGCCATATCGCGGTGGAATACGCGTCAGCTGGTGACCAAAAGTTCAAAAAGTTGTATGAAAAATTAAAATCGTCAGTCATTTCCTCCCGGTTCAAAATTGGCTAAAATATAGTTGAGCCAATACCTTGAAGGAAATAAATTGTCAGCTGCGCATACCGCGGTGGAAAACGCCTCAGCTAGTGACGTGGCCAAAATTCAGTCATTTTCTGCCGGTTCAAAATTGACCAAAATACAGTAAAGCCAATCAAGACGAGGCGTCGAGCATCTCTCTAGAGTGGGGCCGGACCTGGCGAACACCCAGTTTGGGTTCCGCCGGTGGCGTTCCACTGTGGATGCCATCATGCGTGTGAGGACTCTGGCGGGGGATGCGGTTGCCCGGGGCGAGGTGATGTTAGCGGTGTCCTTGGACATCTCCAACGCCTTCAACACCTTGCCCTGGAGTTGCATCAGGGAGGCACTTGTGTACCACGACGTGCCTCTCTACCTCCGCCGCATAGTTGGGGCGTACCTGACGGAGAGAGCCGTCATCTACCCAAGTTCGATGGGAGTCGGTAGGCGTGAGATGTCATGCGGTGTTCCGCAGGGGTCGGTCCTGGGGCCGCTCCTGTGGAACATCGGTTACGACTGGGTGCTTCGCGGTGACTTCGCGTACGGTGCCACCGTCACGTGTTACGCGGATGACACGCTAGTGACGGTGAGCGGGGCTACGCACCGCGAAGCGACCCTGAGGGCCACGACCGCGGTTGCTCAGGTCGTCGACAGGATCCGGCGGCTGGGTCTCGAGGTGGCTCTGTACAAGTCCGAGGCCATGTTCTTTCATGGCCCTCGGCGCAGGCCAGGCCCGGGAGCCAGCCTAACAGTGGGAGGCACTCCCATCGACATCAAGCCCCGGTTGAAATACCTGGGGCTCGTGCTTGACGGTCGATGGGACTTCGGACAGCACTTCCGAAGTCTGCACCCCAAGTTAGTGCTCACGGCGAATGCCTTGGGCCGGTTGTTGCCCAACTTGAAGGGCCCAGAGGCCTCCTGCAGGAGACTTTACGCGGGTGTCGTGCGGTACATGGCCCTATACGGGTGCCCCGTGTGGGCGGACACCCTGGAGGCCAGATTCGTGCCTCTGCTCCGTACGGCGCAGAGCACGATGGCCTCCAGGGCCATCAGGGGATACCGCACGATATCCTTCGAAGCGTCGAGTCTCCTGGCCGGATCGAGGAAGCTGGAAGCGAGGGCCCTTTCGGCACTATATCAGTTCCGAAAGGAGGCGCGGGAGCGGGGATTCGATCCCGAGCCCGAAGATATTCGGGCCGAGAAATCCCGGCTCCACCAGGTCATGGTGGCCGAGTGGGAGCGACGACTTGAGCAACCACGCGCAGGGCACGCCGTGATTGCGGCGGTAAGGCCCACCATGGGGGAGTGGCTAGAGAGGCAACACGGTAGCCTCTCGTACCGTCAGACGCAGATTATCACCGGGCACGGTAGCTTCGGGCGGTATCTGCATCTGATGGGTATAGAGCCAACGCCCGAGTGCCATCACTGCGACGCGAGCGTGGACTCGGGGCTGCAAAAAAATGAATGTCTAGGCGCTTTCTATTAAAATTACAGTATGTTCAAAATTGATAAAATTCAACTTAATAATAACACTCTACAGCACGTACATGTTGATCAATATATGTTGTGTACATAAGCGCAATGATTTTTATCAGCCTTAAGTACGTTTTCTCAGTGGCTCTGGTAGGGAGAATGTTCCCCAGTAAAGCCACAACAATGGCAAAAAGCGAAAATTTTCAAAATGGATGTCGCTGGAAGGTGATTCTTACCTTGATGTAGTTTATCGAATTTAAATATCTCTACTATCTATGCAAAGGGAAGCTTATATGGACCCCTCGCCACTACCACAAAATATGAATTCGTGTATCAGGATTTCTCAGAATTTCACTACTATGGGAGCTAAATAGATGATGAACCGTTATATGTTAAGGCCATAATTTGCGAAACGGATTTTTATGACCTTTTTTTTTGTGGAAAGTACCGGTACCTGTTCAAGGGAGTCAGAATCAGATGGCGGGATCTAGAGAGTAGGAATCTATGGAAATCCTCGAAATGTAGGCAAAAATGCTGTATCTGTTGCTTTTACATTATTTGAGTATTTACCTCTAAAATCATGACGTTAAACTGATGATAAAAACAAATATCAAACTAAGCAAATGATCAACGATGGATCCGTTAGATACATACTTACAAACTCACTATAAACCGACTTCAAGAAACACTTTTATAAGTCGGTGCCAATTTTGTTGAATGTGCCTGAAATACTATGATGTAATCAATTTATATATGGTTTATCGGGCTATGCACTGACTTCTAACAGAACAGCTGTAATATCAGTAACTTTTTTTTCAGTGCCTCTTTTTTGTGACCTTTGTCGGTTGAACTCGTTAAAAATTGATTGGCTATAAAGGTTAGTCCATGTCCGTTCTTAAACTCTATTCCAATTCTGCATCAAATTTCATCAAGATCGGTTCAGTTTAGCGTTTTAAGCGTGAAAGGCAACAGAGAGATAGACAGGGTTCCTTTCACATTTATAATGTAAGCACAGTCTAACGAACTTTCATACAGAGTTACAGACTCGTTATGTTATGATATTAGTATGAATTACCCAGGATATTAAGGATCTGTGGCGTAGCGGTACTGAAGGCGGCTGTTACGCAGGAGGCGCGTGTTCGATTCCCGCTCTGTGCAAATATTTGTATGCATGAATATGGGTATTTGCATTGGTCTGGTCGTGCCTCCGAATGCACGTTAAGCCGTCGGTCTCAGTTGCCATACGAACAGCTATGGCAGTCGTTACGGGTAGTTGAAGCCCTCGAAATTCCAACAACTGGTCTAGTTGCAATGCTTCGATATCGCCTTTGGGTTGTGAAAATTCAGCCAAATCCGCAGTTAGACTGGTAAAAGCGGACCTGGTTCCAGGTAATAAGGAGTGAGCCTATTGTCGTATTCCGAGCACTATTGTTGACTCGACCCATGAATTTGAGACTGAATCCGGGCTGTTCATATCTGTCTGATGTGAATCAGCCCTATATCCTTTAGTCGCCTTGTACGACACCGCGTGGGAAGAGATGGGGTGGCCCAAATTCTACTCTGCCGGGAACCACGCGGCTGGAGAAGAAGACCCAGGATATTAAAATTAATTTAATGCAATTATAAATAAATGAAAGGGATATATTGATAAGAAAATGTACTAATCGAAATGACAGTTCTTATATTATTGTGTTGTGAACGAAACAATATCTTGTTTAAAACTGCGTGATCGCCATCTAGTTGTATTTTTGTAACTAAATTATAGAATTACAAATTTTAATTTATTGATTAAAAACGAATCTATATACACAACTGTGTATGTTAAAATAAAGTCTATTTATTTACATAGTTGCTTAGCTATAAGCTAAAAAAAACTACCATATAAATAATCTCAAGCAAAAAAGCGACATTATTGCTCACATCTCTGGTACTCCACCGGTTGCGATCAAACAAACGTAAGATTTTAAGTCTGAGCAAGCCCTTTCTAACAAAAGAAACCGCATCAAAATCCGTTCAGTAGTTTTTGTGTCCATCGCGAACAAACAGACAAAGAGACAAACAGACAAACAGACAAACAGACAAACAGACAAACAGACAAACAGACAAACAGACAAACAGACAAACAGACAAACAGACAAACAGACAAACAGACAAACAGACAAACAGACAAACAGACAAACAGACAAACAGACAAACAGACAAACAGACAAACAGACAAACAGACAAACAGACAAACAGACAAACAGACAAACAGACAAACAGACAAACAGACAAACAGACAAACAGACAAACAGACAAACAGACAAACAGACAAACAGACAAACAGACAAACAGACAAACAGACAAACAGACAAACAGACAAACAGACAAACAGACAAACAGACAAACAGACAAACAGACAAACAGACAAACAGACAAACAGACAAACAGACAAACAGACAAACAGACAAACAGACAAACAGACAAACAGACAAACAGACAAACAGACAAACAGACAAACAGACAAACAGACAAACAGACAAACAGACAAACAGACAAACAGACAAACAGACAAACAGACAAACAGACAAACAGACAAACAGACAAACAGACAAACAGACAAACAGACAAACAGACAAACAGACAAACAGACAAACAGACAAACAGACAAACAGACAAACAGACAAACAGACAAACAGACAAACAGACAAGAATTCCAAAAAATATATTTTCGTGTTCAGTATCGTTAATATAACATACTCCAAGTTTTTTTTTAATATCTCTAATATACAGACACGACTACTTTACAATTATATAATAGTATAGATAGATAGATGTATTTAGTCTAAACTATATGTACTAAATCATTTTCATAGATTAAATCATGACAGTATAGAAACATTACCAAAATAATATTACTAATAAAAAAATAAACTAAATAAGAACTATTATTATTGCTAAAAATGACCATTAAAATGCGTCGTAGAATTTCTCTGCAACACATGCCTTTTGTGGTAGCATTATCAGAAGACTGGCAGCATTGCCACGTTGTATGGCAATGCTGATTTTCTGGCCTAAAACGAGGCCAGCCTTCTGGTCACGAGAAGCGTCAACCATTGGCTTCGTAATCTCCCTGAAGAGATTGCGGGCGCTCGAGCACCATGACCCCAACGTTTCGAGCGGGAGCGGGGACTCGATCCCGAGCCCGAAGAAATTCGGGCCGAGAAGTCCCGGCTCCACAGGGCCATGGTGACCGAGTGGGAGCTACGACTTGAGCAAGGTGCGCAGGGCACGCCGTGATTGCGGCGGTAAGACCCATCATGGGGGAGTGGCTAGAGAGGCCACACGGTGGCCTCTCGTACCGTCAGACGCAGGTCATTACCGGACACGGTAACTTCGGGCGGTACCTGCATCTGATGGGCATAGAGCCAACGCCCGAGTGCCATCACTGCGACGCGAGCGTGGACTCGGGGCTGCACACGCTCACCGAGTGTCCGGCGTTTGAAGCGCCGAGGCGGGAGCTTGTGACGGCCCTGGGGGTGAGAGTGCTCACGCTCTCCACCCTGCTCGCGGCGATGGTCCGCTGCGCGGATGCGTGGGCGGCCAGCGCCTCCTTCTGCGAGCAGGTCATGCTCGTGAAGGAGACAGCAGAGCGGGCGCGGCGCAGCGAGCGAGAAAGACACGCGGACATCGCTGGCCGCGTTCGAAGGCGGCTCGGGCGTCGGAGGGCGCAATCCGACCTCTGCCCCCCATGAGCGCGGGCCTGAGGGTAACGGGTAGAGCCGCTCGTCACCCTAGCAGAAGCAGGCCACGGCGGCGGCGCGCATTGTAGGACGATGCGCGCCCCCCCCCCCATACCGGGGGCGAGTCGGGAACCGCGTGGTCCCCCCTCCCGAGGAGGGCCAGACCGAGAGGAATGGCCCTGGGTCAGCCGGGGTGCGAGGGATATGTCAAAAGACAACCTCACCTCCGGCCTAGCACATCGACCCACAGACGGCGTGCGGTTTAGTCGGTTCGAGTCTGACGGCTCCGGAGGAGTGGGTATCCGTGGGGATTTCCCGCACGTAAAAAAAAAAAAAAAACCCCCAACGTTACGAATACAAACGGCACAAATTCATAATATCCGATGAGATTAGAGCATTTGCGCCGCTTGAGAGCTTCTGCAGAAGCTGGAGCAGCACCAGCACAGCCAGCCGTACCAGGTATATGGGAAGGAGCAATGGTGTCGACGCATGTTGCGTCCCACACTAAAGTCCTACCGGTCCGGTCTCTTTCATCGCGCGCCAGACCATTTGGTTCAAGTACAACTGGCACACCGGCGGTAACAAGAGCACCGCGGATTACAGATTATGTCGTTGAGGCTGGCGTGTCTTGGAATTCGTACAGCGCTCCTGCAGTACGACAGGCCATGGTGTCCGAGTCTACAAACGGTTTCTTTAGAACGACATCGATGCGGAGAAACACACGGTGCACCTAATTGAAGGCACGTACTTAAATTAATGCTGCATGCATTAATTGCAATAATTCCAAGTGCACATGCACTTGGAATTATTGCCTGGAAGTATTTCCAAGTGCTTATAAGTCTTTAGGCTTTCCTGCGAGTTCACCGACGAGGAGAGGTCTGCGTACTCATCGCCGCCCGGACCTGCACCATGGAGATGGCGACCGCAGTGATCGACGAAAAGTTTAGAACGCAAGTTTTATATAAACCACGACCAAACAGCCTGGAAGCAGTATATTCTACATGTGTTTGGGCTGTTTAAGAGTCGCAGCTTTTATTTAGGAAATTAATTCTTAGTTCTAGACAAGTCTTTGGGATTAAACAATATACATAATATCCTTGAATATATATGACAATTCACTGCCGTATTTGCAAATGCATTACAATATTTTGGTACTTTGGATGCAAATCTTTGCGTTCGTTCGTTACTTTGAATTTAAAACACCAACATTGGTATATACCAACGGTCTCTCCCATAGGAAATTACTGTAACAGCATCAGTTCTATAACAAGCTAATAGAAATTCATTTCAAGAGGAAAGATAATATGAGTATATAATATATGGCGATGAAACGAAATTGAAGGCTTTGTTACTTTTAAAAATCGTATAGGTAGATAACCTACGTAGAAAGTAAAAATTATAATAACGTGTTTGTTTAGAGCTAAGGTTTCATAACATAATTATAATGGCTAGTATACTAGCTATTATCCGAAGCTTTACTCGCGTGGAATTTAAACTCAATCCCGCAACAATTAACAATGATAATTACTCTCTAGCGGTCTATTGGCTGCGGTTGAAATTTAATACAGGGAATATAGTTTGGAATAACTCATAGGCTAGTTTTATCTCGGGCACAGGTTTCCTATAGGTTGCGAAAACAGAATCAAAATTCCACGCGGGCGAAGTCACGAGTAAAAACGAGTACTAAATGTAAAATCTTCGGTGGAAAATTTAAACCTCTTGCCCTTAATCTAATTAACCTTACACGACAATGGACGACAAAGGTGAAATTAAACGTACCTTACTTATAGCCTTAATTATTAATGGCACCGTAATTTACTTTAATACAGCCCTTGTTACAATCCCAAGGGTAAGCAGAGATGTAAGTAATACAGGGGTTATACAATAATGATTCTGAAGGTTCGTGCGCGCCTGAATGCTACGTTGAGAAACAGTGTGTTGATTTTTTATTAATGTACATAATATGCCTACCTAAATATTTATAAAGGTATCAAGTTTCAACTGCTATTACGTGACAGAACGGATCCCAAACGCCGAGATGAAGGCATCATTTGCGACCGAGACTACCTCAAGAATGATGATGACGATGATCAAGTTTCAATATATTGAAACTTTATTGTAAGAACTTGTAAGAAAGACGTAATGTTGAAGTTACAACCTTTAATTACATTAATACTAGATTAAGAAAAGAAGGACGGTGTGAATGAACTTTTTTTTTATACCACTTAGGTGGCAGACAAACATACGGCCCACCTGATGGAAAGTGGTTACCTTGACCTATGGACGTGTGCAACACCAGTGGTATCACACTCGCGCTGCCGACCCTGTTAGAACAGAGAGTCTCTGTGCCGTCAGTGTAGAAGATAAAGCAGAAAAAGCCTTAGATCTTCGCACTGATAGCACAAAACTCTCCAGTGGGCTTTGGCTACCCTACTCACTGCGGGAAACACAACACGAGGTTATTATGACTGCGGTATTCTGTAGGGCGGAGGTACTTCCTCAGTCGGACTGTTCAATGGGATGATCGAGTCAACCATAGTGCCTGAAATACGGCAATAGGCTCACCACTTATTACGTGGGACCGAATACAATGATTAGTGAAATGTAGGTGTTAATTCACCTCTGTTTAACCCTCTGGGGATAAACGCGTGACTGTAAGTATGTATACATGTATTACACTTAGTAGTTTTAATAGCAAGCAGAGAAGATGGTGAAATGGACATAAGTGGTAGCAAGAAGATTGTAACGAAAGAAATGTTTTATGCTAGGGTTTTAATTGAAGTTAAATAAAGTGAATTAAATGTGGCTATGAGAGCACTGTAAAATTAATAAAGATGATGTCTATACCGGCTAGGGTATGAGCAGAGATAAATAATAAGATTGATTAACAATTTAGAACATGATTGTAATCGATATTAAAAAAGCGTTACATGAATTTATAATAGGTATTAGGAAATGAATCTCAGGGTGGATTCGCAATAAATATTCTGCCGAGGCGTTGTTTGATCCGTTGTGCAGAGATGGTAGTATGCACTTGGCTCGTTCACTCCCGGCTGCTGATGTTGCCGGCGTGCCAGGGTCCTCGCTGGTGTGCCTCACGACCGAATGATGGCGTGAAGCCCGGTGCGAAGACCCTGGAAAAAGAAAGAGTGCGGGTCAGTATGTCACATGGGAACTACGTCCAGTGACCCGCTAAAAATAATAGCAGGTGAAGATAATCTCCCCAGCGGCAGAACAGCGTAGCTAGAAGCTATAAGAAAAATATAAGTAATGCAAGCTGGTGACGTGACCTCTGACCGTAGAGGTCATCGGTCTCATGGCACCACATATGAGGCTAAAATAGCACATAGGAAAATATAAAATAATAAAATATATTAAGCCATGCATTAAGCAGGCCGTAAGCTGCACCGCTGGAAAGTCTTCACCTGTAGAAGAAGTAGGAAATGTTGATCTCAAATCTTACGCGGTGCCGACAGCAGTTGGCCGCCGGGGTCAAAAGTGACCTTCCTCGGCGAAGGATTGCCGAAGAAAGGGACTACTTCAGCGCCATGAATGGACACTTAAGTTAGTGTTGTCCAATCTCGCTCGCACAGCCATAGACAAATTAGTTATTTAGTGTCGAAAATACTAAATTATCGACTATATTCGGGAAATTATTTCAAATAATTTTATAAAAAATCCACAACGTTACAAGATAAACAGATTTCCGAAAAGTTTTATTTTAGCAAATTTTTCATTTATTAGCCTCCTTGCGTTTATCCCAGTGGCATCCGAGGCCTTACCTCGGAGTCCGGAGTCCGACGATTACCACTATCATAGAACACATTTTCAAAGCAGCAAAGAGTAACTACAGCAATTTATCACAATCTTTCACGCTTACACTCAGGTAAAAGAAACGGCCTTTAGTGCCATTACTGCAAAGTGAAGGGTGTTGTAGGGTTAATAAAGCATGATTCGCACGAAATTACAATAAATAACATGTGAATTCCGTTCGAATAAATTTATATTTTGTAGTTTTTTAGACTATTGAAACTGCCACGGCGATGGCCACAAAATTAATGGATACATGAAGGAATTTAACAGTTTGTAGCAACGCTTAAATTCTTTAATGCATCCTTTAATTTTATCAAAAAAATATCAGCTAAGTTATTTATAGTTTTAGTAAAGTCTGCAATAAATGTATTAAATTGCTCATTTTTATTGAAACCAGAAATAATTATGGAACAGATGTAAAACTTCAACTCAGTACAAATCACATGGGCTTATTTTTTAAAATAAAATGATAATTTAAAAAATTAGCCAATTTATTTGTGCTGCATCATTTTAGCAACGAACATATTTTACTTAACACATCTGTCTACAACTTTCCAACGTTTTTTAATTTCATTATCTTATTTACGCAAAGTCACATTATTGCTACGTAGCAAATTGGCTATAAATTTTGACATAAAGTTGAGATGTAAATTAAACGATAAGTACAAGATACGAAGACTTATGGCCTGACGCTTATGAGGCTTATAACTCCAGTGCAGATAACAGAAAATTCGAGAGTTTACCGAATTTTCGGGCTTTACAAGGCATTAATCTTTAAAACGATCAGAAAACTTTGAATCGTAGTTCATGAACTTGAACTTCATAATTTCTAATTCACATGATTCGAATTTGCACTTGTTTTTAACAGTTATTCTTATCCGTGTTAATGATCTGAAGGATTTCGTAGTAGCCCTATTATTAAGTTTGTATTAATAATTTGCATAAATAATTATTTAATTTGTAAATTAAGATTAAAATAATATTGCTAGAAATGGTTCTCTAGTATTTTAATCTGAATTTTTAGTTTTCATAGTGTGAAACAGACCGACGACGTACGTCAGAAAATCTTACTGCAATGAAGTTATATTTCAGGTGAGTGATTCGTACTTCAAAGTGCATCATTAGGTCAAGACGGCTTATAATATGGGTGACCTGTTCAACTATATCTGTGGTGAGCCACTCGCAACTCAGACGGCAAACGGTAGTCGTTCTCAAGTTACTTGAAAAAATCAAGCCACATTATTTAAACGGATCCCATACTCCGAGGTTGTAGGCCTCGGTTGCAATTAGGACTAATGCAAGGATGATTTTGCTGGAATTAATCCAACTACGGGTACATTCTATCATTGCACCTCTCGTCACAGTCAGGACATCCATCCTCATACATTGCAACTTGGGACAGAATGCACTGTTAGGTATGAAAGGACTTCATTCCCCACACGCTTAAGCTGTGGGATGAACTCCCTGCTGTGGTTTATACAAGCGAATACAATACGAAGTTCTCCAAGAACTGTATTAGAAGATTCTTATAGGTTAGATAGCGCAAGTGTAGCGAAACCCCTGGTGCTGCACACGTCCATAGGCCACGGTTACCACTTCAGATGCGCCGTGTGCTTGTCTGCCATTTAAGTAGTACAAAAACAAACTACCCGTTGATGTTTGTATGGCAACCGGGACCTTGCTGTGCTATTCCGATGCACGGAGTCAACACTGACAACGTCAAAAAAGGTCACCCAACCTAAAACCGACTTGGAAGAATTGTTTAACCTTGCAATATGTTAACCTACTCTGTTACCACTTAGCCACTTACGAACTACTGTAACAACAAAGAATTATCCAACTAAAAAATTTTAGGAGTAACTATCTACGACTGCTGGCGTTTTCATTTCTATGTTTGCAGTATAAAAGTTCTCTGTAGCAAAGGGTGCATCCAATAACATTTCAGTGAACTCGTACCGAACACTTCAAAGGCAGCGTTAGAAAACTTTTGATACCCAATTTCAAAAGTACTTTTTCTTGTTAGTACGCTATGGCGGTATCTTCGGGCTCTTAAGCCAGCGGTTTAGGTATTGCAAGCTTTTAATTATTATCACATTATTACTATATAACCTACATACTTAATACTCACACCTGTAAATCCCTGAAGGGGTAGCCAGAGTTTTATTAACACCCACATTTCGTCAACTATGATTTTCGGTATTAAGTATTAAGGGGAGCCTATCGCCGTCAAGCAGGCACTTAGTCATGGCCTGAATATTTAATGTCGGTTGGAGAACAGCCCTATACCTTAATTGCCTTCTACGCCCCACAAGAAGAGACGGGGTGACCCTATTCTTTTTCACCTGAAACCAACACTGTAAAACTATACTCTTAACCAAGTATCAGGTACATAATAAAAATCAAGGTGATAAAACTATGAAAAATAATTCCACCTCATTTCTTCACGTGAGTATCGTAGAAGATGACATAAGGATGTTTTTAACAATAAAGGGTTGGTAGTTAAATTCATAAGTTGGTACTGCGATATTACCTGTATTGAATGTTACAAAAGTTGAAAATTTTAAGTGTATAAAATGGAGTATATTTCTACAAACAGTGGCAAAAACTGGAAGATTTTTTCCTTTTTGTGACCCCAGTAACAAATCCAGTGAACAGGAATAAAGTAGGATAGGCATGTTCTTCCTCCAACAGTATATATAAAGTCCACTACAAAATTCCCGCTTGATGTCAAAAAGCTTGTTTTCTTTTACGTGGGGCCGAAAATCTTAGTTGGTGAATATATTATGTATGTATGTGAAATAGAAATAAGGATTTATTATTACGTTATGAATAATTGTTTTTAAAAATACAAAAATATGAAAATTACAGCAACATCCAAAGAATTGTACAATCAAAATCACAGAGTGTGTTTAAATGACAATGTAAACATTATTTTGACCTTATACTTGATTAGATACCATTGATCGGTGTGTTTGCACATATGAATATACACACTCTACTAACTTAAATAATAACAGAAAACTGATTGCTAAGATGGTTTGACCACTCTGGATGCTTACAAAAGTTTGGAATTTTGGCAGTCAAATCATTTAGAGTAGATGACAATATTTTCTGATACTGACTGATACACAGCACAGATATTTAGGTCAGTAGTAAAAATGAGTTTCCAATTTTTGACCTTAATATCGAATAAGTTTATAATAAAAGCGAATAAGATGAAACTAGTAGGTAGGTATCTTTCAAATTATAACTTGCTCAATTTTTAACGTCATGGTGAAAACAGTGGCTTTTATGGCCGCAAATTTCAAATAAGTATTTACTTCTCCTTAGAATCTCTTGAAAAATTTACATTTTTATAACTGCCAGTATGAAAAATAAATATTATTTTTGCTATATAACTTTGAAAAACAACCTGTTTAATAGATGGAAATAGATTATAGATACTTTTGTTTGTTTTGTTTTGTTATCTAGATTATACTTTTATTGTTTATTTAATTATTTTTATTACTCCAACTGTGGCTGAAATAATTCCTTCCTAGCCATAGTTCTATATCTAATTCCTTCCTAAAAGAATTTCGGTTTTGTAAACTAGGTGTAAAGAAAATTAAAAAAAATAAAAAGCTTACAGTGATCTAATTAAATTATTTAAATCAACATTTCATCAACTTCTGTTGTATAAGCTCAAACCATTATAGAAGCTTACTAGCTCATAATTTGACTTTAATGCGACACTTTGTAAACTTTAAGTGCTCTTTTGCTTGTCATTTAAAGCTACCTTAATTGGCACTTAGTTTTGGCTTACATATTGTTATTCCCATGTTGAAAGTGCAGTTATGGCAGTAATAAAGCGGTATGATAGTGAAAAGCATCAGACCGCAGATGGTAGTAGTCTATGTGAGGTAAATATTTATGAAAATAATATTGTATCATCATAAACAAACAATATATTTTGGACGTTGGTTATGAGGTTGACGTGGTGAAGCTGTGATCGGTTCACGTGGAGGCACACAATACGATAATTTCGATAAACCTCATTATATGCTCATATTCGCAAATGAATGATTGAATATCTATCATATTCAGCTATGATGATTTTATGTTGTTAAAAATGAGGAAAATGCAGTCGTTGCGTGGTATATGTAGGGCAAGACTGATTGATACAAAGAGAAATTCAGAGATTTGAGAAAGGTGTGGCCAGAACAAGAATGTTGTAAGGAGGATTGACAAGGATATGCTAAGGTGGTTTGGACACGTTGAATGAATGAGTACGCAGCGAATGACACACCCGGTATGTAAGGCACACATTGGCCAAATTAATAAAATTTAAAAGAAAGGGTTAAGGTCAGTAGAGGAAGCTCGTGAAATTTGTAAGGATAGAGTCGATAGTCGGGCTGTTATCTCAGCCCACCCCAGAAGGAAATAGGCGAGAGCGTATGTATGTATACAAATATGTTTCTTAAATTGTTTAATAATTAGGTACTAATTAGGATCATTTTACCATTAAAAGCTTAAACTACTATCTCAACATAAACTGTTGGGCTTCATCATGAATGACATTTGATTTTACATGATGATAATCTTTGCGTTTAGGGCGGCTTCTGAGTACAACGTATAATTATCATTAGCCTGGTCTATCTAAACTAAATTAGAGAGAGAGGCTACAATAATTCGCTCTATCTGAAATTTAGTATGATTGTTCAAAACACTGATAGTGTTAAAAGTCAAAACACTTATAGTGTTAAAAGTCAAAATACTGATAGTGTCAAATTAAAGTCCTCATCAATTCGGTACCTGGATTTTTTTTTATTCGGGGTCAAAAATCACAAAATCCTTAACCCGCGAGCCCGTTTCACACTTGACCAATTTTAATAGATTTTTGCATGATCTTTAATTTGTCTCACACATTTTTATTATAATACGTACAGTTTTGCTGATCCCGAAAAATCTATTTCTATGCCTTTGATCCCAAATGACAATTTTTTATATTTCATTTATGATAGTGTTCTAAACAATCCTTGCGAATTACTGTTGCTTCGAATGTGTAGATTGTCCGGGGTACATAATAAAATAATAACTAATTGTTACGAGCTCGATGTAATCCTAAAAAAACACGGGTTGCACTCCGGGAGTGCCAGCAGAAGTGAAAACTTTTTCTTTCTTTCTATCTTCGTTATATACAGAGAAAAAGATAAAAAGAACATACCATACCATAACTATAATATAGCGCCAATCATAGAACCTATCACTAATTTTCTGTCAGAAGAAATTAATAAATTACAAACAGAAAAAATAATCACAAAAAGTAATAAATTACAAAAAGAAAAATAATCACAAAGAGTGACTAGACTACCAGCACGCATAGAAATATCATCAAAACAATTTTTTAGTTATTCTTCTACCAATTAAATTTACTTTTCCCAATTCTCAATTTCGTGATATTGAATTTCATTGAAATTTTTCTGTTGAAAATGAATTTTTTATCTGTTGCCGTTATTTTACACTAGACACAATCATATTGTACAAGTTTATTTTTCTGTCACAATGGAATTTAGAACCTACGAAATATTTTGATGCCGTTTTTGGCAATCAAACCTGGTTTTGTTAGTAAATAACCAATAGAGGAAGGAAATAAAATGATTGACACATATATTGGCTCTAAGCCAGAAGGTCCATAAGAGATATTAAAACGAAATATGAAATATTTATAGAAACTTAGACTTTCTGCGAATTGAAATAGGGATCCTTTTAAAAGTACAAGGATTGTGATGTTCCAATTTTGTGAAGTTATTTTTTAGAATAAATTGATTTTTGCCGTTTGTGAAAAAGTCTATATTGCATTTTATTTATCACACATTGTGAAAATAATATTGTTGTTTTCACGATCCTTAAATTATAATTTGTAACAGTAAAATTTTTCTAACTCTATTAATATTGTTCAAGCAATAATAACAAATATGGGTCGGCTGCACGAGTGAAACTAACACTTGCCTTTCGGTGGGTCGTGTGCTTATCTGCCACTTAAGTGGTATAAAAACCAACTTTTAGGTTTACTCACCTCAAAATGACGAAGGTTAGTAATAAGCGTTGTAAAATAAGGTAAGTGATCTAGGGTGAAGATGGTTGACCATTCTCAAGACAGTCTGATGCTCGGTACCTTAAGCCGTTCGCCATACGATAATCACTGGCATTCGTCTCATAAATGGACATTTGTCTATGCGTTTTAATAACATCCGATTTGAGAGAGATATCTCTTGAGAAATAATTGAGGCAGGCAGGCAATAATTAGGGCAGGCTTTATTTTCTGGATTGGGTTTTTTTTACGTGCGGGAAATCCCCACGGATATCTCCCCCTTCGGAGCCGGAGGGGACTTAATCGGTCTGTGTAAGTGCCACTGCTATTCAAGAATTCCCGAATCCGGCATGGTGTTTGTTAGAAAATAGACTAAAATTATTACGACCTAGTAACTTTAGTATATAATTCTCTCAAGAATTAATTAGGGCAATAAGGCTGTGACGTTCAAAATGGTAATCAATATGCTAAATTGCTGTTAAATTGAATTTCAGGTAAGATCTCATTTAAATTCAGCCATTAGTAGCGACTTGATGTGTCTAAAATTACCTTATTACCTTAACATTGCTTACTTTAGGTACCTTATTTGATGTATATGTCGCGGCCAACTAGCTTAATCAGAGGATCAATTAACTGCCTGACTGATATTCAGCTGTTATATTTATTACAACATTTACTGGCTGACTAATGTTTAGACCATTCCTGTAAATCTCCGAGGGAGTAGGCATAGTTGTATTCATAAAAACTTAGTGATAAGTTTATTGAGAATGCTGCGCAATCCGACTTGGATAGGTAAGAATTTATTATTACAATCGTGCAGAAATAAGTCATTTTCTAACTGTTTGATTAAATGGTTAGGCAACTAGTTAAACGTCATCGATCCCAGCCATTTGTCTAGCCGTTAAATGGCTGAACAACATTCAGGCCGCTAATTGAACGGTACTGTTTAGTTAACGACCTAGGCATTTAATTAAATCGCTGATTAAGCAAATTGGCTGCGACATAGTTTAGTTAGTTAGTTAGTTTGTCTGGGCGGTTCCGCACTTAGCCTCTTGATTGGGCCATTGTGCGTACCATCTTACCTCTCATTCCAACCAACCCAGATCCTCCCAAAAAGCCAGCAGCCTTTTCAGGTTTCCACATGCTTCCCGGAGTGACGCTGGTGACTGGAGGAATTTCGCCCGTTGTGCGGCCACGCTCGTGCACTCTGTAAGCACATGCTGTGGCGTTTCTTCTGCCCCCATGCAGCCTCTGCATAGGGGGCTGTCCGTCACACCTATTGTAAACAGATGCTTGTTTAGGGGACAGTGACCGGTCAAGATGCCTGTGACCTTGCGGATTTGGTCCCTTTTTAGCCTAATGAGGTTTCGGCTAAACGTTTTTGATGCTACCGGAACTGCATTCTTCGTTTGCCTGCATCCTTCAGTGTTTGTCCATTCTGTTTGATGGGTTTCTTCTGTACTTTTTCGTAGCCAAGTTTTGACCTGTGCTTGAGGTATGGGTAGTATTGGTTCCGGTCCATATACTGTCGACCCTGATCCTCTCTTGGCCAATTCATCGGCTGCGTCGTTGCCGAGGGAGTTGCTGTGTCCCTTGATCCATTGCAGCGTGACCCTGTTCGTGTTTGCAATGGATTGGAGTGTGTTATGACATTCCAATATGAGGACAGAGGTTATGGTGTTGCTTTGGAGAGCTTGGAGTACGGATGCACTGTCTGAGATAATCTTTATATCTAAATCTCTGACATCTCTGGCGGCAATCGTCTCTGCTGCTCTCGTTATGCCAATACATTCGGCTTGAAATATTGTGCTTAGTTTGTCCAAGGTGGTTGTTATTTTGATATTTAAGTCATTCGAGAAGACGCCTGCTCCGGTGCCATGCGTGGTTTTGGAGCCGTCTGTATATATCCTAACTTCTTTGACGCCAGAGCTATCTATTTTTCCTTCCGAAAGTTGGATATGATACTTCCTTTCGAAGACGTGGTGACATGGTATTCTGTCTATGGGAGCCTCGAGAAGTGGTATCTTCTTTAGGATTCCCTGTAGAATTTTTGAGTGCTTTGTTCCATTATTTTCTTTCCAGAGCCCATTATTTTTCAGTCTTAAGGTTGTTGCTTTGGCCTCCTCCTGTATGATGAGATGCAGCGGTCTTAGGTTTAGGAGGTGCTCTAGTGCGACTGATGGGGTGGTTCTCATGCATCCAGTGGCTGCTGTACTCGCTAGGCGTTGTAAACTCTGGAGCTTTTCTTTCACAGTGATCAGTTCTGTTCTGGGCCACCATACAACTGATCCATAGGTTAGAGAAGGTCTGATAATTGCCGTATACAGCCAAAGTGTTATCTTTGTGTTAAGACCCCAGTTCTTACCAACGAGTCTTCTGCATTGCCAGAAAGTTATACAGGCCTTTTTCATCTTAGCATTTATATGGCTAGCCCAATTCAACTTGTTGTCAAGTATGATGCCCAGATATTTAACTTGAGTTGTTAGAGCCAGTTTGGTGTTAAATAGTTTTGGTAGTTGTAGTTCTGGTAGCTTTCTTTTGTTGGTGAAAAGGATAAGTTCTGTTTTTTTCGGGTTTACTGATAGTCGGTGTTCTTCGCACCATTGTTCCACAATCTGAAGGGCTGAGCGCATGATTTTGCATAGCACGTTCTCAGCCGTTCCGCTTATCAGTATTGCAAGATCATCCGCGTACCCGATGGTGGTGTATCCTCTCTCATTTAGTCTCTTTAGGAGGCTGTCTACTACTATATTCCATAAGAGTGGTGATAGGACGCCTCCCTGGGGGCACCCTTTGACTACTTTTGCTCTTGTGGTAGTGCTCATCACTATCTGGACCGCTCTTTTGCTTATTAGCTGAGTGATCCAGTCCCTTATAGTTGATTCTACTCTACGCCTTCGCAGGGCTTCGTTAATGCTGCTGTGTGCCGTTTTGTCGAAAGCCCCTTCTATGTCTATGAAAGTAGCTAGTGTTGAGGCTTTATTTGTGATAGCCGATTCTATCTTATGCACTACCATGTGCAGTGCAGACTCTGTTGATCTACCTTTCCTGTATGCATGTTGCTGAGGATGAAGTGGGTTGTCTTTTAGTGTTCCATCCCTTAGGTATCGATCTACTAGTCTCTCCAGCGTTTTGAGGAGGAATGATGTGAGACTAATGGGCCTGAATGATTTGGGATGTGTGTAGTCCTCCTTACCTGGTTTTGGTAGGAAGACTATTTTTGCTTCTCTCCATACTCTGGGTATATATTTGAAAGCAATGCAGGCCCTGTAGATTGGAAGTAGATATTTTGCTATCTTTGTCAGTTGCCATTGTAGTAGAGCTGGGAATATTCCATCCAGCCCTGCAGACTTGAAAGGTTTGAAGCTTTTTATAGCCCATTCTATTTTGTCTGCAGTTACTACCTTGTTTGCGATTTCCCATTCTTGGGTTGTTGGTACACTGTGGTGTTCCGGTGGCCAGTCGATTGAGTTGGTGAATGGTGTTACCTGACAACCAGGAAAGTGGGTTTCCAGCAGTACTGCGCTGGTTTCACTGTCCGTTTTGGTGTAAGTGCCGTCCTCTCTCTTAATTGAGCCCATGAGGTTGAGTTCCCCCTTGGCCAGGACTTTCCTTACTCTTGCGGCTTGGTTTGTCGAATTTATGCTACTACAGAAACTCTGCCATGCGACTGCGACTGCGACATATGGACTTATATTATTAAGGCGAACCACTTAAATCCATTCATTTCTTATTTGCTTCGAAAGTTATTAGCGATATCGGCATATTTATCATATATTGTTTTGAGTTTCAGATTTTTCGTTCTGTACCTACTGGCGCGTGGCGGTTAGCTCTGAAAATTTTTAGTAGTACCTACATAAAATATCGGGCTACCCTCGTCTGAACTCTTTTACTACGCGTAACTGCACTATTAATATCACTAAACACTATTAATTAGTTATTATTGTTATTAGTGCAGTGACCCAAGGGTCACACGGCCCGTTTTAATGACAAGCCGCGCCGTGCCAGGACAGGCCAACGGCCTGTGGGAACCGGCGTGCCTGCCGCGGCCTGTCGCGGTCTGGCGTGGCACGTCCAATCTGTCGCGAGTCGGTAACTACAAAGGCGCGGCGCGTCGAAGTGCAAACGTAAGCACGAGCCCTGTGATTCCATTCGCGCCACCCGCCGATCGGTCTCCACGGCGTGGCCCTGTGCGGTCTGGCGCGGCCTGGTGCGGCCTTTGCTTTCGTCAGGCCGTGGGACCCCGGCTTTACTCGCTTACGTTTACGACACACGATGGTCACTGTATCTACCTAGGGGTTATCCATGAATCACGTGATGTTTTTTCAGCAATTTTAGAACCCCCACTCCCCCATGGTAATATGTGGTGAGGTTTTAGATTACCTCTCCCCCATTACCCAAAATCACGGAATAAAAAAATATTCACTTATTCGTTGCGTGTGTTTTAATAAAATGATATCTCACTCTATGATTCTTGCCTAACCCCCTGCCCCCCCTGTTGAGCCTCACATGATTGATGGACAGCCCTATACTTGTGATTTTATTTTGGTTGTAAAAATAATGTAATGTGAGTTACCATGGTAGTACCTTCAAAGTGATTTATGATATTTATATGACAACGTTAAATATGATGTCAAATTGTACCAGTAAGATAACTAGCATGAAATATATTATAGAGGTAAAAATAGTAGCCGATACATTCTTGTCCTTTTCTTTTTTCGATATATTGAAATATATTCAATCATTTACAAATATACAAAATATCGCTCAATTGACATTTCTTGCTGATAAATAATCAATATTAGAAACGTTTTCTTTAAATAATCGTATTTATGTAGGGGCAACATAATGCGATTATTCAGAAGCTAAGTTAATGCTTACCTATCCAAATAAAACAAAATCAAATACAGTAAAGTACAAAAGACGAAAATTCATTTGGTTTAAATACGATTGATTCTGAATTCGAGTGAAAAGCCGTAAAACCACTAATCCTTAAATACTGGAGGCTTATTTGAATACAATTTATGTTAAGTTTATGAGCTCAATCGAGCCGAAAACGAAATTGATATAATAATAATATTAAAAGGATTTCATGAAGACATTGATTAATCAAGATATATTATTATTCCGTTCTATATCCATATAAATATACATCAATGTCACTATTAAATCTAGTAAAATTTTACTTATAAAATATTTCCAGTTATATATAGGTACCTTGTGTAAGTTTTATAAAACTGTTATAATAAAATTTGTAAAGACATTTCGACCTAATAGCTGCATATGCCCTTTGTCATTTTTTATTAGAATTTCGGTCACGTTATTTTCATCAATTAAATATAAAATTCTATACTTATCTACTCTCTTATATTATGCTTACATTCAATGACAATACCCTGGTCCTAATATAAAAGTATTTTATCTGTTTCCAACAGGGGAATCATTCAGCAATTCCTTGTATAAGCAATTTGCAATTTAAGTCTTTGACGGAAAGCTGTTCATAAAATAAACGTTTACTTTAGTTAGTGGAGGCGCGTAAAATGGACTACCACAGGTTTGAAATATTAAATTTCGAATCAAATGATAGTTGGAATTTCATTTGGTTACGTTTCGTTTGAAGAGTTCGGTATTGCAAACATTCTCGTGACTAATTATACAAAAAATTATCTGCCTACTCCAGAGTAAAATAGGTGTGAACATATGTATTTATGTAAATTTTTGAGAAGAAAATATTAAATTTTGTACAATTGAATAGTAGTGAGGTGCTACCGCAACCATTGTGACCAGATTGTGGCAGTTTAAAGCTGATATATAACTAATATAGTAAGAATAACGTTTACATTCATGCTAATCAAATTAAAATACTATGATAAACAGTAACGATTTCACGCACATAGGTACATTCCGTTTTCCCCTACTAGCACTACTTATAAATTCTCCATACATAAATGATAATAATGTGACTTCTAACAATAGTAAGATCTATGTTTGTATGACAAACACAGCTGTGTTCAGGCAATCAGAGTGTTTCCACAGAGCTCCCTTGTGGTAGCTTCCAGGCGGATTTACTTATCTCCGACAGTACGCAGTGTATGTGTTGCATCATTCGTACTAAATTGTCAAGTATTGTTTTAGTGAATAATGATGTTTACGTAATATTTTGTTTATTAGCCAGTTTTATACCTGCTATATTGAACATGTCTATTCATTATGTTCTATGTACGAAATATATAAGTAGTGAGCACAGGAATTTCTTAACATATTGAGTATATTTGTAGTAACTAATCAACTTGATGATAAATAGTAAATATGGACAGTAGCTCGACACCCGCAGTACTACTCGCGCATTAATAGGCAGTACGTAAAAAGGGAAGAATCTAAATATATATAACTCAAAGGTGACTGACTGACTGACGTAGTGATCTAACAACGCACAGCCCAAAACACTGGATGGATCGGGCTGAAATTTGGCATGCTGGTAGATGTTATGACGTAGGCATCGACTAAGAAGGATTTTGATTAATTCTACCCCCAAGGGGATAAAATAGGGGATGAAAGTTTGTATGAAACTTTCTCAATTTTAAACCGATCGGGCTGAGTCTTTGCATGCATAAAGCTACTATGTTGACTCAACAATAAGCGACAACCGAAATCCACGCGGGCGGAGCCGCGGGCAACAGCTAGTAAAATAATAAAATGAATGGTAAACAAGAAAGGTAAATTCTGAAAGGCCTGAACAAATATAAGTGACAGAATGGTACTTCTAAATACAACCACCCAAATCTCGCTGAAAATGTGGTAATGGCACAGTATTACTACAGTAACACTGTGGTAATGGTCATTGATTTAATTTAATTATAAGCTATATTCTAAAGGGTTATGAAAAGGAAATTTAATTAAATTATTTTACTCCACTGGAGTCTCGAAATACCTAATGCTGACTAGCTCTGAATTTTGACATAGTTCCACAATATTCTATAAGACACCCTCAATAAATGCTATCAGAAAAAAAACCTTCGTAGTACAATCCGAGCCTAACTAGATATAAACCTATGTGATTTGTCGGCACATTCATTGAATTGAATAACGTTTGATTGGCTTCCAATCTTGAAAGGATGGCAGTCCAATACTATGATAATAATAGGTAGCTTGCCCTGCAATCAATAGGCATGCCAGCTAACATTGAATGAAATTCAATTTTCTAGTGATACTGATGTTATTATACCTTTTGTTTATTTTTTACGTGCGGTAAATCCCCACGTATAGGTTATGTCGGACTCGTATTAAACCGCGCGCCTTCTGTGGGTTGTTGTACTTGGCCGAGGGTGAGATTGTCTTCGACATATCCTTAGCATCCCAGCTGACCCAGGGCCATTCCTCTTGGCCTGACTCTCCCCGGGAGGGTAGACTATGCGGTCCCCAACTCGCTCCCGGTATAGGGTGGCGCGCGTCGTGCAATGCGCCGCCGCCATGGCCAGACGCTTGGTGGGGTAAACTGGAAGTACCCACCCTCCCCGTTTCCGGGAGCTAGTTGGAGAAGCTCGAAAAGGATACCTTGGCTCTGCCAGTCCGTTTTATCCCAGGTTTAGAGTCCCATGGGTTGCGAGATCGGGATTAACGCGGGTAAAGCCGAGGGCGTAGCAACAGTTACTTCTTTATGAAACTTTTACAGTTGAAAGTTCATCAAATAATTTAGATAACACAACATATCAACAAAGTATTTCTTATGTAAACTTCACCTAATGAGGGCAACGAACATCTTTCTCGACTCATACCTCTTCAAAGGGTAATGCTATAGGAACAAAGTTTGAAGTATACCAAATTTCCTAATTTTATTTATTAACGTCTTGTTTACTAGAATCACGTCAATACGACTTGTTTCTTGTTCACTTATAAGAATGGTGGCCATAATTAGCAGGATAGGAAACATTTTGTTGCGTAACCATGTTATAGAATGTTGAGCAACATCATCATCGTCACCATCATCTAATCAATGCTCCCAGTTGCGAGGAAAGCTAGTGCCAGACTCTTGTCCATCAATCAGTAAGTATAGAACTTAGGTAATGACCTTTATTGGCCTAAATTCATCGAAAAGAGACAATGGCACTGAATAAAATAAAATCGTCCTCATAATTTGAACAATCTGAAAGAGCTTCTGATGAGTACAGATAAAATATTCCGCTTATGTTCCACTTTCAAACATAGGTTTGATATGGGGACAAACATGTTGGACATTTGGGAAACCTTAAGTATCACTATTGTCTATATTATATCCTATAGTTAAAAAAAAAAGATTGTGAAGATGGTTAGATCTTTGTTATCACGCTCTAAACGACAAAACGGATCTGGTTGACATTTAGAATGAATGATAAATTATAGTTAGGAATAACTTATAAGCTACATTTTTCTCGAAAATATTTACCGATAACTTAACGACTATTTCAGGCAAAGTTGCGGACAAAAAGTTCTTATGGCTTAGATACAAATAAATTGCTAAGCAACATGTTGCATAGACCTTTCTAAATGCCTACTACACTTTTCAAAGTTGTTTCTTCTGTTTGTTTCTACACTTTTGAGACAACTGAGAACCTCACAATGAAACTTTACAAGTACTTTTGGGTAATTAGTGTAAAAGAAAAGGATAAAGGTACTTAAACAACTGTGGTAAAAACCTAAATAGGGTTTTATTGAAAGTTTGCAAAAGGTTACTACAAGTTTCGTTTTAGTTGTTGAAGAAAAACAGAGAGGTTGGTAGAAGAAAGTACAAACGCAAAGGGGTTTATTATGTTAGACCTACTGAAATTGAATTTCACTGATGTTTGTTTCCTGTCCTAACTAACTGGAATTAACTGATTAGGTTTTTTGGCTATTTTGAGAGCGGTTAGCGATTGCCGTTCCCCGAGCTTTAGTTATGGTTAGTGGCCTACCTCTGACAAAGTGGTTCAGGTCGCCCATATAACTCACCGTCTTGATCTAAGGTCTATCGACAGCTCAGATCGACATTTAAAGTGCCCTCCAAAGCAAGTAAGCGCTAGTTCAATATAATAATATCTGGTCAGATTCTTAAAATTTAGTAAAATAAATTATTTAAGAAAATCTTACGACCATTTTATTTCTATTCACTCATTGATTTCTATTCGACCCGTTTCACGGTACACCGCCGTGATTTAAAACATTATAATCAACAATCACGAAATCGAAATTGTCCAAAAAAGAAATATTCGCCTTCATGATTTTTAAATCAAAAAGCAATTTCGTAAAATGTCTCGAAATTAACGCAAGGCTTCAAATAAATCATACTTTCCTTAAATAATTTACGTTATGTTGCGTTCACAACGCTGGGCTGTCAGTAATTGGTGTCGGTATTAAGGCAAGAATTCTGTAAATATATATTGGAATATATTTTCCATTTTACCTATATTTTAACGTGGAAGTTTTAGATAATTTTGTTTATTACTCAATCATGCTCAAACGGCTGAACGGATCTAGCTGAAATTTGTTATTGGGATTGGATTATATTATATTTAACATATAGGTTGATTTTTATCCTTGGGAAAAGTGAATAGAGATTCATGGACACATTTCCCTCTGGAACAGGACTAAAATTCCTCGCGGGTGGAGCTGCACGCTAGAGCAACGGTTCCACAGCCGTTGGCAAAGTTTCTGAAGCTGTGTGGTTTGAATTGTTCACGAGTGTGTTTGCTAAAAATATATTCCAGGCGCTAACTAATTGTTTTACTTCTATACATTTGAGGGATTCACTTATCAAGCCTTAGGTTCAAAGATAAATTATAAACAATTTCGGTAATCCAACAACTGGTCTAACTACAATGCTTCGATATCGCTTTTGGGTTGTGAAGGTCGGATGGCAGTCGCTTCACGGAAAATGTCGAAGTTCATCCAAATCCGCAGTTAGACTGGTAAAAGCGGACCCCAGACTCCAAGTCGAAAGCTTCGGATGCGACTGGGAATAACGTTACGAGAATCCAGTCACCATTCTGGGATGTGTTGGCTAATCCTGTCAGTGGCGGCAGTGACATTTGGTTTTTCGTGACGAATGTCGGAATAATTCCCCTCATTTAGTACGTCAAAACCTGTTGAACTAATAAAATCAAAAAGTAATTCACCTGTTTATTGATTGGTGCTACCCCACACCACGTGATGGGCGTTGGCGTCGCTACCTAGAATAATGGCAATATTCTTACCATGGTAAGAATAATGGCAATATTCTTACCATGGTATTTCCGTGTAATTTCTTCCATTTCTGGAGATGGTGGTTTATAGTCTTCTTCGTTGTGAAGGTAAGCGAAGACTATGAGCACCCTTACTTTGCCACCTGTGTTCAACTGCATTGTTGCTATGGCGCTACCTAGGTCACTGTAACAATCTGCCTTTATTAGTACTAACGATTTTACCCTGCTGCTGGCGTATATGCATGCCCCGGGGGTTAACTCACCATTTTTGTGGTGGAAACAGCTTATAGTTATTATATCTCTTAAGATAAAAAGGGTTTTCTACACCTATGGACGTGTTCAACACCAGGGGAGTCAAACTCGTGCTGCTGACCCTGTAAGCACAGAGAGTATTAAATAAGGAATAATCTGGATATTGAAATACCCTATCAAAGGTATCGAATCACGGTACACAACGACCGGTCGATCTAAGGATTCTTCGAGAAGATACCTATCCGTGGTGCGGAGTGATGCAGATGTGAGAATATAACTTCATGAGCGTGTGGCAAACTACCCGCTTAAAGGGAATAAGCTTATCTTTAAAGGTCGAAAATCATGAAAAACCAACGGCATGGTATTTAGGTTGATTAAAATTTGATTTGTTGGGCCTTAGTACAATGTGGTAGATAAAATTCTTTGGCTGGCCTATACAGTCAGCATCACGTCGATCTGGACGAACAAAGTACTCAAAATGGTCTTGGTTCCCCCCCTTCCTGCTGACTGATTGTTCTTATGTGACTTCTTTTGAGCGGAAGAAATATATTTCGGATAGTTCGTAAGAATATCGGCAGACCCTCCACCGTTGCATCAAAGACGGATATAAAGAAGACATTTGGATTGGTTCGGGCGGGGTCTGGTTGCCTAGTGGTCAAAGCATTGTCCTTGTAAGATCGCGAGTTCAAACACCGTTTAGATCATTTTGATCTGACAATAATACAGTTTAAATCAATAAAAGTTTGATTTTGTTCTTTACTTTGGTGTGAAAATCAATTTGAAACTTTTCAGTCAAGATCGTTCTGACACTGACTGTACCTACTCTAACCACCATACTCTAAGTCTTTTAATAATTTAATAGGTATGACAGATATTCACACTTGCTGTAATTATTTCAACCTGTCTTTATTTGCATATAATTTAAATCTACGCTGAATTCACTTGCTTCACAAACGTACCGCAAAATGAAAATATTTGCACCAGAATTCAATTATGGTACACAGTTATACATCTTCCTTAATTTTGTAAATAGTTTGAAAAATTAAATAACAGAGGCATTGCTAGAAAAACAAAATCTTTTTTGGAAAATAAATTTCATATTTTTAATAAAATGTATTTAGTATTGGTAAAGCTAAACTGAATTGTTTCTGTTAGGAGTAGATTCGCGGCAGTAATGTTTAGGCCAGGATTAGCAAATTAATCTCGAACGCAAAACTGACTCCTTAACACCAAAGAAAGGTTAATAGAAAATACGTTAAGAATAAAAGTTAAACAGAAAATTTAAACAAAATCTGAAAAGATAGATATTTTTTTATGAATGAATAACTAAATGCAATATGATAACGTATTCATTTGAAATACACGCAGAAGTAATGTTATATAAACGCATCACAACTGTTAACAAAGTAACAGAAAACTGAATAGCACATTTGCATAGTTAGAGCTAAAATACATCAGTGTGGTGTGGTACCCCACATCGTAAAACTGCCTCGTCTCACTGACAGTCTGCACACTCGACAGAGCTCATTTGCAAGTGAAATGAGTTTCGAATGAGGGTTGACTGCTGTTACCAGAGTTTATAAGACCTGATAGGTACTTATTATAAGGCCAATGGTGAAATTGCTTGACCTCATATTGGAATACAAACCCGTAATTTTACAGTATGCAGTTTGAAAGTCAATGACCCGGATGAGTCCGATAGATGGTGTAGTTGTTTGACCTCAAAAAAAGTATTAATAATTTTATATGGTATGCTGTTGTATTTTACCTTGGCCAATATTTACTAGAATTAATTTACTAAATAATTATATGGCACGAATCACTGTCTGGTCTAGAATAGATAGCACTCCATCGGAATATCAAATTATGATATCGAGATAGATACCAACGAGAAGAAATTGATTGAGTTCTCTCCAGAAAATCGTAATGCGATGAATATGACATGTAAGATTCTTTGAACTTTGCAAAATATTGCAAATATGAGTACTAAAACTCCCTAAACTACAATTATCATAAAATTAAATGAACCTATTTTAATGTGGAATCATCAAAACCAAAAGATGCTTTAGACTGCTATAAAGTAACAAAAGAGAATGTGCCCCAAAAGCTAATGTCTGAGTGGTATTTTAAGACGAACGTAAAATGCCCGATTATTATTCACATTAATCATTTACAAACCTTTACAAACAACTTTTCTGAACTGACTGAACATTTCCTAATTTTTTAATTGGCTAGACTGAAAAAGATGGAAATTCTGTTTAAAATCGGTTTGCTTTGATTTTGTAAGACGTCCTCTGTAAATATACATAAAAAAACCGTAAAAATTTGTATTCACGCACTCACAAATACTGTGTTATGGTGGCAATAAACATGGAATTCGCGTATTTGATATATTTGACTAACAATTACATCATGTAGACAGTTTATTTAACAAACCTTGGCCTTTTTGCTTACTTGACAAATAGGGCCAATAAAAAAGACAAGTATTTTTTTTTTATTCTTTCAGTGGTACTTTTTTACAGTAAAGAAAGTGTGACAATTCACATGTGAAGCCTCTTCGAAGTGAATAATTTTTGGGAAGTTAATTGTATTTTAGAACGACCAATCTAAAGAAGCCCGAATTCAGCGCTTCCCGAAGACTTTGATGAGGTCGTCCTTCCACCCGCCGTTGGTCGTCCTACACCACGTTTACCCGTACGCGGTGGCAGTTCCAGGACTTTTTTGCTCCATCGGCCATCTGTTCTGCGCAGTTCTGGAAGTCAATACGAGAGGCCTATGTTCAACAGTGGTATGATATGATGATGATGATGAAATTGTATTTGTCTGTATTTGCATGTTTAAATGCATCAAATATTTTGCTAAATATAATAAACGCCCAATATCAAACACAAATAGCGGTGTGAAGTGCCACCATTAGTCTCCAGGGTACTACTGCTCCAGGATATTGTGGGCACATAGTATAACTCTACGTACAACATTGTTCATTAACACTCGGGGGTTTAGGTGTCGCATTTACCGCAGTAATCCTATAGTATATTCTCCATTATGTTTGTAGCATGCAGGTGATTAATTTAGTTTATTTATACGAAGTGGAACGAGTTTTTTGTTTATGTATTGTTGAAAATTACTCACTGAAATAATTGGAACGTATTTTATCGCCATGTATTTTGTGTCAATTCCATCTATCCGATAGCTGGTAATTTTTACATATTATTATGCGACTGTTTTGCTTAGTTTTTCGAATTCCCACTTAAATGGGGTTCTGTGGGCTCTATATGGACTACATTATACCTATGAAACATATCAGATCCCAGACTCAGACAGTCCTATCCTTTTTACCAGTATAACTTACGGGAGAAAAATTACAAAAGGTAGTAAAATGTGGGTATACTACTCCTCTTGCCACTAAATTAGGTATGCAATCATTCTATTCAAAATATAACTTTAGATTGGTCTAATAATGAAATTATAATGGTCTAAAAATGAGATTGTTCAGCTTAAAAAACTTTTAATTTAATTTATTACACAACAAAGAAATTTTTTTTTTTTTTTTTTATATAAATAGGACACGTCAATTTGACTTTACCTCGCCTGATGGTAAGCTGAAGGTAAAGTCTCAAGAAAGAGGGCCACCATTATATACACGTGCCATGTTAACAATGGTGGCACTCAGCTTGACGGCCTCATCAGATGCTTTTTCACGCCCCGCTTAAAGGACCCGGGACTGTAGGAAGAGGGAAACACGTGAGCTGGCAAGGAATTCCAGGTCTTAATGGTGCGACAAAGGAAAGAGTCACCGAACCGCTTGGTTCTTGAAGGAATGTTCTGCACCGTATAGGGGTGACATCTAAGTCCTGCACGTGTCGTCCTGTATAGGAAGTGGGAGGGTGGGACTAATTGGAATAGCTCTTCAGAACATTCACCGTGGTAGAGACGGTAAAAAACTGCCAAGGAAGCAACATCTCTACGCATCTGCAGAGACTCGAGGGTACTCGTGACCTCAGGATTTCCGATAATGCGGACCGCACGTCGCTGCAACCTGTCGAGAGCATCTAATAAGTACTTAGCGGATCCATCCCAGAGATGTGAGCAGTACTCCACGCAGGAACGAATTTGTGTCTTGTAAAGAAGACACCGTTGCTCCGGCGTGAAAAACCGTCTCACTCTGTTCAGGACTCCGAGTTTACGCGAGGCTGCTTTGATGATACTCTCGATGTAGTTTTTGTTGTTCAGTTTGCAGCGAACATCCATACCGAGGATATTGAGGTTGTCCCGCAGTGGCAGTGGCGTGCTCTGAAGAGTGGGAAGGGGAAGGAAAGAAGATACCTTTGCTGTAAACGCACATGCCTGCGTCTTCTTGGCATTGAACTCGACCAAGTTCTCAGAGCCCCATTGGGAAATGTGATTCAGGATCCGGTCAAGCTCGGTGACAAGAAGCTGCCTTTTTTCCGCGATATGCGTCTGCTTATCCGCAGGACGTCCATGATAACTCCCGTGTAGGGTGCTATCATCCGCATAGCAATGAATGCTGCCGGTCGACAGCATGTCATTGATATGCAGAAGAAAGAGAGTTGGCGATAGGACAGATCCCTGCGGTACGCCGGCATTTACCTGCAAGAACTCCGAGGCTCGTCCATCACAAAGGACGCGAATACGGCGCTCCTGCAAGAAGCCGGCAACCCAGTCGCACAGTCTAGGAGGCAGACCAAAGGCTGGTAACTTGGAAAGAAGCGACTTGTGCCAAACTCTATCGAAAGCTTTGGCGATGTCAAGGCTAATTGCCAATGACTCGCCGTGCTTATCCATAGCCTCACCCCAAATATGGTTAACATACGCCAGAAGATCACCCGCTGACCGTTTCGGCCTGAAGCCATATTGCCGGTCATTAATTAGGGAGTGATCTTCAAGGTGACGCATGAGCTGTTTGTTAATAATGTGCTCGAACACCTTGCACAGCACTGAGGTGACGGCTATGGGTCGATAGTTGTTTGGGTCTGAGCGATCCCCCTTCTTGGGGATCGGCTGTACATTCGCCTCTTTCCAAGCCGAAGGCACTGTACCAGAGCTGTAGGACAGCCGGTACAGCCGCGCAAGCATTGGAGACAACTCCGCTGCACATTTTTGCAGAACCACCGCTGGAATACCGTCCGGACCACTGGCTTTCCGGACATCGAGTGACTGCAACACTGCTCGGATATCGCGTTGCCTGATACGAATATCAGGCATTGCATGGTCACTGACGGGCAGTGTCGGCGGCTCCATACCACAATCATCGACTCGGGAGTTGGCCGCAAAGAGATTAACCAGCAAATTTGCTTTCTCTTGCGGCTCATGGGCCAGGGATCCATCGGGATTGCGCAGCGGGGGCAGCGAAGGCTGGCAGAAGTTGGCTTGCACGGCTTTGGCCAGTCACCAGTAGCCACGGCTGCCCGTGGGATGCTCTACTAGCTCCTGACCAAGCCTATTTTAAAGTTTTTTTTTCTATTGAAATGTTTAACATGAAAAATACTTCAAAATTCAATTCAAATTGTATGAGCGGAGTAGTCAACAATCAATGTTTAAAAATGATTGAAAAATCATTCACTGGTTCTGCTAGTTCGTAAGAATTACGGTAGATGCCTCCACGGTGGCCTCAAAGACAGTAATAAAGGAGAAATTTGGATTGGTTTGGGCGAGGTCTGGTAGCTTAGTGGTCAAAGCATTGCCCCTGTAAGGCCTTTGCCTTCGCGCGGGTTCAAACACCGCCTAGACCGATCAATTTTTTTCTATTTAAATCGATTTGAATATGAGCATGAAAAATACCTAAAAATTTAATTCAAATTTTCCCAATATAGTTATCAAATAAAAAAAACTTACGTTCCATTCATTACTATCATAATAGTAGTTTTCCAAGATCCCAGAGTGACATAACGGAGCACTGTTTATAATAGAAAGCAGAAAAAGTAGGGTTGCTACTGTTTTGAAATAATAGGGGTTAGAGTATGGAATTGCCGTTTCATTTTTTTTTTTTTTTTTTTTTTATTAAGTAATATACAATGTTACATAAATCTTAAAGTAAGACACTAAAACCCTGCAGGGTTTAATATGTGTCGCATCTAACAATACTGAGGGGTAAGACATTAATTTTGCTACTGTGAACATAGGAAAATAATAAGTCCCTATTTAATTCTTACATTCATTAGGTGCATTCCTTCGAAGAGCGAAATGTACTTATGTGCCTCGCGCGGGCGAGAGCGAGACTGCCATAAGTTCCGCAATACAGTCTGCGTTTACGCATCTCGCACTCGCTCGCATCCGAACAAGTGATTTACCCTATATAAAAAATAGACAATAGTTTTGCACGTGCGTAGTCTGTGATACAGGATGTTTTTAATTTGTTAGGTATTATTACGCTTCATTATGTTTTTGGTTACGGTAGTACGATTTAATTTTTGTTATGAAATCTTTATTACCGAAGTTTGTTCGTATGTCCGTAGTCATATTATTAAGCAGGTTAGGTATTATTCTATTAGCAGTTCTAGATCCATAGAAGTTTTTAAAGGTAGGAACATTATATTTATTTGACGAGATTGATCGTGTTATAGTTTTATGATATATTTTAGATAGTTCAAGGTTACTAGATGGGTTGTTATTATATTGTTTTAAAATTGATAGTTCAAATTGTACTCAACAATAATGTATTGTAGTAATAGAATAGTTTATTTATATTGTTTTTATATTTATATTTAATATTTGTGGGTGCTATTGTTTTTAGTATTCGTAGCTGTATTTTATAAATATCGTTTAAGTAGGATGAAAAGGTTCTGCCGTATGAGCTTAGGCCATAGGATATAATTGAGTCAACCAATGTTTTGTACAGCATTATTAAAGTAGAGGTAGGTAATCGGTGTTTCAGAATACGAAATTTAGAGTAAAGAGCTCTAAGTTTATCACAAATCAGATCAATATGGTTTCTCCAGTTAAATTTAGTGTCAACGGTTAGGCCTACATACTTGCATTTGGTGACTAAGCAAATTTTAGGACATTGACAGTTAATGTTTGGGTTGTGCAGGCAGTTATGTTCATGGGCGATAATTGTAATACGTACTTCGAATTGACATAGAACCTTCATGGTTTGAGATTTTTGAGTGAAACTTTTTCCACATGATATTTATGTAGTTCTTCATTTAAAAATGTGCAACATTCGATTATCGACTTTCAGTTGTTTTTTTTATTCAGCTTAGACAAGAAAGATGGATACTTCGAAAATTCGAGTGATTTTTGAATACGAGTTCCGACGCGGAACTAACGCGGCAGAAACAGCTCGCAATATCAATGTTGCGTTTGGAGAGGGGACTGCTAATGAACGCACCGTGCGATTTTGGTTTAAACGCTTTCGTGATGGAAACTTTGATTTGAAGAACGAACCACGAGAAAGGCCGTCCACACAGGTGAATAACAATGAATTGAAAGACATGGTGGAAGCCGATCCGAGCCAAACTACCCAGGAATTAGCTGCATGGTTTAACGTTACCTTACCAACAATATTGACTCATTTGCGTCAAATCAATAAAATAAAAAAATGTGAAAAATGGGTACCTCATGATTTGACTGATCTGCAGAAAGAAATGCGTGTTGAAACTTGTGTTGCCTTGTTGAATCGATACAGAAATGAAGGAATATTGGATCGAATTGTGACATGTGATGAAAAGTGGATTCTTTACGATAACCGTAAGCGAAAAATGCAATGGCTGACCCCAGGTGAAACGCCACAACAGTGTCCTAAAGCAAAGCTTACCAATAAAAAGGTAATGGTAACTGTTTGGTGGTCTCAGCATGGTGTTATTCACTATAGCTTTCTACGATCTGGTCAAGCAATAACGGCAGATGTCTACTGTACCGAACTCCGAACAATGATAGCAAAACTAGCAGTGAAACAGCCCCGACTCATGAATCGATCTTCACCATTATTGCTCCATGATAACGCGAGACCTCATACAGCACGAGAAACCGTTTTAACTCTACAGGAACTGCAATTAGAAACTATCCGTCACCCTCCGTATTCGCCAGACCTTGCTCCAACAGACTACCATTTTTTTCGTGATTTGGACAATTTTCTATGTGATAAAAAGTTTTCTTCTCAGGAGGCAGTACAAAATGCTTTCACACAGTTTGTCGAATCTAGATCACCAGAGTTCTATCGCAAAGGCATAAATGACCTTCCTACTAGATGGCAGCAATGTATAGATAATAATGGTAATTATTTTGATTAAATAAATACGTTAAATTAAAAAAAAAACGAATTTCAATTTGTCAGTACAAATCGGCAATTTCATACTTTAACCCCTAATATAAACCTAATTAATGTAGAGATACACAAATCATTTTTACAGACATCATCATCATCAGTATCCTTGTATTAGTCCCGGTAGCCTACGAGACCGTTTTCCCTCAGAGTTTAGGGTCCGCTTGAAATATGGCGTCGCTTGAGTTTTTCGGCTAAAGTGAGTGACCGCTGTCTGACGGAAGACTTTAAGCCTAACCTATTCAACAATATCTAATAAAATACTTTTTGTGTACATCGCGGATAAACAAACAAGAATTTAAAATAAAATAAAAATGTTTAGAATTATTACATAATGTAACATATACCAAGTTTTTTTTTATATCTCTAAAAGGAAGATACAAATAGTATTGAATACTCCCTCTGTGAAGACTCCCAAGAAGTCTTGACTTGACGTCGTGGAGGGTAACATGCTTGCAAATGGTCTGACGTCGAAGACCTTGCGAAGAGAAAAACCTCACCTCGTAGGATTACTCGGTCACCTTGGCCTTGGATGTCATTAGGAAAATACGTATCCATGACAATGATTATGATGATTCCCATCTATGTGTCAGCATCAGAAATCTTTTAACTACAAAATCTCAAAATTATCTTAAAATTAAGGTATAAGGAGCAAATCAAACTGTCTTATTGATTTAAATTGTATTATTGCACGAACTAAAAATATGTTCAGAATATCAGAACAAACACATAAACTCTCTGTATTTACAGGGTCAGTAGCACGAGAGTGATTCTCCTTGTGTTGCACACATCCATAGGCCACGGTAACCGCTTTCCATCAGGTGGACCGAGTGCTTATCTGCCACATCAGTGGCATAAAAAAATCAGTCAACAGGAAGGGATGAAAATAAAGGCATTAAAATCATTTTAAGTACTTCGTTTCTAAAGATTTATTTGTTGCTGGCTGTACACTATATTATAATAATCGAAGTTTTTGTAATTTGTATTTTTATAAACGTATCTATGAGACCAGTACGTAAATGTATTGCAATACCTAGCTATCAACCCTAAATATATTGCCGCTCGCAGCTGGTCTCAGCTATCGATTTAACGCTCCAGCGATATACACACTGCTGATGCAGTTTTATCATATACTAGGTCATACGTACTATAACTATCGCTAGATGTAAAAACTTAATAATGATAAGCAAAATCTAAAATCGAAATGTCGTAAATACATTGATTGACATTGAGTGAATTCATTAAATAAGTATTATCTTTACACCTGATTATAAAATAGTATGCTCTTATAATAATACTACTTTTCAAACAAATTTTGTAAAGTAACTTGATTTGTAACTTAATAAATAAATAAAAAAATGGGTGGTATATTATAATAGTTAGTTCACCGCCAATTATTGTATTCAGATGTAAACTAGTCTTCTTCTAAATCCTAGCGTTAATCCCAGTCGCAACCGAAGCTATCAGCTTGGAGTCTGGGGTCCGCTTTTACCAGTCTAACTGCGGATTTGGCTAAACTTCGACATTTTCCGTTAAGCGACTGCCATCTGACCTACAAAACCCAAAGGTGATATCGAAGCATTGCAATTGGACCAGTTGTTGGACTTTTGAGGGCTCCAACTACCCGTAACGACTGCCATTGATGTTTGTATGGCAACCGGGGCCAACGGCTTAACGTGCTCTCCAAGGCACGACCAGACCAATACAAATACCGATATTCATGTATACAAATATTTTTATTGAGCGGGGATCGAACTTGCGCCTCCTGCGTAGCGGCCGCGTTCACTATCGCTACGCCACGGAGGCTGACAGATGTGAACTAAAGTATTCACTAGTAAAAACCCAGACCATATCACTGCCAGAGATTGAAAATTCAGAATAAAACTCTGTACCAACCCGTCTGGCCAGCGTGGAGACAGTAGGCTAAACCAACAGGATGTTTTGACGTATTGTCGTCGTAAATACATCAATACCTTTTTACTTTCATCAAAATGTATCTTTTAATCTTAGTATACTATCAATAAAAAAAAGATAAGGCCTTCTTCACTGTTCTAAAACGATACCAGCAGAATCACTGTTTTCCTCATTTCAGCAATATAATTCGTTTCTGGAAGATACGTCCTTTTAACTAACAGGGGCAGAAAATAATACCTATGATCATCAAGATGGATATAGTATTTAACCTTGAAGTAGTATTCGTGTAGCAATAGGTAAAGCCTGTGAACTTGTCTTAAGCACTATATGTCTTACTAATGAAAATTACATACGGTATATACGAGTACAGCTGTTTTAACAAAAGTTTGTATGAACATTCGACAACAACTGTTTGTAATCTGTTGAAGTTTTTATTTAATCGATTAATAAATCAAATTAAGCTCTCGCAGTCCATTATTGGACATAGGCCTCTCCCACTGTTGCGAGGCGTTGGTCTACTGTTTCCACGCTGGCTAGACGGATTGGTACGAGGTTTTTTCGAGGCTACCTTCTTTTGCAGTGATATCGTCTGCGTATTTTTCCGTTACTCGTCTCTTTTACTTGTATTCTATCTCCGTCACCACATGGATTGATTTTTTCAGAGTAAGATGATACATCTTTAAAGGATCCACTCAACGTCACTTCTGAAATGATCACAAGTATCAATAAACCGTAGCTGTAACTTCAGACTGAAGAGATAAACCAGCTTTCACCATTATTTTAATCGTGTTATCCTTTCACTTCAGAAATTGAATATTGATTGTACACCATAGGCGTTTCGCACTGTTCTCCGGTCCTTTTTATGGTTCCAAGGCAAGGTAAAATACAGCCCAATTACTAATTACATTTCATTCTTTTTTGTCTGTCACCAGGCTGTACCTCAGGCACCGCGATAGCTTTTTGTTTTTATGTTTAATATTTCAAACTTTTAATATAACTTTAAACATAATTTGTGAGCTTGAGAGTAATAATTACATAATAGGTTTATTTTCCTCCTTTTAATAGGGGATGTTTTTAATTCTTCCTATGAGCCTATGGAGAGTCCTATGTACAATAGGCCTCTCCTAATGTGCACCATAGGAGCAGATCCTTTAACTTCCGAATCCAGTGTCTAAATGAGGCACCGAAAAAGCAAAAAAAAAAAACACTCGTCGATGGAAATTAAATACTTTTGTTATATTTGTTGTTGTTTTTATTAACTACTTTCAATCGTTTTCTCTTTCACTATAGCTCTATTGATTAGAATATCCAGGTATAACTATTAGACTTAGAATGCATGTTTGTGTTAACTGACTTTTAATGTTCACCATTATAAGTTGAGTGGCACTAATATGTCATCACTATACCTACTATTTTTTTATAGCTCTTAGTTAGTGTGAATATGTCCTAATAGGAACCACAGCTGTACATTCAGAGCAATCCACTTTAATCACTACGTTTGCCTCAGATCAATAATCGAGTATAGCGGTTTGATAGAACAATAACACTAAACACAATACCATCTGATAGTACATTGAATTTCTCGTATAGCAATGTGCGATATAAATTCCACTAATATTATAAATGTGAATGTTTGTGAAGATGTTTTGCTGTTTGTTGTTCAATCACGCTTTAACGGTTAAATGAATCAGGCTGAAATTTGGTACAGGGATATATTACAGTCTGGAATAACATATAGGATTTTTAGAGAATAGGTTTTCATGAGTTGCAAGAACAGGTTCGATATTCCCCGCAAACCGTGTGGAATCAATTGGTTAATGATAATGAAAGATGCAAGAAATGAAATCCAACATAACAAACTATAGCGGCACAAAATATCAATAATATCAAGGTTCAATAATACATCCATAAATAAACATAATCACGCCTTTATCCCGAGGGTCAAACAGACGTGAATTAGCACCCACATTTCACCCACACAATAGGGGGTGGCCTATTGCCATATTTTAGGCACTATTATGGACTCGAGTCATGCATCTGACGCTGAATCAGGGCTGTTTATATCTATATGATGTTAAACAGCCCTATCCCTTAGTCGCCTTATAAGACACCGCATAGGAGGAGATAGCATGTTCCAAATTCTACTCATCCGGGAATTACATCATCATCAATTAGCCCGCTACAGTTCGCTGCTGGACATAGGCCTCTCCCAATCTGCTCCATTTAGTGCAATCCTCCGCCTTCCGCATCCATTCCGTCCCAGCCACCTTTTTCAGGTCATC